>CM021110.1:314681927-314770667 GCA_007115665.2 Sequoiadendron giganteum
ATGGAAGGAGACTAGATGGGGGATTTACACATGACACCTGTTTGTTAGGTTTTCATCATGGTACTTATCCAAGATGCTTGTTTTCCAAGTTTTCACCATTGATTTTCTTTTTACTATTTTTCTGATTTTTTTTGTATTTTTTGGACTAGGATGTGAACGAAGATGGATAAAGATAAGGATACGGATATGTGGATTTAGAGGATAGTTGATAAGGAGATGGATGAAGGACTCAAGCATCAAGTTCCATGTGAGGTAATAAGATGGCATGTGTAAAGTGACCATCGGATGTTGGTACAACCTTAGTAGAAGAAATGGATTATGCAAGAGGATGAATCAAAGGGATTGGATGGGGGAGATAGGGGGATAGTGGATGGGGTGTTGAAAAGTGTATGGATGGAATGATGGAGTAGATGTGTGATATGGGAAGGTGTTCAGGACCAACATTGGCACATGTGGTGGATGTGAAATGAGAGGAGGGTTGATGGAGGGAGAATGTGGCAAGGCTGGAGGTGTTGGGATAGTGAATTTTGGGACATAAGGACCCAAAATAGATTAAGGAGATGGAGGATGTGAATTATGAGATTTGGAAATAACAACTTTGGATGTTGTCATGGATTTTGTATTTCAAGGCACTGTCTCTTTTTTCGTTGGGATCCACATGGTGTTGAGTTTTTATTTGGTGGGCCTTGGTGGTTGGTTAGATTGATTTGGATTTTGGATTTGTTTTTTTTGTTTGTCAACATGTCTTTTGGAGGGGACATGAGGAGCTCATGTGGATGTTTGGATTTATATATTTTGGCTTTGGCATCCAAAGTTCTTGTAGTAGCAATAAGATGGGTAGGAGGTGATGGATGATGTGGAGAAGACGTGGATGGAGTGGGAGAGATAGGCTTTTGATGAGGATGTGTGGATGGAGGATGTGAGATAACATGCATGGAAGGGTGCCTTTGTTGATCTTGATTAGGAATTATGAATTTTGGAGTTTTATGCGGTGTACGAGGGATAGGGGTGGATGAATAAGATAAGATGGAGGGGGTGATTTTGGGATATAAGGACCCAAAATAGATTGTGTATATTGAGGATGTGTGGGGTTTGATGGAGGGATATAAGAACGCATAGTAGATGGAAGATGAGCAATGATGGATGGAGGGACATAAGGAACCCAAATGGATTTAGAGGACGAGGGAGGAAGATGGACAATTGTTTTGAGGTAATATGATGGAGGAGGGGGGATGGAAACAAATGAATTGGTAAAATGATGGGAAGTACCTCTTTTTCCTTTAAAAGAGGATCATTTAAGATGTACAAAGGTTGTACCAACAGATTTGGAGTGCGAGTTTTGGGAGATATATCCAAGACAATGTGTGTTTGGATGTTCTTTGACTTGGATGGGCTCTAAAGTACCTCGCTCATGAAGGACCAAACCTTTTCCTTGATAGTTCATTTTTCTATAGCATGTGATTTAAGTAGGATGCTTATTCTTTTGGAAGCATGAGGCGAGTCTGTTATTAGGTAAAGGAGGATGGGTCATGCATATAATTTTTTTTCTTCCACAAGAAGACCACCATGGACGCATGTAATATTACCGAGGTGATAAAAAATTGGTGTTGCGATGGCAGACAATGATGGAGGATCGTGCGATGGAGATGAGGGGAGAGCAACATCCTGATTGGGAGGAGAAGGTGATAATGGATTGAGAGAGGAATTAGGGAGTATGATAGGATTTGGATTTATGGCAGTGGATGATAAGGGCTCATGAGATGGAGTGATTGGATCATGAATGAAAAGGGGTTCATGGGATGGATTGGATGAGATAGTGTGATCTTGAGATGGGGTGGATGGGAGGATAGGATCATGACTTGGTTGAGGATATGGATCATGAGATGAAATGGACAGAAGACTATGTTCTTGAGATGGAGTAGATGGGATGGAAGGATCTTGATTTGGAGGAGGGGATATGCTCGTATTCTTTGGATCAAGCTCTTGGCATGACTCATCTTGTGTGGGATGTATGATGATGGAAGAGTGTTGGAGGGAATCCTCAATTGGGGGAGATAGGAGGATGGAGGATTCATGAGGTTCATGGGATTGAAGCTTGTGAATATTGGGACTGGGAGGAGGGGATTGGATGTCTTCAATGGATTGGGTGGATCTAGTAGTAGAAGATGGGGATTTAATGGATATGATGGGTTTGACCGACTCAATCGTTTGGATGGTGGCAGGAATGGTGATGGGAGGGATAGGTGTAGGATGGAGGAGGGCCTCATCACTAGTGACAGTACATGATAGAGTGGGAGGGCATGGTGTCTCTCCTATCATGAGTCCTTGGGCGACATTTGGAAGGGATGTAGGATTAGGTAGAGTGATGGGAATGGATGGAGGATCAGGGAGGGATGGAGGATTAGGATTAGGGATTGGTGGATTAGGATTAGATGTGGGGATGGGATTGGATGGAGGACTAGATGGAGGATTAAGATTAGGAATTGGTGGATTAGGGTTAGATGGGGGGATGGGAATGGATGGAGGATTAAGGATGGATGGAGGATTAGGATTAGGGATTGATGGATTAGGATTAGACATGGGGATGGGATTGGATGGAGGACTAGATGGAGGATTAGGATTAGGAATTGGTGGATTAGGGTTAGATGGGGGATGAGAATGGATGGAGGATCAGGGATGGATGGATTAGGATTAGGAATTGGTGGATTAGGGTTAGATGAGGGGATGGGAATGGATGGAGGATTAAGAGGATATGGGGGATTAGGGTTAGGTATTGGAGGATTAGATGAGTGGATAAGTGGATGAGGATTATATGTAGAACTAGGAGGATATGGAGGATTATGGTTAGGGATTAGAGGATTAGATGAGTGGATGGGACTAGATGGAGGACTAGGAGTGGTTCGAGGACTACGTGAGTTATGTTTAGATGGAGGATTAAGATATAATGCGGTGAAAGGGAGAGTGATGTAAGAGGATGTGGATGTTGGATTATATTGGGAAGATTGGGATGGTGAGTGATAGTAGGAAGATGTAGATGACATATTAGAATGGGGAGATGTGGAATTAATTTAAGGGTATTGGAATGGGGGATTGTGATAGGAAGGTGTGGATGTTAGATTAGAACAGGAAGATTGAGGTGGTGAACCGTCATAAGAGGACACATAAGGTGGGTTGGCATAGGAGGATATGGATGGTGGATTAGGATGAGAGGACTGAGATGGTGGATTAGGATAGGAGGAATATTGGGATGGGGGATTGTGATAGGAAGGTGTGGGTGTTGGATTAGGATGGGAAGATTGGGATGTGGGATTAAGGTAGAGGTATTGGAATTTTTGATGATGATAAGGAGAGGAGGATATGGATGTTGGGTAGGATAGAGATTGAAAGGGAGGACATAATGAATATTTCAATGGTGAGGATGTTGAATATCCCTTGTCAAGGGTAGCATAAAAACCATTGTTAGATGCAGATGAAGGCATGGTGGGATAGTTTAAAGAAGTAGTGGGATTTTAGGAGGCGATTGGAGAGAGCTTGCTAGCAATGATAACATAAAGGGGATCTATATAACAATCTTCGTGATCAACAAGATTTTTGTTATCATCATCAATGTAGTTAGGATTCCCCTTGACTACTATTATTGGCCGTGTGAGAGGGGGATAAATATTCATGATGGATACAGATTAGTAGGAAAGAATAGATGATGGATAGAGAACTAGGATGGATTGGAAGCTCATATGGGGATTGGATGAAAGTTCAGATTGGGATTGAATAAAAGCTCAGATTAGGATGATGGGATTAATGCTCATATTAGAATTGGATTGGAGCTTAGATTGGGATTGGATCAGAGGATATGATAGGATAAGTTTGTTCTACATTGGATGATGAATTAGGATTGGTTGATGGAAAGGGTCCTAAACCCAATTCGAAATTCACCCTAGGTGACTTAATAAGTTGGTTGATCGAATTAAAGGACTGAACTAATGATCATGAAACTGAATCCACCTTGAGATGAAAGGGGATTAATTTGGTTCAATTATGCTAACTTACAACACACATTCACCTCAGGATAGAAGCAAATTGATTAGGTTGAAGACAATGATTTTTATGTAGGATAACGATCAAACTTAACGCCTTGGTCAATTCGGGAGATAACTCCTAAAACAATGTTTAAGGGATTTTGTGTTGAAATATTATGATGAATGAAAATGAAAGATGTCTTTATGGTTTTTATATGATGGGGGTGTTGTTGAAGTGATCCTTTTGGAAGAAAAACAACATTTTAAATCACATGATAAGATGGTAGAACGGGTACCCCAAATTGTGAAATGATCAATGAGAACGTGAGAAATGGATGTTTAGAGAGGTTAAATGGAGGCTTGGAATGGCCAAATGGATGTTTGGATTGGTTAAATGAATGCTTGGGATGATCAAACAAAGACTCGGGGTCGTTAAACGGAGGCTTGGAATGGTCAAAAGGGGTGAAAATGTCTGTTCAGGAGGGTGTATCCGCCCTTCTATAGTCAAAAAAGTGAATCAGGGGGGAAAATCCACCCCTCTATAGAAAAATAGTAACTTGGTTTGGATGAGAAAGATTATGGGAAGGACTTGAAATGACTCAATAAGGCTGATTTATCAAGATTTACTAGTTTCTCACAGAAAGACACTTTAAGAAAACATAATTCTATGATTAGTGTTAAGGGGTATGGCCAACAAAGGTCTTAATCTAGGATGCACAAGGTTTCTAAGGATTCCTTGATATACTCTTGGTACGTGAGACACAAATCGTTAACACCAACCTGTCACAAGCGTGAGTTGAGAACCCTAGCGAGATATTGAAGGGCTCAAACCGACTCTTCACGTCTATCTAGGTATTACTCTAGCTTTGACGCTCCACCAAGCATGACGTGACTGGATTGGGGTACAACTTTGGCTCTCCCCCCTTTTTATACCCCGTTGGTATGCATGGTTGGGATCATCCCTTGGGGTGATGAAATCCCCAAGCAGGTCCCTCTAAAAAGAAGACACTAATCATTTCCAACTACTCCCCAGGTTCACACAAAGTGCAATGGGAAGGTGAAAAAAAATTAATGCCCCCTTTGGGTAACACAAAAATAGGCACACCACACAGATAAATATTATTTCCTCCTAATTGAACTATGTGGCTAGGTGAAAACAACAATAAAAGACTCTTAAAATCTGAGTAAATTAACGATCTTGCAAACAAATGTTAGTTGTTTTACCCTCTATTCTTTGTGAATAACCACAAAATGTTGCAAAGTATTAGTAAGAAATCCAACTACACCCACAAACAAGCAAGGTTAGGGGGTTAGAACTTCAAAACAACAAAAAACTGAGCCAAAAATGAAGCTAAAATGCCTGTTTTACCTTCCAAATTGTGTTATTTAGGGCAAATCCGCCCCTTTGTAGTGAAAAATGTTGGAACAGTAGGGCGGATCTACCCCTTTGTAGTGAAAAATATTGGAATAGTAGGGCGGATCCGCCCCTCTGCAGTGAAAAATGTTGGAACAGCAAGACGGGTTTACCCCTCTGCAACAAAACAGTCAGAAAAAGTTGGAACATGAGGGTAAATCTGCCCCTCTATAGCAAAATAGTTAGAAAAAGTTGGAACAAGATGGAAAATCCGCCCCTCTGCAAAACAATTGTCAAAAATGTTGGAACAACAGGGCAAGTCCGCTCCTCTGCAGAAAAATTGTCAGAAAAGTTGGAACAAGAGGGCAAATCCGCCCCTTTACAGAAAAGTTGTCAAAAATGTTGGAATAGCAGGGCAAGTCCGCCCCTCTATAGAAAAATTGTCAGAAAAGTTGGAACAAGAGGGTGAATCCGTCCCTCTACAGAAAAGATGGAACAGGAGGGCAAATCCACCCCTCTGCAAAAAATTTGAAACAAGAGGGCAAATCCACCCATCTACAGAAAAGTTGTCAAAAAAGTTGGAACAACATGGCATGTTCGCCCCTCTGTAGAAAAACTGTCAAAAAATTCAGAACAAGAGGGAAAATCCGCCCCTCTGCAGAAAAGTTGTCAAAAACATTGGAATAGCAGGGCAACTTCGCCCCTCTGCAAAAAAACTGTCAGAAAAGTTGGAACAAGAGGGCAAATCTGCCCCTCAGCTGAAAACTTGTCAAAAACATTGGAACAACAGGGCAGGTCCACCCCTTTGCAAAACAATTGTCAGAAAAGTTGGAACAAGAGGGAAAATCCGCTCCTCTGCAGTATATCGGAGGGCAAGTCCACCCCTCTACGGGGCAAATCCACCCCTCTACGACTTGGACCTGCAAACAACTCTAACAACAACAAACGTAAAATTAAGAGACCCATTTGTGGGTTCCACCGGACGTGCAAGAAATGTGATCCCTAAAATTTTCTACCCTATTCTAAGATGCAAAACTAACCAATGATGTATTAAAAGGAAAAACACAAGAAATACAACTCAAGATTAGTCTAAGGAATATCTATGCAAGAAAGATAAACAAAACAAAAAAATAAATTGTTATACCTTTTGTGCTGTTGATTTCCTTGGTTGACCCTTGATTTTTAAGAGTTTGTGTGCTCCTTGGATGGCTATGGAGGTGAATGGATGCGAAATGCAAAATGTGATAAAATACTAGTGACTAAATGACTTGGTGGATTGATGAAGAATGCTTGTAAATGGCTAAAATGCTGCAAATAAAAATTTGGCAAGAGCTTGGTAGCAAAAATCTCATTTTTTAAATGAGAGAAAGGAGGGGGTATTTATAGAACAATTTGAATTCTCTAAAAAATTCAATGATTGAGATTAAGCCAACAGAGCCAAGATGGAGGGCTATGGTGAGTTGAGGACTCACAAGCCTTCACATCTTGACATGTGGAATGTGAGATGGAAGAGGGTGAGATGATGTGCACAAGTGAGGTGGAAGGAAGGTACATGATGTGGATGAAGGACAAGTACCTTGGAAAAAATATGATGTGACCTTTCAATGATCACATGGGGAAGAGAAGAATCTTGGGTGAATAAAATTGAATTAAAAATTCACATGATTGGGGAATCTTGTGGATAAGACAAGGTTCCAAAAGGAGAGGTGGAAAGTACCTTGGATAAAACAAGGTCCTTAAAAAGGTAGGATTCACCCACATGTGACTTGATGTGACAAGTCAAAGGTTCTAGAACTTGCATGGGAAAGAGAAGATTCCTTGGAGGAATAAAAGTGAATTAAAAATTCACATGGAGAAGAGAGGAGTCTTGGATGAATAAATGTGAATTAAAAATTCACATAGGAAAGAGAATCAAGGCCAAGAAAAACAAGTGGAAAGGTTGACCAAAAAAGGTATGCTAAATGTGGCTAATGACTTTGATTAAGGTTGTGCAAACACAAAATTAGGATAATTAATGAGAAATTAGAATCAAGTGGGAGATTATGGAGGATGTGAAACTAATATTGATTAAGTGATGCACATCTTAATCATAGATTAATTTTTTAATCTAGATTAGATGAGGATTATGGAGGATGTGACAAGGAGAGAGAAGGTGAGGAATTAAAAATTGTTTTAATCAAAAGGTTAAGTGACTAAATTAAATAAATTGTTTTATTTATTTAATTTATAGAAGAAAAGGTGTAAGGTAAAGTATTTAATTATTCAATTACATACTTTAGGAACCTTAAACATAAAATGAAATAATGATTAAATAAATTATTTAATCATTATTAATGAAATAGATGAATAGAGTAGATGATTTTGACCATGTGGAAGTGGTCAAATTTATATGTCTACATTTTTCCCATTTTTGAAGTACTATTAGAATAATAGTGTTTCGAAGAAAAGAAAATGCAGATGACTCTATAGAGGAAGTAGTGATAAAATGATGCCCCAGCGTGGGGAGGAGGAACTGAGCTGCCCAATCAGTGGGGGATAGATGAAGATGCTCCGATCCTGTAAAGGAATGATTATGATAGGAAAAATAGATAAATAGGAAGGGTATGCCCCCTCAAGAGGGCGACAGGGGAAAAGAGAGGGGTCTTTGGTGACCTCTCGATAGCAAGAAATAGAGGATATGGTTGGAAAGAGCATGAAAAAATAGGCAAGTTTTCTTTTTGAACGAAGTCAAACGGATAAACGGTTTGCAAATGGCGGTCTTGGGAAGGGAAGGAAAGAAACGTGTCAAATTTAGATGTCTACAATATGTATATCCAATTGTATAATAACTTCATGAAGTAGTTAGGGCATGAACACAAGTATACCTCTAGAAGGAGGTGACTTGGTGGGAAAGGTAGGACATGGAGGAATAGTAGGAGAAAGGGACATAAAAATAATATCATCATGATATGTAAGAACAATGCTCAAAGGTAAGAAAATCATGGTAGGATGAATAAGTACTAAGAAAAATAACATCATGTATAATGATATGGATGACACCGTAAGACACTCAAAGACATGAAACTAGAAGAATAAAACAATGAAGCACATTTGTATATCATTCTAGACCATATGTAATGATGAAAACAAGAATAAACATGGAATAAAATAACATAACATGATAAAACATAGAATCACACACTATACATGTAAAATGAATCTATATTTGTGTAAAGTATATACATGTGTAGAAATTATAATACCTCCTAGTCAGGGTTGCAAAGCATATATGCATTATGAAAATCACACACCTAAAAAGGGACCCCAAACAAGATATAGTGTGAGGAATCAACATTAAAATATATTCACAACCTATTGTATTATCATATAAAGAAGAGAAGAGGTATCATCATCAAAGTAGAGGGACTCCATGCTAAAAGTTATATCTAATATGAAATTATAGAAATAAGAAATAATCAAACTTGGAAGTCAAAGATCAAATCCAAATTCCAAAGGGTGGGAGGGTAGATATCAAAAATCTATGAAGAAAAAATATTCCAAACCCTAATTAAAGTAGAATAATGAAACATAAGGGTGGATCAAAACCCTAATCATATATGAGATGAAAGGCATATCATCAAAAAATATTATATTTGAAACCCTAATGGAGAAGAAAATAACTCCAAGAATAAAACCGTAGGAGGTGTATTAGCATTTTAATTTACAACTTTCAATTCAACTCAAAACAAAGCAAAGTGTGAAGATAAACTTATCATCAAATTAAAAGGGGAAACTACCTATAACAAAATAAAACAAAACCCCTAGAACATAAGGACATGATCTCTAGATGTTTACAATATATAAGATTTATTTTTCAAGGTTTTGAACACACATTTTAAAAGAAACTAAGTAGTTGCCTATATTTTAGTTCTAGGACAAGGGTATGAGGAGTAAAATCACTTCTCAATATGGGAGATCTTTGATTTTTTACTTAAAACAATCTATAGTATATAATCACTCACTCTTTTTAGCTAAAAGAAAATACCATAGAAGTTTGAGTTCATCACAAGGATTTAATTGGTTTAAAGAAATAATGCATACAAGATTGAAGAAATCACATGAATGGAACTATACATGATGTTGAAACAACCACACTTCATTAAATTAACAATACAAAGGAAAGTTTTAGGGAAAGTAACTTGATTCGCATAAGCATGCACATGAGATCATAAACTAGCACTTGCACCTATAGGAGATTCAAGGGAGAGCCGATAGGAAATTAAAGAAAAATCATCAATGATTTGTAACAATATGTAATTGGTTGTATTAAAATATATTTGTATAGATGTATGCATTGCAAAATATAAGCTCAGTAAGGAAAATATGTTTATAATATGTGAAAGTTTAGTAAGGCAAATATGGGAAAGTTTAGCAAGGAAAATATTATGTAGTGAAACCTTGTATGGAAATCCTTGTGATATGTGTTGGTTTAAAGGCCGTGAAATGTGTTTGTGAGGTTATGAGAAGAGTTATGTGACCCTTAGAGTTGGGGGTGGATTGAGTATCAATCCTATGGTTGGGAAGAGAGCTATTGGCCATTTTTATTCTTTTTTTCTTTTCACTTTTCATGATTATACGTTGAAGCTGGAAAACCATTTGAGAGTTCTTCAAATTAGAGCTTGAACAAAATAGGCATGTGCCTTGTGCAATGATTTTTTTTTCAAGTTTTCATGAATGTAGTTATGTGGAATATCATTGTGTGTATTGATATTCCTTATAAGGCTAGTTGTGTATTTTCCCAAAGGAAGATATTTAGTCATTTTCATTGTTGTTGTGTATTTAAGACATAAAGCATGGATTTAAAACTCCATGTTGGATAGTGTATAAGGTTTGTTGATTAATAGAAAATATACAAAAATAGGATCAAGGATTAAGTTAATGGATTTTTTTTAACCGATTGATTTATTATTTAGATTGTGAGAGTAGAAAGGAGAAAGGTTCAATAAAGCACTAAATAAAATAACTGGTTTATAAAATAAAATGTGTATAAGATAGGTGTAATAAATGAGGTATAAATGGTGAATGTGTGGTAAAAAAAATTGGGATAGATATGGATTACTGCCTAAGATAATCATATTGCAAAATAGTTCCTTTTACTCTACCATCAAGATTACAATAGAAATATTGTACAAGAAAATTAAAAGATTGAAAATATTTAATTCTTTCATAAACATTGAATCCCTCACCCAATCCAAATATGAATGGAATAAGTATAAAAGGACACAACTAATATCCAAAATCTTTATCCAATTGTGTGCTTCAACATGTATATATGACTTAATGAAGATTGTACACACATGGATGTATGAATAAATGAAGATTGTCTTTAGCCAAATGGTAATCGGTCAAAATCATCTAATATATATAATATAAATTTCAATAGCATTGGAAATCTACACGTTTACCGAAACTTCACCATAACCTGGTCTATAATGTTAATAGTTATTTTCATGTGGGTGGGAACAACATTTTGAACTCAAAGGTCATCAAAATTGGAAAGTTAGAAAGTACAACTTATTTAGTTCAGCTACCCTAAGTATTTTGCTACACAGATTTATAGACACTTCTTGAATGCATAATTTTTAGCATCAATAGAAAACACAAAAATGTGTACCTAGAAATAAAAAATTAGTTGAAATAATTGATAGAAGAATGGAGACAAATTGCATAAGAAAAATGAAATTTGTTTATGTATTGATTCTTTGACAGTGTACATAAGATAAAGGCAATCTCATGGGCCGCAATGTCTACAGGATATGCACAAGATAGATCTATTGTGAGGCGTTATAAATTTTCAAGCAATTGCAGTTAACAGGTGTAAATCCAATTTTCATAACCCCTTTGCCAAGGTCCTTGATGCCTGTGCCGAAATAGGAGCTATGGAAAAGGGAATGGAGATCCATCGACACATAATTACATTTGGTTTTATATCGAACTTCACATACATAAGATTTGATGCATATATTGGCTAAGGAATGTTGTGGCAAGTGAATTGGATCCTTGAGATGATGATGGATTGGTAGTGAATAGACCTAGCTATAGTAGAGATGTGGTTCCCTTCTATTGTAACTACCTTCAAATGATGCTGCAATATTTATAGAATCCCTACTATATAGCTGTAATTGATGTTGTGGTGGAAACTGCCAACTAACAACATGTAATCCTCAGTGTGTGAAGCTCAAGGTAGGTGTAGATTTCTTCACCCAACTGTAATTTCTCAAGTGTGATTAACCACCCTGTAGATTTCGTACATATAAAATGCACAACTAAGAGCTCTCTCAAGCATAAGTTCTATAATATAAAATCTACAATAGTCGAATAAGTCACAATACTTGTTGACAAACTTACTTATGACCATGACAAATTTCATACAATTTCTAGTGCTATGACTCAACAATGAAATCTAGTCTGCTACTTAGATTCAAATAAACATATATACATACACTAGACTTTGTAATCCTAATCTATACAATTTGTAGTGCCATGTCTCAATAGTGACATCTATTCAGCTACTTCAATTCAAATAAACATATAATCATACACTAGTTTAGAAATCCTGATCTGAAGGAGTGAAGTATACTATAGCCAAGTTGTGAGTGTCTTTCATTAAACACTAGTAGAAAGCCTTTCTTGACTTGTTGATTAGGAATTTTTATAGTAAGTTTCCCAATTTGAAGGGAAACTATCATGGGACATAGAGATAGTCACCTGTTGTTTGGAGATGTCCCTATATGTTCCCTATACGAGTCCTCTGGTAACAAGTTCCGATACAACTAAAATTCCAATGTGGACTGCAATATTTGAAGGAAAGTGGCATGCTGTATGCAACACTGTATGAATTTTTGTGATAGTTGCATTTGTTAATTTGTTTAATCTCTCCAATGCTCTTTGAAATTTGGTTGTTAGAATGGCTGGTCTAATAAAGGACATGATGCCATGTTGTTATGTTAAATGTGAAAGCTATAATTTGTAGCAAAGGGCTTAAAGAGAATAGTTCTATAACTATGCAAAGTAAGACTTGATTGAAGGTTAATCACCATTGGAATTGACTACACTTTTTTGCTGAGAAAACCCTTGGGGATGAAACAGATTTGAAATAACCAGATTTCAGTCATCGCTTTCAAATGATCACTTAAGCACTTCCCTCATGATGGCTCATCCTACTATCAATGTTACCACCTAGAATTCCAAACAATAGGTTTAAGCTCTTAAGTAACCTATCAAAATGTCATGAAATTTTTAGAAAAACCCAATACACACTTTAGGATCTTGAAGTGCATGAAGCTAAGGTGTGCATATGCTAGATCCTCTCCCCTTATAAGTAAAAATCAAAATATTTTTAATTATGGTCTATACAATTAATTGTATAATAATTGAATATAAATATACTTCCATAATTTGAATGTAGTTGCATAGGTATATCTTGAGTATAAATTTGCATATAACTTTATGGTTGTCAAAATACATTGCTTCAATAGGAAAAACTATTCCTCATATAAAATCAACTTCAAGATACCTATAGCAGTCAGATTTTAGTATTATCAGATAAAATATTATCCTAATATACATGTGCAAGCTGAAACAATAATCAAATGACCAATGTAGATGTGAAACCCTAGCTGATTAGCAATAATGCACTATTGCAAAACCCTTGTAAATCAAACTTACACTTCCAAACTACAAATATAACAGTTGATTTATGGCTGATTTCTTATGGACAACGATACTATCATTCACCAATATTTATATAAAATCCTTGTACATTGAAATTAACCAAATATGAAAATAGAATTAAATAATGAGTTGCTAGATAAATTATGATAGCAACAATAAACACGAAAACACCAACACTGAAACCCCAAATCTAATTTTTGTTTAATTGTAATAGTAGAAACAAATGCCAATGCTAGTATGTTGAATAGGAAAACTATTTTTTCGAAATTTCAAAATGAAAAATATCCACTCATAAGATGGCATACAACATATTTAAAACTCATTGATAGCATGACTGAAAAAGATATCAAATGTTGATGGTACAACTAACCAAATCCCTAAAGTGGTACATCAATTTGTTGAAGACAATGTGCAAACCTATAGCGTGGTACAAATGGCTAGAAAAAATAGTAGGGTGGCTAGAAACAATGATAATCAATGTTGTAGTAGCATAAAACCCTAAAACACCTCCACACTAACAAATGAAAGTGTTCCAAAAGTCTAATTTGTTTCAAATGATCAGGAAGCTTTATTTTAGAGGAAAGGTCCCAAATAATGCTGGTATACATCTTCAAACGCAACGTAAACAACAAATTTGAATTGCATTTTTCAAATATATCAAATATAACAGTCAATTTATGACTGATTTCTTACATCTCAGTGAAACAATGTTATTAAAAATTCATATCTACATCAGACAAAAAGGTATGTCTAAAGAAAAATCTTTATCTCCTATCAATATACACTTCCACATAATAACAATTTCATACATCATTATAACATCTTATATTTCAATCTTTGAAAACAATGTAATCAAAAGCTTCATGTGCAATTATAATTTCAACAAATGAATTTTTTTTACATGGCAGGTGTGGCATTTAGCAAGCCAAGGTAAACACCAGGTATGGAAAATGAATGTAATTGTATAAAGAAACTAGAAAAAGCCACACACAAACCAATGTGTCAACCATTCAGGAACAAATAAACCCCAATTGGAGCCCAGTAGGAACCATATGGAATAAAGAAAATATGAAGGATGTCGTCTAGATACTCTACAGATTGAAACATATATGAAGCATGAGGAACAGAGTCTAGGGAGGACAGTCAGTCAAATTTGTCTTAGTTGAACCTGGGAAGGTATAGGAGGAACCAACTAAGATACAAGGTGAGCCTAATAAACACCAGAAAAACTAAAGACAGTCATAACACAGACAACCCAGGCATGCCAAATGTAGATACAAGGCATGAGTTCAAACAAGACAAACACCTGGCAGACTATTGCAAAATGAAGAATGATCCAACTCTTCAAATTCAAACAATTTTTTTGGAAAAGAAAACAGCAATGGATATAAAACAAGCGTTAAGAAAAGATCCCCCCTTTACACACCACTGACGATAGCATACACTTTCATCTGGTTTGACCACATTACAATGTCAGTAGAGACAAAATCCAATGTATAAGCAATAATGTGAACCTACACTCTGAGCAAGTAGAGCAAATCCATCAAGACAACTAACACTGATGAACTTCGTAATTCAAGAAGCAATACAAATGAGCATTTGAGGGAAAAAGGTTAATGCACACTTCCACATAATAGCAATTTCATACATCATTATAACATCTTATATTGCAATCTTTGACAACAATGTAATCAAAAGCTTCATGTGCAATTATAATTTCAACAATTTTTTTTTACATGTTAGCAAGCCAAGATAAACACCAGGTATGGCAAAGAGAAACAAATGATAAAATTAACATTGAAGAAAGAAAATGAGGACTATTTCCACCCAACCACATATAAATGCTAGTAAGATTATCTAGGAAAACCTCTCAAAATAACTCACAAATCTTCACAATATTCATCATAGGTGAAATTTTGAAACTTTATCCAAAATATACACATGAAAATTTACAAAAGAAAAAAAAATGCTATGAAAAAAATACAGGGGGCGACTAAATATAAGTTTAAAGAGCGAGTTAGTCTGACCACGTCACAAATATTTATTTCATGAGTGAGAAAAATCAATCCCAATTTATACACACTGCATAAACAATGTGTAAAAGTCCAGGTACTAACAAATTGGTGAGAGAAAATTTACAGATTACGCAGAAAACAACATGAAGTTCAGGCAGATAAAATTATAAAGATATCACTCCAAAAATAACATGTATTAGACTAAAAATGATCAAAAAGATAGAAATGCTCTCAATTGGAATCCACATACACACTGCATAAACAATGTGTAAATGTCCAGGTAATGACAAATTGGAGAGAGAAAGTTTACAGATTAGGCAGCAAACAACATGAAGTGGGTTCGGGCAGAGCAAATTCTAAATACATCAATCCAAAAATAACATGTATTATATTGAAATTGATCAAAAAGATATAAATGCTCTCAATTGGAATCCACGTACATAACACAAAGTTAGGGAATTTTTTGCATCAATAAATTACAATAGTTAATTGGAACCAAAAGTTAAAACAGGTAAATTTGAACAATCTAATGCAACATTGTAAGAGGTGGATAACTATTCATTAGCCTACCTCCCTACACTTTTCCAAAAAAATAAATGACTAAACCTATTATTTGATAACTGGAAAGACACACACGTGCAAGATACTAGGTAACAGAGGAAAAAGAAGCTTGGGCAACCAAGTTATAATCTTATGTAACATAAAGAAAGGAGTATGAAATATTTTGCAACTCCGATGATTATGCTTTGATGGATATCCATAGCCTGTTCCAAAAGCCCCCATTCTTGCACAGGCAGGGAGAATGATAGCAACAATTTTCCCTAATTTCACAAGCAACCAAAATTTAAGCATTTACCATTTGCAGACCTAATTAGTGCTGGAAATATTTATCATTGACCCCAATATGACTAAAAGTATGCATTATACCAGTTACCTTTATCTCACAAGAACAACTTTTTTTGTTTTCAATTGACTATAACAAATTGGAAAGCCAAAATAAAACTCATTGAAACCATGGTGAGTGTCTTACCTAAAGATGTTGCGTAAATTGGGGTTGTGACTTTCTGACATAGAAGATATATGATAGATTTATTCTTAATGAGATTAGACTGAATAATGATTTGCAAGGTGGAGTGTTTGAACAGTGGAGTGTCTAGACTTTATTTACATTCAATGAGGCAAGATATGTCCACTGCTTTGGCTCCATGTCCTCCTTGATCATCTACAAAAGTAGCCTCAAGGCTTCACTATCTGTTTTGTCCATAGGTTGCAATCATTCCTGCAGCCAGAGGCAATAAATTCACAAACTCAAGGCTTCGGCTGGCTCTCTATCATAATCATTCTTGCATCTGAGAACCAAAGAGAGTGGTTTACAGGTGGTCAAGCAGTTTGCAGGCTGTGTGAGATAGAATTGTCGATGGGCTGTGGATTGGCAAGTCCACAATTAAAAGCCTATCGGCTAATTAACTAGCACTTTCAACTTTCCTCCTTCCCCTTTTTTTCATTTAACATTCATTTTTTCTCATATTTAATTTTATTCAATTTAGAAATCACAATGGAAGTTCAAGAGTTCATGCTTAGCATTTGATCTCTAGATGTCACTATGAAAATTCAAACTTGTATCTCCTTCTTGAGAACCTTATAGTCTTCTCATTTGAGCATAACCCCTTTCGCAACAATTATCGTGGTGTGTATGAAATACCTTATTAAAAATTTACTCTTTACTTAAAAGATTAAATATTAATAATTGTTATGTTAATTTTTTAAAAGTAGACAAAAAAATATTTTTTACAAAACACATCAAAAAACAATCAATGATATTGGAAATACATAAGATAATTAATAACATATGTATTGATGCACATAGATTATATTTCCACACGACACTTCTGACAAGTCTACTTTATTATCTGTTTTATATTTCCACACGGTAAATTTGTCAAAGTCTACTTTATTATATTTTTTATATTTTCACATTGTTGTTTTACCAAGGCTTTTCTTGAGCTCGAGGAAAGATTATTGTTGTCCTAAAATATCTCTTGGGTTGTATAGATAGTAGACTGTGTTGCATCTCTGTGTGGGCCAAGGCATGTTTACGAAGGTAGTAAATGGTAGACCGAAAGAGGTGCAATGGTTATGTTGATAGAATACTCAAGTTAAAATGTTAAGGAAGTGTATTTTTTATTGTTTGTATAGTTTTGTAATATAATCTTGAAATGCATACAATATTATCTGAAATATGTTTGTATTACATATTTTCTTATAGTCAATTGAAAAAAATATTTGTAACAATTTTAATTTTGAGAAATTTGCAGTTAAATATTCGTTTTTCTTATATCAAAAGATGCAATTTTCTTGTGCATTTTTCTTTTGTTCATGTATACATTGAACTAAGAAACTAGTAAACTTTTCATTGATCTTATATAAAATATACATTATAGAAAACATATGACATCAATTGACCAAACAAGACAAAATTTATCCTCAAAACAATGTTATTTGCAATTGCAAGCTTACAATTATCTGTAGAATATCAACATTTACTAGAATTATTCTTAATTGACCAAACAAGACATAAATTATCCTCAAAACAATGTTATTTGCAATCGTAAGCTTAAAATTATCTGCAGAATATCAACATTTACTAAAATTACTCTTAAAAGAAATATCAATGAAGACATTTATTGAAGACTTTCTTAACAAGTCATGTGTCACACAAACTCCCTAAATATTGTAGTGTCGACTGCATGACTTCCACATTTGGCTTGAAGTATGTTGCACGTTTGAACCCAGGAATCAAGTAGCTCTAAAACCTTGACATTTTTAGATCTCCTTTTCGTTCATTGTGAATAGATTGAAGCAACAACTCTAGGGAGATTGGTTTTGATTCGTCACTTCTTGTAAAATTTCTACTTTTGTACAGTTTTTTAATATTTCTCCTGCAAAATTTGTCCATTTATTTTCAGTATCATGGCCGACAACATCACACAATTTGTGCAAAATTTTGAGGTAAGTTGCTTGCCATGGTTTCACTCTGTATTTCTCTTCACATAACTTCTCACCTCATATTTTGGCTACCATTTCATTACGACCTTTACTTGTAGTAGTTGTGGCCTTTTACTTCATTTATCTCTATCGTGTCTCTCACAGGAAGGCAAATGACACACCATCATGGAAGATGATGCCATTTCATTCGACAGAAGTGGAAGAGTCATACATACTCCATAATTTGAAAGAGATAAATCCAGAGACTTGGCAAAAGTTGACAAGGTCATTCTATTGAACAAGCTTGCGGTGGCCATTAAGAGGATCCAAAACATGAGTAAAATAGTAAAAATTTCAAGAGAAAAGGTTTGTGGGAAAAGTGGTT
The DNA here is from genome assembly GCA_007115665.2 of Sequoiadendron giganteum. Classification (NCBI taxonomy): domain Eukaryota; kingdom Viridiplantae; phylum Streptophyta; class Pinopsida; order Cupressales; family Cupressaceae; genus Sequoiadendron; species Sequoiadendron giganteum. The sequence goes on from CM021110.1 coordinate 314,700,396, forward strand.
ACATTGTCACTCATCCGAAAAACCAACATCTTGAAGCTTCTTTGTTGTATTTCAAGCCAAGATTTTGATTTCAAAGAATCAATTTTCTTGCACATATTATCTCTTTTTTTATTTTACTCTTTTTTGGTTACGTTTTCTTGAAAATGTGTTGTAGAATATGCAAATAGGCTAAGGGTTAATGTGAAGGGTGATGTATAAAACTTCAGAGCGGTGATGTTAAAGCTGGTTAGCGGGAAGAAAGCCACATGTGAAGTGGAGTATGGAGAGGACAGGGACATCATGGATTGGATACACTGCATAATTTTGAAGAACGGGAAAGAGATGACAACGCTGTATATTACCTTAAAACTTTAAAAAATTATTTTGTTTTTTAAATAGACTTTATCATACAAAATTTTGAAAATCTATACTACAATTTTCTATTAAAATTAAAAAAAAATCAGATCTAACACTGTCCATTTTTTTTTGCCCATTTTCTCTGTGGGCCTTCCATTTATTGCTCCACAGACTTTTTTCTTTTCATTTAGCAGAGTACTTTCATTCATTCATAAATAGGTGTTGTCCATTTTTGCTTTAATTGCTTGTGATTAAATTAATCATTTGGTCTGCTAACCACCAATTCCACCAAATTATCATTGAACACCCACGTTTATGGAGGTTGATAGCAAGACAAATGTCTTTGTATTTTTCAAACAGATGGTAGAATTAACCGTCTGGATGACAACTTTGCTACGAATCTAAATTACATTTGTATATAAAGTGAAAGGCAGCAACATCCAAAGAATCCATTATCCATCACAATAATGAAAGGCATCTATCAGATTTTATGACATGAAAACATAAGTCTGTGTATTTACAGTAGAGAGGGAAAAAAAAAGAGGACAGATGAGAGACTCGACTGGTATTATTTCTGCTTAGTTCAAACCAATAACTAAACTGAGTGGTAACTTAAATTCCAAGAATGTTAATTAAAATTCTGCATACTATGAGTATGAATAGGATATAAGATAACAAAAATGGTATAGAAGGGCAGTAACAAAAGAGAACAATGTAATTTAACTAACGATCAGAGAGAGAGATTAATGTGCAATAGCCATGGGCATGGTGTATGAGATGGACCTCTGGTGAGGGGTAGCCAGCATGGTGGTATGATCGAGAAAATCATTTAGCACCACGATGCTCTGCAAGGTGTTCTTTAAATCCTCAGACCTGGCAAAGCCAATGCTACCCTGGCGGTGAACAACATACACAAAGAAGGTAATATACCCCTTTCTAAACTTAAAGTGAGCCATTTCACAGCCCGGGAGTGCTTTGAACTTCTTGTTAACCTCCCCCAGAGAGATCTTCAGTAGCCACACACGCTCCACCATCGATTTTAGCTGCTCCTGAAAGACAAAAACATGTAGGGACATAATAGTTTATTTATCCAAATTGGAGGCGGTGATGGAGGGGGCAACGGCTACCCAGCCCCAGGAATGCACCGAGGCATGGATGCCGCATCATCCATAATCGCATGACATCTTTACTGTCAACGTACCACTCACACAATACTACTGACAGTATTTATTTAGCCATTTCATGCTGGAAAATTGTTTTAAGTATTTTAAAAAAAAATTATATTAAATAAAATAAATAATTGTTATGTTTTATTTAATTTTTTGATTTTTGAAAAAATAACTTTTAACATTTTAAAAAATAAATAAGTTTTTAAATCAACTTTGTATGTATGTAATAATTTTAATTATTTTTTATATTTAGTCTAGATTAATAAAATGGTATAAAATTTAAATCATATATTTATAATAGATTTTTATTTATTTTTTAAATTTAGTCTAGATTAATAAAATGGTATAAAATTTAAATTAATTTTTTTTTAAAAAAAGTAAAATTAAGAAGATTTAAAATTTATTTAATTTTTATCTATATATTTATCATTTATCATTTATTAGTAAAATTTAATTTAATTTTTATCATTTATCATTTATCATTTATTATTAAAATGTTTTATTTAATTTTTATTTATATATTTATCATTTATTAGTAAAATTTAAATTAAGAAAATTTTTAAAATAATTTTTAATATATTAATTTATGTTGTTAAATTTTTTTTAAAAAAGTTATTATTTTAACTTAAAATAAGTAAAATTGTATGGGATAAATATATGGGTAAAAAATAAATTACACATAGGATAAACATATAGGTAAATTATAATACACATAGGTAAATAAATATATACGTTAAAATAAAATAAGTTTAATTTAGAAGTTTGAACTCTAATCAAATTTAAATTGAAAAGGTTTTTAAATAATTTTTAATATACAAACTTATTTTATTAAGAAAATAAATAAAGTTATTATTATAAATTAAAATAAGTAAAATTTATGGGATAAATATATAGATAAAATTTAAATTACACCTAGGTAAACATGCCACACACATCATATTTTACATTATTTTTTATTTTTATTTTTTTAATGAAACATAAGTAAACATATGTCTAATACAAATAAAATTAACATAATGAAATTTTCTAAATTAAATTAAACATTTATAACTTATCTCAATTGTTATGTAAAATATTTTAACATAATTATTAAAAATGTATAACTTGATAGTTATACATCTAAAAATCTATATATAATAATTATTACTTTATTTGTATTAAATTTATAAAAAAAAATTAAAAATACCTTAATTTTACTATTTTATGGAGTTGTTAGATGAAATTATTGTTTCATCTAAGTAATAATATTTTATAAATATTTTTAATAACTTATATTTGCTATTTAAATAATCTATAAATATCTTTTATATTTTATCTATAAATTTAAATTTAAATATATTCTAGTTATTTAAATATAAAGAACTAATTTAATATTATAATTTTTTTTTACATAATTTATATATATAAATAAAAAATTTAAAATAATAAATAAATAAAAACTATCTTCTTAAATTTTATACCATTTTATTAATCTAGACTAAATTTTAAAAATAAATAAAAATCTATTATAAATATATGATTTATGTTTATATATATATATATATATAATTAAAATTATTACATGCATACAAAGTTGATTTAAAAACTTATTTATATTTTAAAATGTTAAAAGTTATTTTTTTAAAATCAAAAAATTAAATAAAACATAACAATTATTTATTTTATTTAATATAATTTTTTTTAAAAACACTTAAAAGAATTTTCCAACACAAAATGGCTAAATAAATACTGTAAGTGGTATTGTGTGAGTGGTACGTTGATAGTAAAGATGTCATGCGATTATGGATGATGCGGCATCCATGCCCCGGTGCATTCCTGGGGCTGGGTAACCGTTGCCGATGGAGGGCGGCTGAAGGGAATAGATGATGATTTCTCTGATAGATTAGACGCTGCATTAAAATTTAATTCGATTTTTCTGAGCTGTCTCTTCTGGTGGAGTGTGAGAATAAATTTGGTAGATGCGTCCATAATGAGATTAGATGCAAAATTAAATTCTCAGATTCTTGTTCAAATTTGAGCCTGCTGGTGCCTTTCTTTTCACTCTAACATAGTCTGCTCGTGGCTTTCTTTTTCACGCCAACACAAGAGGATCTGATGGACATCAAATGGCTTGGCGGATGGTTTACAGAGTGTTAAATGGTTTTCAGGCTGTGTGAGATAGGTATGCCGATGGCTTGTGGACTGGCAAGTTCAAAATAAAAGCCTATCGGCTAAATATTGAATAGTAATTTCATTAGCAAGATACCATACCAATTTTTGTTTAGTCGCCTCCAAACAAATAACGTGATAATCATACGAAAGCTTGAACAAAAATTTTAAGCGTAAGTAAGCATAAAATTTCTATTTCAAATATAAGTACAAATGACACTTATTTATAAGGGTTTACAAAATTTTGCATTAAAAATAATAAAAAATCTAACTAGAATTTTAAAGCTATCAATAGTTTTCTTGTGACCAACCTTAATTATATAATTTTGTATAAATTCTAGACTCCTAAAACAGATTTTTGATAAGGATAACTATAAAATAAAAATAAACCTTCTAGAATATTATAAAAAAATAGTCGATTTGTAAAGAATCATTAAGGGTGATAGCTAAACACAACACATGTTTGGGCTAAAAATAAACAATTTGACATTTGTCTTTGCCAATTATTTTGACATAACTCTTTTATTCTGACAATCCTTGATGACTTGATCCTACAAAACCCTTCATTTACTAAAAGTGTGTTGTAATCCTAAGTCTTGTCATAAATGAATTTTGATAATGTATCCACATTATCTCTATACACTTTACAACACAAAATCTCCATGGCGATCTCCTTTGAAAAATTAATCCATTGACCTTAAAACACTTTAAATGAAAAACTGGAGGAAATGAATTCACCAATCTCAATTTTTTTTTATAAATTAATGTTTTGGGAGTTCCCATACCATGGAACATGAATCACAAGACACCTAAATTCCTCTTTCCAAAACCTTGATCAAAATTCCCAACTATTTTATCTATTAATTATTGTTACAAGACTGGAAGACCATATAAATATTAATTCCCATAAAATATACATGAATTTTTTTTTTTTATATCATAAAATAACCTTGATACCAAATTTTTTCTCACTATGGTTTTTATAATTTCATTAATATATGTTTAAAACGAAAGACATTACGAAGATACTCAAATTAGTATGATATCTAATTGAAATCTTGTTGAAATGGTGATTGAACTCTAAGTAGTTTGTAGAGGTAGAACAACATGTGGATGATAATAGTGATTGAAAATCCCTTCAAATCCATAGGTGTTGCAACATGTCATGGAAATTTAAGTTTTAGTTGGCTAAAAATACCAACGATGAAAAACCCTACAAGAAAGCGATAGTATTTGTTGAAGATCAATGAGGATGGCTTCACAAAAGAAATCCTTGAGTTCAAATGATGATGAAACTTTCACAATATAAGTGTTCTTGGTAAATATCTATGGAAATCACTAAAATGACAAATCTTAGTTGAAACCTCCTCACTATCATACCAAAAAAATCTATAGATCTTTAAAGATTTCAAATAGTGGAAAATGAAAGGAATGAAGGATGCAATGAATTGATCTAAAGGATGATCTATTTTTTGAATGCTAAACATATCAATCCTCTATGAAGTGCATGCTAGTCAATGGTGTCACAATTTTTTATCTTTTAAAAATCCTCCTTTCCTCGATATGACACACACTTCTATAAGGAAGAGTTTAAATTGTCAAAATGTTAGAGTCAATGTGTCAACTCTTTATAGTAATGATGCCCCCCATCATAAAGTGTCTACCAATTGACACACACTTCTATAAGGATCTTGTAACTTTTGTTTTAAATATTTCATTTCTCTTAATAGGTGTGCATCTATATAAACAACTATAATTTTTATTTTTAGGAAAAGTCTATATTTTGTTATGGGACTTTTCCCCCAAAGTGAACATAAATTATTTTTCTATCAAATAATCTTTTGAAATTAAAAGGAGGATAAAAATAAAGGATATTATGCTCCTTTGGTGAAAATGGACATTAATAAAGAATATTTATATAAACTCTTTGAAAAGAGGAGGAATAATTATATTTATTTAAAAAAAAATTAAAAGACAACCTTTGTGAAAGAGTGTAATGGTTTTAAAACTACCCCTTAAGGCTTATAAAGAATTTATGTGAGACTTGACAAGGGAAATGAAGATCACTCAAGGAAGAAGGTAGTGTGGTGGGCTATGCGTATTGGAAGAAGGGGCATACATAGAGTGTCCAACTTGGGGCATAAAGTACACTTGGGATTGTCTTGATTAGAGTTGTGGTATGTAACATAGTGCAAGTAAGAATATATATTTTTTTCACATAGTTTTTTGTAGTGTGTCATATCTATGAGGGCTAAGACTACTAAAATCTTTCTAGGGTGAGAGTGACATTTCCAAGTGCTATGAATTAGGTAAGTATTGAACTTATTATTATTCAAATATATTTAGAACTATAAATAATGAAATACAAATGATTTAATTAAATTCTCAAAAGATGTTATTTATTTCTTTTTGAGATTATTCATATCATTGGTTGTAAATTCATATATTAATGATGATGCTTTTAAAGCATTAAAGTATTAAATTGACAATTTTGATAGACAATCATGTTTGCACATTTCTAAATTATAGATATTTTATAATCTTATAACTTAGATAATAATAATAAATCTGTTGACATACAAAATTAACTTTGATATATATTAAATTCTATCTAATTTTATACTCTAAAGAAAAGTAGAATTACATCTTCACTATGAAGCATTGTTGTCATATCAACTATTATAGTCTTTTATCCCATGAAAACCACACTACTTTTTATTTTAATACACACTTCACAATTCTAATTACTTTTTTCCTTAATAAAGATCTTGCCCACCCTTAATATAGTGCACACTAGTATGAAGGATTTCACTACTTTAAACTTTGAAAATTGTTCAAACTCATGTAGGCAACACATATTTTATTTTCTTGAAATATTTATAAATCCATTATTAGGTACACACCCCGCTACTAGGGGAGAAGATCTAATAGTTGTGGACCCTAATGTTCTAACTATCAAGCTTTTAAATGGTAAGTCAATTTTCTATGAAATTTAATCATGCCTCCATAAGCGAGTTAAGAGTTTAAAGGTATTGTTTGAGGTTTTAAGTATCTTTGATGTAATCAAAGAAGCTATTTCTTCACTAAGTTGTCCAAAAACATCACCAAAAAAACTTATATCGAAACATGTGCATTAGGCACATATAATCAACTATCACGTGTTACAATATGATTGGTTGTTTTTTTGTTGTGACTTGTGAAAATGTCTAACTTTTTATCTATTTTTTAGGTATAAATATAATATCTGTTAGTGCTTATAACTACAATCATGGGTAGAAAAGGGCCATTGCTACTAGCCATAATGACTATTAGAGCACAATTGTCTATTGGATCCTCTCCCTTGGCCAACACTTTTGAATTTGAAACTTTTTGTGTCTTTACATTGGCATGTGCTATCCTATTGAGGCATATATTTTTTGACTTGAGTTTTATGTTTTCCTCTGATTAGATACGAGCCTTAAATATAAGGTACAATTTTTTTTATTTTTCTTATGTTCCTCTTTCATTAGGAATGTACCACCTAATCAATGAACACATTCTCATGCCTCGGTGAATTTTTGTAACTTCACTATTGTCAAAATGTTGATCTTTGTTAGGTAGATGTGTTGGAAAGCTCATTTCATTGCTCTTACAAAGATACCTATCAAAGATGACATAAAAAAACATAAATTATACGACAAGGTTTGAGACATGACTTATGATTGAAGAAAGGATATGGTTTTACCTTGAAGTATGACAAAATTAAAAAAAAACATGTAGGTATGATGAGGTGTAAGAATGATAGATTCACCAATTTATATAGTAAAAATAAATGCTTTCACTATATTTTATCAAGGGGATTATATTTATATAATAATATTTAGGCCAAGAATTTAGAGTTGGGATTAATAATTGATAATGTAATAAATACTTTAACTAATGCATAATTAAGATAAAATAAATTACTTTATTTAAATCTTGATGTTGAAGCATTTTTATAGAACATTTCTAAAATTGATTGGTCAATATGCTAGAAATTAAGGATCTTGTTAGACAAAAATCTATAAAATGATTATTCTTTACTCTTTTTCTCCTCTATGGCAACAAAGGCGATCTTTGCATCTACATAACTGATATGGCATGCAACATTGAATTTAAACATGTAGAAATGGACTAGTAGTAGAAACTTGACTATATTGTAATAAATGTGTCTCAACTTGCTATACTTGTGTTTGAAGGGTGGTGTTTACATACACTTTTTAAGATCTTGGTAGGTAAAAAAATATTCTCCTTTGATCAAGTCTCTAGACATGTCAATAAAATGATGTTGGAATGATGATCAATGATTAACAATCATACAAGTTGATGATACAATTATGATGCTCTAATGATGCTTTCATATGAATGCTCCTTGATAATTCTAGATGACCTAAATGAGTTAGGATTTGTCCTTAAATAAACTACCCTAACTTGCAATTTGAGATAAGTTGTATTTTAGTTGGCTCACAATGAATAGTAAGTGAGGAAATGTGCACCCAAATTAAGAAATTCAAATTTTAGATTCAAGATTTAGATTTGGATTCACAAAAGTGAACTTGTCAATTTTTCACTACAAGTTTTATCAAAGATCACAAATAAATAGATGTATAAGACGAGTGATGATGAAAACATGCTAAAATAAGAATTATTTGCTAACTTTCATACAAAATAAACCATCTCACACATTATTCAATGCATAAATGCATATGAACAACTTAATCATTGTAGACCCAACTCAAAGGAAACTAACACGGTTATATGATTTTCACCATTATACATTACTCCCACACTTAACCCATGGAACCAACGGCTTATTCAGATTTGTTGAACTCTGTTTTTTCCTTCCGTCTCATTGCTTAGCCAGTAGAGCCGGAGGCTAATTCATCTTTGTAAATCTGGGCTTTTTCTTGCATTTTAACATTTCCAATATTTGTTTCTGTCGGGGGAAAAATGAGTTTGACAGAGGTAGGATACGCAGCCCGGCGAGCGGCGCAGCAAGAGCGCGTGCGCATTTTGTACCGCCAATGTCTGAAAAATGCGCTCAGCTGGGTTATTCGCAGACCACTCTTTTATGAGGATGTAAGAAATAACGATGCCCTAATTCTTTCTCATCGTACACATTTTTGAAAAAATTCGAATAATGATCAATTGCAAAAAAACTAATTGCATCGTTATTGTTCATAGTCTTAAAATAATTAAGCGATTGGTTTTGATTCGGACTGTTTCCGTGCAATGTGTGATTGGAAAGATTAAAATGCGTATCTTGCTACTCGCTTCGGATGGAGGTCAATCGTTTTAAACAACCCTAGCGCGATAAGTTTACACTAAAATTTAAAATTGATTTAATCTTATTCGTAAAAAAATTAAAATTGTTTAACTTTTCTCGCGAGGTAACCTTTAGCTTCGGTAGCAGATTAAATTCTGTTTGCAGGGCAGCCTTTAACTGAGATGACACAACAAAAGCTTATTTTATTAGTTGAAGTTGCGTGGAATCAGGACTTGCAGAATTTCTAGCTGCATTGTTGTGATCAACGATTTCTAATGATCAGACTATTAATATTTGAATACAGTTTTTTTGGGCGTGTGTGGTGCACAATTTTTAAAGCAAAATGCTTGTTGCAAGGTACCCTTTAGCTTAGATGACATGGTAAATTCTTTTCTCCGGTTAACCTTTATATTAAATGCCACAACTAAATCCTGATGGGTATTTTTCATCAAAATTGTTTGGAACCAGGGCTTGCACAAAGTATAACTGCATTGTTGTAGTCAGTGATCTCAAATAATATTTTTTAATTACATTTTATGTGCGTATTGCACAAGTAGGAAAGGAAAGTTCTCGTTTTGAGCTAATCTTCAGTTTAGATGTCACATTAAATTCTATTTTCAGGGCAACCTTAGCTTAGATGCCATGAACGAGGGGTACTTTCTGTAGATGTCTTGTGGAACCTGGACTTCGTAAATTTTAACTGCACTGTTGTGACCAGCAAGCTCAACGAGCTGATGGTCAATTTTTTATTCCATTTTTTTGTGTGTAATGCACAATTAGAGAAGCATTATAATGCATATTCTATTATTTTGTTAGTCATTTTAGATGGTGACAAACTGTTTGAAAAGAGACCTTAGCTTTTCTGGGCTCCGATGAGAAATTTGAATTGCTTTGTTGGAAGAATGAAGAAGAAGTCCTCCGGTGTGTTGTCATTGATGCCAACATTGGTTGGTAACAGTTTTGTCAATCCGGATAAACTATGTCTCTGTTATTTTGATCTGGTAATTTGGTCCGGAGATGCTTTCAGTTGAAGATCGCTTCATGAGATTTTAATATGATGATCATGACTATTAGTTGCATCTCTGGATAAGTTTTCAGCAGTTTTTGTTGAAATGAATGGAAGATATGGATGACAGAGTTTGGCTTACAGTATTCTGCTCAGAAATTGTATGAGTTTTCTTTTGGCCGACACAGATATGTAGTGTGCGATCTGTTGGTGATTTAAAGAGTTCCTTATTAGGTCCAGGCCGACCTAATTTGTGCTTTGCATGTTTTGTTTTGATGAAAAAGGGTTCCGGGTTGAGCCGACAAGCTACATTTTAAATTAATTATGTGTACATCTAATTAGGCCGACCTAATTGATGTATGAAGTTGTAATAGCGTATATATATGAAACATCCTTTTGTGTTAAAGATATAGATAGATGTAAGGTGTGACCTGCGAAAAAGTAATAAGCAGTGATGTGCGAATATTGTACAAAGTTGTAGTTGCTGTGTACCTGCAAACCGGTGGAGGATTTTGTATTCTAGAGCCTAATTGGAACTGAACTTAGCACATAGAAGGTGTATTTCATCAGTTCATCATTTTGGCAGTGAGCCACACTCTCTTTTGTATTTACTTCAGGTTTTGAGCCTTTCAACGACAGTGAGTCCTGACAGTGTGCCCTATAATATCTTATAACCGGTTATAACATATCGTGAGCTAATCCTCACCGTGGTTTTTTCCATTTTGGGTTTTCTACGTAAAAATCCTGGTGTTCATTTTTTATGTGGTGTTATGCTTCCTTTCATGTTTCTGTTTACAGTTGCAGCTAGATATGTTTTAATTATTGAATGCTTAGTAATTAAGTGGTTCTGTAAAATACTGATTCACCCCCACCTCTCAGTATTTTGGGTGTTCAACAGCTTTATTTTTATATTTTAATTGTTAAATTCCCCTTGAAGGGAAGAAACCTTTGCTTAGATGCAATGATCAAGACGTTTCACTTATGTCAAAGTTTCCTAGGACTGAGACATACCCCAACATTTGTCAGTTTGGGTAGGGCACGCTAAGTTAGATGTGGTGTTTTGCTTAATTTCAACACTCCATTTGTCAAGCATTTCTCCTTAGGATTTGAACCCAGGGCTGTGCAATACTGCTTAAACTCACACCATTTGAATTTTTGTGAAGCATCTTCAATCTGTATCAAAATAAATAATGAAGACAACAGTCGATTCCAGAAATATGCATCATAAATCATAATGTAAAAATGCTATTAAGAGCTCTGCAATTTCAAGCAGATTAGGGGTCCAATCAAAGGGTAATATAAGATGCCGGTTATTTAAAATGCTGGGTCAAGATCCATGAAGGATAAGTCCACAGTCATCCTTCAATAATTTTTTTGATGCAATTCTAAGCACTATTGGTCAAGGTTGCAGGATACATGACCCCCCTCCCCTGATACGCATACCGGCATACCTGATACAGATACGGGTATGGCATGGTTAGGGGTCCAATCAAAGGGTAATATAAGATGCCGGTTATTTAAAATGCTGGGTCAAGATCCATGAAGGATAAGTCCACAGTCATCCTTCAATAATTTTTTTGATGCAATTCGAAGCACTATTGGTCAAGGTTGCAGGATACATGACCCCCCTCCCCTGATACGCGTACCGGCATACCTGATACAGATACGGGTATGGCATGGCCCAGATATGGCCTGGAAACTGTGCCTGCCTGTACACAAAATTAGGTTAATTTTAGAGCTGTGCCAGATACATCTGGATATGGCATTCTGAAAATTTGTGTTATTTTCAGGTAAAAGCGTATTATTAACTGTTCTTATCTGAATCCACACCCATATCTGTGTCGTAAGATTTGAAACATTTACATTTCTTATTATTGTTAACCCTCAAGCTTCAATTGCAATAGCATGATAGAAAACAAGATTGAATAGCCTCAAGTTAGAGACTTCAAGAAACTTTATTGGTAATGTTCATTGAAATAGATGGCTCCACAATTACATAACATTGTTATGGGCTCAATTTTTATTTTTCAACTGCTGTAAAAGCTAGAGTAGAAACTCTAGGTTTGTGAAATATTGAATCTGATCTATAGAAACAGAATTCTTTTTGTAGCCTGAGAATGCTGCAGTTTTATGAAAGATCTAATTGTTTAAAAAAGCAAAATAAACAGAATTATTGAAACATCCATTCAGGCAATACATAGAAGAGAGGAGACCTTGAAAACAAGGTGTTAGTGTTAACTGAGGTGAAAAATGTGTCCATGCAAAGTATGGTCTTTGTGCTTGGCCATGGCACAATCACGATAGATTCTTTTTGAAGGCTTCACAGGTCCTAGTCAAGGGAAAATAATCTCAAAAGCCTCTACCCCAATGAGCCAGTGGGATATACTCCATCACTGCAGTTCTCTAAATCTTAAACTCAATATCAATCCCACACAAAGACAAGAAACTTGAATAAAACTGTGTAACATCTTCATAGCTGTTAATGGCAAATGCTATAGCTTGTCTTCAAAAGGGCCTGAAATTCCTAATTATCTCTGTTTGACAGGACATATTTTCATGATGATAGTGGTTCCAAAAGTTTTTCAAGCTCCACTTGACCCTTCCAAGCATGAAAGATGATTATTAAAGTCCCATGTTTTCAATTTGTTATATGACAAGATGTCACCATGTTGAAGATCTAAAAAGACATAATTGAGTAATATTATAATGAACTATTCACCCATAGGATGCTGTGTTTATATGGCATATTTTTTTAATACCTTCTCAGATAGATGAAGTGAACATTAGATATCCACTATAAGCATATAGATGTACAAATAAAAGAGTATTTTATTATGGAACATGAAATGCATGCCAGGACATCATGAATTTTACTTGATTTTGGACACAAAAATGGGGAATAAGTTTTAGTTGAATCACCTGGTCTTCAATTCTAAAAGGAAGCCTTACATGACCTGGATAATTGATAGAATACAGTGTTAGATTTAGGATCAGAAATGAAAGCAATCAGAAAATGCAACACATAAGACAATGAACACAACACGATACCCTGGGAAAACCCTCCTACTTGAGGGAGAAAAACCCAGCAAATATATCTCTTATATATTGAAGGAATAAGAGCAGAAATCTGCTTACAACTCAGGCCCAACACAATGCCAAATTTGATACAATGAATAATAGCACCTCTCCTAGATGCAAAGATACAAATGAATATGTTTCTCCTTGAAATCGGTCTGCTGCTACAAAATGATGATCTGACAAGATGATGATCTGCTGCTCAAGTATGAACTTCTTCTAGGAATGCGAATTATGATGAATGAACTTGATGATCAAATGAATGATCATCACCTTGTATTTATACAAAACTAGGCGACTCTTCATTTGGGTTGGCCTCTTTTAAGAAACAAGGTGACTCTTCATAAAATTATTATATATAGCAAGTCCGACTTGCCATGGTATTATTTATCCATCATTTTTAAATTTGAGAGAAAGATATCTCCCACTGCTATAACATCAACACTCCCTCTTAGCTAGGGAGGTATCTTTCCAGATATCCATGTCACGGAGTCTCTCAACATGACGCCCACAATGGCTACACCCATTTGTGGAAAACTCAAAGGTTCATCAGGGAGTCTCTCAATGTGATGTCGTCATGGAGTCTCTCAACATGACGTCTCATCTCAGTCACAGAGATGAACAAGGGCTCGCACCTCATATTTCTCTGTCTTAGAGAAATATACACTACAAGGGCTTTCATCTCATATTTCTTCGTCTCAGAGAAATATACACTACAAGGGCTTTCACCTCATATTTATCCGTCTCAGAGAAATATACATTACAACAAATCTTCATGATGATGTGACATCCTTTGGAGCTCCAAGTACTTGCATCAACCTCCTAACCTCCTCGTCCAAGATTGTCTGCAATGCTTGCCTTAGAGGAGTGGTTTCCAATGCACACTTCCGACACTATTGACTTGCTCGAGTCCAAGACTATCCTCCTCGACCTCATCCCAGATCACCCTATTCTAAATAGGTTTGCGGAGCTACCAATGTCAAATCCTGATTAACTGTCTTGTGCGATTCTGTTCTTAGCTACTGAAGAGGTCTTCCAAAGATTTTGCACTTGGCCTTGCAACACTGCAACCTTCACTTCTTCTTAGCGAGTCACAGAACTCCCTCTTGATCCTTGCCTCAGAGATTTCAAAGAAATCCTTTGGAAGTGAACTCCCCTCCATTGACCTATCTCAAAACCTTAATCCTTTTCCTAGACAAGCTCTCAACTTGTGCCTTGAATTCACTGAATTTGACTCCCTCTGAATGTCATTTCCTCTTCTTCGAAGAAATTGATCGACTTTAGAATAAGAAACCTTCTGAATCAACTTTAGAGCTAGGCTCCTTTTGAGATGTCCCTATGTCAATTTCCGCAGTAGAAACATGTTGTGTATACCTTAATTTGCAATCTTGAGCAAAGTGACCGTACTTGTCACACCTGAAACATTGAATGTGAGAGAGATCCTTCTTCTTCTCCGGTTCTGGGGCAGAATTTGATTATCTATTTCTATTCCTCTTTCTTCCTATGCCTCTTTCTCTAGAAGTATGTGTAGCAAGAACTTGATTTTCTACATCATGATAGTTTCGCCCAATTCCTCTTGCTGCCAACTTGGACTCTTCTTGAATACAATCAGCTCGAAGACGATCAAACTTGGGCAACTTGGATCTCCCACCGATGCTCTGAATAAAGGGTTCCCAAGATTGAGGAAGACCATTTAGTGCCAACATAACAAGATCTTTGTTTGCAATTATATCCCCAATAGCGCTCAACTGATCTCTCAAATCAGCAATCTTCATAAAGAATGAGATGATTAAATCATCTTTAGCCATTTTTACATGGTGATGTTGTTGTCTCAAACCAAGGGCTTTGCTGGTGTTGTTGATCTCATACAATCCTTTGAGAGTATCAAACATTTCTTTAGTTGTCTTCAACTTGGAGATGATCGGTACTGGGTGATTCATCACAGAGTCTATCATGATCTTTCTAGCCTTAGTGCCATTTTTCTTCCACTGGATTTTCTCAGTATCATCGGAAGGCTCGGGCATATCACTTTCCACGAAATCAAGAAGATCATTCTCCTCTAATGCAATGAGTACCCTGGGTTTCCAAGAGTTGAAATTTGAAGCTCCATCAAGCCTATCTTCTACCTTGACACTGCTCACCATCTTCTTTTTCCTCACAAATTCACCTTCAAAGATCTACCCTTAGGTCAGAAATAATTTGAACCTTAGATCTGCGATACTTCAAGATTTGCCCTAGATGAAAAGTTGACTTGACTGCTTAAACAAATCTGATTAGATCTTTTCTTAGACCCGCTTTTATACCATGTTAGATTTAGGATCAGTAATGAAAGCAATCAGAAAATGCAACACATAAGACAATGAACACAACAAGATACCCTGGGAAAACCCTCCTACTCGAGGGAGAAAAACCCAACAAATATATCTCTTATATATTGAAGGAATAAGAGCAGAAATCTGCTTACAACTCAGGCCCAACACAATGCCGAATTTGATACAATGAATAATAGCACCTCTCCTAGATGCAAAGATACAAATGAATATGTTTCTCCTTGAAATCAGTCTGCTGCTACAAAATGATGATCTGCTGCTACAAGATGATGATCTGCTGCTCAAGTATGAACTTCTTCTAGGATGCAAATTATGATGAATGAACTTGATGATCAAATGAATGATCATCACCTTGTATTTATACAAAACTAGGTGACTCTTCATTTGGGTTGGCCTCTTTTAAGAAACAAGGTGACTCTTCATAAAATTATTATATATAGCAAGTCCGACTTGCGTTGGTATTATTTATCCGTCATTTTTAAATTTGAGAGAAAGATATCTCCCACTGCTATAACATCAACATACAGAAGCAGTAAAATGCAAAATGGTTAATTTTTAAACCATGCAACTAAAAATTGTAATGGTTGGCACGGTTAGTTCTGTTGTTTATTGTGGTAATTCAGTTGCTTAACTGTCTATCATGTGGTTTTCAATTTTCATGATATGCCTAAAGGTGTTGGGAAGAAGGTTTTGTAGGATGCCATGAATGACTTAGGATATAAAATTAGTGTTACCTCCTAGGATGCCAAAAGAAAATTCTGACACCAAGTGCAGCACCACTCAGAAGAATCACAGCATGTTCAATTAAATGCTAAGCTTTCAATGTGGCAAAGACAACAGAAGGTAAACAATTTCTGTTGGATATGTGTTGTATACTTTGCAAGTTTTACATCCCTTATAGGCTATATTTTGGTCCATACTTTTATACCAATTGTATTATAATACCGCTTAGCAGTTTCCTATAGTGATGTGTCTATAAATAATCGCACATAGATTATGGTTAAGTACAAGCAAGAAATATCTTATTGTATTGTGAATGGTTGAGTTAATACAGTAGGTGCTGTTTTTGCTTGGTTTTTTCCTGAAAGGGTTTTCCAGGGTTAATAAAATCATGCTATATTATGAGTGTGCCATTGTTTTGTTTCTATTGCATTTAAGGTGCTGCTTGCTTCTCCTGGATTGGTTTATTAGTATTATTTATTTCTATTTCAAAGGGATGATGGGATTCTAATTGAGGATGTTGGACCATCCCAATAATCCATGGTGGCATAAAAACAAAAAATGATTTAATTTTGTTGTATTCAGCACAAAGAGATTTAACTCACCACATTTGTCTTCTAGTCCAATGTGACCAACAAAAGTCCAGCTTGTGGCCCAGTTGGCCCATATTTGGGATTCCAACAAAATAGATGTAATGGCGAATGATTCTGCCTAAGACAAACCGATGTGATTTGGGAATTTGCTTTTATACAAAATCACTAAAGAAAACCTTTGTTGAGTTTATTTTAAGTGCAAGAACAAAGACACAACTGTGATAGCAAAGGGGAATGCTATACTTGAGCAAATTTTCAACCCTAAACAGACTTTCAACAACAAAAATCAAAAGCTATAGTTGGGCTGCACCAAACACCTGGATATCATTCGGTCATATAACATAACCCTCCACAACGTTGCTCCCAATACTCAAGAAATGAATACATGGCAGGTCATTAAATTCAACAGGGGCAGGAAAAATAACATTTGTCAGGAACACTCTTTCATTTCCAAATGCTGCTACCCTCCAACTATGATTCAACTCAATACAAATCTCTCGATGAACAAATAATGGCAACTTGGATTCTAGTGGATGCAAGTGAGGATGACCTGTTCACACTGGATTTTCAATAGGTGACACCATTCTGCTCCTTCAATAGGCCTTAGGTAATTGCCTATGTCATGTGTTGTGCATTTGTATGAAGTTCAGAAGGTCTTTTAGACTTGATATTTTCTCTGTGGGAACTAAAACTGCCTTCATCATGAAGATCAGGAGAAGTCTTACTAATATGAGAAGTTGCCTACTTGGAAGGTGGATGCATGTACTTAGATTGCTGCCATGTTACAACTACAAGTATGAGAAGTTGCCTACTTGGCAGGTGGATGAATCTACTTAGATCGTCATATCTGACTTTAGTCAGCAAGCCAAAAGGGGTTCTACCTGTACTCAGCCCTTAAGAATCTCCTCAGAAGGAAACCATACATCTGCAGCCTCTCCCTCTTCCCCTCCCAAAGGGTCTGCTTCTAGCTTTTCACACCTCTGAAAGTTGGCAACCATCTTATGCTGTGAGATAAAATATCTTAGATCAAAAATTCCTTCTTCAACACAAGATTGTGTTTATCAAAATGCTGACAAGAAGTAGAGGTCTTGCCACTCCATTAAAATCACCATTCAATTTGCTATTGCCAATATCAATGACTCCTTCCAAGATCTTATCAAAGTTATGGAGACAAAACATATGGAACAAATGAGCTGCCAAGAGCCCTTCAACTTGCTGCTCAACAATCAGCAATGAACAAAAATCCAACAATGAGCTATTATCAGCCGTGTTAGTAAAGAACAGGAATGAGTTGCTATTTTGAGGCATTGCTACTACAGTGTCCTCAATAGAGCAGAAGAAATTGAAAGGTTCCCAACACTGAAAGGCTGAGGAGAGATTCATTAGCGGCTGCTAAGGAATTTCAACAACACATTAACCCTGAATGATCATTAAAGAAGAACTTCAACTTCAGTGATATTGCAATCCCTGCCAACCTCTGGAATACCCTACAATGTGGACAAGGGAAAGGACATGCCATGAGATGGACTTGGAATGGGGAAGGATGACCAGTGGCTGGCCCTCACAATGCAAATGGTACAGTGCCCTCTCAAAAGGATTACTCCTTAAAGATATTGGTCACTTGCCTCATCAACCAACTACTATGTTAGCTGTGCATGACTCTATAACCTTCCTAACATTTTTTCAGGAAGTGAATGTGCCTCATGGACCTATCTCTCTATCTTATAGCTTCTCTAGATGGTATCTGCTTTTTGTAATAGGTTTTTCTTCTATGCTGGTCTTTGACCTTTCAAATTTTTTTTGTAAACATTCCAATCTGATGACATGATCTGAACTAAGAATCTTGTAAAACAATGTTTTCACACACAAAAACACACACATTTATGGAGAACAATCTTAGAGATCACAAGATCTATTGTCCGTCTCTACAACCTGTTTGTCTTTTGTTCCTGCTAAATTCTTTCCACTATAATGTCAAGAAATGCAGTGTACTTTCTTTGGAAAACAATTCTGTGACTTCAATTTTGTTTCTCTTTTTTGAATTTTTTCCCATATATATAAGTATGATTATAACTTTGTGAATCCCATAAATGCTCCCATGACTGCCACATTATTTCTCAAATATTGGATTTCTTTGGTTAATTTCCTCAAAGCTACTTTTCATTACTGGATATGGTTCTCTAAGCAGATTTTTCATGTACAATCAACACCATAACTTACAAATACTATTGTGTGAGCAAACTTGGTCTAATTTATAGGTACCCTTGGCCAGCTAACCTAACCCTATAGTTTCATTACTTTCAAGTTTCAACCAAAAGTTGCCTGGACAAATTCGTGAAGATGCTATTGATAGAGAGCAACATTTGCAATTGTTAACTATATAAATCTAGGCAAATTTTGATTTAAATTCTTAAGGCTCATGCAGGTTAACTAAGATTGGATTTTTTGTGATTTGGTCAAGTGAAATCCTCCCTTTCGTGTCAAATAACAAGCAATCCTTATGCTTAAATTATATCCATTTGTGTCTCCCACTATGTATCAATTACTAATTGAAATTGGTCAAAACTTTTGAGTCTTATTAGCTGGATGGTGAGTGATGTATTTTATCTACCATAGATGGCAATCTTGAAGGCTATTGCTATAGAATGTAAATATATTTAGTATGGGAGTGAATTTGTCATGCATGGGATGTTATGTGATTTTTAAGTGAAACGAACATTTCTTTATACTAGCATTTTGTTATCTCATGGTAAATGTGTAGATGCAATTAATCACGTTATGATGAGTGTTATGCTAATAACTATTCAAATTGAAAATTTTAGAATGTGGAACAAACAAAAATTGAACATAACATGAACAGATTGTCAGATTATATAAACAGTTCCATATCAAACAGAAATTTTAACCTCCACAAGCAAAGAGTTTGAATGGCTCTATGGAGAGTCGCCAAAAGACACCAAAGAAAAGAAATGACTGTTTTATATATAGAATGGAATTGGAATGAGTTGACTGTATTCGTACATAGGGCGTAAGGATAGGCTCTCCCAATAAATGCACCAATCCCTATATATATATAAGATACCTTACAAAGTTAGGCCTCGTGTAAAAATTTAAATGAATTTCAATTACCTTGGTTAAAATAAGAAAAACTTGGCAAAAATTTAGGAAGCAAAAAAAATGTATTATTAGTAAAAATAGAGAAAAAAAACTAGAACAAATATAGAATAGATGTTATACATTATAAAAATCCTAATTATATATATAAAAAAGCTTAGGACTTAAAAAAGTTTTTTTACTTTCACCAAAGAGGGTTGATTTTAAAAACACAATTGGTCCTAAAATTGTAGGTTTTTTTACTTTCACCTAAGAGGGTTGATGTTAAAAACAAACTATTGGTAAAATAGTAAGTTGTGCTGTCTTGAAGCATGACCTACTATTTTAGTGGAAGCCTTGTGTTTTTATCTAAACCTTCATGAGGGTATAAGTTAAAAGAAAAACCCTCATTGTGGTTGATAATTAAACTCTAACAAATTTATTCAAAGTAAACTTTAAATAAAATGTGAACTACCCTAATACTTATGATAAACAAAAAATGTTCAGTCTACTATTGCTCTGTACATTTTTCTCTACATGCGTATCTATATATATTTAAAACCACATTTTGAAAAACTCCGGAAGTGGCATGGCAAATGCAGTGGGTTGTGATTACTTGAGATTAATTCACTTTTTGAGAAACTCCAGAAATGGCATGGCAAATGCAGTGGGTTGTGATTACTTGGGATTATTAGGTTTTTCGAGTAGTGCTACCATGCTATATACAAGGTACATAGGACCCAACAAAGTTATACTACAAGAAAAGGTAATGCAATGAGACTTGATGAGATGGGTTTTACATATTCTAACAACCCCTTAAAACTCAAGTCAGGGGCAAAGAGGAAGGTGGAACTCAGGCCAAAAAAGGGAGGCTTCAACATCTTTAACTACCCCTAATGATAGCTTCCAATAACTCAAACTATTACAATGTGGAGAATTGTCCATCCATGTGCATATATTTGAAGTTAAGCATCTTTTGTGCCTTAAATAGAACATTATGATTGTGGGTAATTATGATCATTGTTATATATATAATTGAAAAACTTGGGAAGTGGCATGTCAAGGCAAATGTGATGGGTTGTGATTACTTGGGATTAATTCACGTTTTGAAAATCTTGGGAAATGGCATGACAAATAAGGTGGGTTGTGATTACTCGGGATTAACTGTGAGTTTTTCAAGTGTAGTGTTAGTATGCAACAAAGGTGTACTACATGAACAGGTACTGCAGTGAGACATGGTGAGATGGTTTTTAGATATTCTAACACCCCTTTCAAAATCAACTTAGGGGCAAAGAGGAAGGTGAAATTCAGGTCATAAAAGGAAGGCTTCAACATCTCCAATTCCCCCTATGATAGCTTTTGATAACTAGAACTATTACAATGTGGAGAATTGTCCATCCATGTGCATATTGAAGATAAGCATCTTTTGTGCCTTTTATAGAACATTATGATTGTGGGCAATTATGATCATGGGCTTTCACATCTTGCATACTAGCTTGGAGAATTTAACTATCAAAGGAGAAAGAAATTGGTCCCATCACAAAAGAATCATTATGAGCTAGTAACAACCCCTTAAATAATAAACCCCCCTCTCTTCCTACAAATTCAAATGTTGGACTAGTCCAAGGGATCATCATATTTTCATTCTAAGGAATGGAATCCCCTTACTCATCAATCCAATCAACTGAATGCTCAAAAAATAGCATCATCTTTTGAGGAGTCTTCAATTAGTAAATCATACTTAGAAAATATAAAGCAATGTGCTTTCAAATAAAATAAAAGCCAATATGACAAATGATAACAGAATGTTGAAGCAACCCATGAACTCAAAGAAAATCTGGTCATGTCAAACTACCTGCAATTTGTGAAGCATATTCATAAATCAGTCATCCAAATTGCAACATCCATTCCCACATGCCAAAATTATGAAGCAGATAATTGAAAATCAGTCATCCAAAGAAGTCAAAATAACAAAATTGTGATTACAATTGGACAACTCAAAGTGCATTTGCTCCAAAAGAAACAAAATGTGAAGCATAACACCATCTCCATGCCATCCATGGAAAACAATCACAAGCATCTCTCAATTGTGAAAGTTCTCTCAAAGGCAACAAATCATAATCTACAATGATCAGAAATAATTGAAATCGATCCTCATAGGATAAACAGATCAATAAAATAAAGAAGCAAGTTCCCTTCAGGCACATGACCTCCAACATGGGCATGAGGCAAGTCCTCTTCAGACATGTAACCTCCAACAGAGGAAGGAGGCAATTCCTCTTTGGATACATGACCTTAAACATCCTCACTATTTCCATCACCGCAAATACATCCGTGCCCAACTGAATTAGGATGACTAACATCCCTCACAATTATGGTGGTCTTATATTTTGGATTTACAATATTCAATTTAGTAATACTCAAGCATCTCTCCTCCAATGCCTCAATTGAGATGGTATCTCGAGAAACAACCTGCTCCCTCTGAAGTCTCAACTGGCATAACTCGAAGACTCTCCAAACAGGGCCTAGTTGTCTTCTCATTTGCATCAACAGTTTTAGCACCAGAAAATAAATATACTTAGGTGCATCCTTAGCTGAAATGTCAACACAAGAACTCTTCAATCTGGAATTCAGTTTCCCAATCTCATCATTGTGCCTATGTTCTCAATTGGAGTTTTACCATGGTAATACTTGTCCAAGGAACAAATATATAACCCTTGGTTTCTTATCAACCTTAGGATTTGAGAGGCATTTCTAAAACTCTTCGTAACCAATTTGTGTGGCCAAAACTCAACTTTATTGCCATGTTGGTTTATTTGATATGCAGATTGTAGATTCATATTCAATCAGTTTCAAAGTAAATATGTCTAATAATTACATCTTCTAGCACAATATTATTATCATTCAAGAATCAACAATGGAAGAGAAAAATCATCTCCTAGATAGACTTTATCATCATTTACTTTGCTAAGCTTTTGAAACAAGCTACTATCCTTGGTCATACGATGATTTCCATCAAAATCCATGACAAACTCATTTGGAAGTTCATGCATGAAAAATATGAGAAGTATGTGTAAGATGCCTGGCTCAAATTTGACAGTAAGTTAACTCTGGCATTCAATTTTAATGAGTAAATTTGCAAACTTGAGTAACATCAATTTGATTTCAACCTAGTGAGACTCAGAACAGTGATTGGATTTCCTTTTAAATTGATCACCCAACATAATCAGAACACTCAGATACCACTGTAATGTGCCAGGTACAGGTTGCCCACAAAATCACAATAGTGATAATAAAATCTAAGCAGCAATTGACAGTCAATGCAAGAATTAATGTGTGTTCTGGGAAAGCTGGATACCAACGATTTCTACGATTAACAATATGGACCAATAGCATTGGAAGATTTATGCAATAGATCAGAATATGCAATTAACCTTCTCCTAGCACTCAATTCACAGTATCAATCTCAGATCATGCAACCGGAACAGCACTAAAGTCAATATCTTCAGATTCAATGACAACCGTACATGTATGCGCCACGATCTGTTGATGAAGCAACATCAAATAATAACATTGCATAGGGAACCCTGAATCAATACTCATAACCAGAGACTACAAATGACAGTAGTGACAATATGGTTCTGAGTATAAGCAGATGTATAGGACGCCTCAACTACAGCATGATGCCTCTTCCATCAATCCCACACTTGACTTCCGTGAGATCCCTGATCGGCTTGATGGCTGGTATGGAACCCGAACAGAATGGTTGCTACAGAGCTTAGGACTCGTGAAGATGCCGCCCAGGGTCTAAGATGCGATCCTTCGTCAATCCTGTTAATAAGACAATATGCGGATGGTTGTGCTCTGTTGGGATTGTCTTGATGTTCTATCGTGTGCAACTCCCGTAAGTGTCCAGATTATGCCTTCAAATGTGCCCAGATTGTCGACTGTTGTCTGGTGCTGGAGCTTGGCGGATGATGGTGGCCCAAGCCAATGATGGAGAGCGATGAAGCAAACTTAGAACAGAGCTATGGTGCCGGAGTGAGGGCTACGTCCCTCCTGGCGTGGTTAGCAGAGGGCTACATCCCTTCAGAGCTGAATTTACAATTCCAATTCCGTGATGCCCAAAACAGAACAATGATCCACATTAAATACTAACCAACCTGGCAACTCAAAGAAGTCGGCCCAGGAATATAAAATTTCAAATATTAATCCAAGCGCCACTCAAAGGAGTCGGCAGATATAAGTTTAAATATTATTTAGCAATAATTTAAATTTATTATTTATTATTTATTTAATAATTGAAATTCAGATGCTTGTGGTGTTTAAAAACACCTTTCCTGCCGACAGTTTTTGTTTCCAATTAAATTGAGGACATGACAGTGTGAACTACAAGTACTTTATAATTTATTATTACATTTTAGACTGTGCTTACCATGACCGAGACCTTGAGTTCTTTGATCTCCTTTATAAGATCTTTTGTTTTCTTCTTATATTATGTGTTGTCAGCATGTCAAATTTATTCGTAAAGGACATTGCTTGTGACCACCTTTGTTATTGCCATTGTGAGAACTCTTTTTGTACTTGTCATTGCTATTTGCTTGGTTTTCTCTTGGACATAGGTCCTAGTTATGGTTTTCCCAAAAGTTTTGCTTCCTCCTTCCTTTACTAAAGTAAGCGTGCTGCTTCAAACCAATCATACCCATGATCCCATCATGATAAGTTTTTTTGTTTAGCAATTAATTAACAACACATGTCATCAAATGACATAGTCTTGCTATCTTGTCTCATAATGGTCTTGATAGAGAAGAGCATGAAGAGAAACATGTTTGGTGGCCTCAAGAACAATCTTAATTACATCATTGTCCTTTTTGTGCTACTTACCGATTGCTATAACTGAAACAAAATATCCTTTACACAGAAGTAGTAGTCCTTGATCCTTTCAAATGATAATGGATCATTTGTAGATAGCCTGTGATTCAATTTGAAAACCCTTGACTAATTATGCGTTCTGAATAGCTTGCCTTTTCAATGCATTGAAGATATTCTTAGGATTTTTTTGACTCTGTTAGATGAAAATGTAACATAAGTTCAACATGGCTTAATGTAATACCACAAACCTAATCCATCCCATTGTAGAAAGCATCCTTCTTATCCTTGACAGATGGTAATTTTTCATCACCACATGCTATCCGCCACAAGCCTTTGGTCTTCAATGTGATTTAATGGAAAAAATCTAACATTGATAACTGTACCCCAACAGCAGTGGAATCGCTAGAACCATGTCAATCTTCACAGACATCAAGACCACAGAAGGTCTCTCCAACAAGTAACAAATTATATATCAATGCATAGAGCTGGAAGCCAACTCTCCAATGCTTCAAGAATGGGTGCAAATGGAGTCCGCATGCAAAAGTTATGATCTTTGGGAGATGGAGTGCTCAAATAGTACCGAATGATGGTCATATGACCTTCAAATTTAAGTTTGTGTAGAAAATAGTTGAAACTATAAAAACTCAAAAAATAGTAACAAAACACCTAATTACGTGATGCAGGAGCACCCAGGACTTGTGCAATCGCACACACCCAAAAACCATTATAATATTGATTTTGTTGTATGTGTTGCAGGTCCTGTTGGCTGTTCCTGTTCTTGTTTGTGTGTGTCTGTAGTCTCCTTGCTGGGTGCTATGCCTTCTTTCCTTCCAGTGCACAGCACTATAACAGTTCTTTTCTAGCATGATATGAGCATTGAAATGTATGCCCTTATCCTCTGCATTACATATTCTTAGTTGCAGACTTGGCGTGGAAATTATGGTCTTTTACCTGGTGTCAGTTTCTTGTCACTGGCTGGCGGCTATTCCATTTTAAGCTACCGTTTCCTGAAGGTTGTGGGCCTTCTAACAACAATTACTCCCCTTTCGGGTTGCTGGTATTTAAAGTCTCCGTGACTAATGTACCTTACCTATTTATTGGCTCACCCTCCTAATGGTGTTGGCGGCAGTTATCCCTTTGACCATTCAGACCACCTTCTGACAGGCTGCAGGATGGTGGCTAAAAACAGTCACTTATGCAATACTCTGGCTGACAGTTATGACTTGATAGTTACTATATGCTGTCGTGGGTGTCCTGAGTGCATATCCTGGGCATAGCATCGGTATTTACTATTATCTTAATAGCTGGTGGTGGCCTCTGTCTGACCATATCTCCTACATGCACTTGTCCCAGTTCATAGAGTTACTGCTGGCAGTGATCTAAATGTGAATCCATATCGTGTGATCTTCAGTTTGCAGTTACAGTGGCAGTAACTCTTCTTCAGGGTGCTCCTGACAGCACTCCTGTGCTGGATAGATTAAGGGAGTAAGTTTTTTATCGACCATTCTTTAGTGGCGGCTAATCTGATATCATTCATGTTGGTTGTTGGACTTGGGATGATTCTCAAGTTTGTGTTCCATGTTTTTCAGGCTAGGTTGTATGCCTGTAGCCGAATGTGTGTTGATTCATGGATTTTCAAAGTGCTGGTTGCTGGCTACAATGCTGTGAATTAATGTTGCTGGGCTACATCCCTGATTGTAGTTAAAATTTCTGAGGTTGAACCTTAAGAATATTTTGTAATGTTTGTTCCTTGGGCTGAGCCCTGAGTGCCTGTACCAGCACACTAGAAGTTTTGGATTGGGGTTTCATAAATGTTGTTAGTTGACGTCATAATCTCTGAGCTACTATAATACCTTGTTGCTGCTAATGATAATTTTTGTGGAGTTGCTTGGACTGGTTGCCCATTTTGAGGCCCCCAGTCCCTGTCTTCATTTTTGGTCAAAATCCATAGTAGGAGATCCGACATCGAAAAGAATATGGAGATATCTTAGTGTTGTGGTTCTCGGTCCCTTAGACTGTTTGGTCTTGTGGATGATATTAAAATCTTTCATTCATTCATATGGCATGCATAAATCTTGTTGGCTGGATGTCGACTATGCGTTGAATAGACTGCTCTAACTGACAATGTACTAACTTGGACTGTTTTTGTTTACTGGATTGATGACTGGATGAACATGAATAAACAGCAAACAATTTGGCCAGTGATACTCAGACATAACCAAACCTACTCATTTTTGGGAGCTTTTGGAATTTCTTTACCAAGACAGTATAACCCAATCAGAATATGTCATGTGGCACTCATTGTATGCCACATCACTCTCTTGCTGACGCTGCTGATTTGATTTATAGCTTCTTTGGTATTGTTGACTTCATCAAGAAATTCTGAGCAAAACCAATTGTATATCACCGGGGTTGAACTTGCAACTTCAAACGCAGTTGATGTTCTAGCACCCCTAGGGTTTGGCTAGTTGGGATATGACCACTTGCATGCTCAATATTTTCTGTGCTGCGACCTTAACCTTTCCACTATCAATTCTGTTCCTCGGTGACTATTGTTGCTTGCACCACATCTTGCTTCACTCTGTTGATTGGTCACCTGCCACAAGTGCTTGCTAGCTCTAGGGGGCTAACATTGGAAAAACTGAGGTGTCATAATTGAGGGCCTAAATGAACAATTTTTTTTGATGAATAATAAGTGGACTTGACATTTTTTCGCAAGGAATCCAAAAATGTATTTGGATCTGACACACACCACACTTGAATAGGAGACTCTCTAGAGACCCTAGATCTCCAATATGGACAAAATTTCAAACCAGATAAGCTATATAAATCTAATTCTTCACAAACTCTTCTTTGCGCATTTCTTTGGTAGACTTGCAATTTAGAAATTATAATGTGTCCTTTAATTATGAAAAATGCTGAATCTTTCTCTGTTTTTTTGAAAAACATGAGCCTTTGTAGAAAAAATTGTGAGTCGACATATGATATGGTAACAACACTATTCCTGCCAATTTCATAGTATCAAGGGACCAGAACCTAGGGATTTTTAAACCCTAAGCTATGTATCATGGCATAGCATTTAAACAGTTTTGTAGCGAGAAAAGAGCATGAATGCCAATTTGTAGAGGCATCAAAAGACACCAAAGAGAAGAAATAACTTAATAATATATAAAATGGAATTAGAATGAATTAGATGAAATGGTGAAATGTGTTGCTCTCTATTTATATACTAGGGGTGCATATGACATAAGGATAAGCTGATCCAGTAAAGGCATTAAGCCTAATATAATAATAAAATGTACATTACATATGTAAGTCTCTTAATACAAATAGGCTCGCCGCGCACTCACTAATACATGTGGGCTCCATAAGGTACCTACGAGCTAAATAAAATGAACATAGCCCAAAATTGTACCACAAGAATCGGTAACACAATACAACTCATCAAGATGGGTCTTACATATTTTAACATAGATAGACCTG
The DNA here is from genome assembly GCA_007115665.2 of Sequoiadendron giganteum. Lineage (NCBI taxonomy): Eukaryota > Viridiplantae > Streptophyta > Pinopsida > Cupressales > Cupressaceae > Sequoiadendron > Sequoiadendron giganteum. Next base: position 314,728,505 of record CM021110.1, read on the forward strand.
CTTTTCTATTTACATATCAAAATAGTGCACAAGCCATATTGATGAGAGATATGACAATCTTGGAGTGCTCCCTACTCCTAACCAACATCTATGTACATATAGTAGTATTGGGATAAGGGTAGAATAGTTAAGACGACAAGTGTCTCCACCAAGCAAATCTAACACAACTTAATTTATGTACACTACTAATCCAACTATGAAATAAGACAAGCATTGTTGATTCTTATTACGTTCCAATGTTTTCATTAGTAACAATTTATTTTTCTGTCTACAGTGAGAGGCTTTCTTTCAGTATACATACTTTCAGTTGTATGTTGTCTTCTTTTTGACGATTTTCATTTATGCGTATAATTCTATATCGTGGATATGTGTAATTAACATAAAATGCATTTTATTGAATGCTATATTTCTGCTATGTGTAAATGGCTTTTGGAAGAGGTCTTTTAACATATTGGGACCTACACTTGTGATTAGTTGTTGTTTCAAACTTTTTCTATATGAAACTATACATAAATAAGTTAAAGATTTTTTTATTGAATAGTATATTATAGATACGCAATTTAACTAGACGCAGGAGAGTCATCCGAGGGAGTCAATTTAGAAAAAAAATGGGTGAAAGATTTCTTTTTCGTTGATGCCAAAAATTAGTGACTTAAAGCTAGTCACATCAAAGAACTGACACAGTCCATATGCAATGAACTTTTCTCAGTTATGCCATTCAGCAGGTAGTAACAATAGAATGCAATGTAGTTGCATTTCATAGAAAATACAAAAACGAAGATGAGGATGGCAACTCATAACAATTCATTCTCCTAAAATAAAAGGGAGATAAGGATGACATCTAATTCCCCAGAATTATAAAGGAGATAAAGCATGAAATATCCAAAGATATTAACGCAGAAAATAAATCAATATTCTATCTCTGTAAGTTTAATAGTCTAAGGTGTACTAAATATTTACACCAACAATGACCAAGGGGATGTTCTAGATAACATGAGTTTGCTTTACTATTCCTCTATCAGATCTCAAGGGTATGAGGAACATGTGATGGTGAAAGAATGGAATAATGTATTAGGTACTCCATCTGTTAGTACCATAAGTACCATAAGATTTGGTTGCTTGTATGGGTATGGGGACTTGGATTTTTTTAAAGAAAAAGCGTATCGGTATTTGTGCATACAAGACATATTTTAGTATTTACATGTGCATGGCCACGCAGGCACACACATTTTTGTGACTTTCCAAAATAATAAAAGAGTTCAATGAATGGAGCCATATAAATGAAGAATCATGAATAAAAACAAGTTATTCCTTTTAGCTAACCTCAAATTTGTTAAAATCTCCCTAATAAGTGCATGCTGCCCAAACTTGTTTTTTTCAAAATTTTATTTAACTATTTTGTCTTGATTTGCTATTGAAACTATGCTTTCTAAATATCTTGCTTTTTTCTTTGTTTGAGCAACCAAGAAATGGTTTGGGTGGGATTTTTGATCCTATAGGGTCTTTCCTAGAATTGACAAACAGCTTTTTAATTATTGGTGGGTGGGATTTTTCTTCGGAATCCAATAATTCTTGTTTTGAGAATCTAATTAACTCTTCATAACCCCATCAAATTGCTGAATCAAGGAAAGTCAACTCCTCCACTATTTTGCACAAAACAACATTAAAACAAGAGGAATATGATTGCCTTGTGTTAGTTTTATGATCAGAAATGTAAAGCAGAAATACAACACATTTGACAATTAACACAGCAGTTTACCCTGGGAAAACCCTCCTTCACGAGGGTGAAAAACCCAGCAAAGAATATCTCTTATATATCAAATGAATAAGTGCAGAAAACTGCATACAGAATCAGGCCTTACACAAGGCTGGGTATATACAATGAAGGAGACACTTCTCCTTGATGCTAAATACAAATAAGTATGCTTTCCTTTGAAGTCTGATCTGCTGCAAATGGAATGGCGAACTTCTACTGGAGGTGCGAATGAAGTGATTGAATTGATTGATTGAATGAATGAACTTCACCTTGTATATATACAAAGCAAGGTGACTTTTCATCTAGGTCGGCCTCCAATAGAAATAGAAAATATAAAATATAATTTGCACATCAAGAAGGCCGACCTGCCTTGAGCATCTTTTCATTTAACTTTATTTAGAACATGAAGGCCGACCTGCCTTTAATTAAGAAAATAGCTCCTGAAGCTATAAAACACTAACACCTTTTTCTGAACCAAGGTCATAAGTGATGAGTGCCCCAACTTATTAGTAGTCCATGCCTCAATGGACTCAAGTTTTAGGTGAACCTTAGGGTAGATGTCAAAGACATTGGGAAGTTGGGTTTGGGACTATATTATGGTTACATGAACTGCATGTGTATCATCATAAGTTCAAACCCTAGCTGAGCATTCTCCTAAGGCTACTTCCAAGTGCCAGAGAGTTCATTCAGAAGGATCCTTTGCTTACATAATGGAATTCTTCACTCCCATGGTTAATGTTTTTCCGTTGATTCTTTTTCAAGTTCTTACTCCTTTATGTTTTTTGTTTTTTGCTATAGGAGAGATCAAAATGTTAGAGGATGTTACTCTGTGAAGCAATGAGGATACATCAGCTGTACAACATAATTACAAGGAAAATCTCATCTTATTAAGGGAAGAAAAGCACCTGAGCCTGTGACTCAATGGGCAAAGGGTGAAAATCTTAGTCTATGGAACCAACCAAACTTGGCTTTAACAAGAAAAGCTAGGTATTATTTAAGAAGACATTCTAATTGGTTTGATGGTGAATCTGATGTACATTCTACATCTGGATTTTCTTACCAATCCACTCTCAGCATATTAAATAAAAGCATGAAGTATAGTTTGTAAAATGAAATCCAACATAAAATAAAAGCCAAAAATGCCTTTGTCTCAGATAAACTCCATGACTTTGTACAATATACTGTCTTAGTATAGTTTTTTCGGAAATTTTGGTCCCCTATTGTATGATCCCATCCATGTAAATACAGTGATTTTGTAATGTTGGTACATGGATTTGATAGGTATGGAATATAACATGTGTTCAATCTAGAGTGTGTTAACTCAAATGTACATTTTTGCTGATTTTGCAAACAAGAATTCTCGTTAGTTGTGGGTTTTAAATTTTAGCATTTAGGATTCCAGTTCCGACTTAAGTGTTTTTCTGTCAGATTCTTAAACATTTTTGCTTTTTGGGGGCTTTTACAGTCAGAGTTTTCCAATTTTTTGCATTAAGATTTGGAATTGGTTGTATGTTGTTTTGCAAATTTTCGTTTTGTAATTTTAATTTCATAAATTTTGTTAGCTGTTGCTGAAGAAATTTTTCTGTTGAATAGATTAATTCAGCTACTACATTTAATTTATTGATTTTTTCCATAAACACAAAATCTTTATATATATGCTATATTATGAAGCTCCCAGATGTTGATTTGAAGTTCTTCTGATGTGCTTATTTTGCCTTTGTTATCCCATACAGGCATCGAGGATGAGGGATGAGTTTGAGGCTAATAGACATGTGGTAAGATATCCTTTATATTGTTTCTGTCTATGATATATAACCTTGATGGTTGATGAGATTTTGTTTTTCCCTATTGACATTTAGTATATTGATTTTCTCAAGAAAATATTCTTGTAATGATCACTGAGGCTTGTTAAGCATTAAACTATCTAATGAATTGCTGGAAAAGCTGGCGATATGGCTCATTATGTAACTCTGGGCCAGTTGAACTTAATGTATCAATATGGCATTTATGGCAACCTGCTGGAAGCTAATGAAACACGATATTCAATGTCATCTTAAGCCTCATTGCTACCTTTTTCCCTTATCTAACTTTGATCAGCTATATAATTTGTTTTGATCCCTTGCAAATATTTTATATTTGAGCTGACTGATTTTTATCTTCAATATTTCAAAATGGAGTGTCTGGGAGTTGAAGCCTGGAATTCCCAAATACCAGTCTAGGTGGGCTACCAACTAAACTATTAGTCCTTGGTTGGTTCAAGATTTCAATTTAAAACCTCCATAAGGTTAGCATTTTAAATTTGTACACTTCACACAACCAAATGAGTTTATACACAAGCTTCCGAATAGTTGTGTTTAATAACTACCCAAATTTGACTTACCAGGACCTAGATCCAGGAGCTCCCAAACACCAGTCTGGGAGCCCTACAAATTGAGCTATTAGTCCTTCGCTGCTCCAATAATGCAAGTTAAATTTTCCACAAGGTTAACATTTTTATTTGTAAGCTTTATACAACCAAATTAATTTCTATACGAGCTTCAGAATAGTTGTGTTTGATGTCCAGCCAAAATGGAATGGCTTGGACTTCAAAAATTCCAGTCTGGGTTCTCTCCTGAGCTACCTGTTCTTTGTTATTTTGAGATTTGAAGCTAAAGTTTTGGTAAGTTCAACAATCTAAGGGGATCCTCTACTGACTGAGCTATCAGTCCTTTGTTAGTTCAAGATTAAGTTAAACCTTTGCAAAGATTTTATTAGCATTCTAAAAGATATTAAGATTATGTGATCTATTTTCCCAAAGTTGAAAGGGCTCTTTATATTTTGAATATAAAAGGAGCCAACAAGATCCAATATAGATTAGACAATGCACATAGCGTGCAGGGTCACTTGGACCCAAATAAGAACTTAAGATGGCTTCCCTTTAGGAGAGACTAAATTCAATTTACATATGCCAACATCCCTTGCTGAAGGTTGGCTGTTAGTATGCTGCTGTTACCTTACTTAGCATCCCCTCCCCTTGATGGAGGCTCCTGAAGTCCAATGTGAGCACAAAGCTTAAGGAATGTGTCTTTAGGAAGAGCTTTTGTGAAGATGCCAACCACACAATTGAGGAAGCATGCCCAAATTCCACTTGTTTATCCTGACACAATAACCTGACATGGTGCATATTGATCTCAATTTGCTTAATGATGAACTGGATTGTGACTCATTTATATTGCAATTTGACTACCACTATATCTTTGAGTAAATCCAAGCTGTGAAAGAAGTGTCTGAAGCAGTGTTACAAGACTCGGACTCGCCTCGGACTCGGCAAGTCGATTTTTGACTCGGACTCGGACTCGGAGCCTAGACTCGCCCAAGACTCGGCAAAGACTCGGCAAATAGAAAAACCCTTGAAATTTAGAGATTTTTAAGGATTTAAAGCTTGTTTCATGCACCCTTTAGTGAATAAACCTCAAATACACAATAACATCATGAAATAGAAACTACTATGATCCTATACACAAACATATATCGATCATATAAGTATAAACGCAAATTTTAGCTGAAGGAAATAAGTAATTACTTAATAGTTAATACAAATAACAGTAGTAAGAGTCAAAGTAGTTAGACATATAAATGTTTTTAAATGTATACAATGTAACAATACTCATGGAATATGAAATCCATGGCATCAAAGATTCAAAAGTAAAACAAAAGCTATAAGTCTATGGCTCAAAGGAGCCTGCATCACTAAGCATTAGTCCTCCTGCGTAGACGTCTAAGATAGGTCCTGGATGATGTTGTAGCTATCATCTCTGCCTGTGTCTCAGTGTCAGACTCAGTGGCACCCAAACCAGCATCCAAGGTGTCTCCTCGTGCTCTATCCTCCTCTGCCATGGCTACTGCCTCTGCCTCTCGATCCACCTGGTTGACCCAATCAAGGTCCTCATCGGTAAAAACAGGATCCTCGGCCTCAGTGATCCAATCTGACAGTGGATCAACCTCCTCCAACGTGATGGGTGACAAGTCAATGCCCAATATCTGTCTATGGCGAAGGCGCAGGTTGTAATGAACATAAACAAGATCATTCAACCTCTGCACTGACAACCTGTTGCGCTTCTTGGAGTGTATGTGCTCAAACATACTCCAATTGCGCTCACAACCCGAGGCACTGCATGGTTGGCTCAACACTCGAATTGCAATCCTTCGAAGATTTGGTACTTTAGCACCAAATCTCTCCCACCATGCATCTGAGATGAGAAAAAGAAAAAAGATAAATCTCATTGTGAAATGTGAATATTATGAACATTGAATATAAAAGATTGAAAAGTGGTAATTTTTAAACTACTATTATGCCCTTAATAAATTTTTACCTGGTTGCAATGTCGATCGAGTATCTTTGCATATATCTCTTGCAAAGAGATCTCCTTGTGCAAGTCTAAAATCTCTATCTCGGTGACAATTTGGGCATTAACATGAGAATCAGACATCCGCTCAATGACTGTGTAGAGCCCACTCAAAACCTCCTCATCCGCCTTGAATTCTTTGCGGAATTGGAATGCCGGATTGAGAAAATATGCTACTGCATGTAGGGGCTTGTGAAGTTGGAGGTGCCATCATCTATCAATGATCTCCCAAATGGGGCGATACTTACCATCAATTCCCCCATAAATGGATCTAATGGCCTCTTTGGCCCTATCCATGCCCTCGTATATGTAGCCCATTGCGGGCTTCTCCCCATCGACAACTCGTAATAGAACCACTAAAGGCTCTGTGACCTACAATTATTATGAAACATTGACATAATAAGAGTCAACAAAAATAAGCAAATAAAATAAAAATAAGAATGAAAATATAATGTTACTAAACTAATTACTTATTAGTATTATTGTTTACATTTACCTTGACAATCTCGGTAGTAGGCACCTGTTGGTGTGTGTTTTGAGTACGCCACCGAACACAGAATAAAAATGCCCAAAGGACACTCTTATCCTCTCTTGAAAAGTGCTTGCAAAAATCTAGTAGACAATACAATAACTCCAAGGTTTCTTTGGTCAGGTCTTGACATGTGGATAAGGCCAGTGGGCGTTGTGATTGCTGGTAATCACAAGGGGACTTACATGAAATTCTTTTTGCAGGTTGGAAACTTAGACGGTTTTATCCTTGAAGGCTCTTTCGGTGGGTATCTTCAGATTTTCCAAAAAATAAATAAAAAGGATAAGGGTTTAGAGATCTAAACTATGCCTAAGAATTTAAGAGACAGCAGCGACTAGATAAAATGGGTAACCACACTTCGTTTCGCCACCTTTGGACAACTACGCGAAGCAGGTGCAATCTTCAATGGGAGTGATAAGAATTTTCATATTTGAATCGGTAATTGAAACAAACAGAAGTTAAGCATCCACGATTTAATGGCTCAGACTAACTTTACACGTCAAATGCAAATCATCCACTCGACAAAAGTATGAGCAAAATTTTATCCGCCACTGCGATCAAATCTATCATTCATCTAACCAATGCATAAATGAAATGCTATTCTAGTTCTAATCTAAGTGTTGAAGGAGAAATATTAAACCTTGCATACTACTTGAAAATAAAAGTTGTTCTTAGCAAATCATGCACAAGAGCTTTTATAAACGGAAATAGTTTCGTCGCAACAATCTTTTATTACTCACTTCACAAATTACAAATGAGGGTCAATGAGTTTATATAGAGTTCTCAAATTGAATAAATGGCTCAGATTAAAAATGAGCCGACGGTCAAGATTTAACAAACGAAACCCTAATTAGGGTTTCCCAAAATGACTTCAGTTAACTGGCAATGAACAGCAATGAGTTGGCATTTGGAGCTATTTTCAAGGGACTACATCCTGATCCTCTCGAGCTGCCGTGTATTCGCCGAATCTGGACACGATCAAGGCAACCTCGTCCATGGTAACCTGCGGAAGCATGCCGATTCTGAATTCAAGCCCATCCATGCTCTCGGCGCATCTGGCGAAGGTCTCCTCCCACTTTGGTTCAGTCTTCTCAAAGGACTCTCTGATGCTCAAGAAGTTCGCCAATTTGGCCCAGTCCTGCCTCAAGATGGGCCCAGTGATGTCGAAGATATTTTCCTGGACACTTTTCTTCAAAACTTCCAACTACAGGTCATTCTCTCGCAGCGCCTCCTTATCCAGGACATCGGCAATTATGTTGAGGATTCTGGCCTGAACTTCCTTGACCTGTTCCTCCAATCTGACACCATCAACCTTGACCCTCTCCAGGACTTCACCTCGTGCTGTCAAGGCCCAATACCAAGTGTGGAAGTCATAGGCTGCTCCCGCTGCGATGACGCCTCCTTCTATCAATTCTTGCTTAGGAACTCCTTTCAGAATCCTAAGGCAAGGGATTATCCTATCTTGCACATCCGGAAGGTTATCCCATACTTATGCCAAAGCAGCCAACCTAGAAAGTAAGGCAGTGGCCTGACCATAAAACAAAGTTAATCTTTCCAAGAATGCCTCAGCTTCAATCCCCTTGGCTGCTATCCATTCTTTGGCCTCCTGAACCATGAGCCTGTTTTCTTCTATCTCTTTAATGGCCTCTTGCGAAGAGTTAGGAAGTAGAGGAGCTGCCGTAGTGTCCTGATCAAGTGGCTTGATCAAGTGCTGAATATATTCCCTTAAGCGCTCAATCTCTAATTGGCACTCCTTCCTTTTGGCTACCTCCTTCGCCAACCTTGATTTGATGGCGGACACAGAATTGTCCAAATCTTCCATTTCTTGGCCCTTAGTGGTTGGACCCAAGTCAATGGTCGTGATGGCGTAATCCTGTGGAGCCATATCCTCCTGCGGTTTGTCCACTGTAGGCACGGCGATTTGCACTGTCCTGTTGCCGGCCTCGTCTCTCTGTATGCTGGAGAATTTCTTCGCCGGCTTTTTGGCCACGGTTTGAGATAGTTTGGCCAAAAAGTCTGCCGTATCATCCTCTTCTGGTTCATCTGCCGGCACTTGTACCTTTAGCCTTTCTTTCAGCCAATCTGGGATCGTAAGCTGCTCAACACCGTCTTCCTCCGGCACACCTTCTCTATCAGGACCGTCTACAATTCCCCTAAGGGCTGAAATCATCCCTTCCTGAAAATCCTCATCTTGGGTGCCCACATTATCGTCATCTGACTCCAATATTTCGGTGCCCGTGGGAGAAGGTGGCGCATCCTCATTTGGCTGAAGCTCCGCGTTGTCCTCAGGAATCGGAGAAGGATCCCTCATATCTGCCAGTGAAGCATCGGCGGTAGCCAATATCTCCTCAATATTTCTGGAGGCGGCTGATTGAGAAGGTTTCATCTTTGCCTGTTTCTGGACCGGCTCCTTGCCTGCAGCTATTTCCTTTCTTTTCCTAGATGTGGTGGCCTCTATCACTGGGAGGTCATGTGATGCTCCCGCGTTGGAAGAATAAGACTCTGCCTCGCTTAGCATGTCATAGGTCAGGGTTATCTTCTGGCGCCTTAATTCTTGAACTCATTGATCAACCCACCACTGAGTAAACTTGATGACAGGCCTCATCAAGACGTTCAAGTCAGCATGCTCTGCTTCTGACCACTGGACAGCGGGCAAAGCTGAATTCTCATCGAAGCGCGGTTGCGTCTGATTCTCGTCCTCTTCCAACTGATCTGGCACGTGACAAAATTCTGTTGCCCTGATCAAGTTGAGAGGTAATCTGGACCACATCCTCCGTCTGACCTCAAATTCATCCGCAGCATTTGCCCAATAGTCCTCCAGTTCGACCCTATGCTTGTATCTCCTTCCATCCACCATCTTGATGTGGTGATGGGGGTCGTAGTGATTTCTAGCCGGATATGGGGAAAAAGGGTAATGTTGTATCTCGATTCTGGCACTGTCAGCTGCCTGTGATGATGGGCAAGACTCCAGCATGTTCCCTATAAAGAAGGGAAAAGTAACTGCCGCCTTCTGTTTCACCCTTTGAAGACCCTGGAACTCTTCTAACTGCCTCAACACTTCGAGCAGGACCATCTTATTCGTGGGGAAGATGGGCAGACGGTACGGGCTTCCAGTGAATCCTTGAATTCTGATATACGTAAATCTTGGATATTGGATAAACCAAGACCCGTATTTACCGATTAGGCTTTTGGCCTCGTGTGTCAGCCGCTGATGCGTCCCCCCCTGGAGTATCCTGGTGATGTACATCAAGAACGCGTCGTGGGCTCGCCTAAAGTGCGTCTTCTCCTTCAGCTGAAGTTGTGGGTAATAGTCATAAGGCTTTAGCTCATTCTCCTTACTGCCAACTGTGCCTTTGCAAATCAAACCTGCATATCTGTAAGTTCTAGCCAACATATAGATGACGTAAGAACTCATGTAAAACGTTTTGGTCTTCTCTAGGTTGATAAGCTGGTGGTGAAGATTATTGCTTATCATTCTAGCCTAGTTGAACATCTTGACACCTTCTGTGATGTCCTCAATGAAGTAATACATCCACGGCTCAAAGGGTGCTCCTGAGGGATTGCCTGCCACTCTGTTCAGCAAGATAATAATATCTCCATAGTCTTCCTTGAAGTCCGTGCGCAGCAACTTCTTTGGCATCTTCTTAACAGACGGCCTAGGCTTGTCCAGCCACGACTTGTTAATGTTGGCAACACAAAGGCCAGGATTTTCATCATATAACTTCTGAGCATCTTCCTTGGTCTTGTAGACAGTTTTAGGATATGCCGGAATGCCGAAGGCTTCCTGAATGGCCAACTCCGTCAGATGCGCCAATACTCTCCCATCAGGCGCCACAATCCGCCTTGACTCAGCATCATAGTGAAGTGCACACTCCACCATCAGTTCAGCACAGCAAAGCGTAGGCGGGAATCCGGCAGCTTGAAATATGCCGTTTCTCACCATCCTTCTAGCGGCAGGCGTCGGTAAGGGTCCGTTGTGTCCATATATCCTCTTTTTAAATTCCACGAGATCGATGTGGCCAAGATCAGTGTCTGAGACATTTTTCCATTTAGACTTTATTTTGGTCTTTGGTTGCGATCCTTTACTTGCAAACTTCATCTGTTTCTCCTTGGTCGAATGGCAGCCTGCAAGCACAAAATACTTAACATTAATACCAGATTATTTAAATTTAACGAGTTTCGGGGTGTAGCTTGGACAAATCGCACTTTCAGCCTTATTAAATTAAAAATTTCTGTCAAAAAGCAGGCTGAAAGTAATTAAATTCGCCAATCATGAATGAAATTCGTGCCGGAAATGAAGTAGAAGATAGAAACATAGTGCAAATACATTGTAAACTGACTTCCAAACCTCGAAGATCGTGTTGTGGCTGCAAATGAATTTAAAAATTCAGAAAATCTGCCAGAAGAAGTGCGCCAATATGCTGGAAGTACGACTTCAGCAAGGAAATAAATTACTTCTCTCAAAAATCACACCTGTCAATAAGAAAATGCTATCTCGATTCTCACAACGATGTTATTCTCACAAATTTCTCCTTCGCGAATGATTTCCTGAAGATTCGAGAGAGATAGCTACTTCACAACCGGAATTGTGAAGAAATGAGTTGCTGAAACTCATTTTATGGCTGAGAAGTGCGATTTTCTCCAAGGCATTGTTTTCTTTCCTTTGATTTTCTTCCAATTTTTAGAAATGTTTTCTTCTCAGATTGGCAAATTTCTAATTTCACTTTCAGTTATCGAGGCAAGTTTCTAATTTTCATCTCTGCTTGAGATTTTCAAATTTTCTCAAAGAAAATTGTCTAAGTTTGGAAAAGATATTAAATTAATTGTCCAAATTTAATTTTCCAATGTACTTTAAATCTTCCGAACATGGCAAAGTTTAAATTTATCTAAGGCAGACTAGTTTAATCTTCCAAATAATCCCCGGATTTTGAATTTTTTGTTAAAATTCCCTAAGTGTCAGGGAAATAATTAAAAATATTAAAATATTAAATTCCAACCCGTTTAACCTTGATACATGGCTAAGTTCGTTCGTCAGAGGCAACAATATCTCTTTTCAAATTGTCTGCCTAGCCAAAATATGCTCAATAGCTCATCTGCCAAATTTCAACTTTCTAGGCGGAGTTCTGACCTCTTTGGACATTTTTATTTAGCCAAACGATTCATCTTCTGGGTTGGGCGAACTTGGAGATCTCTGCCACTTTGCCATTTTTTTACTAGTGCCTTAGGAATTTTCCAAGCTGAGAGGGGCGGACTTCATGCTTGTTCTGCCAAACACTCTGCATTTTGTGCCAAAGAATTTCATTCCGTTGTGCCGAGGCGTGGTTTTTATGCCGGCCAAAACCTCTTTTTCTTCTAGATAATTCTCCATTTTTCATGCCTTAGAATAATTTTCCTTCCAAAGTTTGGACGAATCTCTTATAATCTCTTGCCTATGGCGTATTTTTATTATCCATTGGTCTTAGACTTTCCTTGCCATGGCGAATTTTATTTGTGCCTTGTCCAACGGCAAATTCCACTTGTTTTAATCATTTAATCCAATTTCCAATGAATTCCCTTGTAATTTCACCCCTTTCCAAACATCTTGGAGCGCACCCCTTAATATTTTACCTTTCTCCACACTTCTTGGGGCGGACTTCATGTGCCTCTTGCCATTTTCCTCTAGGCTGGGCGGACTTCACAAGTTTCATGCCATCTTTCTCTAGGGGCGGACTTTGAACTTCTTGTGCCAAGGGTGGACTTTGGCTTCCTCAAGCCATGCGCCATTTCCAAACATCTTGGGCGGACTTCACCTTCCTCCATGCCAAGGGCGGACTTGGCAACTTTCATGCCATGGCGGACTTGAGCTTCTCCATGCCAAGGGCGGACTTGGAGACCACCTTGCCTATGGCGGACTTGGCAACTTTCATGCCAGTGCCTATCTTTGGCATGCCAAAGGTAGGGCGGACTTTGAGGTTTCCATGCCATCTCTTTCTTGATGGCGCCATTCTCAGACTTAAGCATTTTCCCAAAATTTTCACCATTTTTCAAACTTTTTCACTTTACCTGGATTTTCTTGATTTCTGGAGACGTGTTGATTTTCTGCTCTGTGGGATCCAAAAATAGAAACTTTTTCCCAAAATAGAAACTTTCCAAAAATAGAAACTTTCCAAAAATAGAAAAAGCAAAAAGCATCCCTAAAAAATAGGAACTCCAAATGGCCTAAAAATGCCAAAAATCAAAAAAGCAAAAAGCAAAAAAGCAGAATCCCTAAAAAATAGGAAGTGTCAGAAACGACCGAAAGCAATGGCGATCTTCATCTACCGGGTGTTCTAAGCACTTCTATGACGTTAAGGCACACAAACGGGTTCAAAATCTGGACTTAGCCGGACTTAACTCTCAAAATTTATCCAAATTAAAGACTCTCAAAGACGTTGCGCAGAGGGCGGAACCAAACTTGGGGGTCCCCATTTGCGATGGGGCGATGTGTGAAATAGGTCACAACAGCACCCAAAAGCCATGCTCATCAAAAATCCAACTTGACACATCCACCCCTGCATTTGTCTTAGAATATGTTGAGGAAGACCACTCCTCACTAACAAACATCCACCTCAAAGCTCCTTTTGACTGCAGTAAGGATTGTAGAGTGATGAAGTTGGTAGCAAAGCGTGTTATCCCAGGGCGAGCCAACTCTTTTTGTCCCGTGTATTGCCTCATAAGGTTGAGGACCCATGTGTGATTATATATGAACTTACAAATATTCCTTGCGGTCTCCACACATGCTTTGATCCAATCAAGCTTGCCAAGATCCTCCAATATGAGGTCAAGGCAATGAGCGGCACAAGGTGTCCAAAACAATGATGGGTGCCTATCCATCAATAGTCTACCTGCAGCAACATAATTTGCTGCATTATCCGTGACTATTTGCACCACATTCTCCTCTCCTACCTCAACCAAGACACCCTCCAAAGCCTCACAAAGGAATTCAACATTTTTGGTGTGGCCAGATGCATCAATAGATTTAATGAACACGGTACCACCTGGAAAAAAAACAAAATAAATGATTCAATAAAATATAAATTTAAAATCTTGATTGTTAATCACTAAAGCAATGCATTTTACGAAGTAAAATATTTACCTGAGGAAGAAACAAGAAAGTTGAGCAATGTCCTATTTCTTCTATCGGTCCAACCATCAGTCATGATGGTGCAACCCTTCATCCTCCAAACTTCTCGCTGCTCCTCTATTCTGGCTTTCACATCAACCACTTTTTGGGTCAAAATGGGGCCTTTTATCTCTTCATCATTAGGGGCTTTGAACCCTGCCCCACAAACAGTAACTGCATCAATCATATTTTGCCAATATGGAGACCTAACACAAAAAAATTAAATTAAGTTAGTAATTACTAATTAGTATTGAAAAATGCATAATTTCAATTTGAATTCAACATAGCTCTAAAAAATTAAAAATAAACTTCAAGAGATAAAGAATCAACTATCAAGCAGCAAGTTATATATTTTAAAACAAAACAAAAGAAGAATTACTTGGCTGCATGAAATGGAATGTCGCAATAAAACCAGAAGTCTCCAATTGCAGCTTTGGCTGCATCATGTTTATCCTTGTTCCAACCCATGCTCTCAAGAGACGGTTGGGAACCCGGAGTAGTCCGTGGCAAAATATATGAATCTAGCCTAGATCCACGAACTCTAGGCCCAATACTAATGCTACCACTGCCACTGCCACCACTACCAACAACTGAAGGTGAAGACTGTGGAGGAATTGGAGGCATGGAAGAACTCGAATCTCCAACTCCACACACGGCTGCCATCTCCTCTCTTTGCTTCTTTTTTAACTCTTTTTGTTGCTCAAAGTTTTCCAATTGCACTTGCACTTCACGCACTACTTCAGCAGGGACTTTTGTGCAAGGATTAGCATCTCGGCCCGGTATACATGCAAGGTGGTAATTCAATCTATTAATGCCACCCCCAAGAAAAATTGTTTTGCAATGAAAACATTGTACTTCTCCTTTTTTTCGCTGAGGGGAAATAATGGCATGTTTCCAACAAGGATCTCTTTTACTTTGAGACATGGTGAATATGATGGAGAAAATTTATAGATATAAAAAAAGCTGCAATAACACATAAATTTCAAATAAATTAGCATTCAAAGTATAATTTTTAATTAAACAAAAAAACCTAGGGTTTGCAAGTTTGCAACTATAAAACTTTTTTTTTTTTTGCAAGAATGCCTAGGGTTTGTTCAACAAAAAACTTAAACACACACACCTAGGGTTTGTATTTATTTGTAACTTGTTCTTTGTTTCATTAAAACAAAATAGAAAAAAACAAAGAAGAAAAAAAGAAGAGAAATGAAGTTTGGTTAAAAAAAACCAAAAAAACCTTCAAAACTCAAACATACCTCTTCAATCTTCTTTGAAATCAATGCAAATCTCTTTCCAATCCCTTGTAGACTCCTCTAGATGCAGCAAAATCACCTACGAACCTGCACAAATGTGATTCAATAAGCATTTGGTGCTCAATCTCTTTGCTGATTTTCCTTCAATGCAAATGTGTTTTGGCTCTCTTCTCTCTTTTTTCTCTCTTACTTGGCTTGAAAATGAAATGAAGTGCTTTTTGGAGGAATAGAGGCAAGTATAAAAGCAAAAAGAAAAAAAAAGAAACTTTAAAATATGTTTTTTTGCCAACTCAAGCGCACAAAGTGACGGCCGAGTCTTTGGCACGGGACTCGGCGAGTCTGGCGAGTCCGGCGAGTCTCGGCGAGTACTCGGCATCCGAGTCATTTTGACTTGCCCAGCCTCACCCGCCTCGAGACTCGCCAATACTCGCCGAGTTTAGGCGAGTCTTGTAACACTGGTCCGAAGCCACATGAGCTGACACACTGCTTCCAACAGGCTATAGCATTTGGCCTTGGTAGTAGACAAAGATATAGAAGCTCTTTTTTTAATACCAAGCAATGGGGCCAGATGCTTGAGAAAATATGTAGCTGGAAATGCTCTTCCAACTATCTAGATCTCTTGCATAATCAATATCACAAAAACATGTAAGACAAGGAGTGCTTCCTATTGCATAGCGAATCTCAAGTGGTGGTGCACCCTTGACATGTTGAAGGATATGCATAGCTCCTTGAAGATGACATGAACAAGGTATCTGCATGAACCTCGAAATAACACTAGCAACAAAGGAGATATCAGGTTGCTTGTATGTGAGGTATTTAAGACTCTAAACCAAGGATTTGTAGAATTTGGGATAAACCAAAGGGGATTAGTGTGGGAGAATCTTGAAGCTGATTACTCATAGGTAAAGGAACGATGGCCAGACTTATTTCTTGAAGACCAACTGCTGCAGAATATTCAAAGCTTACTTTGTTTGTTAGATGAAAACACCTATTGTAGTTTGAGATATTTTTATTCTTAAGAAGTAATGTAGAAGGCTTATCCTTTATTTTGAAGGAGTCATGAAATTTTTCTTTGACCTTTTGAATTAGAGAAGATAAGTATTCTGTAATGATAATGTTATCAATGTACAACACACCTCTGAGTGTTGGTGTAAATAGGTATTTTACCTAACTAGTTAATTAGTGGGTCCTATCTACATGTTAAGTTTACTTAGGTCCTAGGAATCTTTCTAGAAGTCTTAGGTGTCATGTGATCTTATCTTATTTTACCATGGCATTTAATACTTGTGTCCTAAGTCATTTAATAATGTCGAGGTAGTTGTCTCATTGTACAGGATTAAGACACATGTCAGGACCATGTCTAATCCTATCTCACAACCTTGCCTATATAAGCAAGGCATCTTATGTAAATTTTACATATTCAATCAATCAATCTTTCATCCATAACCAAGCAAACTATTCTTGCCATTTTCTCTCGTGGAAGATATTTTGGTCTAGCAGCTAATGCTGGGGTTTTGGGAGTTCACCATTAACTCCTACATGGTATCAGATCTCCAATGTTGTAGACTCTTTCCCAGATCTAAGGGACATATCTTGGCTTGAAGATATTGCTAGGCATGATTTGAGGTTTCAAGGATCTCATGGTTGAATTCAGAGTGTCAGAGAAAGTCAAAATTGACTTTTGTTTCATCTAAGAGCCGACATATAAGGCCTAGATCTACAAGGGTTTGAAGTTGGGTGAAGGTTAGCAGATCCAGGGGGTAGCTGAATTTTCGGAGCACTTTGGGCCAAAACAGACTTTGCCATTGCGTCCGAAAGGCCTGAAAACCTAAAGATTGCTTGTCAAATCGTTGAAATTGGACACTTTGTCCTAGGGGCATTAGGCAATTTTTTCACAATCGACATTTTCCATATGGCGTCATTGGATTTGCAATAGTCGATTGGTCGTTGAGAATATTCCATTAGCATATTCCTTGGTCGCAGTGTCTGCCTAATGCTGGCGTAATCAAGTTGTCGGGTTTTGTGGACTTGGTACGAAATCTCTATTTGTGGTACGTTTTTTGTTAGCATTTTTAATTAGTAATTTTTTTTGTTTTAAAACCTATGAATTAAGTTACTCATCAATCATTTGTTTGGTTAGTGCTGGTCACGTGAGGCCTATAAGCTCGTGGTCCACTACCAAAGTGGGGGGCTTTATTTGGGCAATGCACGGGAGCCACCGTTGTCAGGCTCTGCCCTCTTGCTGCACAAGTGGGTGGCACTTTTTATTTTCTATAGTCAGTGTGGGCGGTCGTATTAGTGACTAGGTGCCAACTCCTCAGGGGCTTGTATTTTGCCCCCCATAGCTCTAATAGGGGTTTTTTTTCAAACTTGCATAATTTTTTGCTAAGGTATTGGTTTTTCCAAAAGCAAAATATTGCCAAAAAGCTGGTTCTGTGAATTTACAATGGTGTAGGTTATTTTTCAGAATTTTGCTGTTTGGTGACAGTAATTGCTGATTGAAGTCAGATCTTCTTTTTCAGCTTTCGAGCTCATAAATTTTTGCCATGATCTCCTATTTTTGCAATTCTTGCAGCGTTGGAAAGGTATTGAGGAGTTCTATCCAACCGTTCATGCACTTTTTCCTATTTCTATCTTAGGTATGTTTTTGTTTTAGTTCTTGCTTGCTGGGAATCTTGGAGGCTTACTCAGACATTTTTGTAGTTGGGAGGGTGTTGTTTTGATCATTATACTTCATTTCAACCTCACTTCATGTATTGATATTTGTTTTTATCATTTGAAAAGTTTATCATTGTTGTAATCATGGGTTATGCAACTCTTCCTTCTCTAATCATTCTGACTAAGGACAATTATGAGTCTTGGCAAAAAAGGCATCCTAACACATTGTAGTTTGCTCAATCTTTTGCCTTATCTTTATGGACTCATACCTGAGCCAAAGACAACATGGAAGAAATCAGTTTGGGGTAATAAGAATGATCATATCTTAGGATTGATTGGTTCTAGTTTTAGTGCAAGCATCTTTAGAGAGACTTACAATCAGATTTCAGGAATCAAGTGCCCACGCATAGTTTGGACCAAGATTTGGGAGATTTTTGGAGATTCACATAATCCTCTATTCCTAGATGATCTTGCATCAGGTTGCCTCATTCCACTTGATGATGTTGACAATTTACCCTTTGATGATGTTACCTTAGAGGAGCTTGAATATGATGCAAAACTTGAGCATCTTGATGATCTAGAGACATCTCCTGTAACTCCTACTTCTCCAATTGACATTACACATTCATCTTTTGTTGGTGATTCATTGAGAACTTCTAGTGATTTATTGCAACAAGTATCTAATTGTCTTCTTGATTATGATTCCTATTTATCATAGATTGCATCTTTGCTTGTGGAATCTCACATTTCAGATTTTGAGGACCAATTTGAGGGTTTATCTCTGCTATTTGATGACAGTCATGGCACAACTGTTGTCACTTCATCTTTGTCTTTGGAATTAGTTCGATATTAGTTTCCATTTGTTCCTGGTTTGTCAACTTTTGTTGTGATTGGGGATGTAACTGTTTGGATTTGGCATCATCATCATCTACCAAGAACTTGGCAACACATGAGCAGATTTCAGAGACACAATCTTCATACATATGGATTCTTCTTCCTACCAATTCCTATTCAGAATGGGAAGCATTCCTGCATTTGTACTTGGTCTATCTTCTTCCCAAGGGGAGAAACATTGTTTGTAGGGATTGGATCATGTTTTGTCTTCAAGCATTCACCATTTATGCAAGAGATTACACATTGTGTGGGGGCTACATAGTCTCTCTCTTTCCTTATTATGGGGGGATCATTGATTGTATATTCATGATGGATATAGTCCTTGGGGGGTATCATTGAGTCCATACATCATCCTTTTTTGTATCTTTTCTCTCTTTTGGAGAGGAGTTTTGTCCCACTAGATTTTCTTGTTTTCTCCGTTTGTGAGAGATTGCATTTGTACATGAGTACCTAACATGGCCTCATAGCTGGGACCCATCCTTGCATCTTTGCATCATTTGCATAATAATCTATTCCCTAAGTTGCACTTAAGGGGCGAGGGGGGGGGGGTTGTTGTTGTAAATAGGCATTTTACCTAACTTGCGGATTAGTGGGTCCTATTTACATGTTAAGTTTACTTAGGTCCTAAGAATCTTTCTAGAAGTCTTAGGTGTCATGTGATCTTATCTTATCTTATCATGGCATTTAATACTTCTGTCCTAAGTCATTTAATAATGTTGAGGTAGTTGTCTCATTGTACAAGATTAAGACACATGTCATGATCTTGTCTAATCCTATCTCACAACCTTGCCTATATAAGAAAAGCATCTTATGTACATTTTACATACTCAATCAATGAATCTTGCATCCATAATCAAGCAAACTATTCTTGCCATTTTCTCTCTTGTGGGAGATATTTTGGTCTGGCAGCTGATCCTGGGGTGTTGGGAGTTCACCATTAACTCCTATACTGAGAACATGTCCATCTTTATGGTGCACATAAAGATTAGAGTTTTGTCATACCAAATGAAGCCAATAAAAACAAAGAAATTACAGATGTTTTCATACCATGCCTTGTGGGATTTCTTGAATCCATACAAAAGGGGTATCACTTGACTTTTGAAACCTTGGTGGCTTCTCTAAAAAAATCTCTTATTAGAGATCTTCATGAAAAAAAGTGCTTTTCATATCAATTTAATGAATCTTCCTCTCAAGAGAGGCAGGAAAAGAGAAAATGGTACATGTAATGTCTATTTTGGATCTTCGAACTAAAGTGTCATTGTACTCAATCCCTTTTGAGAGAAGCCTTTGGCCACAAGGTATGCCTTGTGTTTGTCTATAGCACCATACTTATCAAATTTGGTCTTGTAGATTCATTTGTAACAAAAAATGTTGGCCTTTTGAGGCCATGGAATCAAATCCAAAGTGTCATTTTGCATGAGAGCATCATACTATTATTGTATAGCTTCTTCTTAATGAGACCATGAGCTTGATTACAAGAAACATGGTTAGAGTGCTAAGCTATGAAACCTTTGTGTGTCCTTGATATAGTCCTCGCATGAACCTCTCTAAGATCCTCAAGCATTGAAGCAACATCATCTAAGGTGTAGTAGCATGCCACTTAGGTGTTTTACTTGGAACAATGGTGAGGCACTCTAAGACAATGGGGCCTATTGCCAAATGTGAGATCATAGCCTCCTCTAGTTGAACAACAATGTGGGCACCTCCTAGATAGTGATGATAAATAAAAACTTCCATAGTGGAGAGTGGTTGACACAAAGTAGTACTCTTACGAAAAACTAGAGTTGAAATATTGGGAAGAGTGATTGATGACCTCTCTTTGTTAGTATCACCTACAAAGGTATTCTTGAGGTTTCTCATCCAAGGCCTTCAAATTAGGCACCTTTGTGGAGAACATTTGAGGAACATCTTAAAAATCAGCTCTCTCAATAAGAGCACCCTAGGTGTTAGGTTGAATAGTTTGTATGCTTTTGGCTCCTTTCTATTTCCAAGTATAATACACCAACAACTCTTTAGTTCTAGTTTGTGATGGATTTTCTTTGGAATGTGATGCCAAGGATTTGATGCAAAGATTAGCAAATGAGAACTGTTTGGTTTCTTGCTTACTCTATGTTCAAATCAAGTGAATTCATTAATTGCACGAGTAGGAGTACAATTGATGATATGTTAAGCATAGAGAATTGCTTCTCTCTAGAGTGAGTGAGTCATCACGTCTTGAAACATATTAACCTTGATGATGGGTGGAGTAATTGGAGAGCAATTTCTTCTAACAATTCATTTGTCAACTCGCTCATGATTCACTTAACCACTCTATAGAAACTAGCGAATGGGCTAGACTATGAAAGGTGATGTGAGTTTAGACCAAAAAATTCTCGTGTTCCATGAGGACTCAACATCCACACAAACAAAGTGCCATTGTAGGAATGAGAATGAGATGTTCTCTCTGTTAGAAATCTGAAATAGATGAATAACCAAGATATTTTTAAGAGATATATAAGCTATACAATTGTAAATAAAATAACACAATTACAAACTTGTGATACCAAGAGATATGCAAATGCCAAGATGAACAATATTACATAAGAACTCGAATAGAAAATGGAGAAGAATGATTGCATGCATCAATGTACATGTATGCCAAAGTTTCCAAAAAATGTATGCACAATGTTAGTTTTAGGATCAGAAATGTAAGCAAGCAGAAAATGCAACACATAAATAATGAACACAATATTTTACTTTGGGAAAACCCTCCTACTTGAGGGAGAAAAACCCAACAACAAGATTCTCTTCATATATCAGAATAATAAGTGCAGAAAACTGCATACAAATCAGGCCCTACACAAGGCCGAGTCTAATACAATGATTGGAGACACTTCTCCTTGAAGCGAAATACAAAAGGTGACACTTCTTCTTAGAATCGAATATGCTGCTCAGAGGCGAACTGCTGCTGCTGCTGAAGATGCGAATTGGAGAGTGAATGAATTGATGATCAAAATGAGAGGACTCCATCCTCTATAAATACCAAACTAGGTGGCCTTCTCTCTAGGGCTGACCTAGAGAAAATATATTTTTATATATAAAAGATGAAGGCCAACCTGCCTTGAGCAAGATATAATTAAGGGAAAATATCTCCCGAAGCTACCAAACACTAACACACAATGTATGAAAATACAAGCTAGGTAGCGAGTTTACATAAAACTAGGGAGAGGGTGGAGGTGGCAAATCCAACCAATAGGGAGTGACCACCTAGTGATCTAAAATTAGTAAATGCTCTTCCCTTTTAGGATGGTGACACCTCAACACTTTATCTACTAGCTATTAATTAATTAATCTCACTTTATTAACCTAAGAAAGCTTAATAAAAGTGTAAGAAAAACCTAGGACTAAGGAAAATAAATATCCCACTAGGCAAATAAAAATCTACACTAAAACTCTCACCACCCCCACCATTGCTAGTAGGAGGGATGTCTTGGGGGCATCCCCCTTCCAAGGGGCATTAGGGGACCCCTAGTGTCTCTTGTCCTTCCCGAGGATGCTTAGGCCCTCCCTTGCCCCAAACACAAAAAAAGAAGAAAAAATTTATAAAGACACTTTTCAATTCAAATTGCAGGAACCTGTTGTGACCTTTTCACACATCACCCCATCCAAGATGGGGACCCCCTAATTTTTGCTCCATTCTGGTCTTTTGGCTTTGGTTCTCTCTGTCTCTGATCTTTTGTCCTTCCAGGGATGTCTCGTCTTTTGACCTGGATTGAAATGATTGCCAAGTCTACAAAATTAGGGTTTCTATCCTTTAGGCTTGTTTCAGGTCAAACTGAGTTATCAAGGTAAAATCTAAGTGTAGCAGTACAGTCAGGAGGCCCAATACAGGATCCCATTGAAATCTGACAACTTACTATTTTTAGTAAGTACCTAATTTGAGGCCTTTTCCTCAGGATTTCGGGATTCTAATTACTTCAGCACATTCAGGCAGCTTCAGAGCACCCACACATGAAATTTGAACGGATTCAGACAATTGGCTATTTTTAGCAGTTCAGCCTTCGAAGGCCATTTTTAGGATTTAAACGTACGATTCTCCAATGCATGACTAGAGAATGGATCTGGGTTTTTCAAGACCTTCGCGAGAGTTCAGCCTTCAGAGGCTATTTTTAGGGATTGCATGCAGTGATTTTCAGTGCATGTCCGGATATTCCATATGGGTTTTGCGAGAGCTTCGCAGTGGTATGACATGCAAACGGAATGAGTCAGCTTTAAAGGACTTACTATTTTTAGCCAGTGTTGGAACGTTGACTAGTTTTTTGGGTTTTTCTGGGTTTTTTGAGATCCCACTGGCACTGTGACATGCAAACTCATCCGACGTCCGATGGACCACTTTCCGGACACTTACTATAAATAGCAGATTTAGCCCGGCGGTTACCCTACACTTCATTCCAGCAAGTAGAGTGACAAACTGTAGAAATCAAGACGATCAGGAGTAGTCCGGAGCGCATGCAAATCAGATTAGGGTTTCCCCTGCTATGTCTAAAAATAGATGGAACAAAATACAGAGATGTCAAAATGAAGCGCGCCACCGGGACCAGCATCTTTCAGGTTACCTATTGGCAAAATTTGAGCACGATCTGAATACTTACTATTTTTAGTAAGTCATCTCATGGCTATAAATAGCAGGTACTGTGCCAGAGACAAATGTGAATAGGTCACTTACAGCATCATGAACAGGTGAAGCGAATCTCAGAGCAAACGGAGATACGGAAATTGATCAATTTTAGGGTTTGCTATAAATAGCAAATGGCTAAAAATAGTATGTACTGTGCCAGATGAGGATATCAACAAGGTAGCAAAGTCAGTGAAGGCATAGCCGCACCAGCTCCAACTCAAGACGGGATGAAATGCAAAGAAAACCCTAATTGCTCCGAGTTTGCTAAAAATAGAAAGCCAAGGCATGGCTAGGGCGTTGAAAACTTATAAGTGATAACTGGCATGGAGGCACATCAAATGCGCCTGAGATAGGGAGAAAATATTCTAAGTGTGGAATTTCCTTCACACACCCTAAAATGCGGCTTCAAAGATAAAATGGAAGTGGCATATGCTAAACGTGCCCAAGATTTCCCTGAGCAGGGGTCAAATGCGCCCACATGGGGCCAGGGCATGGCAAAATTCTCTAAGACGTTGAAATTCCTTGAGGACCCCTCAAATGCGCCCAAGGATGGAAGCAACATAGGCTAAATGCGCCCAGGGGAGGTGAAAGGTCACTAGATGATGGTGTTTTCCTTCACAGAGTTGAAATGCGCCCAAGACAAGAAGCCCACCATGTGAAATGCGCTCAAGGAAGGTGAAGAGTCACCATGGGCGTGGGAATTCTTCCTACCCAAGGCAAATGCGACCTCAAGTTCCTCATCCCCATAGCAAATGCGCCCAAGGTGGCAAGGTAGAAGGTAAAACGTTAGAGTGTTGAGGAAATGCGCTAGACTTGAGAAAATTCCTCTCCACACCCTCAAATGCGCCCAAAGTTCGAAGTTGCCTAGGTGAAATGCGCCCAAGGTTGGAAGTGTCATGTGTGGTATGCGCCCAAGGTGTTTTCCTCCTCCACATGCTAAATGCGCCTAAGGCAAAGGCAAGGTAAAAGGGGGACGTGATTTTGGAAATATTCTAAGTGTGATAAGATCTTCCTCATTAGGTGAAATGCACCGAAGGTCAAATATTTTTCCTCCTCACCATGTGAAATGCGCCCAAGGAGTTAGGACTTAAAGAAGAAAATTGCTAAGTGTATGAGCAAGGAAGTCTAGGCGTGGAATTGCCTAAGGAATGGAATGGAAGCGTGATGGGTAAAATGCGCCCTTCAAGGGTGAGTCAATAAAATCTAAATTTAAAAATAATCTCCTAAGGCATTTTCTAAGGAGAAAATGAAAAATACGCCTAGAAGATAATGCTAGAATTTCTAGAGGCAAGATGATACATGCCAGGCGGAGGGAAAATTCTTCAGGAAGAAATCAAGAAAATTTGCTGAGGCCGAGAAACTGGAGATTGCAGGTGTGGAAAACGTCCGGAGTGAAGAAAAATAAACCTTAGCCATTTTATTATTTTTAAATAATAAAAATTAAAAGTACCCCTTCATCTAGATACACATGAAAACGAGGAGTACTGAAAATAATTTTCTTCTGGGTATTGAACGTTTGCAATTCAGAGATGATTCAAACTTGCTCCGCACCTCGCTCATATCATTTTGACAGGAAATTTTGCCCGACGCCTATTTTGATAAATTTCCTAAGGTAAGCTCAAGAATTTCTCTAAGGCAAATAAGGGAAATATGACTTCACGAAGTGTTTTCGCTGGAAGATTGAACTGAATGATTTTGCCAAGGCAAAGATGAGATTAAATGACTTAGCCAAATGAATTCGAAATTGCCCAACAGAGTGAGTGATTTAATATTTTGAAAGATCAAATGTGATGAAGCAGGCCTGTGCAGAAATGATGAAATTCATAATTCTAGAAGCTTGAGATTCTGATGCTTCGAATGACAAGTGTTACGACTGGAAAAGAGAGGGAAAGTGGAATTCAAAAAAGTGCTAAGTATAGCCTCTGCTGGAATTCGACCTGGCTATAATATTCTGAGTCCTCTTCATTCTCCTCACAAGTTGCTGAATGCAGAGCATTTTCTGAAGTTGAAGTACGAGTTTGCAGAGAAATAAAATATTCTCAAGTTGCTGGAAAAGTTCGAATTTGTGAAGGAAGCTGAGTAGCAAGTTTGAAGTGGCTAAGACTGCTGAAGTACGAAGTTGCTGAGAAGTCCCAATTTGCTGTGAAAAATACGATTTGATGTGCCAAGGCTGCAGTTGCTGAAGGCGCGAATTTGTGAGGAGAAGGTCCCAAGTTGCTGAGAAATCTGAAGTTGAAAAGGCGGCATTTGCTGAAGTTGTTGAACATGAAGTGCATTTTGGAGGATAAGTGCGAATTTGAGAGAAGTCTCAAGAGCTGCTGCAAGTACAAAATTTTCACAGTTGAAGTGAACAAGAGTGTTGAGGTTTGCAGTTGAAAGTGAAAAGTGTTGCAGCCTTTTTTTAAGAGTCTGCTGACACCCTCAACAGTGATTATTTTATTTTAAAATCTTGTTTTCTAACTCTCTTGCCTTTTTACAGAATGGCTGAATCAAGCAGAAGAGTTGCAGGCAGGAACAACCACACCGAATCCAGACAAGCAGTGATCAAGAAATTGAGCAAGTCCTTCCTGCCGGAGTCAAAATTTTCATCAAAATTGGGCAAGCTAGCTGACACAAACTCAACCTAGAGGCATTCAGAAGAAGGATAATGGGGACTGGAGGCCATCACCCATCAGTGACTTCACACAATATTGTTAGGAGCGGATTGTATGCAGCTGCCAGTTTTCTGCCAGCTATCCGATGTCCATAACTCATCATGGAATGCGCCCACCATTACAACACAGAGCAAAGAACGATCACTTCGCCAGATGGCAAGATATTGGCCAAACTGACACCTGAAGCAATCGGAGAGGCATTCGGGATTCCAGTTCATGAGAAGATGATCTATAAGACGAAAGAAAGGGCTGAAAGAATTTATTCATCCACAATGGACCGATGTGCTGATTTGATAAACACCAGGTGGATGATCAAGCCCAAACCAACTCGTACAAAACTACCCAAACAGATAATCTCGGAGGACTTGAGACAGGAGTTTGGTGATTTGATTATGATGCTGAGCAGAGTTGGAGGATGCCCCCAAGCGTTCATCTTTGAACCTTGGATGTTCTACTATATCAACTTGGTACTAGAGGGCAAGGATCACATGGATTGGGCACTGCTGATCAGTGATAGCATTCACGAGCAGCTTCGTGGCGTAAGAAGAACAAAAACATTTTATATGGGCTCTTATATTGTCTATATGCTGGCTCGCATGACAAAGTATAGGGGGATCTCTTACAAGGAACCAATTGGGTGTGGTTCCCATCAATTCAAAATACAAGAGGCTTGTCCACAGTTGCATTTGACAAGCACAACTAATTACAAAAGGGTCAATGACGCCTTCACTATGCATATCACGAGGACCTTGCAGCAAAGGACCCATCACAAAATATCCAGGGAAGCGCAAGAGTTGATTGAGAAGTTCGGATGTTGGTTTATCCAATTTCCAAAGTTCACCTACATAAGGTTGCAAGGATTCTCTTCCTATCCTTATAGATTGCCCCGGTATCCCACCAACAGGATAGTGATGCTGGAAGTATCTAGGCAACTTATTGCCTATGATAAGATTCAAAGAAGAAGAAGAAAGGTGGACTTGGATTGCCAATTACCATGGGGAATTCAGATGAAATCTGCCCATCGCTACAAGCAGCTAGGGAGGCAGAAAATGAGCTCCAATTCTTCCATCTTTCCTACCATACCAGCAGGCATCATTACGATCCCCACAGGAACATCAGATAGATATTGTCAGAAGAGTTCAGGCACAAGGCACAGATCGAAGACTATTGGGCCAGTGCAGTGGATGAGATCGAGGTTAGGAAAAGAATGTTCTCTCAGATACCGTTGATAATGATCAGAGAGTGCGAGATTGTCCCAGTGCCGGATCAGATTGAAGAAGACATAAACGTAGTACAGACTGACTACGAGACAGTGAGAGATACGTCTCTACCACTCCCAGATTGGTTGGAGCTGGAGATCACTGACTTGGATACACTCTGTTTTCCAGTCTTAACATTTACATGGAGCTGGGTAGAGAGGCACGTTAGCCGACTTAAGGGACGATCAATTCCCCTTACCTATAATTTGATGGGAGATTACAAATCTCCAGCAGTTAGACAGAGAAGGCCGGTGGGTCAAACTCCAGAGCCAAGAGGAAAAGAGCCAGTCCAGCCTGAGCCTTTGGTAGTTGAGGAGTCCTTGCATACACCATCTCGGGCAAACTCTCCAAGCTTACAGGAGGTATCATTGTTTGTTGATCAGAGGGAGAGATTGGATGTAGAGCAAACAGTGCAAGTGGCAAGTCAGCCACCTCGTAGAGAATCAGTGGGCCAGAGCATCAACGTGCCCCGAGAAGATAATCAACAAGAAAATCAGCAAGAGACAGATGAGGGGACGACCACGGATACTCAGTTTTAGCAGGAAATTGAGGCAGCTCTCGAGGAGGATGCTACTTCCGATTAGGATGCCCAGAGCTCAGGAGACACTGAGCCTATTGATGATGATAAGCCTCGTTGGAACGGAGGCAAAAATGAGGTTCACGAGGTAGAGGCCGAGGTGGAGCAGCCTTTTGTTATATCAGACATGCGGTAGGAGGTGCTAGAATGGCTAAGGGATAGGATGAGGCGTGATCCTGTAGATGAGACTGATCCCGCAGTCGAGATGG
Organism: Sequoiadendron giganteum; assembly: GCA_007115665.2. Taxonomy (NCBI): domain Eukaryota; kingdom Viridiplantae; phylum Streptophyta; class Pinopsida; order Cupressales; family Cupressaceae; genus Sequoiadendron; species Sequoiadendron giganteum. Next base: position 314,756,474 of record CM021110.1, read on the forward strand.
AGGAGTAGTTATAGAGGATCAGCGCACCTCCAACGAAGAAGAAGGCTAGGAAGTTCTCCAAAATATCCACGGATGAGGATGGATCTCGAACTTTACATATGGCAGTGCCTCGGGTAGAGTGTGATCGGGATGAGGTCGTTCCTGAAAATTATGTTGTGACAACTATGGAACTTGGGCGCCCTATTGGAGCACAAGTAGTAGAGGAGTGCGATAATTCCTATCGAGCACTCAAGGATAGATTGTCCTATGTTGAGGGCAAATACAAGAAATTGAAGGTAGAGCACAAGACACTAATTGGATACGTACAACACTTGTCCCGTCCTTTTGGGCAAGAGAATCCGGCAATTGAGCTTCCAGCTGAATTTTCCACGGAGTCAATCAATGGGTTAGAAGATTTGAAAAGAATGACACAACAGGCAGACAAGTGGGTTGCCAGTGTTCGTGCAGAAACAAGAAAGTTAATGGAGGATCTTGCACATGCCTATGGGCAAGCCTCCGATATTATGGCAAGGATGGATGCAGTTAATCATGCTTGGGGTGAGGCCCGTATCTATCAGACGAGAGTTGTTCTCCGTTTAGGGGCTTTGATGAGCACCTCAACATACTTTGGTTGAGGGAGGTGTAATTCAGTAGGGGGATAGATACGACTTCGCCGGATGGTACTCTTCAGTAGTCACAGGCCGGGGATTCTACGATGCATCACAGACAGATTTTGTCAGGGTCAGAAAGGCCATGACGAACATCTTAGATGGAATTCTCAACACATTGGAGGCAATCTTTGCCAGGAGGTTGACTTCTGAAGAGGTAACTGTAGATGGATTGAAGAACAGATTAACGCCATTCTTTTTTGAGGTGAAGACCTTCACACAGGATGATTTCGAGAACACTGCTACGTTTTCCAGTATCATACAGAACACCCAGGACGCCGTTGTTGCCTGGAAGAAATCTTGTGCCCGGCATGGGCAAACAGTTACAGTTTTGGAATTCCAGTTGGATCACATTCCTCCCATTTCGGATCAGGAAGTTGAGGCAGTATTGGCCAGGTTCATCAGATTTGCAGCCAACGAGAAAGAGAAAGGAAACGCCCTTCTGGACGATGACCTTTTGGAGGGAGACGACGTGCATTGATGGCGGATTGTGGTTCATTGATGAGGAGTGAAGGGCGCATTCATTGCCCCACTCCTCTCAGTGGCGGTTTTTAGGGCTAAAACCCTAATCAGGGCTTAGGTGGCTCAATCTGAGCCTTCCATTGTATTTCGATCTAAGCTGTCTACTGGACTGGGCTAGATATAAAAAGGGTATCCCCCCTCATTTGTAAACAGTTAGAAATACATCAGAGTTAGACAGAAATCAGAGATAGAGTTGAGGTAGATAGAAGTTAAAGTAGAGCTAGGAGTTAGCTTAGTTGGAAAGGAAAGAAAGACTTTCCCTTTGAAAGTTTTTGTAAAAGATTGTTGTGTAAGACTCTCATAATATAAGGATTTCATTGATTGGTGACTTCATTTTGCATTGTGGGCAGTTGACGAGATCTTTTCGTCTTTCCAATTTGAATAGAGTAGAGTAAAGTAGATTTTGTTTTCATGCAAGTAGTGTTAATTGTGGAATGTGACGTTGGTTTGAGCATATCTTCCTGTATCCATACCACTAGCGGGCTTGCTGACGGTAAGTCCGCCCCTGCGTGGTCAACTGGAATCTCAACACCTAACTTCGGTTGTGATTTGTGTGCCCACCTGCTTCGTTGTGAAGGGGTGCGCATGTTGAATCTCAATTTGAACATCCTATCCATCCTTTGAAGATTGCACCAGCTTTGTTAGAGTTGTCCAAAGGGAAGACGAAACAAAGTTTGGTTTGAAGATTGTTAAAGCTAGTCCTTGCATTCCACCCTTAGAGATAGATTGTAGAATTCCTATCCCTATCCCCTTTAAATTCAGTATTTCCCGGTCCGTTCAAATACCAGAGCATCATAGCCAAAACCTTTCATCTGCTTGAGTAAAGAAATCGAACAATTACGTAAGTCCCCTTGGAATACCCAACATATTCACATCAACCAACTAAGTCTATTCGCAATAAAGGAACCTTGGAGTCGAATGCATGAACTTTCACGCAATCTTAGCATGCAGAACACTTTGATCAAGAGAGAATAGAGTGACCGTTGGACATTTTATTCTGTGCTGGCATTGTCATAAAACACACGTCAACAAAATTGGCGCTAGAAGGAAGGCTACTATTTTTATAACTCAAGCAAAAGGAATTATAAAAGTATAATTCATGGGGACTCTATTGGGCCCCCCAGCCCTTGAATTGTGAGGGTTTGTTCATAGGACCCACATCCCATATGATTCATTTTCATGGATACCACTTTTATTAATGCTCTATCAATGGGTAATATTTCTATAGTTACACTTCAATCTTCTACTCCTCTTGTGGCACTCCTATGGCTTTGAAATATACCCAACTATTAATAGTAATACAAAAGCCCGAAAATATAATTTATGTGCAGACACCCGACTGATAACAATATGTAATATGCATGAAACTATAATCTCTAATCCACTATGCCATTAAAATTAGAAGAAATAACAATTATTACTGATTTAGAAACCACAAGGTTAGGATGCAATCCACACTTATGCACTCAGAGATAAATTAGCAGCAAGGAATAGATTTGGAAACTCAGTTGCAACAAATCAATGAACAACATTGTGAACTCCCACTAGAAAGTCACGAATAATTATTACAAAGTAGAGAATCTTGGATAGAGTTCGTAGGCCACATATAAGTCAGTTAATTGCGCCCAGATCACATAACAATATTCAATTGAATGAGAATCTAGAGTACACCTTGGTCTTGCAGAATGGGAATGATGATTAGCGATCAACACAATGCTCACAGGCCCTGCTAACTCCTAGAGCTCAATGATTGGTTTAGAATTAATGTCGAGCCAACTTCTTGGGAGATCGACCTAATGTTTGCTATGTCAAACCAGTCTTGTCTTAGCTTATCCGCAATATTAAGAATCGAAGCTCTCGATGCTATGAATGTCGTGATAGGAACGAGAGTGCTCAGTGGAAGAGAGTTGGTGTTGACTAGGAGAATTGACGATGTTGGATTGAGCGTTGCAACTAGGATGAGGGCGATTATTGGATTTCCTTTGGCACCCTTGCAGTGGTGCCTTGGTGCTCTACTCAGACTTCTTGGCCATCCGATCTTGTGAAATGGAGCCTATTCGTGATTGGCAAAGGGTGGCGCACGGGTTGTATGAATGGTGTGATCCTGGAGGCTCCGCTGATTATGTCGTTTGAATCGCTATCCTCCCTCCTTCATGTATGCCGAGTGAAATCCACCTGAAATGGACGTTGGCGATTAAACAGAGAAAGTATGGCAGCGGCGAAAGAAAGAATAGCTGGTAGCAGACAGGAATTGTTAGTGTTCGATGATCAGATATACATAAAGAAAACACTCAGAAAATGCAACACATAAGACAATGAACACCATAGATACCCTGGGAAAACCCTCCAACATGAGGGGAAAAAGCCAGCAAATATATCTCTCATATATATTCTGAAATAGGAGCAGAAATCTGCTTACAACTCAGGCCCAGCTCAAGGCCGAATTTGATACAATGAATAATAGTACCTCTCCTAGATGCAAAGATACAACAAATATGTTTCTCCCGGAGATCGATCTGCTACTACAGTATGATCTGCTGCTATAGTATGATGATTTGCTGCTACTACATAATGATCTGCTGCCCAAGTGCGAACTTCTTCAAGGAGTGCGAATTATGCTTCATGAACTTGATCCCTAATTGATCGAACATCACCTTGTATTTATACAAAATAAGGTGACTCTTCAAGGAGGTTGGCCTCCCTTAAGAATATAATAAATTACAAATAAGAAGGAAGGTCAGCCTAGAGCAAATGATATAAGATCATTAATTATATACATAAGGTCGGCCTCCTCATAACTCGAAATCATCATGTATATATAAAATTGAATAGCCACAGGGCTACATTCAATTTTCATTCTCTACTTGAAAATCATGCAGGGCTGGAAGTATAATCCAAACGCTGCAAAACATCAACACTCCCTCTCAGCTAGGAAGGATACTTCCAGCTGCATAAGACGTATCACCTCATCGTGATGTCAACCACAATGGCTACTCCCATATGTGGAAAGGAAAGAGCTTATCACCTCATCGTGATATTAGATATCACCTCATCGTGATATCAACCATAATGGCTGCAACCATGTATGGTATGTACAAGTGTACATCACTTGCGTGATGTTGTCACCTCAACATGACTTTCACCATGGCTCTCCCAGAGGGTGAAACACAAGTACAAGGAAGTCATCACGGACTCTCTCACGTGATGTTGTCATGGCGTCACACACACGACATCCACCATGGCTCTCCCAGAGGGTGGAAACAAGGGATTTCACCTCGAACTTCTCCTAAGAGAAGAATTCATAGCCAAGGGATTTCACCTCGAACTTCTCTTAGAGAAGAACTCATTACCAAGGGATTTCACCTCGAACTTCTCTCAGAGAAGAACTCATTACCAAGGGATTTCACCTCGAACTTCTCTCGCAGAGAAGAACTCATTAAAGAGGATCACTGATACTGAGACTCCTTCTCAGTCAAGGCTGTATTCTCCACCATACCAAGCTTATCTCGAAAGTACACAAACTTTATCTTGGAGAGAGGCTTGGAGGGAATGTCTGTCGTCTGCTTATCAGTGTTGATATACCTCAATTGTATAGCTTTCCTCAATACCATATCTCTGATATAATGGTACTTGATCTCAACATGCTATGTTCTGTCATGAAACATAGGATTGACAGAAGGCTTCACACAATCTTGCAAGGAGCTTACGAAGCCACACTACTTCACGAGCTGCCACACAAGCTGCAATGTACTCTACCTCGGCTGTACTCAATGCTGCTGAGGACTGCTTCCTGTTGCACCAGGATATCATGGAAGATCCCAAACTGAAGCAACAACCAGAGGTACTCTTCCGATCTGTGACACACCCTGACCAATCAGAATCAGTAAAATCATGCAGCTTCAAATCCATACTTGTAGAATATCTCAACCCATATCCAACTGTGCCACACAAGTATCTCATGATATGTTTAGCTGCAACAAGATGTACCTGCCTTGGTTCACACATGAATTGACTAAGTGCACACATTGCATAACAAATATCTAGTCTAGTGTTAACTAGATACTTCAATGAACCAATCAGCTGCCTGTACATCGTGGAATCCACCAGTTCTGAACTAGCTGCAACCTCCTTCAACTTATGTAAGTTGGAATCCAGGTGTAGACATAGGTTTGCAATCAATCATTCCAAATTCTCTTCAAGATGTGTATTGTATACTTCACTTGACTTAGAATAATCTCATTAGGCTTTTGCCATACTTCTAAACCAAGGAAGTAATGCATGTACTTAAGATCCTTCATTTCAAATCCAGAAGCTAGCTCCTTCTTACATTTGATAATGATGTAATCTTCACCAGTAAGAAATAGAACATCAACATAGAGAACCAAGATTAATGCTTCGCCATCAATTACCTTGAAGTGCAGGTTTGAATCAACATCATTTTGGAGAAGCCCAAGCTCATCAAGTATCAATCAGACCTCTCATACGAGGTTCTGGAACACCATCTACTTTTGGTTCAGTAGACTCCCTCTGAATCTCCAAGTACTTACATCAACCTCCTGACCTCCTCGTCCAAGGTTGCTTCTGATGAATTGCCAGACTCCCTTTGAAGGTTAATTCTTCTTCTTCTTCGAAGCTGATGACAAAGACAACCTGAAATGTACTTCCTCTTCGAGAGATATTTCCAGCCATCAATATAGTCCCATGATTGCAAGCTATGACTCCAAGCTTGATCATCTCTTCATTCGGCATGACTTCCTCGCAAGATGCTTTAAGCTCTTTTAAGCGATCTCTTATCACCCTATTGTTTCTTGGTCCGTCTTGGAAGCATTATAGAGAGAGATTACTTATCTCGAAGAGAAATGCTAGAAGCATATATAAACAATGTTATAGCATGAATTAATAACTACACAAGAATTCATGAACGTTATAAAATACTTATCTCATTGAACTCAGAATCCTGTACATTGAGAATGAGGGATTGATCCTACTCAAACAACGATCACAATATCTGCCCTCTCCGCCCTTTCAGTGGCGTCGATTGTTGCAAGTCAACCCTTCAAAAGGGCTGATAATCGATGACTCCCGTGATAGTGTTCATTAGTGTGAACTCCAAATATTCTGCAACCTCTTGACTTAAAACATCCTCCACTAAGTCCTCATCATACATATACTTCTGCTCTAAGTATTGATGATGACTTCTCTGTCAAGATGTTCAACTGTAATGCAATCGATGTGGGTACAATGCTTGCACAACTCGCTTGATCACACAGCATAGGAGTTGAAATCTTCACGGGACTGGAACATTGTGTAGGGTCATCATCTAATCTGCATAAACTCGATGACCAGACAACACAAAAATATGATTCAAAATAACCAAGGTCAGATTTGCACAACTCAGCAGGCTGAGTTTCAAACAAAATATAAACAACAATAAAACAAATACTTATCTCGATGAAATCATTTGGTTGTAGCCATCGAACACAACATCATCCATTAGCAGCTCGATTTGTCAGCAGATAAGCTTTAGATTGCAATGTCGTAAAGACCGTTGATGTCCATCATGACTGCAAGGACGTACAAAGTCCTCCAAATTAAGCCAAACCACGCCACCACTAAATTCATAGAGACTTCAGATATCACCATACAAGAGTCCGATTAATTGGTAATTCTGGCGCTGGCATAAAGTAATCTTGCGTCTCATGAAATGAACACTTCTTGTATTCTCAATATGGAAACTTGACAAATGGTCATATCACTAGAAATGGTCTTCACATCAAAGTCACATCCAGACAGCCAGATTATGAATTCAATCCAAGATTGTGCTTAAACGAATCTAATAAGATCCCTCACTTAACTCGCTCTGATACCATGTTAGTGTTCGATGATCAGATATACAGAAAGAAAGCACTCAAAAAATGCAACACATAAGACAATGAACACCACAGATACCCTGGGAAAACCCTCCAACATGAGGGGAAAAACCCAGCAAATATATCTCTCATATATATTCTGAAATAGGAGCAGAAATCTGCTGACAACTCAGGCCCAACTCATGGCCGAATTTGATACAATGAATAATAGCACCTCTCCTAGATGCAAAGATACAACGAATATGTTTCTCTTGGGGATCGATCTGCTGCTACAGTATGATGATCTGCTGCTACTACATAATGATCTGCTGCCCAAGTGCAAACTTCTTCAAGGAGTACGAATTATGCTTCATGAACTTGATCCCTAATTGATCGAACATCACCTTGTATTTGTACAAAATAAGGTGACTCTTCAAGGAGGTCGGCCTCCCTTAAGAATATAATAAATTACAAATAAGAAGGAAGGTGACCTTAGAGCAAATGATATAAGATCATTAACTATATACATAAGGTTGGCCTACTCATAACTCGAAATCATCATGTATATATAAAATTGAATAGCCATAGGGCTACATTCAATTTTCATTCTCTTCTTGAAAATCGTGCAGGGTTGGAAGTATAATCCAGACGCTACAAAACATCAACAGGAATTAAGGGTGCCCAGGGAGGTTTTCGTCTCACCTAGCACTGGTTCGCATGAGGTTTTTATCTCTTGAAACCATCCACATAATTCTTCTAATCTGCGATGATTCCCATTGAACGCAAAACCAACGTATAAAATTATAAATACCAACCGCAAAGGGGGTCGGCCAGAGATAGCACATAATTTAAATATTATTTATTTAATAATTTATATTTATATTTACTATTATAATAATATTTTTATTTAATACTACTTTAATTATTATTATTAAAATATTAAATGCAGATTGGAGTTTTAAAAAACACTATTTCTCTCCAAGATTGAGATAGGTCTTAATCGGGGATGGGGACATGATAGTCCTCCTCGCTCGGATGTTGCTTGCCCTCAAGCAACTTTGGTTTTGGATGCTTGATGATCTCCACTCCTTCCTCCGACCTTTCCATCCCCCTGGTTGAAACTTCCTTAGGGCTTCCTATTGAGAGACCTCGATGAACGACTTCTTCCCCGTTAGATTTGAACTTCAATTCCAAGGTCTGGTAGTTTGTCGTGTACTCTCCAAGTGAGTGTAACCACTGTACTCCTAGGACCACATCTGGCTCACCAATGTCGTCTATGTAGAAATCATCCTATATCTTGTGTCCTCCTAGGGTCAATTCCATTCGTTGGATCCCGCGAGTACACGAAATAGAGTAACCATTTGCAATTGTCACATTGAATCCTTCAAAGCTTTCGACCCTTAGGCCCATCTTAGCCACTAGCCCCTCATCAATGAAATTATGGGTAGCTCCACTATTTATTAATACTGTTACCCTTTGTCCTTTTAAATCTCTTCTAATACAGAGAGAGTGATTCCTTGGTTCTCCTGAAAGTTTTGGAACTTGGAAGAGTGCCCCCTGGATATCCTTCCTCCCACGTCACCCCATGCTCATCCTCTTTAGTAATGCCATAAGGTTCACCTTCTCCCTCCTCATCATCGAAGACTTCTTCAATATAGTAGATGTGTCCTTTCCCCAAACACTGATGACCTTTTGTCCAAGGCTCCTTACAAGTGAAGGATAACCCTTTCTTTCGCAGCTCGTTCTTAGAAACATCCATCTTACTAGACCTTGGTGGTAAGGTTGTTGGTTGAGGAGTAATTTCGTGAGGAAGTTTCTTGGTCACGATGGGAGGCACCTTGTTGGAGTGCGATCCGCCCTTAGTTGATGAATTTTCTAAGTTCAAGGCTCTCCTAATGGTGTCTTGTAGTGAGCTAGGATCCAATGCCTTCACCAAACCTCTGAGGGGTTCGGATAAGCCTTACACAAAGAGGACAATGAGTCTTCTTTCCGTCACATCTGGAACCATCACTGTCAATCTCTCAAACTTAGCAACATAACTCTCCACTTTACCCGCTTGCCCCAGCTGTGCTAATTCCCGGAAATGAATTTTTGGATCCTTCCTATCAAATCTCAGCGCCAACCTTTGATTGAATTCTTCCAATGTTTTGATGGAGTTGTGGCCTTGTATCACCATACCATGATACCACCATTCATGGGCCAAACCCTCAAGATGTAAGGTTGCAAATTTGATGGCTTGTCCTTCATACATGGGATTCAAGGAGAAATATGTGTCTAATTTCTGCAACCAAGCCCTTGCTGATGAACTCCCAGATCCATAAAAAACGGGAATGGTGATCTTGCCCAAGCGATGCTGGATATCCTTCCTATCTTCATGCCTTCTCCTCCTATGCTCTCTTCTTGTTTTCATGTCATGGAATTCTATGAAGGTCATATCTCTTCAAATGGTTGCACTTAGAGCATGGTATTCGTTATGCAACCTGGCAATATCATCCTCTTCTTCAGGTGGTACTTCTGGTTCATTTTTTGCCTCTTGACCCAAAAATTTGGCCTTGAATAACTTAGTGGAGGCTGTTGGTTTAATCACACTTGAGCTGCTGCTCTTTGTACCATTTTGCACTGTCTTACTAGCACCCAGCCGCTGGTTCAATCCTCTCAATAGGTGGACCATTTCCACCATGGTTTCCTTCATATTGGATTGGAACTCCCTAGATTCTTTGACAAAATGTTGTCTGTCGTCTTCTTTGCCGCCCAGGGCTTTCTTCTTCTCTTTGAGATGATATCTCAGATCCCTGTCGCTCATGAAAAGGTACACAGGCTGGCAGGAGGCCAAGCTCTGATACCACTGAAATATACCCAACCAGTAATAGTAATACAAAAGCCTGAAAATATAATTTTTGTGCAGACACTTGACTGATAGCAGTATGTAATATGTGTGAAACTATAATCTCTGATCCATCATGCCATTAAAATTAGAAGAAATAACAATTATTATTGATTTAGAAACCACAAGGTTAGGATGCGATCCACACTTATGCACTCAGAGATACATTAGCAGCAAGGAGTAGATTTGGAAACTCAGTTGCAACAAATCAATGAACAACATTGGGAACTCCCACTGGAAAGTCAGGAATGATTATTACAAAGCAGAGAATCCTCGATAGAGTTCATAGGCCACATATAAGTCAGTTAATTGCGCCCAGATCACATAACAATATTCTATTGAAAGATTAGCGATCAATACAATGCTCACAGGCCCCGCTAACTCCTAGAGCTCGATGATTGGTTTAGAATTAATGTCGAGCCAACTTCTTGGGAGATCGACTTGATGTTTGCTACGCTAGACCGGTCTTGTCTTAGCTTATTTGCAATATTCAGAATTGAAGCTCTCGATGCTATGAATGTTGTGACAAGAACGAGAGTGCTCAGTGGAAGATAGTTGGTGTTGACTAGGAGAATTGACGATATTGGATTGAGCGCTGCAACTGGGATGAGGGCGATTATTGGATTTCCTTCTTTGCCCTTGTAGTGGTGCCTCGACGCTCTACTCAGACTTCTTGGCCACCCGATCCCATGAAATGGAGCCTGTTTGTGATTGGTAGAGGGTTGCGCACGAGTTGCATGAATGGCGCGAGCCTGGAGGCTCCACTGATTATGGCGTTCGAATCACTATCCTCCCTCCGTGTATGCTGAGTGAAATCCACTTGAAATGGACGTTGACGATTAGACAAAGAAAGTATGGTAGCTGTGAAAGAAAGAATAGCTGCATCAGATAGGAATTAAGGGTGCCTAGGGAGGTTTCCATCTCACTTGGCACTAGTTCGCATGAGGTTTTCGTCTCTTGCAACAATCCACATAATTCCTCCAATCCGCGATGATTCCCATTGAACACAAAACCAATGTATAGATACCAACCACAAAGGGGGTTGGCCAGAAATAGCACATAAATTTAAATATTATTTATTTAATAATTTATATTTATATTTAATATTATAATATTATTATTATTTATTTTTATTTAATACTACTTTAATTAGTATTATTAAAATATTAAATGCAGATTGGGGTGTTTAAAAACACTGTTTCCCTCCAAGATTGAGATAGGCCTCAATCGGGGACGGGGACATGACAGGCTTGAATGCCTTACCTTCTTCTTGCCTTTTTTATCCTCCTGCAAGGCATCTGCTTTCGTCTTCTCCATCTTCTGCTTCTATAGCTTAGACACATTCTCCTTCTATCTCCTTCTGCATGGTAGCTACTCCTTATTCCTCTTTGCTTTCTTCCTTCGTCACTTGCAGGCATAGTGCACACTATCACTGGAGTGGATTATCACTCCAACATGAGAATCAAGTGGTCCTAGCAATTGATTTTGACCCCTTTGACAATAAATTTTAATTATGGTATTTTACAAAATGAAAATAGTTTGTTTTACTTTAATATATTAATAATTTTAATTATATAATACTTTTGCTTGCTACTGACATAGTCACACTAGTTGCTAATGGCAAAGGTGTTGATGTTGCTTCCCCCTATGTTCCTAGATTTGTTTCCAGCTGTTTGGATCCTTGTGTGGTTGATGAAAACAATAGGACAAGAAAGAAGGCATGTTGATCCAAAACATTTGTGGAGGTGTTGGGATGAAGCCTTTCTGGAACCCCAAGAAAGGCATGATGATGACTAGCACGAGTTCCATTTCTTTGAATGATTCTGTCTTACAATCTTGCGTAAACCCTTGATGGATGTTGTTTGGCTTAACTTCCATTCATTGGGGCAGCTTTGAGCCTGCAGATGCCTTTCTGTTTACATGGTGGGAAGCATTCTACCAACAAAATTCACTTATGGCTTCCTCTGCGAATGATTCTGATGGTCGGCCTTCTGTTGCGGACCACCAAGAAAAAGAATGCTGACATATAGACTAGCATTCCTGATTGACTCAAATTTTGGCATTTCCTAGGGCTTTGTGTGGAAGGTTTTTTTCTCTATTTTTTGTAGTGCTACAAAGGATGGGGATATGTTACTTCAAAACTGGCCTTGGGCATGGGATAATTTTGCCTCTATCTGAAACCATGGTACCCAAAATTTAACCCCCTCTTCAAGTCATTTACTCTTATTCTTGTCTGAGTGAGAATTCCTGGCTTGTTGCTGCATTTCTAGGGCTCTTCTTGCCTTTCCTCTATTGGCAACACCATTGGAAAATTTATGTTAGGGCCAGATTTGATTAAATTCCATATATCTTTCACATTTATGTGGATTTTAGGTAGAATTGGATTTGTCCAAATAGTTACCAATAGAAATCGAGATATCTATTGGCACTAAAATTTTGAACCAGTTGGTGGACTATGAAGAATTAGCATTTAGGTGTAGATGATGTTATGCTACACGGTACAAAGCAGATGGTTGTTCAAAATCCTCTCCTTCAGCCAATAAAGTGAAACAAGCAACTTAGTGGCAAGGGGCTGCCTTGAGCCACCATAATATTTTTCTTGTAGATGGGTAGGGAGTCATGGATGATGGCCTTTTGAAAGCTTCTTCAGCTTGTACTTCCTTGGATTCTTCTTTGGCTCAATTTGAGCCCTCTCATCCCATAGAATTTGAGACCCCTTTTCTCACTCGTTCACTAGGTGGAGGTTTTGCTTCTCTTGATCACAACAAAGCCTTCTCATCTCTTGGAAATTAGGAGCCTATGCTTATCCCTCTCTATCATTCTCCAGGAAAATCAGATGCTTGGACTATAGTGGTTAGGGAAAAGAAGTTTTTCTCTACAAAAAGCTTTAATTCTGGCAGCAAGATGATGCTTTGATCTCATGCCAAACGAGGTCAGAAAAGCACATTATGAGATTAATTTCGAGAAGCAGAACTTGATGCTCCTTTTTTCGCGGGTCTGATGCATTATTTTATTTCTCATAGTGTTTTTTTTTCAAACAAAATGGACCTCATGTCCACACATAAGGAATAGTTTTTTTTCTAAGTTGCTGAATCGGGTACAAGTACGGGTACGTGGGTACGGTATGTTGGTATGACATTTTTTTTTGGGGGGTGGGTACGTTTGGGTACGTTCGTACAAAAAACATATAAAAATCATAGATATATACATATTTATAGCCTAAATACAAGAATAAAAAAATAATCTTAATTATTTCATATACAATTTAATAAATTAATATTATAATAAGAAATAACAATATATATTAGACGATTATATATTAGTATTATAATATTAATGTAACAATTTGAATTAACAATACTATTAATGATGTCGGAGGACATAAATAACAATATATATTAGAGGATTACATATTAGTATTATAATATTAATATATAACAATTTGAATTAACAATACTATTAATGACGACATATATAATAATTATACATCACATTTACATTTATTAATTATAAATTAAATTATAAAATAATAAACATTAAACTATTAATCTATCACAATGTATATTTAATATTTAATATTTATTAAACATTAAATTAAATTATGTATTATATTAATAAATTAAAATAATATATTATAATTAACAATATTAAACCTAAAACTATTAAAAATAGACCTCAATCACTTTAAACTATAATATTATAATATTAAACTATTTAATATTTATTCTTACGAAAAGCGTGAAACACCAATCTTGTCGTACGATATAGACCTCAGTCAATTTCTTCCTTAGAATATCAAGGTTGGCTTCTCTGCTTCCATCGGGCTTCAACCGAGAGTCACAATGTCTACTTGTGGAACTTTTCTTAAACATATTAGTCAGAAATCAACACTCCGCTAGAAAGTTCTTGCTCTGCCCCCAACAAAAGGCTAACAAATAAGAGAAGGGAAGTATTTTTGCTGTCCGTTATAGCCTGCATGTTGGTGCTAATGATCGGTGGTTTTACAATGCACCTTAGCACCAGAAATTTAAGCAAGCATGGTATAAAGGAAAGCAGCGAGCTGGACGAACGCTTTGCTCAAGGTCCGCAAAAGTTCTCCTACGCTGAGCTTTGCACTGCAACAAAAATGTTTAGCGACAATGAAAAATATATGTTGGCATTTCTGACATGGCTCCTCTCTCTCCATTAACGATCTTACCATGGGTTCAAATCCCACTTCTGCTTCTGCTCAAATCGCATGGGAATTTGTTTGGAATCATTGGAAATTGATCAAAACGTTTCCACCTCCAAAA
>CM021110.1:314770767-314992816 GCA_007115665.2 Sequoiadendron giganteum
GATCAGGATGCCCAGAGCTCAGGAGACACTGAGCCTATTAATGATGATGAGCCTCGTCAAAACGAAGGCAGAAATGAGGTTCATGAGGTAGAGGCCGAGGTGGAGCAGCCTTTTGTTATATCAGACACGCAGCAAGAGGTGCCAAAATGGCTAAGGGATAGGATGAGGCATGATCCTGTAGATGAGACTGATCCCGCAGTTGAGATGGAGGAGTTGTTATAGAGGATCAGCGCACCTCCAGCAAAGAAGAAGGCTAGGAAGTTCTCCAAAATATCCACAGATGAGGATGGATCTCGAACTTTACATGTGGCGGTGCCCCGAGTAGAGTGTGATCGGGATGAGGCCGTTCCTGAAAATTATGTTGTTACAACTATGGAACTTGGCCGCCCTACTGGAGCACAAGTAGTAGAGGAGTGCGATAATTCCTATCGAGCACTCAAGGATAGATTGTCCTATGTTGAGGGCAAATACAAGAAATTGAAGGTAGAGCACAAGACACTAATTGGCTACGTGCAACACTTGTCCCGTCCTTGTGGGCAAGAGAATCCGGCAATTGAGCTTCCAGCTGAATTTTCTAGGGAGTCTATCAGTGGGTTAGAAGATTTGAAGAGAATGGCACAACAGGCAAACAAATGGGTTGCCAGCATCCGTGTCGAAATGAGAAAGTTTATGGAGGATCTTGCACATGCCTATGGGCAAGCCTCCGATATTATGGCGAGGATGGATGCAGTTAACCATGCTTGGGGTGAGGCGCATATCTATTAGACGAGAGTTGTTCTTCGTTTGGGGGCTTTGATGAGCATACCTCAACAGACTTTGGTTGAGGGAGGTGTAATTCAGCAGGGGGATAGATACGACTTCGCCGGATGGTACTCTTCAGTAGTCACAGGCCGGGGATTCTACGATGCATCACAGACAGATTCTGTCAGGGTCAGAAAGGCCATGACGAACATCTTAGATGGAATTCTCAACACATTGGAGGCAATCTTCACCAGGAGGTTGACTTCTGAAGAGGTAACTGCAGACGGATTGAAGAGCAGATTGATGCCATTCTTTTCTGAGGTGAAGACCTTTACACAGGATGATTTCGAGAACACTGCTACGTTCTTTAGTATCATACAGAACACCCAGGACGCCCTTGTTGCCTGGAAGAAATCTTGTGCCCGGCATGGGCAAACAGTTACAGTTTTAGAGTTTCAGTTGGATCACATTCCTCCCATTTCGGATCAGGAAGTTGAGGCAGTATTGGCCAGGTTCATCAGATTTGCAGCCAGCGAGAAAGAGAAAGGAAACGCCCTTCTGGACGATGACCTTCTGGAGGGAGACGACGTGCATTGATGGCGGGTAGTGGTTCATTGATGAGGAGTGGAGGGCGCATTCATTGCCCCACTCCTCTCAGTGGCGGTTTTTAGGGCTAAAACCCTAATCAGGGCTTAGGTGGCTCAATCTGAGCCTTCCATTGTATTTCGATCTAAGTCGTCCACTGGACTGGGCTAGATATAAAAAGGGTATCCACCCTCATTTGTAAATAGTTAGAAATATATTAGAGTTAGACAAAAATCAGAGATAGAGTTGAGCTAGATAGAAGTTAAAGTAGAGCTTGGAGTTAGCTTAGTTGGAAAGGAAAGAAAGACTTTCCCTTTGAAAGTTTTTGTAAAAGATTGTTGTGTAAGACTCTCATAATATAAGGATTTCATTGATTGGTGACTTCATTTTGCATTGTGGGCAGTTGACGAGATCTTTTCGTCTTTCCAATTTGAATAGAGTAGAGTAAAGTAGATTTTGTTTTCATGCAAGTAGTGTTAATTGTGGAATGTGACGTTGGTTTGAGCATATCTTCCTGTATCCATACCACTAGCGGGCTTGCTGACGGTAAGTCCGCCCCTGCGTGGTCAACTGGAATCTCAACACCTAACTTCGGTTGTGATTTGTGTGCCCACCTGCTTCGTTGTGAAGGGGTGCGCATGTTGAATCTCAATTTGAACATCCTATCCATCCTTTGAAGATTGCACCAGCTTTGTTAGAGTTGTCCAAAGGGAAGACGAAACAAAGTTTGGTTTGAAGATTGTTAAAGCTAGTCCTTGCATTCCACCCTTAGAGATAGATTGTAGAATTCCTATCCCTATCCCCTTTAAATTCAGTATTTCCCGGTCCGTTCAAATACCAGAGCATCATAGCCAAAACCTTTCATCTGCTTGAGTAAAGAAATCGAACAATTACGTAAGTCCCCTTGGAATACCCAACATATTCACATCAACCAACTAAGTCTATTCGCAATAAAGGAACCTTGGAGTCGAATGCATGAACTTTCACGCAATCTTAGCATGCAGAACACTTTGATCAAGAGAGAATAGAGTGACCGTTGGACATTTTATTCTGTGCTGGCATTGTCATAAAACACACGTCAACAAAATTGGCGCTAGAAGGAAGGCTACTATTTTTATAACTCAAGCAAAAGGAATTATAAAAGTATAATTCATGGGGACTCTATTGGGCCCCCCAGCCCTTGAATTGTGAGGGTTTGTTCATAGGACCCACATCCCATATGATTCATTTTCATGGATACCACTTTTATTAATGCTCTATCAATGGGTAATATTTCTATAGTTACACTTCAATCTTCTACTCCTCTTGTGGCACTCCTATGGCTTTGAAATATACCCAACTATTAATAGTAATACAAAAGCCCGAAAATATAATTTATGTGCAGACACCCGACTGATAACAATATGTAATATGCATGAAACTATAATCTCTAATCCACTATGCCATTAAAATTAGAAGAAATAACAATTATTACTGATTTAGAAACCACAAGGTTAGGATGCAATCCACACTTATGCACTCAGAGATAAATTAGCAGCAAGGAATAGATTTGGAAACTCAGTTGCAACAAATCAATGAACAACATTGTGAACTCCCACTAGAAAGTCACGAATAATTATTACAAAGTAGAGAATCTTGGATAGAGTTCGTAGGCCACATATAAGTCAGTTAATTGCGCCCAGATCACATAACAATATTCAATTGAATGAGAATCTAGAGTACACCTTGGTCTTGCAGAATGGGAATGATGATTAGCGATCAACACAATGCTCACAGGCCCTGCTAACTCCTAGAGCTCAATGATTGGTTTAGAATTAATGTCGAGCCAACTTCTTGGGAGATCGACCTAATGTTTGCTATGTCAAACCAGTCTTGTCTTAGCTTATCCGCAATATTAAGAATCGAAGCTCTCGATGCTATGAATGTCGTGATAGGAACGAGAGTGCTCAGTGGAAGAGAGTTGGTGTTGACTAGGAGAATTGACGATGTTGGATTGAGCGTTGCAACTAGGATGAGGGCGATTATTGGATTTCCTTTGGCACCCTTGCAGTGGTGCCTTGGTGCTCTACTCAGACTTCTTGGCCATCCGATCTTGTGAAATGGAGCCTATTCGTGATTGGCAAAGGGTGGCGCACGGGTTGTATGAATGGTGTGATCCTGGAGGCTCCGCTGATTATGTCGTTTGAATCGCTATCCTCCCTCCTTCATGTATGCCGAGTGAAATCCACCTGAAATGGACGTTGGCGATTAAACAGAGAAAGTATGGCAGCGGCGAAAGAAAGAATAGCTGGTAGCAGACAGGAATTGTTAGTGTTCGATGATCAGATATACATAAAGAAAACACTCAGAAAATGCAACACATAAGACAATGAACACCATAGATACCCTGGGAAAACCCTCCAACATGAGGGGAAAAAGCCAGCAAATATATCTCTCATATATATTCTGAAATAGGAGCAGAAATCTGCTTACAACTCAGGCCCAGCTCAAGGCCGAATTTGATACAATGAATAATAGTACCTCTCCTAGATGCAAAGATACAACAAATATGTTTCTCCCGGAGATCGATCTGCTACTACAGTATGATCTGCTGCTATAGTATGATGATTTGCTGCTACTACATAATGATCTGCTGCCCAAGTGCGAACTTCTTCAAGGAGTGCGAATTATGCTTCATGAACTTGATCCCTAATTGATCGAACATCACCTTGTATTTATACAAAATAAGGTGACTCTTCAAGGAGGTTGGCCTCCCTTAAGAATATAATAAATTACAAATAAGAAGGAAGGTCAGCCTAGAGCAAATGATATAAGATCATTAATTATATACATAAGGTCGGCCTCCTCATAACTCGAAATCATCATGTATATATAAAATTGAATAGCCACAGGGCTACATTCAATTTTCATTCTCTACTTGAAAATCATGCAGGGCTGGAAGTATAATCCAAACGCTGCAAAACATCAACACTCCCTCTCAGCTAGGAAGGATACTTCCAGCTGCATAAGACGTATCACCTCATCGTGATGTCAACCACAATGGCTACTCCCATATGTGGAAAGGAAAGAGCTTATCACCTCATCGTGATATTAGATATCACCTCATCGTGATATCAACCATAATGGCTGCAACCATGTATGGTATGTACAAGTGTACATCACTTGCGTGATGTTGTCACCTCAACATGACTTTCACCATGGCTCTCCCAGAGGGTGAAACACAAGTACAAGGAAGTCATCACGGACTCTCTCACGTGATGTTGTCATGGCGTCACACACACGACATCCACCATGGCTCTCCCAGAGGGTGGAAACAAGGGATTTCACCTCGAACTTCTCCTAAGAGAAGAATTCATAGCCAAGGGATTTCACCTCGAACTTCTCTTAGAGAAGAACTCATTACCAAGGGATTTCACCTCGAACTTCTCTCAGAGAAGAACTCATTACCAAGGGATTTCACCTCGAACTTCTCTCGCAGAGAAGAACTCATTAAAGAGGATCACTGATACTGAGACTCCTTCTCAGTCAAGGCTGTATTCTCCACCATACCAAGCTTATCTCGAAAGTACACAAACTTTATCTTGGAGAGAGGCTTGGAGGGAATGTCTGTCGTCTGCTTATCAGTGTTGATATACCTCAATTGTATAGCTTTCCTCAATACCATATCTCTGATATAATGGTACTTGATCTCAACATGCTATGTTCTGTCATGAAACATAGGATTGACAGAAGGCTTCACACAATCTTGCAAGGAGCTTACGAAGCCACACTACTTCACGAGCTGCCACACAAGCTGCAATGTACTCTACCTCGGCTGTACTCAATGCTGCTGAGGACTGCTTCCTGTTGCACCAGGATATCATGGAAGATCCCAAACTGAAGCAACAACCAGAGGTACTCTTCCGATCTGTGACACACCCTGACCAATCAGAATCAGTAAAATCATGCAGCTTCAAATCCATACTTGTAGAATATCTCAACCCATATCCAACTGTGCCACACAAGTATCTCATGATATGTTTAGCTGCAACAAGATGTACCTGCCTTGGTTCACACATGAATTGACTAAGTGCACACATTGCATAACAAATATCTAGTCTAGTGTTAACTAGATACTTCAATGAACCAATCAGCTGCCTGTACATCGTGGAATCCACCAGTTCTGAACTAGCTGCAACCTCCTTCAACTTATGTAAGTTGGAATCCAGGTGTAGACATAGGTTTGCAATCAATCATTCCAAATTCTCTTCAAGATGTGTATTGTATACTTCACTTGACTTAGAATAATCTCATTAGGCTTTTGCCATACTTCTAAACCAAGGAAGTAATGCATGTACTTAAGATCCTTCATTTCAAATCCAGAAGCTAGCTCCTTCTTACATTTGATAATGATGTAATCTTCACCAGTAAGAAATAGAACATCAACATAGAGAACCAAGATTAATGCTTCGCCATCAATTACCTTGAAGTGCAGGTTTGAATCAACATCATTTTGGAGAAGCCCAAGCTCATCAAGTATCAATCAGACCTCTCATACGAGGTTCTGGAACACCATCTACTTTTGGTTCAGTAGACTCCCTCTGAATCTCCAAGTACTTACATCAACCTCCTGACCTCCTCGTCCAAGGTTGCTTCTGATGAATTGCCAGACTCCCTTTGAAGGTTAATTCTTCTTCTTCTTCGAAGCTGATGACAAAGACAACCTGAAATGTACTTCCTCTTCGAGAGATATTTCCAGCCATCAATATAGTCCCATGATTGCAAGCTATGACTCCAAGCTTGATCATCTCTTCATTCGGCATGACTTCCTCGCAAGATGCTTTAAGCTCTTTTAAGCGATCTCTTATCACCCTATTGTTTCTTGGTCCGTCTTGGAAGCATTATAGAGAGAGATTACTTATCTCGAAGAGAAATGCTAGAAGCATATATAAACAATGTTATAGCATGAATTAATAACTACACAAGAATTCATGAACGTTATAAAATACTTATCTCATTGAACTCAGAATCCTGTACATTGAGAATGAGGGATTGATCCTACTCAAACAACGATCACAATATCTGCCCTCTCCGCCCTTTCAGTGGCGTCGATTGTTGCAAGTCAACCCTTCAAAAGGGCTGATAATCGATGACTCCCGTGATAGTGTTCATTAGTGTGAACTCCAAATATTCTGCAACCTCTTGACTTAAAACATCCTCCACTAAGTCCTCATCATACATATACTTCTGCTCTAAGTATTGATGATGACTTCTCTGTCAAGATGTTCAACTGTAATGCAATCGATGTGGGTACAATGCTTGCACAACTCGCTTGATCACACAGCATAGGAGTTGAAATCTTCACGGGACTGGAACATTGTGTAGGGTCATCATCTAATCTGCATAAACTCGATGACCAGACAACACAAAAATATGATTCAAAATAACCAAGGTCAGATTTGCACAACTCAGCAGGCTGAGTTTCAAACAAAATATAAACAACAATAAAACAAATACTTATCTCGATGAAATCATTTGGTTGTAGCCATCGAACACAACATCATCCATTAGCAGCTCGATTTGTCAGCAGATAAGCTTTAGATTGCAATGTCGTAAAGACCGTTGATGTCCATCATGACTGCAAGGACGTACAAAGTCCTCCAAATTAAGCCAAACCACGCCACCACTAAATTCATAGAGACTTCAGATATCACCATACAAGAGTCCGATTAATTGGTAATTCTGGCGCTGGCATAAAGTAATCTTGCGTCTCATGAAATGAACACTTCTTGTATTCTCAATATGGAAACTTGACAAATGGTCATATCACTAGAAATGGTCTTCACATCAAAGTCACATCCAGACAGCCAGATTATGAATTCAATCCAAGATTGTGCTTAAACGAATCTAATAAGATCCCTCACTTAACTCGCTCTGATACCATGTTAGTGTTCGATGATCAGATATACAGAAAGAAAGCACTCAAAAAATGCAACACATAAGACAATGAACACCACAGATACCCTGGGAAAACCCTCCAACATGAGGGGAAAAACCCAGCAAATATATCTCTCATATATATTCTGAAATAGGAGCAGAAATCTGCTGACAACTCAGGCCCAACTCATGGCCGAATTTGATACAATGAATAATAGCACCTCTCCTAGATGCAAAGATACAACGAATATGTTTCTCTTGGGGATCGATCTGCTGCTACAGTATGATGATCTGCTGCTACTACATAATGATCTGCTGCCCAAGTGCAAACTTCTTCAAGGAGTACGAATTATGCTTCATGAACTTGATCCCTAATTGATCGAACATCACCTTGTATTTGTACAAAATAAGGTGACTCTTCAAGGAGGTCGGCCTCCCTTAAGAATATAATAAATTACAAATAAGAAGGAAGGTGACCTTAGAGCAAATGATATAAGATCATTAACTATATACATAAGGTTGGCCTACTCATAACTCGAAATCATCATGTATATATAAAATTGAATAGCCATAGGGCTACATTCAATTTTCATTCTCTTCTTGAAAATCGTGCAGGGTTGGAAGTATAATCCAGACGCTACAAAACATCAACAGGAATTAAGGGTGCCCAGGGAGGTTTTCGTCTCACCTAGCACTGGTTCGCATGAGGTTTTTATCTCTTGAAACCATCCACATAATTCTTCTAATCTGCGATGATTCCCATTGAACGCAAAACCAACGTATAAAATTATAAATACCAACCGCAAAGGGGGTCGGCCAGAGATAGCACATAATTTAAATATTATTTATTTAATAATTTATATTTATATTTACTATTATAATAATATTTTTATTTAATACTACTTTAATTATTATTATTAAAATATTAAATGCAGATTGGAGTTTTAAAAAACACTATTTCTCTCCAAGATTGAGATAGGTCTTAATCGGGGATGGGGACATGATAGTCCTCCTCGCTCGGATGTTGCTTGCCCTCAAGCAACTTTGGTTTTGGATGCTTGATGATCTCCACTCCTTCCTCCGACCTTTCCATCCCCCTGGTTGAAACTTCCTTAGGGCTTCCTATTGAGAGACCTCGATGAACGACTTCTTCCCCGTTAGATTTGAACTTCAATTCCAAGGTCTGGTAGTTTGTCGTGTACTCTCCAAGTGAGTGTAACCACTGTACTCCTAGGACCACATCTGGCTCACCAATGTCGTCTATGTAGAAATCATCCTATATCTTGTGTCCTCCTAGGGTCAATTCCATTCGTTGGATCCCGCGAGTACACGAAATAGAGTAACCATTTGCAATTGTCACATTGAATCCTTCAAAGCTTTCGACCCTTAGGCCCATCTTAGCCACTAGCCCCTCATCAATGAAATTATGGGTAGCTCCACTATTTATTAATACTGTTACCCTTTGTCCTTTTAAATCTCTTCTAATACAGAGAGAGTGATTCCTTGGTTCTCCTGAAAGTTTTGGAACTTGGAAGAGTGCCCCCTGGATATCCTTCCTCCCACGTCACCCCATGCTCATCCTCTTTAGTAATGCCATAAGGTTCACCTTCTCCCTCCTCATCATCGAAGACTTCTTCAATATAGTAGATGTGTCCTTTCCCCAAACACTGATGACCTTTTGTCCAAGGCTCCTTACAAGTGAAGGATAACCCTTTCTTTCGCAGCTCGTTCTTAGAAACATCCATCTTACTAGACCTTGGTGGTAAGGTTGTTGGTTGAGGAGTAATTTCGTGAGGAAGTTTCTTGGTCACGATGGGAGGCACCTTGTTGGAGTGCGATCCGCCCTTAGTTGATGAATTTTCTAAGTTCAAGGCTCTCCTAATGGTGTCTTGTAGTGAGCTAGGATCCAATGCCTTCACCAAACCTCTGAGGGGTTCGGATAAGCCTTACACAAAGAGGACAATGAGTCTTCTTTCCGTCACATCTGGAACCATCACTGTCAATCTCTCAAACTTAGCAACATAACTCTCCACTTTACCCGCTTGCCCCAGCTGTGCTAATTCCCGGAAATGAATTTTTGGATCCTTCCTATCAAATCTCAGCGCCAACCTTTGATTGAATTCTTCCAATGTTTTGATGGAGTTGTGGCCTTGTATCACCATACCATGATACCACCATTCATGGGCCAAACCCTCAAGATGTAAGGTTGCAAATTTGATGGCTTGTCCTTCATACATGGGATTCAAGGAGAAATATGTGTCTAATTTCTGCAACCAAGCCCTTGCTGATGAACTCCCAGATCCATAAAAAACGGGAATGGTGATCTTGCCCAAGCGATGCTGGATATCCTTCCTATCTTCATGCCTTCTCCTCCTATGCTCTCTTCTTGTTTTCATGTCATGGAATTCTATGAAGGTCATATCTCTTCAAATGGTTGCACTTAGAGCATGGTATTCGTTATGCAACCTGGCAATATCATCCTCTTCTTCAGGTGGTACTTCTGGTTCATTTTTTGCCTCTTGACCCAAAAATTTGGCCTTGAATAACTTAGTGGAGGCTGTTGGTTTAATCACACTTGAGCTGCTGCTCTTTGTACCATTTTGCACTGTCTTACTAGCACCCAGCCGCTGGTTCAATCCTCTCAATAGGTGGACCATTTCCACCATGGTTTCCTTCATATTGGATTGGAACTCCCTAGATTCTTTGACAAAATGTTGTCTGTCGTCTTCTTTGCCGCCCAGGGCTTTCTTCTTCTCTTTGAGATGATATCTCAGATCCCTGTCGCTCATGAAAAGGTACACAGGCTGGCAGGAGGCCAAGCTCTGATACCACTGAAATATACCCAACCAGTAATAGTAATACAAAAGCCTGAAAATATAATTTTTGTGCAGACACTTGACTGATAGCAGTATGTAATATGTGTGAAACTATAATCTCTGATCCATCATGCCATTAAAATTAGAAGAAATAACAATTATTATTGATTTAGAAACCACAAGGTTAGGATGCGATCCACACTTATGCACTCAGAGATACATTAGCAGCAAGGAGTAGATTTGGAAACTCAGTTGCAACAAATCAATGAACAACATTGGGAACTCCCACTGGAAAGTCAGGAATGATTATTACAAAGCAGAGAATCCTCGATAGAGTTCATAGGCCACATATAAGTCAGTTAATTGCGCCCAGATCACATAACAATATTCTATTGAAAGATTAGCGATCAATACAATGCTCACAGGCCCCGCTAACTCCTAGAGCTCGATGATTGGTTTAGAATTAATGTCGAGCCAACTTCTTGGGAGATCGACTTGATGTTTGCTACGCTAGACCGGTCTTGTCTTAGCTTATTTGCAATATTCAGAATTGAAGCTCTCGATGCTATGAATGTTGTGACAAGAACGAGAGTGCTCAGTGGAAGATAGTTGGTGTTGACTAGGAGAATTGACGATATTGGATTGAGCGCTGCAACTGGGATGAGGGCGATTATTGGATTTCCTTCTTTGCCCTTGTAGTGGTGCCTCGACGCTCTACTCAGACTTCTTGGCCACCCGATCCCATGAAATGGAGCCTGTTTGTGATTGGTAGAGGGTTGCGCACGAGTTGCATGAATGGCGCGAGCCTGGAGGCTCCACTGATTATGGCGTTCGAATCACTATCCTCCCTCCGTGTATGCTGAGTGAAATCCACTTGAAATGGACGTTGACGATTAGACAAAGAAAGTATGGTAGCTGTGAAAGAAAGAATAGCTGCATCAGATAGGAATTAAGGGTGCCTAGGGAGGTTTCCATCTCACTTGGCACTAGTTCGCATGAGGTTTTCGTCTCTTGCAACAATCCACATAATTCCTCCAATCCGCGATGATTCCCATTGAACACAAAACCAATGTATAGATACCAACCACAAAGGGGGTTGGCCAGAAATAGCACATAAATTTAAATATTATTTATTTAATAATTTATATTTATATTTAATATTATAATATTATTATTATTTATTTTTATTTAATACTACTTTAATTAGTATTATTAAAATATTAAATGCAGATTGGGGTGTTTAAAAACACTGTTTCCCTCCAAGATTGAGATAGGCCTCAATCGGGGACGGGGACATGACAGGCTTGAATGCCTTACCTTCTTCTTGCCTTTTTTATCCTCCTGCAAGGCATCTGCTTTCGTCTTCTCCATCTTCTGCTTCTATAGCTTAGACACATTCTCCTTCTATCTCCTTCTGCATGGTAGCTACTCCTTATTCCTCTTTGCTTTCTTCCTTCGTCACTTGCAGGCATAGTGCACACTATCACTGGAGTGGATTATCACTCCAACATGAGAATCAAGTGGTCCTAGCAATTGATTTTGACCCCTTTGACAATAAATTTTAATTATGGTATTTTACAAAATGAAAATAGTTTGTTTTACTTTAATATATTAATAATTTTAATTATATAATACTTTTGCTTGCTACTGACATAGTCACACTAGTTGCTAATGGCAAAGGTGTTGATGTTGCTTCCCCCTATGTTCCTAGATTTGTTTCCAGCTGTTTGGATCCTTGTGTGGTTGATGAAAACAATAGGACAAGAAAGAAGGCATGTTGATCCAAAACATTTGTGGAGGTGTTGGGATGAAGCCTTTCTGGAACCCCAAGAAAGGCATGATGATGACTAGCACGAGTTCCATTTCTTTGAATGATTCTGTCTTACAATCTTGCGTAAACCCTTGATGGATGTTGTTTGGCTTAACTTCCATTCATTGGGGCAGCTTTGAGCCTGCAGATGCCTTTCTGTTTACATGGTGGGAAGCATTCTACCAACAAAATTCACTTATGGCTTCCTCTGCGAATGATTCTGATGGTCGGCCTTCTGTTGCGGACCACCAAGAAAAAGAATGCTGACATATAGACTAGCATTCCTGATTGACTCAAATTTTGGCATTTCCTAGGGCTTTGTGTGGAAGGTTTTTTTCTCTATTTTTTGTAGTGCTACAAAGGATGGGGATATGTTACTTCAAAACTGGCCTTGGGCATGGGATAATTTTGCCTCTATCTGAAACCATGGTACCCAAAATTTAACCCCCTCTTCAAGTCATTTACTCTTATTCTTGTCTGAGTGAGAATTCCTGGCTTGTTGCTGCATTTCTAGGGCTCTTCTTGCCTTTCCTCTATTGGCAACACCATTGGAAAATTTATGTTAGGGCCAGATTTGATTAAATTCCATATATCTTTCACATTTATGTGGATTTTAGGTAGAATTGGATTTGTCCAAATAGTTACCAATAGAAATCGAGATATCTATTGGCACTAAAATTTTGAACCAGTTGGTGGACTATGAAGAATTAGCATTTAGGTGTAGATGATGTTATGCTACACGGTACAAAGCAGATGGTTGTTCAAAATCCTCTCCTTCAGCCAATAAAGTGAAACAAGCAACTTAGTGGCAAGGGGCTGCCTTGAGCCACCATAATATTTTTCTTGTAGATGGGTAGGGAGTCATGGATGATGGCCTTTTGAAAGCTTCTTCAGCTTGTACTTCCTTGGATTCTTCTTTGGCTCAATTTGAGCCCTCT
This sequence comes from Sequoiadendron giganteum, assembly GCA_007115665.2. Lineage (NCBI taxonomy): Eukaryota > Viridiplantae > Streptophyta > Pinopsida > Cupressales > Cupressaceae > Sequoiadendron > Sequoiadendron giganteum. Next base: position 314,783,574 of record CM021110.1, read on the forward strand.
CATCCCATAGAATTTGAGACCCCTTTTCTCACTCGTTCACTAGGTGGAGGTTTTGCTTCTCTTGATCACAACAAAGCCTTCTCATCTCTTGGAAATTAGGAGCCTATGCTTATCCCTCTCTATCATTCTCCAGGAAAATCAGATGCTTGGACTATAGTGGTTAGGGAAAAGAAGTTTTTCTCTACAAAAAGCTTTAATTCTGGCAGCAAGATGATGCTTTGATCTCATGCCAAACGAGGTCAGAAAAGCACATTATGAGATTAATTTCGAGAAGCAGAACTTGATGCTCCTTTTTTCGCGGGTCTGATGCATTATTTTATTTCTCATAGTGTTTTTTTTTCAAACAAAATGGACCTCATGTCCACACATAAGGAATAGTTTTTTTTCTAAGTTGCTGAATCGGGTACAAGTACGGGTACGTGGGTACGGTATGTTGGTATGACATTTTTTTTTGGGGGGTGGGTACGTTTGGGTACGTTCGTACAAAAAACATATAAAAATCATAGATATATACATATTTATAGCCTAAATACAAGAATAAAAAAATAATCTTAATTATTTCATATACAATTTAATAAATTAATATTATAATAAGAAATAACAATATATATTAGACGATTATATATTAGTATTATAATATTAATGTAACAATTTGAATTAACAATACTATTAATGATGTCGGAGGACATAAATAACAATATATATTAGAGGATTACATATTAGTATTATAATATTAATATATAACAATTTGAATTAACAATACTATTAATGACGACATATATAATAATTATACATCACATTTACATTTATTAATTATAAATTAAATTATAAAATAATAAACATTAAACTATTAATCTATCACAATGTATATTTAATATTTAATATTTATTAAACATTAAATTAAATTATGTATTATATTAATAAATTAAAATAATATATTATAATTAACAATATTAAACCTAAAACTATTAAAAATAGACCTCAATCACTTTAAACTATAATATTATAATATTAAACTATTTAATATTTATTCTTACGAAAAGCGTGAAACACCAATCTTGTCGTACGATATAGACCTCAGTCAATTTCTTCCTTAGAATATCAAGGTTGGCTTCTCTGCTTCCATCGGGCTTCAACCGAGAGTCACAATGTCTACTTGTGGAACTTTTCTTAAACATATTAGTCAGAAATCAACACTCCGCTAGAAAGTTCTTGCTCTGCCCCCAACAAAAGGCTAACAAATAAGAGAAGGGAAGTATTTTTGCTGTCCGTTATAGCCTGCATGTTGGTGCTAATGATCGGTGGTTTTACAATGCACCTTAGCACCAGAAATTTAAGCAAGCATGGTATAAAGGAAAGCAGCGAGCTGGACGAACGCTTTGCTCAAGGTCCGCAAAAGTTCTCCTACGCTGAGCTTTGCACTGCAACAAAAATGTTTAGCGACAATGAAAAATATATGTTGGCATTTCTGACATGGCTCCTCTCTCTCCATTAACGATCTTACCATGGGTTCAAATCCCACTTCTGCTTCTGCTCAAATCGCATGGGAATTTGTTTGGAATCATTGGAAATTGATCAAAACGTTTCCACCTCCAAAAATACGAACCCTGACTGATTTCATAGAGATTCCGGGCAGTACCCGAGTCTAGGACGTACCATACCTGGAATCGTCAGATAAAATGGACGATTCGGTAACTTAGTAATTTTTTTATATATTTTAATAAATAAATATTTCAATAAATTTATATATATTAATAAGGTTATTATATATTAATTTTTTTTAATACAATATAGTTATGTGTGCTAAAAGGGCTCACAATCATAGAAGATAAACACTTACAAAAGGGCTATAAGCCAATTTGAGCTATATTATAACCAAAAAAAGACAATTTGCTGCTTGGAAATAGACACAGGTCTATCATAACTAGTCAAAAAAGGAAAAGTGCATATATTAGAAAAGAGAAGGAACATTAGCAACCTTACCATCTCTATGCACAATTGTCACACCAGGTTCAATGAAATCCCTGATAACTGCCCTTATAATGCCAGCCTTGGAAAGTGAAGGGAGCATGAACAAACTTGAAATCCTAGGATTGCTATTCTTGAGAATAACCTTAAGATTATCGATTTAAAGAGCTAGAACAAGACAAAATAATGCTATATCCTCAAAACGCTTATCAAGAGGAGCCATAAGGATATCTTAAATTCCACCATGAGAATCAAAATGCCAACCACCATGATTAGGCTGAGGCAAATTATCCTCCGAACTCACATTAATGCCTAGCACTCAAAGGAAGGTGATAAGGAGTGGGGAATCCATTAACAAACCACCTGTTCTACCATCTGAGTCTCCAGTTTATACACAAAATCCTTAGCTATGGATGCACTGGTTTGCAAAACATCAATGCTCCCCCCAATCCATCTGCAACCAACACCTCCTTAACAAATGGCAACATCACAAGACTCTTGTAAGCAACTTCTTGCTCTCTGTTGCTCTTTGGCATTCTGCTCACCAATGAAGTCCCTCTCTATGCAAAAAGAGATTTGGCAAATCCCCAATGCATTTGGGAAGCAAAAACTGCCATACATTTATAGAGCCAAGTGCATTGTTAACACAAAAATGCAATAAAATTCTATGTAAAGAAAGGCATACCATGCAAAGCCATATCAGTGGTACAATATGGTGATCACTTCAATATAATTCTTGGGCAAGCTAAAACTCAAAGATTAATGTGACAGGGATGAAAAATTTGGAGGAGGTGGCAAACAAGCATGAATCTTTTCTAGCTCGATATTGTCTCCAATTTGCCATTCTTTAGAATCAATATTGACCTTTGTTGAAAAAGGAAATTGTGAAACACTTGCATTTGCCAAAGTATATCAACTATCATATTGCTCTTTTTGTAGCAATAGCTAGAATAAATTCCTTGAAAGCTACCACCAATTAGCTTTATTTCTTCTCTAATGCTTTTAAGTTTCTAGTTTTTCAAACTTTCTTTGATACAACCATTTATAAATACTTGTGAATCACCTTCAACCTTCGAGAAGTGACAATTCATGCATTTTGTTAATTTCAAACCTTTAAGAAGCATTAGAGATTTGACTTCATTGTTTGTCTTTGAACCTAGGAAAAAAGAACAACCTTTGACAAAAGCACTTGAATGGGATCATAAGACTACCCTAGCACTTGTTGGGCCTTGGGTTACCTTTCATTGATCCCTCAAAATTATTTTTTAAAAACTAGCTTAGAAGGTTGGGAGTTGCTCCTAGGATGATTTTGCTTTTTATCAATTATGCCTTTAATGGGAATTAAGTAATTTACATTGCTCCACGGGGATTTGTCCCCCCCTTTCCCCTCCCTCCCCACCCCCCCCAAAAAAAGTGTCGTTTTGGGGATGGAGATGTTTCATTGCCCCACTACCTACCCAATCGCCGCTTGTGGGGGGTGGGGGGCATCTGTGAGATGTTCTTGCAAAAGAAAGGGATGTCTTGAGGGCATTCGCCCCTATTGGGATGTTGGGAGGACTCCTTTGTAATGTCCCCCTTTTTGGCGTGATCTTGTTTGATGGTGGTTAGCCTATTATTCAGACTCTCGTAGGCTAATAGGATCTGGTTAGAGGGTCAGTAGCCATTTTAGTGGGTATTGTCATTGCCCATTTCTTCACTCCAGTATTGGTTTCAGTACATGCATTTATGGTTCAATGTTCGCTAGCTTCTGACGACACGAAGATATATGGAGTTTGGAGAGAGTTATGGATATTTAAGTGATTTAAGTTAATTATTTAACTTTAACGCTTTATTATAAAGTCAAATTGACTTTATAAATATTATATCACTTAAATATATCATAAAGTGATTTAAAATTAAATCACTTAAGTATAAAGTGCACTCAACTTGGAAAAGGAAATTTTTTAATTGCTTAACTATTGAAAAGTTATTAAATACATTTTAATGTATTTTATTTGAGAGCCAAGTCGTACTTTCTTGATACTTGTGCCTTTTTGGGAATATAAGGCAAAAGGGGCAATTCAACCTCATGAAATGATGATTATTTGAAATTGTTACTTTAAATCTTCTCTGTGCATTTGTCTGAGACAAGGGTTACAGTGAATATCTTCCATTGGAGAAATGAGAGATGTTTAGTGTTTTGCAAACTTGAGGTTGTGAAAGACCAGCTGAATCTTTGCTACAGGGATGGCTTCAATTCAGAAGTCAATTTGAGCTTCACCAGAGTTCTATGTTCAGTTTCTTTCCATTTTTCATTAAGGAAGGGTCTACAGTGGTTGAGGCGCCTTCATTCAGCAGATTTGGCATCTGAGGAGCAAGCCGTACATCTTCCTTGGCTGGCCGTACCATTTCAAGCCTAAGGCGTGGGCATCTGGGGTTGAGGCGTTTGAACTAGAAGGCTGAAACACCTTCTTCTAGAACCTTCTATCCTTTCCATATTGGTCACCTGATACTCTTCAGTCATTTGCTATAGTTTTTGACAGGGAAAAACCAACATCAGGAGGTAGGCGTTGGATTTCTTCAATTTTCAGGGTTCTTGACTGGCAAGCTCCAGAATTTCTTATTTAAATAATATGGAGGTTTCTGGGTATGTTTGTTGTATGTAATCCCTTTGTTGCAGTTGTTTAATACTTAATACAATTGTAGTTTCTCAATTTTTGCTTAAATTTTAGTTTTATCAACACTTTATGCTTGGCGCACTTCCCAAAAATGGTCTCAAAACTCATGAAAAACAAGCAAAACACTTAAACGGACAGTTTTAGTTCAGAAGTTGAGGTTGAGCCAGCTAGGCTCATCACACTTGACATCTCTAGGACAACTAGGGGATAATTCACCGTCTCTTAGTTGACCTAAGGGTTGTTGGGGAGTCCTTATGTTGAACAAAGTTTCTCTATCATATTAACTATTTCAATTTGTGTCAAAGCTTTAAATAAGCAAACAACGTGATGGCATGTACTAATGGTTGATTGGATGAAAGAATATTTACATGGTAGTGGAGGCATGACTGATTATTAAAATTGATTTTATTGTTTTTGTTTACTTGGATGCACTCTCTTTTCTTAAGGTAGTTGGTGATCAAATATTTCTTAATCCATATGTCATGGACACCTTAGGCTTAATAGAGAGTGGAGGAAGTGGTGGGGGTGGTGTGATGGTGGATGCAATCAAGTTTTCATAAATCTTGTTAGTTTTTGCTAGTTTTGATTAGGCGTTTTTTAAAATAGAGAAGAAAATAAATAAGAAGATTAAAAAATGATGATATTCCAATCTTCAACTGTGCAACCCTCATCATTTAGATCAGTCACATTCCCCAACTTCATTGTTAGTTCTCAAAGGAATGAAGATTTGGTCATAAATAATAAGGATTAGGAAGATTTAAATAATAATATAATATATTCATTATGAATTAGTATAATAATTATAAATATTAATTAATTATTTAATAAATATACTAATAATTTTATATTAGTCAAGTTGCTACCTTGGGGATAGCACCCTTTGAATTTAAATCAGATATCAAAAAAGTACATGTAGACAAAGATTGGAGACACGACCATAGATAGAGAGAGATATGGCCAACTATGCCCTATTATGTATCAATGTCTTAAGGTCAAAGGCCATTCCTTGCAATCTTTCAACCTGGGGTGGAGATAACAAATCAATATGTTGGCCAACGAAAAAGGAAAAAACCTCCATGATGTTCCTCAGTAGACCATCCTTGAACAAAGTGATGACTTGGCAAAGGTCCTCATTCTCCCTTGTAGCTTCAATAGATATTACGTCTTCGACCAACCTTTTCATCGGGCATTTGTTGAGAGTAGAGATGGCCGTTACAACCTCATATTTGAATCTTAGAAGAATAAAGCTGCTAATTACGAGCGTCCCCCAATGCTCGTCCCCCATTGTTTGAATGAAATTGTGGAGAATTTTTTCTAGAAACTCATTGTCATGGATATGTGAATCTCTTAGGAGTTTTTCCTCAATGACCTCCTGGATAGCCATTTCTATAGCAGAAAAATCTAAGAGGAAGACATGATGAAGTTGGGCCAATATATCCCATGCATGCAAGCACAAAAATAGTAGGGCACTATTATCCTTTCTGCCATCCTCAAATCATGAAATGTTCATGCCAAATGAGGGAGAAATAGTAGCGCATAGGAATTCATGAATCAATATGAACCCAAACATCAACTTTTATGGTTAGAGATTCCTAAAAAGGGGAATGTTTCAACTTGTTAAATTGCCACTTCACTATCTTTCCATTATCCTTCTTGGGAGTTACCTATATTGATGATCGCCACCAATCTAGCCCAAGCCTCAACCATCCTCAAAAAAATGATCCCTTTTGCTGGATCGATTCCATGATTGGAAAGCAAATTAGTCTCTTGATTGGCTTCTTTGAATAAGTGTTTGATGGTAAACTCATCTATCAAGTCAAGGTATGGTGTAAGAACCCTTACAGGTTCAAACTGAATTTTTCCCTTTGCTGGTCTGAAAATTACTGATTTGCTTTGCTCGCAAAGCACTCAAGCTCTTTAACTTTTGTTTTCAACAAGGGTTTATTATATCATGTAGATTGAAAGGTTCCAAGCATAAATAACAAGAAATGAACTTGAACATAGATTTTAGGCAATCAAACAAGTCACATAAACATAGATGAACATACACAACAATGATAGCTTATCTTCTTATTTGATTTGAAAGCTGATTACAAATAGAGAGGGCTGGATGGTATAATCAGTTAAGTCTGATTTGAATTTCAGACCTTCAATTACATCCAATTTTGCCAAAACACAAGTCCAAACCCTAGCCATATGAATGGAAGATGATGCTATATGAAGTAGGATGATATACCTAGCTGGAAATGACTGAAATGCAACTGTAGCAGCCCACTGGAGGTTGTAGATGCCAAATACTCCTCAGATATGAAAATGAAATCAATTTGATGACTGATGTTACAAAAGTCAGATTATGCCTGAAGCTGGAAATTGCCAAAGATGCCCTCTTTTGCCAAGCAAACCACTTGAAAACCCTCTTCTAGCAAATATTGATAAAAGTGTCACAAAACAAAATCCAAATCTGCAAATAAAACTTCACTAAAGCACTCCGGTTAAGCTCTATGATGAACTCTATTTGAATTCATCTCACATGGTGGAATGGGGTCATCACCATACGACTGTATTCAAGGGAGCACCACCTTAAATTGACTAAAAATTACTTTCAATGAAGAGACAACTCTCTTCAAATGTCTTAACAGAATAGCAACACCAAAAACATAATTCTCTTAGCCTTCCAAGCCTTCTTGAATAAGGCGCCAAGCCAAAACCGCCCTTAGAAGAGAATCTGATTTGTTTTATTAAAATATTCAATAACTTCAAGACTAAGGCACCTTAAACCGCCCTAGCCCAAGTCGCTTTAATGAGGATCTGATTTGGTCTTCACATATATTAAAATATCCATTACCTTCTCTCCTAAGGCACTAGACCGCTCTTGAGAAGATCTGATTGACTTTGAATATAATAATATTTTAGTTTGGAAGCTTCGTTGAGCCGCCCTAGGAGGAGATCAGGTTTGATTTTTAAAGATTAAATATTGGCTTCCTTCTCCCTTAAGTCTTCTAAACCGCCATAGGAGGGAGAATCTTCTAGAAGCAGATTAGATTTGATCTTCAAATATTAAATATTGGGTGTTTTCTCCCTTAAGTCTCCTAAACCGCCATAGGAGAGAGAATTGACCTCCTTGTTTGCTTTGACTTGTAAGTGGACCATGAGATATTAATAAAATATGATCAACATAATGCTTTATTTTTTGTTAAGGATAATTCCTCTCCAAAATTAATGATTCTCATGGCCAATATCATTCTTTTATCTCGCCATCTAACCCACGGGAATGCTGGATGGGCTAGAATCAAGTCATCAAAATGTCACTCTGAGAATGGGGACATTACATATGGTTGAATTTGGTCAATCCATTTGGAGAGTTTCTAGCTGACCACCTTCCTAGAAGCAATAGCTTGGATCACAATTTGCGAATCATTTTCAATGTCTACCTATGATAAATTCTCCTTGACGTAAATTTTTCAAGCCTTCCAAGAGGGCGGTGAATTCCATTTCATTATTGGTTCGTTTAGGTAGCTTAATTGAGCTTGCCCAACAAATAGCTCCTTGGTCATTCCTCAAAATGCATCCACCTCTAGAAACACCACGATTGCCTCTTGATGCTCCGTGGAAATTAAACAACTCTCTCTCTCTCTCTCTCTCTCTCTCTATATATATATATATATATATATATATATATTTGCTTTGCTAGTGGTTGTTCCCCTAACATTCCCCAACCATCCCCAAATTTTGGCTCATAGTCACCCCATCCCAAAACATGTCCCTACATCCCCTTGTTTTAAAATTCCATGAAACATTGATAAGTTATTAATAATTATTAATAATAATATTCAAATTTTAATTGATATTAATTAATTATAATTGATATATTTAATAATTATATATTTAAGAGATATATTATTATGTTATATTTATAATAAATAGCTATATATGGTATTAACTTTATTAATTAACCACATATGTAAATATCAATGGTTAATTAATTAAGTAAAGCAAGATCATAACAATTAACCTAGTTAAAAGAATAAATGCTGAATTAAATGCAGGAATTAACTAAAGTATTGTGTATGTGTGTGCTTGTTATAAATGCATGCCTAGTGTGGGTCAATTGTTGTGTCTTGTACGCAAATGTGTTTGTGTATGTGTTTATGTATGTGACAATTTATATGGAGGAGTATGTGTTAATTGTGGTTAGCAAGTTTCAATTTGAATTTGGAAGAGTGGAGGATGCCTTTGTTGTAAACTAGGTTTACAAGGATTGTGCATTGGTAGACTTGTGAATTTTCTAATATTGTGCACCTCATCATCGCCCTTGTGAACAAGCTCCCCATTGTGAGGGTGGCCTAGTGGAAAAGTAGGCTTGAGATTTGGGGCCTTCAAACAAAGTCCTCCACATGTTGGTGGAAATTGGTAATAATTGAACTTGTAGTCTATGAGTTATATTTAGTTTTGGTTGTGAGTAAGATAGATGATTCATTTTGTGTGTTTATTACATTGACCATGATTATGTTTCATTACTTGATTAAGCTCCTTATTCATTATGGTTTAGTATGGCTCCTCAGGAGTCTTCCCCTTAACGACATGAGTAGGTGACCAATTAAGGAGATAGACTGCAGTGAAAATTGCTTTTGCCCAAAATTTGTTTGCAACACTCTTGTGTTGCATCATGGAGCGGGCCATCTCAACAGTTGTATGATTGTGCTGCTCTACAACACCGTTTTGCTGAGGAGTGTAGGGTGTGGTTAACTGGCGTTTAATCCCATGTGTATATCAGAAGTTGGAGAATGCAGTAGACCAAAATTCCCCCCCATTATCTGACCTAAGAGTGATTATGCAAGAACCAGACTCTTTTTCTACTAAGGCCTTAAACTTCTGAAATACATTAAACACATCTGATTTCTGTTTAAGAAAGTACACCCACATTTTCCTATTGAAATCATCAACAAACAACAAGAAATATCTACAACCAGTAACAAAAGAAGTATTCATAAGCCCACAAATATCAGCATGAATTAATTGCAGTACCTTAGAAGCTCGCCACGAGTCACCATCTAGAAATGGTGTCTGATGCTGTTTCCCGGCCTGACAAGCGCCACACACACTGTGATGTTGAGTCTGAATGTCAGGTAGACTAGCTACAAGTCCCTCCTGAGCAAGCTAAGAGAGATAGTGCACATTTAAGTGCCCATACCGCTGATGCCATAGACTGGTGACAACAGAGTTTCTGGCTGCCATGGCTAACTTCGGAGAATCACCTGTGTCCACAAGCCTGTAGAGACCATGATCCTCAATACCAACAACTACTGTAGTGCGGGTCTCCCGATCAACAATGGAACATTTGAAAACCACATCCAACTAAGGAGAATGCCGCATGATTTGACTGACTGAGAGAAGGTTTAGTTCCATGCCAGGAACATAGTAGACATTGAGGAATATGAGATTCCTCTTGCCAGACTGAATCTGAACAGTGCCCTTACCGACAACTATATATTCTTCGTCTCCTCCAAAAATAATTGAGTCAGTGAATGGAGAGAAGTTTGTGAACTAGTCACATCTATGAGTGAAGTGACGCGAAACACCTGAATCAATGTACCAGGCATAAGACTTTACATGATCTGCAAGTCTTTTAGCCATAAAGGTGTAAAAGGCAGATTCCTTCTGCCCATTGTGCTCGGCAACATGTGTGTTCTGCTGAGACCCTCCTTGCTTCTTTTGTTTAGAAGCCAAACGTGCATGGCAATCCTTCTTCATGTGACCAAATTTGTGGCAATAATTGCACTGCATATTCTTTTTCTTAGAGCTGTCCTGAGCCTTTCTATTGCGAAGGCTGACCTTTCTCTTTGTTCTTAAACGGAGTTTTAGCTGCAAAGGCTTGCTCTGTGGAGGATGATGAACCACTACTACCAAATTGTTGTTTCCAGCGGTCCTGCTGTAGGAGGATAGTGCAAAGCTCCGAAAACTTCAGGTCAACATTAGCAGACGTAATGTTGAGAGTCTCTATGAAATGTTCATAAGACTTAGGTAGGCTTTTCAGAGTGATTACAACCATGTTTTCCTCCTCCATTTTTCGACCAATAGCCTCCAATTGATCTCGGATCTCTTGGATTTTGTTCAGGGGCGCCTGCAATGTTGTCTTTTCATCCATTATGATAGAAAACAACATGTTTTTCAAGAAAAACGCACGGCTTTTGTTAAAAGTTTCATGCAAACCCTTCAAATAATCTCAAATCTCCTTCGCTGATTTTCCAAGCGGAATATGAGGTAGCTGATCATCGGTTACTGAAAGTTTGATAAGCATCACCGCTTCACGATTCTGCTCATCGAACTTCTCCTAGGTTTTATCTGTAGTGGTGGATTGAGTAACATTGCCCAGAATCATTTGATCAAGGCAACGGTATTCAAAGATTGTCATCATTTGCTACTTCCAGGTGTTATAATTCCTGCCATTAAAACGCTGACTGCCTTCCAACATAATGTTTGTCAACGAAGCCATCTTCATGCTTTTTGAGGCACAAAAAATGAGGTGATGAGAAGATGCTGAATGCACAAAACTGAAGGCACGAGTTTCAATATGCTGAGGCAGGTACATGCACAAATTTCAAGGCAAATCCATAGGCTCAAAAATTGAGGCACGAAAAACGATGCACTTAAAAAAATCCGAGACCAACCCAGTTGAGCTCTCGAAAAACCCATCAAGAATCTGTGATCGAATTTTTTTTTCAAGTTGAAAAAAAAGGTCAAAACCCTAGGCGAGTTGCAGAAACCCTAGGTGGCCATGAAAAACCAAAAAAATTTGCAGAAAATGAGCTTGAATCTGCACGAAAATTTGGCAAAAGAGATGCCAAATCCTAGATGACGTGGTTGCAGATTGAGGCGACCTCTTGAGGCTCAGAGTCGAACCAAAAATCGGGTTGAGAAACGTTTTAAAAAAAATGCAGGTTCATAAAACACCAGAAAAGCACGAAAATACTCTAGAAATGGCGTCTAGAAGAAGAAACGCGATCTGAAGTCGCCCAAAAAATGCAAACAAGGGTTCATTTTTGACAGACGGCCAGAAAAAAAAATCCCATTTTGAGAACAAAAGGCGTGCCCCAGAAATCACGTTTTCTAAAGGTTGCGATCAGAGAGAAGACTCAAGTAAGGGAAAAACACAATGCCCTCTGACACACAAAAAATCGTGCCAAAGAAAAGATTCAACCACAAAACGCGCCCGATTGCAATAGGAAAACGCAGCCACGAAGATCAAAAACGCGTGGGAAGAAGTTGCGCAGGCAACAAAGATGCGGGATTCAGGGCTGAAAGCACGAATATGCCAGGAGTCTTTAGATTCGCGTTTTGCAAAAAAAGAAAATCACGACTTCGCCAGAAAGAAAGCCAATCCAAAAACAAGAGCCTAGGAAAAAACGAAAATCTTTAAAAAATTCGTTTTTCAAAAAAAACTTTTCAAAATACTGAGAAAAAAATTCCTTTTGAATTTTTTTGTTGAAAAGCAAATTTTTTGAATTTTTAAAAGATTGTAGACTTTGTGCTAACAATTGGTAAAAAATGAATGATTTATTTACATGAAGCTGAGCTGCATAAATAGTTTACAAAGATTACAAATTTAGCAAGTTTCTAAAAGAAAATTGCAGAGACGATCTTATCGACTATATTACAATATTGAGCATTAACAAATAAACATTATAAATTATTATTTTAATAGTATGGCTATAGATGAAAAGGGGAGAAAATGCTAAGATTCTGCTCGTCTCATTAGAGATGTGCATTAGAAGGCATTGTGTTTCGTGGTTTAGGAAGGATAATCTTCAGATTGTTGTTCAATTCCAAAAGGAGGAAGCAAAGGCCAACCTTATGAAGTTCTTAAAAATCATGTGGATTGTTGTGATGAATAGATAATGAGAGTTTCAACTAATTTGAAATTAATTGATTGGATGCAAATTGTAATAGGAATTAGAGCTACCAATAGGAGTTAAATAACAATGGACATGGAATAGATTCCAATTTCTCATGAAATTTGAGTTGAATTTATGAATAAGGGTCGTGTTTGTGACTTCTAGCTATTTAATGGATATTGGCAAAGCCAATTCTTATCTCTAAGATCTCAATAACTCATTGTGATGTATTATCGTGTTCCTAATCTTGGTTTGAATTTGTGATATGCTAAGTGGATAATGTTACATTGTTTAGGGAACTTGATTTATAGCATATGGATTTTTTCCCCTAGCTTGGAGGCTAAGCTAAGATCTTAATTGCTAAGGTCATGCACATTTGGGAAATTCCCTCAGATCTGTAACCTTGTTATTAGGGACTAAAGCTTGAATTGTGGTTACGCTTGACTGTTTGACCCAAGTGTTCATGCCTAGGAATTGACTAGATCTTTTACTTGTAAGGGATTCTCATGTTCCCTTTGCAAGGGAGTAAGCTGATCAATTGTGCTTTGAGATTGGGTTTCCTCTTATCACTTGATATTTGTTGTTGTTAATCATGGAGCCAAGGATTTAAATTCAAAGTAGTTGGCCTCGTGTTTGATCCTTGGTGTTTTATAAGTTCCTTGATCGCATTTTTATGATTTGTGGGGCTTGATATTGGTGGTGAGAGCCATGGGCGTTGATCTTATTTGATCCAATGACCTACACAATCACAAACATTGTCTGGTGTTAGTTTCAAGGTGTGCTAGCCATTCGATCATTGCTGATCCTACGATTCTAGTAGCCTCTGAGTGGCCCTTGAATGTTTGGGATCTCTTGTACCATTGGTCAATCAAGTTTGACTCATTGTTGTGTCAGGGATCATATTTTTGGTTGCTTGACCATGTGCATGTTAGCAATGAAAGCACCAATCGTGCTATGTGGCGGTCTTCAACAACCTGCAAGAGTTGGTATTTTATGCTCTTGATGTGGTGCCAACCATTTGACAAGAATTTGATCTGATGGCTTGCTTAGTTGTATGAAGTCCTTTTGTTGTTTGTCAAAATTGTGTTGTGCTATTGGCCCTAGTAATTAGGAAAGTGATGGTGGTACCTCTCCCATTTGTTTGCTAAGGTAATGTGTGTCGTAGAAATGAGAATGCTAGTATAGGCCAAATATGCAACTTAATTATTTCGTGACATAGAATGTAGGTTGAGCATTGAGCCATGAGCTATGATTATTCATGCAAATTGTTAGAAGCCAAGGGGTGAGTTTATAGCCCTATGCTTCTATCATGCCTTGGTACTTGTTGTGACCTTTTTCACACATCACCCCATCCTAGATGGGGACCCCCCCCTATTTTTTGCTCCATTCTGGTCTTTTGGCTTTTGTTGGTGCGTCTCTCTCTCTATCTCTGGTCCTTCCGGGGATGTCCCGTCGTTTGACCTGGGTTGAAGTATTGTTCAAGTCTGTGAAATTAGGGTTTTCATCAGTCAGGCTTATTAAAGGTCAAACTGAGTTATAAAATTGAAATTCGAGCTTAGTACAGCAGTTAGAAGACTTCCAGCAGGGTCCCACTAAATTTTCACTGTATTCCGACAACTTACTATTTTTAGTAAGTATTCAATTTGGGACTATTTTATCGAGATTTTGGAATTTGTCAGTTCCACCACAATCAGGCAGCTTCAGAATGCCTACACGCGAAATTTGAATGGATTCCGACAACTGGCTATTTTTAGCAGTTAACCTTCAGAGGCTATTTTCAGGATTTAAACGAGCAATTCTCCGGTGAGTGACAGGGGAATTGATCTGGGTTTTCGAAGACCTTCGCGATGATGTAGCATGCAAGGCGAGATGGTGACTTTCAGAGTTCAGCCTCCCGAGGCTATTTTTAGGGTTTGCATGCAAGAATTTTCAGTGCATGTCCAGATATTCCATGTGGGTTTTGCGAGACCTTCGCAATGATATGACATGCAGATGGATCAGGTCAGTTTTCAAGGACTTACTATTTTTAGCCAGTGCCAAAAATTTGACCAGTCTTTTGGGTTTTTCTGGGTTTTTTGAGATCCCACAGGCACTGTGACATGCAAACTCGCCCGACATTCGGGTAACCATTTTCCAGACACTTACTATAAATAGCAGTATCATCCTAGCAGCTACCCACCACTCCAGTCCAGCAATCAGGTGCAATCAGGCACGATCAAGAACAGCCAGGAACAAATCGGAGCACATGCAGATCAGATTAGGGTTTCCCCTGCCACATCTAAAAATAGATGAAGCAAAATGCAGACATGACAGAGCGAAGCAACGCCACCAGAATCAGCATCCTTCAGGCTACCGGCCGGTAAAATTTGAACACGATCTGAATACTTACTATTTTTAGCAAGTCACCTCATGGCCAAAAATAGCATGTCCTCGTCAGGAAAAATGTGTGAATGAGTCTCTTTCAGCATCGAGTACAAATGGAACAAATTTCAAAGCAAACAGAGATACAAAATTGGTCAATTTTGGGGTTTGCTAAAAATAGCAAATGGCTAAAAGTAGCACGTATTGCGCCAGATAAGATATGAATAGGGTGCATGCACCCGATGGAGGCACAACCACGCCAGTTCCAATTCAGAACAGGGTGAAAATCAACGAAACCCTAATTTCTCCGAATCTTCTAAAAATAGAAAGCCAGGCTAAGGCATAAAGGGCGTTGGAAATTTTACAAACATAACTGACAGGCAAAACACCTTCATATGCGCCTCGGAGAAATGAAAGCTTCAAAATTTCCTAAGTGTGAGATTTCCTTGAGCAAGGGCTATATGCGCCCAGGGGAGGTGAAAGGTCACCAGAAATGCATCGAAATTTCCCCAAGACGTCAAAATTTCCTGAGGCATCCTCAAATGCGCCTAAGATGGAAGTCTACAAGGCAAAATGCGCCTAAAGAAGCTGAAAGGTCACTGGAAACACATCAAAAAATTCACTAAGGCAAAGAAGTTTCCTCCTAGCACTGGCAAATGCGCCCAAGGAAGCTGAAGAGCCACTCAAAGAGGGCGGAATTCCTTGACCACATAGCAAATGCGCCTAAGATGGAAGTCTACAGGGCTAAATGCGCCCAAGGAAGCTGAAGAGCCACTAGCTAGGCGTGGGGTGAAGAGGAAAGCGCTCAAGGTTGAAATGGAAGTTGCTTGGCCTATATGCGCCTAAAGGAGGTGAAGAGTCACCCTAGGCGTGAGAGCTCTTCATGGCATTTGCGCCCCAAGTAAAAGGTAAGGATGAAAGGTAAAAAGGTGAGGGTGGAAGCTACACTTGAGGGATGCGCTAGAAGGATATGAAGGGTCGCCTTGTGAAACATGCCTAGAAGGAAATACTCTAAGTATGGGCGGAATTCTTTCTCCCCCCCCTAAATGCACCCAAAGGTGAAAGTTGGCTACCTCAAATGCGCCTAAGAGTGGAAATTGACTAGGAGAAATGCGCCATGAAATTCCTCCACCACACATGAAATGCGCCCTTGCTTGTGAGAAAGAAAGGGTAAAGTGTTAGCTTCTAGGCGTGAAAATGCCTAAGGGGTGAAAGCAAAGGTTGATGCATGAGATGAAATGTGCCCTTCATGGGTAATTTAAATATGAAATTTTCCTAGGAATTTTTCCTAAGGCAAAATTTTGCTAGGGCGTGGAAAGATAAGGAAGGTAAAATGGAAGTCTACATGCTCAAATGCACCCCTCGTGAGTGATTCAAAATTTTAATTATTTTCTAAGGGTGTAAAATACGCCTAGGAAGAGGAGGTATTAAAATTTCCAAGAACATGATGAAATGCGCCCAAAGCCAGACAGGAGGGGAATTTTTTCAGGAGAATCACAAAGGGTGCCAAGGCAGAGAAAATTGAAGGTTGCAGGTGTGGAAGACATCCAGAGTGAAAAAAAATCAAACATTAGCCTTCTTATCATTTTAAATAATAAAAATTAAACGTACCCCTTCATCCGGATACACATGAAAACTATAAGTTCTGAAGGGAATTTTCTTCTGGGTATTGAACGTTCGCAATTCAGAGATGATTTGAACTTACTCCACACCTCGCTTGTGTCGTTTCGATAGAGAATTTTACTCGGTGCCTGTTTTGATGAATTTCCTAAGACAAGTTTAAAATTTCTCTAAGGCAAAAGAGACGAATATCTCTTCTCGAAGGATGTTTTAGCTCAAGAATTGAACTGGATGACTTGAATGATTTTACAGCATGAAATCAAACGACTTAGCCGGATAAAGTAAAATTGTTCGAAAGGGTGATTGGTTTAATATTTTAAAGAAGCAAATATGATGAAGCAGGCCTGTGCAAGAGTGATGGAATTTCGAAATTCTAGAAGCTCAAGATTCTGATGCTCCGGATGACAAGTGTTGCGACTGGAAAAGAGAGGGAAAATGGAATTCGAAAATACACTAAGTATAGCCTCTACTGGATTTCGACCTGGCTATAAGATTTTGAATCCTTTCCATTCTTCTCACAGATTGCTAAGTGCAAAACATTCTCTGAGGCTGAAGTGCGAATTTGAGAAAGAAGTTTGAAGTGGCTAAAAAAATTTTGAATTTGAGTGAAGGTGTGGATTTGCTGAAAGGTACGATTTGAGAAGAAGCTTCTCAATTGCTGAAGTGCAAACTTCTGGAGTCTCAAGTTGACTTGTTGAAGTAGGAGTCTATAGACATAGAAGCTTCTTGAACTACTGGAGAAGTGCGAAGTTGCAAAGAGAGGTCTCAAGTTGCTGGAGGCTGAAGTACGAATTTGAGAAAGAAAATTGAGTTCTTGAGAAATACGAGTTTGCAAGCAGAGGTATTGTGTTGACAAGGGCGTGGCTTTGCAAAGTTTAAAGTTCGAAGTTGCTGAAGTACGAATTTAAGAAAAGAAATTGAGTTACTGAAAGTGCAAAGTCAGAAAGAGAAGTGCGAACTTAAAAGGAGAAGTTTCGAATTTGTTGAGGGCGAATAGCTGCAGGCAAACATTTCCCAACATCTGACATTGTGTTGCTGCAAGTAGAAAAACTTCTAAGAAAACCTTGAAGTAAATAGGCGCAGTTGAGAATGGCCGAGTCAAGCCGAAGAGCTGCAGGCAAGAACGCTCATGCTGAGTCCAGACAGGCAGTAATCAAAAAATTAAGCAAGTCTTTCCTGCCAGAATCAAAATTCACATCAAAGTTGGGCATGCTGGCAGACACGAACCTGGGCTCGTTTAACCTGGAGGCGTTCAAAAGAAGGATAATGGGGACTGGAAGCCATCGCCCATCAGTGACTTCACATAATATCGTCAGAAGTGGGTTATATGCAGCTGCAAATTTTCCACCAGCTATCCGGTGCCCGGAGCTCATTATGGAATGCTCTCACCACTACGACTCGGAGAAGAGGACGATCGTTGCGCCAGATGGCAAGGTGCTGGCTAACCTGACACCACAAGCAATCGGAGAGGCATTCGGTATCCCCGCCCATGAGAAAATGATTTACAAAACGAAGGACAGGGCTGATAGAATGTATTCATCTACAACGGACCGCTGTGCTGATGTAATAAACACTAGGTGGATGATCAAGCCCAAACCAACTCGTACGAAGTTGCCCAAATAGATAATTTCCGAAGACTTGAAGCAAGAGTTTGGCGACCTGATTATGATGTTGAGTAGAGTTGGAGGGTGTCCCCAAGCGTTTGTCTTCGAACCGTGGATGTTTTACTTTATCAACTTGGTACTGGAGGGCAAGGATTTCATGGATTGGGCACTGTTAATCAGTGATGGTCTACATGAGCAGCTCCGCAATGTGAGGAAGACTAAAACATTTTATATGGGCTCTTACCTCGTCTATATGCTGGCTCGCATGACAAGATACAGGGGGATCTCTTACAAAGAACCAATCGGTTGCGGTTCTCAGCAATTCAAGATATTCGAGGCTTGTCCGCAATTGCATTTGACAAGCACTACTAATTACAAAAGAGTCAACGATGCCTTTACTATGCACATCACAAGGACCTTGTAGCAAAGGACCCATCACAGAATATCGAGGGAGGTGCAAGAAATGATTGAGAAATTTGGATGTTGGTTCATCCAATTCCCAAAATTCACTTACATAAGGCTGCAGGGATTCTCTTCCTACCCATACAGGTTGCCCCGATATCCCACGAACAGGGTAGTGATGCTGGAAGTTTCTAGGCAACTAATTGCCTACGATAAGATCCAAAAGAAGAAGAAGAAGGGCGGACTTGGGTTCCCGATGGCTATGGGAAATTCAGACGAAGTGTGCCCATCACTGCAGGCAGCAAAGGAGGCAGAGGCGGAGCTCCAGTTCTTTCAGCTTTCTTACCATTCCAGCAGGCACTACTACGACCCTCATAGAAATATCAGGTGGGTATTGACAGAGGAGTTTAGGCACAAGGCACAAATAGAAGATTTTTGGGCAAGAGCAGTAGATGAGGTCGAAGTCAGAAAGAGGATGTTTTCCCGGATACCATTGGCAATGATCAGAGAGTGTGAGATTATTCCTGTGCCAGATCAGATTGAGGAGGACATAAACGTTGTACAGGCTGATTATGACACAGTAAGAAACACGCCCTTGCCACTCCCAGATTGGTCCAAGCCAGAGATCACCGACTTGGATACACTTTGTATCCCAGTCCTGACATTTACACGGAGTTGGATAGAGAGACATGTCAGCCGACTAAAGGGAAGGTCAATTCCCCTTACCTACAATTTGATGGGAGACAGCAGATTGCAGACAACTGATCCGAGGAGACGGAGTAATCCAACTCCAGAGCCTAGGGGAAAAGAGCCAGTTCGACTGGAGCCTGTGATAGTTGAAGAATCCTTGCACATGCCGGTTCGAACACATTCTCCGAGCATACAGGAAGTGTCCCTATTGCTGATCAGAGGGAGAGGTTGCAGGCAGAACAGGCGGAACAGGCGGTACAAATAGAGAGCCAGCCACTTCGTAGGGAGTCCGTGGGCCAGAGCATCAACATGCCTCGAGAGGATAATCAACAGGAGAACCAGCAGGAGACCGATGAAGGCATTGCCACAGATACTCAGTTTCAGCATGAGATTGAGGTAGCTCTCGAGGATGATGCTGCTTCCGATCGAAATGCCCAGAGCTCAGGAGACACTGAGCCCATAGATGATGATGAGCCTCGTCGGAACGAGGGCCATGAAGTAGAGGCCGAGGTAGAGCAGCCTTTCATCATGATAGACACACGACAGGAGGTGCCAGATTGGTTGAGGGATAGGATGAGGCGTGATCCTGTGGATGAGACTGATCCTGCAGTCGAGATGGAGGAATTGCTGCAAAGGATCAATGCACCTCCCATGAAGAAGAAGGCTAGGAAGTTTTCCAGAATATCCACAGATGAGGATGGATCCCGAACCTTGCATATGGCAATTCCACGGGAGGAATGTGATAGAGACAAGGCCGTTCCTGAGAACTATATTGTGACAACCATGGAACTAGGCCGCCCTACTGGGGCACAGGTGGTAGAGGAGTGCGATAATTCCTATCGGGCACTCAAGGACAGATTGTCCCATGTTGAGGGCAAGTACAAAAGGTTGAAAGTAGAGCATCGGACACTGATTGGCTACGTGCAACACTTGTCCCGTCCTTGCGGGCAAGAAAATCCTGCAATCGAACTCCCAGCTGAGTTTTCCAGGGAGTCAATTAGTGGATTAGAAGATTTAAGGAGAATGGCACAGCAGGCAGACACGTGGGTTGCCAGTGTGCGTACAGAGACAAGAAAGTTTATGGAAGATCTTGCACATGCCTATGGGCAAGCTTCCGATATTATGGCTAGAGTGGAGGCAGTTAACCATGCTTGGGGTGAGGCTCGCATCTATCAGACGAGAGTTGTTCTCCGTCTAGGGACTTTGATGAGCATACCTCAACACACTTTGGTTGAGGGAGGTGTTATCCAGCAGGGAGATAGATACGACTTTGCCAGATGGTATTCTTCAGTAGTCCCAGGCTGGGGATTCTATGATGCATCACAAGCAGATTCGGTCAGGGTTAGGAAGGCCATGACGAACATCTTGGATGGAGTTCTCAACACATTGGAGGCAATCTTTGCCAGGAGGTTGACTTCTGAAGAGATAACTGCAGATGGACTAAAGGACAGATTGACGCCATTCTTCTCTGAGGTGAAAACCTTCACTCAAGATGATTTCGAGAACACTGCCACGTTCTCTAGTATCGTACAGAACACCCAGGATGCCCTTGTTGCCTGGAAGAAATCATGTGCCCGGCATGGGCAAACAGTTGCAATATTAGAGTTTCAGTTGGATCACATTCCTCCTATCTCCGATCAGGAAGTTGAGGAAGTATTAGCCAGGTTCACCAGATTTGCAGCCAGCGAGAAGGAGAAAGGAAACGCTCTTCTGGACGACGATCTGCTGCAAGAGGACGATGTGCATTGATTGCAGGTAGTGGGCCTGCAGAGGAGTGGAGAATATTCTGCACATTCATTGCCCCACTCCTCTCAGTGGCGGTTTTTAGGGCATAAACCCTAATTAGGGCATGGGTGGCTCAATCTGAGCCCTTTATTGTAATCATATCTGAACCGTCCACTGGACTGGGTTTATTATAAAAGGGGTATCCCCCCTCATTTGTAATTCATTAGAACTAGATTTGAATCAGAGATAGAGTTGAGCTAGAGAATAGAAGGCATATAGCATTTAGCTTAGATGTTAGCTTAGATTGAGGAGGAAAGGAAGTCTTCCCATTGAGGACTTTGTAAGAAGTTGTTGTGAACACTCTCATAATATAAAGATTTATCATTGTTTGGTGGTTCTATCTTCTATTGTGAGTAGCTAGCAAGGCTTGTTCGTCTTTCCAATTCGAATAGAGTAAAGTAGAATAGATTTTGTTTCCATGCAAGTAGCGTTAATTGTGGAATGCAACATTGGTTTGAGCATATCTCCCTATATCCATACCACTAGCAGGCTTGCTGACGGTAAGTCTGCCCTGCGTGGTCAACTGGAATTTCAGCACTTAACTTCGGTTGCGATTTGTGTGTCCACTTGCTTCGTGGTGAAGGGGTGTGCATGTTGAATCTCGATCTGAATATCTACCTATCCTTTGAAGATTGCATCAGCTTTGTCAGAGTTGTCCGAAGAGGAGACGATACAAAGTTTGGTTTGGAGATTGTTAAAGCTAGTTTTGCCTTCCATCCTTAGAAATAGATTGTAGGATTCCTATCCCTTTCCCTTTAATTCAGTATTTCCCGATCGATTCGAACATCAGAGCAATATCGTCAAAATCATTCATTGTTTCACTGTGATTGAACAACTACGTAAGTCCCCTTGAAATAACCAGCATATACACATCAACCAACTGAGTCTATTCTCGATAAAAGGAACCTTGGAGTTGAACGCATAAACTTTCACACAATCTTAGCATGCGGAATACTTTGATCAAGAGAGAATAGAGCGACCGTTGGACAACTTTATTCTGTGTTGATGTCGTCATAAAAAACACGTCAACAGTACTGTAGTCACAACAAACATGGTATGAAGTTTGAACCATAGAAGATACGAGCCTTAACAACTTGAGATCAATGATGTTAAGTTCTTGGTAAGGTGAACTCACTATAACGTGTTTTAATTCGATGGATTGAATAATTTACATAGCGGATCTTGGTGTTCATGGTGGAGCTCATTGTTATATGTTGCGATGAGGAGGTCAGAGAGTTGCTTATGAGATCTTAATTGAATGTCTCTTGTTATCCTCAAAGGTTGTTAGAGCTTCCGAGCTCTTAAGGATGCAACATTGGCTAGTTTGCAACCACACCATCTTGTGGTGAGATCCCTTATATGCTCCTAATTGCTTAGTGACATCAACACAAATTCCCATTGGTGCAAAGTGATATGGCTGTCTCAAGATTTACTATGTAAGAATGATGTTAGAAGATGGCAAAACTGTTGATCTAGAGTTGTGTTGGAAGATTGTGTAGCTTGTGCAGTCTCAAGGGGATGCCCTCAAATTTGTCAGAGGCTCATTGTGCCATTTGCTTGTTTAGTTTTGCATCAAGCCCTTACCTTATGTGCCTATGTATGTGTAGTAGTGTTTGCAGATGTTCATATTGGTGCAAGATATTGTGGTGGGACTCTTGAGCCTCATGTAAGATATGATGTCATTAGAGTTTTGGGCTGTGAAATCTATTGATGAGATGGATGATCCTATGGCTTTCACATCTTTAAGAAGCGAGATTTTCACTTTTCAAAATGAGGGTGCGCAATCGTTCATCTTGATGAGATGAATGACCCTCACACCTCTTGAGGGCCCCTTTGTTTTTGCAGATAATAGTGCTTAAAGCTTGTTGGCTTGAGTGCCTGATTTGACATGAACCTAGTTGGGATGTCATTATACACTATGAAATCTAGATGCTAATTCCGTGAGAAGCTCAAAAGGACTTAACAAGGGAAATTATAACTGTTGTAAGATCACGATCCATTGTAATAGATAATATGGTTACCATCTTAATGCTAGTTTAATTTTCTTTTTTTTTGGGTTGATTTTCTAGTAGCCTAGTTTGGGTATTACCTTTCAAAACTCTATGGAACATTGGAAATTTCTCTCCACTAATCTATGTAGCATGCTCCTCTAAATTCCTAATTTGTTGCTGGTAGTCTCTCTCTTCATAAATATGCTTCCCATGACCTTTCTTGGAGCTTAGACTCCTTAATCTAGATCCTTCAAAATATTTGAATGTATGGATCCTGATGATTTGACTTAAAGAGCTTAGTCTAAGAGGTCAACTTCCCAAAATTATGCAAAGAAACTTGGAGTTGAATGAGAGTTTGACACACTTGAAGGATTGCTCAATAGGCAATGTAGACAACACAAGAGAAAATTGCCTACGAAGTTATCATGTGTAGAAGAAGGATTATTGAACAAAATGTTTACACACTCTTGTTCCTTGTCACATGCATTGTTAGATTATATATCATTACACATCCGGTTGAAATGAGAGATCATGTATCCAAATGGCTGATTCAAGAAGTGTCAGCAATTTTTAAGTGCTTGAATCTTTTCCATAACTTGTCAGGATCACTTTCTTCTATGCAATGGTATCTAAAGCATTATCCATTCTTGACACACTTGAAGGATTGCTCAATAGGCATCTTAATGGATAGACAACACAAGAGAAAATTTCCTACGAAGTTTTCATGTGTAGAAGAAGGATTATTGAACAAAATGTTTACACACTGTTGTTCCTTGTCACATGCATTGTTAGATTATATATCATTACATATCCGGTTGAAATGAGAGATCATGTATCCAAATGGCCGATTCGAGAAGTGCAGAAATTTTTAAGTGCTTGAATCTTTTCCATAACTTGTCAGGATCACTTTCTTCTATGCAATTGTATCTAAAGCATTATCCATTCTTGACACACTTGAAGGATTGCTCAATAGGCATCTTAATGGATAGACAACACAAGAGAAAATTTCCTACGAAGTTTTCATGTGTAGAAGAAGGATTATTGAACAAAATGTTTACACACTCTTGTTCCTTGTCACATGCATTGTTAGATTATATATCATTACATATCCGGTTGAAATGAGAGATCATGTATCCAAATGGCTGATTCGAGAAGTGTCAGAAATTTTTAAGTGCTTGAATCTTTTCCATAACTTGTCAGGATCACTTTCTTCTATGCAATGGTATCTAAAGCATCATCCATTCCAAGAGTGAGAATGCTGTGCATCCTTTCTTTGTTTTTTCTCCTTTTGGTTTTTGACTTGACTTTGATTCTTTGGGGTAGATTGTCATTGGTGATGTACATCCATAGCCCCTGTGTATTCAGATCCATTAAGCTTCTTTATATGAAGTTTGAGTTCACATTTTTCTACAATTATTGGTGTAAAATTAGCAAATAGACTCACACCAATGTTTAGATCTTGGAAAATTTGTGTGGTGAAATTAAAATACCAAAAATACTTCCATATGTGAAAGTCGTGTCCTCCAAAAGTTTGGTTCTGTAATAACAATTTTTTTCCAAATTAGCGCATGCTGAGAATATGAATGTTAAATTTAAGCTGAATAGAAACTTCTCTAAATAGATTATATTTTTGGTAAAAGAAAATGTACCCCTGTTGTGTTTTTGAGAAATATGTAGATCTATAAGAATATTTGCACAATTCAACCATATATAGCTTCTGGAGTGATATCTCTTGAATTGGTATTGGATTAATGTGTTTTGATACCTTGGCATCACAAGTTTCTCCTTTGACTAAAGCTTAGTCAGTCTTGCTAGGACACCATGCAGAAATTATGAAGATTACTGCAACATAAGCTGAGAAACAATAGGAATAACTCCAAGCAAGTAGGGCACACAAGAATAAGAGACACAAGATGCTGTACTGGTGCCCATAGGCTAAAAGAACCACTTTGAATATAATGGAATACAATAAGATACACATGTACGTCATTGGAATATGGAAGGGGCTGACAAGTTCCAATATAGGTTCACAATGCACAGTGTGTGGGGTCGCTTGGACCCGAATAAGAACATAGACGTGGGTGCTCCTTAGGAGAGACCAAAGTCAAGATTACATACATGACATGATCATGTTCCAACAATGCATTGGTCAACAACAAAAAAACATGTCTAGCTCATTCGAAACTACTTCAGTTACTGTCAAATCTTATTGGGCCACAGTCAATCATGAGAGTTAAGGTCCACATGAATCTAAGCACTCACCTAGTGGCAGATTTGTATCTAAAATTTTGCTTGCAACACAGAAGCTGACCATTTACACTTCTACATGGCCTAATTCACTGGAGCCTTTTTATCTGCACATAAAGATAAACTAAGAAAGTTGCATTTTGCTTTTGTTTGGCCTATCTAGCCAGCACTCATCCTTATCCATAAAGATAAACTAAGAAAGGTGCATTTTGTTTTTGTTTGGCCTATCTAGCCAGCACTCATCCCTATCCTTGTACATCCATTTATTCCTCACTGATGAAGAGTGCAAAGAAATTAAGTTTGGTGGCTATCACTTTGTTTTCTAGTAGGTTGTTTGTGTGCTCTTTCTCAGTGTTCTGCAGTGATAATGGAGAGGCTATATCACCCTTGTTGGGTATTGGAAAAGGAGAACAAGAAAATATATTCAAGAGTGATAATGGAAAATCCAAAAAATGACAATAAAATAAACTCTAAATGTCCCCACCAAAAGCCTGAAAGACAGTAAAAACCAAATCCACACAACCAGAGCTTGAGAGCAGTTGGTAAAAGACAAAGGACATAAAGAATGTTGATGAAGATGAAATTTCTGGTGATATTGTTGCATGACAAATTAAACATTAAAACATCTAGGTATGTAGATGAATGCCAAATTAAACCATATTGTTACTGTTTACATATGCAGAAAATTCCTTGTGAATAAATACCCTGGATAGTATCTAAAATTTTGAACCATTTGGGAACCAACTCTCAGTGCAAACTAGAGTTAAAATCTTAAAACTATAGAATAGATTTCAATTGCTTTTATAGGTAATAGGTCTTTGTGTACCAAATCCATTTGGAAAAGCATTTGAAGGACCGTTCAACATTTTGGTATATCCCAATTCTCTTTATTACTTTGTAACAAATAATGAATACGTTAACTCGTTAGTGGAATCTCATTGTCAGTGATAGGAGAGCCGCAATTATATTAATTGAACATTTTGTTATGGATCTTGGTTATGATTTTGCTATCAGGATTCAACCGTGTAGTTTTTGAGTCAAACTCATTGACCCATGTTTCATGAGTAGTGGTTCACAAGAACCCATCTCTCATGATAATGAATGGTCCACTTAGCACTCATTGTGTTGGCATTTCAATTAGCACCTCTGGAGTGCTTATTGGAAACAGACAGCTATTGCAAGTGTGTTAGTACATGCTCTTCGGATTATAGAGAGGAAGATCTCTTTTTGCTGATTTTCTACTATAGAAAAGGGGTGTACTAAGATTCCTATCTTTTTTATTCAGCGGCAGGACACAAGGGTGCATAAACCAATGCGCCGTAGCTATAAGCCTTTTCTCTAGTTTTTGCAGATCTTAACTACGACTAACTAAGCTTCTAAACTATCCTACCTCCCCAAGATAAACAGAGCATGAGGGCGTAGGAGCGAAATGGATTGGTTGGATCACTTGAATCCTCCGTCTCAATGGAATATGGCCAAGGCTTTGAACCTTCAGATATATACCAAGATAGGGCTCGATACAAGTAAACACTCGTTACGGTAAACTGGATTTGAGACTTGCCAAGGAGGAGGAACCCCTATCCGAGGTGTAGGCTTGGTAATAGCTCACTGGAAACAACAAGGAACGATGGCCTGTCTAACAGGATTCCCGAGGAGGTGATGACACCTGTCCAAACTGTAGGCTGCAAGACAAAACATTAAACAACATCAAACGATAATGATCGATGACAAAATATCCAAGGAGGTGACGACACCTGTCCAAGGAGGAGATTGAAACAATGCACTATTTGAAAACAAGACTTTGAAAATACTCAATTATTTAGATCAAGCAAGCATGCGCCATCTGATTTATTTCTTCAAGCTTCTCCAAAGAATTACAAAGGTCGGGACAGCAAAGGCATGAAATCATGCACAATTGCGATCAACCAACGAAATTCTCATCCAAGAGTGAACAGATATAAACAAGCTAACTCTGGCAACAATGGCGCAGCAATTTTGCTTAGCAAATAAAGGTTAAAAAACAAATAAAGAACCTAAGGCTCTTATTTATAGAAACTCAAAGGAGTAGGCAACCCTAAAATCTCCTTGAGTTAACAAACAGTTCTTGCCAATCAGCAAGATTTATTTCTATGTCTAAAAGTAGGTGAGCAAACAGTTAACTGGAAATCTACCTCAGTTAATTGAAACTAAACAAAAGTCAAACTGGAAGTCTACCTCAGTTGACTGACACCTAACTAAAAGTGAACTTACAATTACAAATATGTCTCCAAATAGACATCCACCTTTGAAGGAGATCTGAGATCCACAAATCGTGGGAGTCAATTTGACATCCTAGATTAGTGGGATCTGACATGCATAATTTGTGGAGATCTGGAGTCAACTCGGAAAGGGGCATCAAGTTGACTTCAGTCATATTTAATGCTATTTGGAGGGTAGGACATCCTTCCTTGGTGCTTTACACCTCTTCACCACTGGTCAACAAAGTCTCTATCCAGTCATTGACCTCTTCGGCCCTCGGGCAATTAATGCTTTTC
The DNA here is from genome assembly GCA_007115665.2 of Sequoiadendron giganteum. Classification (NCBI taxonomy): domain Eukaryota; kingdom Viridiplantae; phylum Streptophyta; class Pinopsida; order Cupressales; family Cupressaceae; genus Sequoiadendron; species Sequoiadendron giganteum. The sequence goes on from CM021110.1 coordinate 314,811,325, forward strand.
AAGGTGATTATGTGGCGTCTAAGCATTTCTTCACTCATCGTAAGTTGCTGCTGATAGATTATGCATTGGGCAGCTGCTCCATCTAACTGGATAGATATGGCTGCAATTTTGGCTAATTTGCAACCATTGGGATCTTCAAAGAATGAAGATCGAATGACATCTTGGAACTGTGTCTGTACCGTTTCAAGCTCAACATATTCTCCTCCTTCTCGCTGATATTCTAACTCAGGGAAGGATATTACCAACGTTTTTGCAAAGTTGATAATATTGGTGACAAAGCGTCTATAATCAATCAGCTCCACTGAATTGGCATCGTAGGCTCTCACCTTGTATGCCACCTGTTCTTTCCACTCAAAGAGATGGTGTTTGTTCTCAGTGGTTGTAACTGATTCATATGCTTGTTGTAGATCCGCAAATGTCGCCTCCTCTCTCGGCCTCTCTTGAGCTGCCTTTACATTTGACTGCTGGATTTTTGATCTAAGTCCATGTGCCCTGTCTCTCAGCCGATATGCTTCTGCCAACACACATCGTCCTTTGACGACAAACTCATCCACTTGACGTCTCAAGTGTTTGCCGTATGTAATCAACTGATGATCGTTTCTTTTAGCTTGGAGATCCAATAGTCCTTGAGGCAAGGCCGAGGAGTTTGGAGTGTCATGTATCAAACTAGAAATGTACAATTTTAGCTGACGGATTTTAGCCTTCAAGGTTGCTTTGTCTTGTCCATCCTTTGTCATCCTTTCTTTGACACTCGCTGAGGCGATTCCAAGAAGGTCTGCCTCCACCTGTCGAGTGGTCTTTCCAAGGTTCACCTTTGAAAGCGTGAAATCCTCAACCCTCACATTATGTATATCTTTGTCTTCAAGCGGGGCAGCAGTCTCTATGATAACCTCGTTCTCTGCATTCTTCTCTACATGTGTCTGCTTCTTCAACTTCTTTGCCGGCATGTCTTTTAGGACATGGTGGAATTCAGAGAAGTAAGCTGATAAGAAGGTCTCTCCCTCTTCCTCCCAAGCGAGCTTTCCAGCCAAATAGAATCTCGGCTAGCATCGCTGGGAGGAGGAACATAGGCCCCCTGAATGTTGGAAGAACGAGACTGTGCCATGGTAATGCCTCGTGGTGGCGAGTCCAAATCAATAGGACTTTGCGACCGCTATGATGGTGGTGAAGCCGGTGGCTCTGCTTCTATCACAAGCACCGCTTCTGCTGCAACTTCTTCTACAATGGATTCCATCTCTGCAGCGATTATTTCAATCATTGGCTCTGGTGTAGCTACAACAGTCTCAATTGTTTCAGGTAAATTGGTGGCTGTCTCCACCTATACCTCTTGCCAACTTTTGCTGGCAATCCCTCTTCTTCCCCATGTGCTCCCTGACATTCGCATTCCTTCTGGAAGAATGCTCATCTTCTTCTGTCTGGGTTTCCTCCTAGACGTGGAAGGTAGTGTAAACTGAACCGCTGGCGGCTCTGATCGGGGAAGTACTACCTTCCTTGTCCTTTTATTGTCAAGGTAGAGTTGACTGTGTCGAACTACTCTACTCGTTCTTTCCTCAATAGACGTACTCTTTTTCGCGTACCAGTCTACTTTGCCGAGTGGTTGCGAATTCACTAGACCCGTGAAGAAGGAAGAAAGAATGACTTCTTCTTCGTCCTCAGATAAGCCCTCGATGTCTTCTGACATGAATTCTGTAGTCTGCAAGAGCTTGAATCTACTGTGGTTCCTTCTTCTCACCTCATACTCATCCTCGCAGTTGACCCAAAAATCCTCCATGAAAGGTTCATGTGATGATCTTTGCTCAAGGTGAGCTGCGAAGATGCCTTTGGGGTCATAGGATGGCCTCCTGTCAATGAGGTACTTGAGATTAAATCTCCCTATTTCCTGGCTTATCAACCTTGCATCGGCTGCAGTCCTGCATCTGTAGAATCCCATCTGAAAAAGAAAGTTTGCAGCAGTCTTTTTCTTTATGCGAAGGTAAGAGTGAACCTTGGCCAACTGCCTCAGGAATTCCATGAACACTACCCTATCTGAGGGGTAGTGTGGCATCATGGCGGGGTGGCCATTGTAGCCATACACGCGTATGTAGGTGAAAGTGGGGAATTGGATGAACCAATCCGCCCAGTCCACCATTGCTGCCTTAGTTGTTGGTGAAATACGCACGTGCATCTCATGGTCTAGCTCGTGCACGGTGTGCATAGTAAAAAGGTCATTTATCTTTTTGAAGTGTCTTTCCGCTAGAGTGAACTCTAGGCGAGGAAAGTATTCTTGTACCTTTTGCACACCCAGGGTTCCCACAGTGTTTAGTGTTCTGAAATCGCCTTGGAAGGCAATCAGGTAGACCAGGTAGGAACACATGTGGAAACGGTGCTCTTCTAGAAATCCGGTGAATTGTTGGTGGAGTGTGTCGCTGATCAGAGAGGCCCAGTCGTAATGTTCTTTCCTGTTGATTATTTTGCCAATAATGTAGAACATCCACGGCTGGAAGGATTTTCCCTCCTCTTGCCCAGTGACTCTGTTGAGTAGGGTGATTAACACTCCGTACTCATCTTTGAATTCTCCTCTACCAACCAATCTGGGCAAGCTGGTTCTCTTTGTTTTCAGCCAATGTTCAACCATTATAAGCAAACACTCATCCTTCGAAGCCTCGAACCCCTTTTCGCATTCTGTCACTGATATGACCTTCTTGGTAGGGCATGGTGGAATTGCAAAACAAGTCTCTATGTTCACCGGCTTCAAGCTGCAAATCACCCTCTCGTCTACTGACAGGATCTCTCTTGTAGTCGGGTTGTAATGCTTTGTGCAAGCAGTTACAAGCTCAATGCTTTGTAAGGTGATTGGAATGGATGCAGCTTGGAATAAATTGGATTCTTCAATGTTTTGCAATGTAATTTGGTTCATGCCCTCCAAGTCTTCAGAACTGACCTCTGGATTTTTCTGCCATAAGTCTGTGTCAATCGTTTTCAGGTAATCATGGTATAAGACTGTTTTGGTCTTGTATTGTACTTGAGAGTATTGCATTATGAAAACTTTGAATATTGACTGGGCACTTGACCTTGTTCTGACAACTTTTCTGGAACTGCTAAAAATAGCCTTGCTGGGGGTAGTTTTTACGAAAAATTCTGAGACATGGGTTTTGTTGAGAATGATTTTCTAAACAAACTCAAATCATCAGAAATTCGAAAAAACGAGTTTTTCTTTGACATGCAAGAGCCCTTTGGTGGCAGAGGCAGCAGGGGCACCAGAAAGTGTTTTTTCTCGAAAAAATCTAACACATGGGTTTTGTTCGCGCTTCAGAGCTAAACAAACCCAGTTTGTCTGTTTTTCAATATTATGACTTTTTCCGAAAACCCTAAAAAATAGGGGTAGCAGGGCTACTTTTTCTAGAAAAATCTAACATGTGGGTTTTGCTGAAAAAGCTGTTTAAATCATACCCAGTTGGCCAGATCTGTGATTATCTGTCGTTTCCTGTGATATGCAAAGAAATATAGACAAAAATAGAGGAAGTAGACAGAAGATGGATTGGAAGTTATAAACTGCCACTTTGCAATAATTTGTCTCTAGAAGCAATCTTTGTGGAAGAATACTTTTACTGCCAATGATCTTCAAAAATATTGAAGATCCGTCCAAAACCTCTGCCAGATCTTGAAAACGTGTCCTTGGGAGCTATTTGATGTTTTATCCTTCAACCTGCAAAAGAATAATGAAGAATGGGACGCCTAGCATGAATATATGGTGATTAGGGTTAAGATCCACAAAGTATGGAAGATAACTCATCATTCAGGTTTGATTTGGAGTTCCAAAAGATGATTTCCACTGATTGTGGAGTGTTTGGTCTCTTTTTGGCTCCAAATTTTCTAACTCAAGTCAACACTTTTGCTTTTACTTCTTTTAGGCGTTCATCCTTGAAGTTGATCATTTTTTGTTCATTTTGCAAGCTGAAGTGCTCCCTTTTGATCTTTGATTCAGGTTACTCAGTTGATCTCTGGCAGTGGCTGGTAGTTTTGTTGTTGAGGTGGGATCAACACGATGAGATATGCCTGAGAGGGATTAACTCAGAAAACTGAGTTTAGGCCTTCAGATAGAAGGGTGCCTTTCCTTGAGAGGGACGCTTTTGACAATGCCTTAGTCAATTTTCATTGACTGTTCTTCGTTTTGATCTTTTCAGACCCTCTTTGCTTTGATCTGACGTTTCCGATTTTAGATGAATTAGATGACTCTACTTGACGATGCATCGGGTAGCCGGTTCGGTCTTGCTCAGGATGACTGACTTCTCAGTTGAAGCTGGCAAGTTTAGGTCCTTCAAACTAAAGGGCGCCCCTGGCCAGCAGGGGCGCTTTTAGCTTTTGATTGAATTTCTTCATGCTGTGAACTGCCTGACTTTGACCTCCTCCATCAGATGATTGATTTGTCGGAAGTTATTGCTGATAGTCTCACTGACGAGACAGGTCATAGCTGAGAAGGTCATCTTGGGAGGCAGTGAAGATTCTGGTTAAATCTGAATGCCTTCAAGAAATGACGCCTTTCTTCAAGAGGGGCGCATTTAGCCATGCCTTAGCCATTTTCTAGCTTATCTTTCCAGTTCTTCAATTTTGGCTTTTTCTGCTTGATCTCAACTCTTGATCGTTTGGTGTGTCTTATGGACTTGCTGTCAGACTGATCACGTAGCTGGGAGGAAGCTGGAAAGATATTATGTATAGAGCTGCTGCTTATGGATTCATCTGGTGCCTGCAACTGAGGGGTGCCCCTAGCTAGCAGGGGCGCTTTTACCTTGAAGCTCTTTGTTTTGGCATCTTCATCGTTGATGGATCCTCCATACTTTGCTGACGGTTGGTCAATGATCCCTGAATTAGATGATTTTGCTGATTGTTTCGTTGTCGAGCTAGTATGAAAGTGAAGAGGATGATTGAGTTGAAGATGCCAAATGATTACATTTGCCCTCTGAGATCCAAGGGCGCCTTTCTTTAAGAGGGGCGCCTTTTTCAACTGTAGACTGTGTTTTGCCTTGGTAGACAAAACGTACATCTTCCAGACTTAGCCAAATTTTGGCCTTTTCCGTTTTGAGAATCTCCTTCGTTGAAACATCTTTTCATCCTTTTCTACCATAGTTTCTTCGTTGAAGCTTTTGAGGTTTAGCTTTCAGCACTTGGTACTGGCCAATCTGCCATTAATGGCTGCGGAGCTCTTAACTTTGTTCCTGAAAAACAAAAATAGACCCACCAGAGTAAAACATGTCTTTTGATAATTCTGACTTGATCAGTGTGATCGTGAAGGCAATTAACCCTATCAGAATTATTTTTAATCATTTCCGGGAAGGTCCTATTTTAAGGGTTTCCTTAAAAATAGGGGTGTAAAACCCTAATTTTCATTTTTTTAGAATTTTAACCATAGGTTCCTGGGCAGAAACCCACAAAGACTTCATATTTGTAATGACCTAAAACATACTTTTGATGGCATTTTTACATTGTTTAGCTCAATTTAACCAGAATGCCAAAAATTTCATTTTGGGTATAACACATTGCATCTAGGTGATGCTCACAGAGGTGAAGCACTGGGCCGTCCCGGGAGGTCACCCATCACAGTACTGCTCCAGCTCAAGCGCGCTTAACCACAGAGTTTTCCCCAAGGTTAAGCCCACTTAGCTTGCAACCCCATTTGCAAAACCTTTAGCAAGTGTTGTGCCTTACGAACCATTCATTATAGAGCCCCTTTAGCTCATCAATTGATAAGGCACAACACTTGCTAAAGGTTTTGCAAATGGGGTTGCAAGCTAAGTGGGCTTAACTTTGGGGAAAACTCTGTGGTTAAGCGCACTTGAGCTGGAGCAGTACTGGGATGGGTGACCTCCCGAGACGGCCCAGTGCTTCACCTTTGTGAGCATCACCTAGATGCAATGAGTGCTAAGTGGACCATTCATTATGATGAGAGATGGGTTCTTGTGAACCACTACTCATGAAACATGGGTCAATGAGTTTGACTCAAAAACTACACGGTTGAATCCTGATAGCAATATCATAATTTGACATGCTGTGGAAAATATCTCCGACTTATCAATGGATCTGGGTTCTTAAATGCTTAGGTTTTTTGACTTTAAAAACCCCATGGAACATTTCTTTGTTCTTGGGTATGTCACAGATTTTAGTGGATATATTTACCTCAGATGATACGTGCTGGATCAAAAACAATTGTGCATCCATTTATTATGTTGTGCTCTTGCGTATTTGCTCTACAAAATACTTAAAAACTTTTTGGAATTCTGCAGGATGACATTGACACAATTGATAGGATGATTGAGGCAGCAGAGGCAAAATTGACAAGATGGAGCCATCCAGATCCTTATATTGGTAATTTTTATAGTATCTATAATATGCCAAGTTGTTTCAGGCATTCTTTATTATATTTTGAATCTTTATATGTAGAATTTTATTGGAAATTTTCAAATCATGTTTTCTTGCCATAGCAATTTTTCTTTGTTCGTTTTCTAATTGCTAAGAGGTTCAAACCATTTGTTGCAGTAGTAGTCAAAGGTTGACTATTTTTCGTTCTTTTTTTTTGGTTGTTTTTTTTGTTCATTTTTCTGTATTGGATGCATATTGCTTAATTAATCAAATCTAGAGGATGACTGAGGGTTGCATTTTGTTCTCTCATATACTATAGGCTAACTGGAACATAACTGCAATACAGATCAAGAAGGCTTTCGAAAGTTAATCTGAGTAAAAAGCTCTACTTTTATGATTTAGGACTTGAAAATGAGGTGTTTGGAAGGAAAATTTGACATAAAAAAATAAGGCTAGGGTGGATAGTATGTTCACAACTAGCGAGGAATCAAGTCTTTGCAGATGTAATGTGAGTGCTATATTTATTCAAAATAAAATATATACATGGAAATGAGCCATATCTTGCATTCTAGAAAGATGCCTTATGGAAGTTGCTGATTGGGAGAATCAGCTAGAATGAACAATAACATTGAGGTGCTTGTACCAGGATTAGATTTGGAAACTCTTTTTTGTGGACCCTACAGTCAAAACCTTAAGTCTTTCCATACATCTCTTCTGGAACAACGTGTTTTCTGCTTGTCATTCAATGTTCACAATCAGAGCCTGAAATCCAGTCTTTCTCAATGCCAAGTGCTGTAGTGAAAAAGAAACAAAATTGTATAATGAGTTTTAAATATTGTACATAGTGTCCTATGCTTGTATGCATGACCATAAATTTGGGCATGTGTATAAATGTGGTAACATTTAGTCTCAAATGGTACTCAAACCTTCTAGAAGTTAAACTTGCTAGAACTTGAATACACTGTGTTATGGGTAAATAAGGTCGAATTTGGTATTTAGGTTGCAATTTAGTGTAGGTAAGCAGCATGGCAGATGTAGTCTTCTAGATTGAAGTTTATGCTCAAAATGAACCTAAATGCAAAAGCAATGGTTTCAAGGCATAAAGTAAATACAAAGCTAATATTTAAAATTTTAAAGCAATAATGATACAGAACATCGCTGGCCTAGTTATTTACGAACAAGAGCATCTTCATGCCTCACCAGTTGTAGTCTTACCAGACCAGTCGAAGGTTGTTGGAGAAGAAGATGTGTTGATGAATGGTAGCTTCGGTCAGATATAAATGATGATTGCTGAAAGCAACATCATCATTTATATGTGATCAAGGCTATTCTTCAAAATAAATATTTCTGGAAAATAAGTGAAATTGAATTTATAAGCATGCATAAATTCGATAAAATAAATGATGTTAAAATTCTGCATTTAAATATAAATCGGAACTCATATTATATACCCGGCACATATAAGGTTATGTGTGTGTGTTAAAGACACTAACCGAATGTTAGTCGGTCATGTGTGGAACCCGCGCGCTCAAAGGGACATGTCCCATGAGCGGACGTGTCTCCACAAGTGGAGACACGTCTCTTAGAGGCGGGTCTCCAAACATACATATGGTGGTTCCCTCATTGATATGCAAACATCGAAATTTATTAATGTTCTGCAATCAGCGCATTTAGCATAAGAGAAGAAATCTGGAAATTAGTATTTGACTTAGAATTCTCACACAGAATTTCAGACCTTAGTAATTCCTTAGATTTCTTAGGATCCTATTTGATATAGATTTGATTACATTTACATGGTATCAGAGCCAGGTTGTGTGAATCCAAATCAAATCTAGATATCAGATTGCTCTAGAAAATTCGTATTTTCTAAAATTGAATTCACATCACATTCTTCATAATGTCAAGTGTGATCAGATTTGAAGATCGTCTTGCAGGAGCAAACAACTTCACATCATGGAAATTTAGAATAATGATGATTCTTAAGGAGAACAAATTAGACTCACTTGTGAGAGAAAACAAAAAGGAACCAGAGGCTGATCCTGAGAAAACTTAATGGATTGAAAACAATGAAAAGGCCATGAAAATCCTAGTAGATGCAGTTAGGGATCATAAAGTGCCCATCCTAGCAAACATGAAACTGCATATCAAATGTTCAAATCTCTTGAGAGCACCTATGAGATCAACAATACAAGTAGGACTCTGGCATTAAAGAGGCAAATCAACAATATCCAAGTAAACAAAGGAGAAACAATCAATGCATACTTCATGAGGATCATTGAACTAAGGGATCAATTATCCACAATTGGATATCAGGTTGATAGCAAAGAGTTAACTCTAATTGCACTAGGAGGCCTACCAAACTCATGGGAGTCATTTGTTCAAGGAATAAGTGCGAGGTCTAAACTCCCCAAATTTGATAGGCTCAGAACAAACTGCCTTCAAGAAGAAACAAGACTCTCCACAAAATAAAATAAATAGAAGAACATAGATGAAGACATTCATGTACTCAACACAACATCTAACAAAAGGAATAAGAAAAACTCCAACAAGAAAGGACCTTTTAAAAGAAAGAGAAATTCCAATGGAAAGGGATCTTCTAAGAAAAAAGACATCTCTCACGTTCAATGCTTTAGATGTGATCAATATGGCCACTATGCAATGAAGTGCCCTGACAGATCAAAGCAACAAGCATCTTTTGCCAAAGTAGGAAAGACAAATTCAGATCATGAATTTGAGAACTTTGTGTTCTATACAGCCCTATCTAGTCAAGTATGTAACAACACCCACAACTGGGTAATTGATAGTGGTTCCTCTCGACATATCACAGGATTTAGAGAACACTTAGACACTATGATTGAAAAGACTGATGAAGAAGTAACCATTGGGGATGATTCTGCACACCCTGTAAAAGGAATTGGAACTTGCTCCATCAAACTGAAATCTGGTCTGTCTCTTCAACTCACTGCAGTCTTATTTGTACCTGGAATAAAGAGGAATCTAATATCCATCTCTTCCCTTGAAGACAATGGATATAGAGTTACCTTTATGGATGGGAAAGTTCTAGCATGGCCTAAGAACTCAACTATCAAGAAAGCCCCAACCATAGGCTTAAGACAAGGGTACCTTTACAAACTATGCACTGAAGTCAAACAAGCCCTTACCCTTGACACCTTTGATTCAAATGAGATTTGGCATAGAAGATTAGGACACCTTCATTTCCGTGCCCCACCTTCTGTGGAAAAACTTGTAACAGACTTACCTAAGTTAAAACCATCTCATGAAGGAACTTGTAACGATTGTGCCCTAAGAAAGAATACAAAGGGATCCTTTTACAATAGCTTGAGCAAAACCCTAAATGTGTTAGAACTGGTTCACTCAGACTTATGTGGACCCATGTCTGTACCCTCTAAAGTAGGATTTCTATACTATGTCATATTTATAGATGACTTCTCTAGGAAAACTTGGATCTATTTCCTTAAATGTAAAGAGTCAATAGAAATCCTCAAAAGGTTCAAAGAGTTAAAAGCCCTTACTGGAAACTTCTCCAGGAAGAAAATAAAAACCTTAAGGACAGACAATGGGAAATAATCAAGGTTACCCCAAGTTTCCGGGATTGGGACGACAGGGGACGGCAGGACGAGTCCCCAAGTTTCCGATTTTTGAGGCCAAACTTAGGGACGGCAGGGGACGGCTATATAAAAATATAGGGAAATTTTAAATATTCATATGATAACATATAACATTTGTGTCCAACATTATGCTAATACTCAATACGCATTCAAAATTAACATACACGAATCATGAAACAACCTCCAAGTTATAATTTATAAACTTATATCAAAATGCCCAAAGGCTACATTGCTGCCATATAGTTTTCAAGTTTGCTATGAAAATCAAAATACAATGTCAGTAATGAATACAGAATAAACAAAGTCAAAGAGCACTGCTGCCCCTAATCATCCCTCATAACCGCATCAAAATCAGAGTCATCCTCTGAGTCACTGCCACTGTGATGCTCCTCCTCAACCAACGGAACCCCAACCAAACCCTCAGCTGTCTCCTCCTCATCTACCTGGGCCACATCCTCGGGATCAATATCCCACCGTAGAGCTGGAGTCTGTCGATACTCTGGAGTCTGCCGATCCTGAAGCCGAAGAGCACTATGAACGCCACTAGCTTCTCCGCTCGTCTAGAGGTAAGTCTATTCCTCTTGAGGGAGTGGATAAAGCTATACGTGGACCAATTCCTCTCTGCAGCAGAGGAACTAGCAACCTGTGCAAGAAGGCGAGTAGCAAGTGTCTTCAACTGCGGTGTATCCCTCCCATGATAGGTCCACCATCCAATAGGGTTTGATTGAGCTAATATAGCTCTATCCAACCTCGCTTGTGGTTTACTCAAGTTTGGGCCCGAAAGATTTGCAAAGTCTAGGAATTGTGACCGAACTAGTGAAGCCTGCTCTGCTGGATAAATCTTTTCAATGGCCCGTGTGAACCCATCTAAAACCTCACTATCATCACATGGAGGCACCCTACCAGGCCTTGGTGCATACCATTTTGGATTTAGAGCAAAGGCAGCCATGTGAAGCGGGGTGTTCATTATATTCCACCTTCGAGTCACAATGGGCCCAATGTGTTGCTCATATAAATCCAAAGTGGGGTCTTTTGCGAAATAACTTGCTTGATCTTCCCAAGCATACTGTCAAATGTCTCATAAATCTCTCCAAGACTAGGAGAGTCTGTATCAGCATATCTGATGACATCTACAATAGGGGAGATGAAGGAGCAAATATATCTGCAAAATGCAAACAAAAAGTTCAAAATAATTAGTTGACAAGTTAATTGACATGTTAGAAACTTCAAAAGTTGGAACATTGGACAATAAAATTAAAATATTAAAATCAGAAATTTAATATGAAAATCAGCCATCTAATGTCTTACCTCACATTGGCCCACCAATCGTCATCGAGGATCTTTTGTTTGACATTCTTTCCGTCCGTAGAACTTGCATTAGGCCATCTAGCCCACTCTGCATTGACCATCATTGCTTGTAGAGGCTCATACACCTCTACCATCCTCTCTAACAAGATGAAGTATGTGGCATATCTACATTCAATGTTCATTCATTGATTCAATGATTCATTAAAAATTTAAAATTTAAAACAAAATCAAATTATGAATACAAATTGAAAGTGAAACAAAATGAAGTGAGTGGCATACCTTGTCTCAACAGGTTTGAGAAATTCCTTCTTTGAAAATGTTCTGAAGAGAGCAAGTGAGGTGTGGTGATTGCAAATAAACATTTGAATATCTCTAGCTTCTGCCACTATTTTCTTCACCCAATCCAACTTCCCTATGTCTTTCAATGCATTGTTCAATGCATGAACACAACATGGGGTCCAAAATATGTGCCTGTACTGACCCTCCACCATCAACCCAGCCGATTTGCACACACGTGCAGAATCGGTGATCACTTGCACCACATTTGCAGCCCCAACCTCCTCTATAGCATCTCTCAAAATGGAAAACTGAAATTCTGCATCCTTACGTTTCCCCGAACAATCTATGGCTCTAAGAAAATAAGAACCAGCAGGGCATGTGACTATGACATTGATGAGTGGCCGACGTCTACAATCAGTCCACCCATCCATCACTATAGAGCACCCCGTCCTCATCCACGTTTGCCTCATGTCCTCCATTAACACATTAACTTTGGAGTACTCTTTGTCTAGGAGGGTGGTGCGTAGCTTATGATCTCCAGGGGGTATGAATGAAGGACCAACTGTGGCTATTTCTCTCACCATTTGTTTAAAATAAGAGGAACGGGCCACATGAAATGGAATGGCATGTGCAAAAAAGAATTTGGCAATGGCGGATTCAGTACTCTCTCGTGCTTGGTTATTAAATAGGGACTCAACTGAGGTTGCCTTTTCACTACCACTACCACTCACCTTCCTCTTTGCTCTTAAGAGAACTCCACTACTACCAACCGTGGAAGGACTAGGAATAGGCATGGATGATTGTGCACTTGGGAAAGAAGGAGACCCACCTTGAACCCCACCACCATCACACTCTATTTGAATTCTTTGGCATTCTAAAAATAGGTCATCTGTCAATGAAGGACACACTCTAACTCCATGGCCCACCTCACCCAAAAAATGAGACCTAATTCTTGTGTAGCTGCCCCTAAAGTCTTTTTCACAAATATGGCAAAACCAAACCCTACTCCCCCCTGAATTTTTTTGTCTTTCACCCACAGGTGTAACATATCGAAGGAATGGTTTTTTTGGGTTTAATGGGTGTCTTGCATAGTCTTCCATAGTTTTGGTATTGGTTGATGAAGGATGGCATTGGATTGGGGTTCTTTCACTTCTTTGCTCTCTAGTTCTACTACCACCCCCACCACTTTGCCTTCTAATTTGCATTTCAACTTCACTATCACTTCCATTCTCACTGCTGCTCATGTTTTTTGTTTTTAGAATGCAAGTTTAAACTGAAAATGCAAAAAAATAAAAAAAATCAGACAATATCTGCTTCACATTTTGCAAAAAAATGAAAAAAAATAAATAGGAAAAGAAAATGCATACCTCTTTAGTGGATTTGCACTCCCTTCAACACTATTTCAACCTTCTCTCCTCCTTCAAGCTGCTGCTCCTTCTCCTTCAATGGCTGCAACTTCTTTTACTCTCAAACCCTTGGCTGCTCAAACAAACAAAATGCAAATAATGAGGTTAGAGAGGCCCTTTTTCATTCATATGAGAGTCAAAATCCATGGGGCCCACACATGCCACGTAGGCTGGGTCGAAATTTTTAAATTTTATGTTCTTTTTTTATGAGTTTGAAGTGACTAAAGCGCGGGGGACGGCCGGCTGTCCCCTGGACGGTTGAGGGACAGCTCAGCCGTCCCCTGGCCGTCCCTCTTCCAGTCAACGGCGTCCCCTCGTCCCCGATACGTTTCTTGGGTCTTCTGGGAAAAGAGGGACGGTCCCCTTGCCGTCCCCCGGTACCCGGGATGTCCCGGGAACGGGTACGGGGCATTTTGAGGGGGGGACGCGTCCCCGGGTTTCCCTGGAAATAATACATCTCTGAATTTTTTCAAGGAATTCTGCATGAGTGCTGGAATTAATAGGGAGTTCACAGTTGCCTACAACCCTCAACAAAATGGGGTTGCTGAAAGAAAAAATAGAACCATTGTAGAAGCTGCTAAAGCAATGTTACTTGACCAAAACATTGAAACCTCTTTCTGGGCAGAAGCCTCGAGAACTGCTGTCTACATCCAAAATAGATGTCCTCATTCTCATCTTGATAACAAAACTCCTGAAGAAGCCTTTATTGGCATAAAACTTGACATTAGTCATTTTAGGATTTTTGGTTGTCCTGTCTATATTCATGTGCCCAAAGAGAAGAGATTTAAACTAGAACCTTCCGGAAAAAAGGGGGTATTTGTGGGTTATAGTGAAACCTCCAATGCCTACAGGATATTCGTACCTGAGCAGAAACAAATTGAATTGAGCAGAGATGTCATCTTTGAAGAAGACATTGCATTCAAGAGGGCAAGAAGTTCTAGTGAGATAGAAACCTATTCCCCTAGAGTACCTGAAATGGAACTTGCTCTTGAGATTCAGAGGGAGCATCCTGAGGAAATGCCACATGAACTTCCTTCTACTTCAGATGAGAATACAAATGACAACGGTAGAAAGAGGCCACTTTGGGCTAGAAAGATGATCAAAGAAGCTGAGGATCATGCATCACCCAAAGGAACGTTTAGGGAAAGTAAAAGACCCAAACGGTTCTCTAGCTATGTTGCTCTAATGAACAACATCATAAACTCAGAACTTGTCAGTGTTACAGAAGCCTTCAGACATCAAGCATGGAAGGATGCAATGACGAAGGAATATCAGTCCATTCTAAAGAATGATGTATGGGATATAGTGCCTAGACTGAAAGAGAAATCTGTTGTCTCTTCCAAATGGCTCTTCAAAATCAAGCATGCTGTTGATGGCAGTATAGAAAAACATAAAGCACGTTTCGTGGCAAGAGGTTTTCTCAAAAGGAAGGCATTGATTATGAAGAAACATTTGCACCTGTTGCCCGTTACACATCGGTGAGAGCAGTGTTAGCCATTGCTGTAGCTAAAGGCTGGAAGATCTATCAAATGGATGTGAAAACTGCCTTCCTAAATGGAACCATTGAAGAGGAAGTCTATCTGGAACAGCCTGAAGGTTTTGTGATACATAAACCTGATTCACATGTGTGCAGACTGAAGAAAGCCCTCTATGGACTTAAACAGGCTCCCAGGGTTTGGTATGAAAGAATTGACAGCTATCTCTTGGGACTAGGATTTTCCAAGAATGATGCTGACTCCAATCTCTACTTCAAGGTAATCAAAGGTGATATGCTAATAATTATTTTATATGTTGATGACCTGCTGATAACAGGAGAAGATCACCTCATTGCTCAAGGAAAGAAGGATCTAATTTCTAAATTTGACATGAAAGAATTGGGCATTCTACACTACTTCCTAGGTTTGGAAGTATGGCAGAAATCAAAGGGCATTATACTAAACCAAGGGAAGTATACTATTGATATTCTAAAGAGATTTGGAATGTTGGACTGTAAACCGATGCCTACACCTATGGAAACCAACCTTCACAAACTGAAAGAAGCAGCAGTAGAATCCAAGTATGCAGATCCAACCCTTTATAGACAGATGATTGGATCTTTGATGTATCTGGTTAACACCATACCTGATATTTGCTATGCAGTGAATGTTCTCAGCCAGTTCATGTGTGAGCCAAAGGAAATTCACCTAATGGCTGTGAAACATATTTTGAGATATCTTCAAGGCACTATTGGATGTGGTCTTCTTTACAAGAATGACCAACTAGATCTACATGGGTACTCTGATTCAGATTAGGATGGAAGTGTAACCGATCGGAAAAGCACATCAGGATGTTGCTTCAGTTTAGGATTGGCTATGATCTCCTGGATTTGCAGAAAACAGTCTTCAGTTGCACATAGCTCAACAAAAGCTGAATACATTGCAGCCTCTATGGGAGCAAGAGAAGCAGTTTGGCTTCGTAAATTGCTTGTGGGACTCTTTGGTGAGCCCTTGAATCCTACAATTATTCATTGTGATAATCAGAGTTGCATCAAACTCTCTGTAAATCCTGTCTTCCATGATAGATCTAAGCACATTGAGATCCCCTATCATTATGTAAGAGATATGGTGGAAAGGAAAGTGATCCAGTTGGAGTATGTTAGTACAAATGATCAAACTATAGACATTCTCACCAAGCCTCTCTCCCGAATCAAGGTAGAGCACTTCAGGAAGAAACTTGGTATGGTTGAAATGTAATTTGATATTTATGTTTGAAATACAAATTGTTTATAAATTGTACTAATATATAAAGATGTTTAATGTGTAAACTCTTTTGTCATGTGTGTGACTCCATGACCTTATGGGCCTACTCCCCCTGTGTACATTATTGAAAGGTGACGATCTTTCTAATAATGAACACTTGTATGTGACATTGTAAAGTGACGACTCTACAATGATGAGTTAAACTATCATGATAGATATCATGTGACTTGATATCTGTGGACATGTGATGATAGTATCTCTTGGACACTTTGATGGATATCATGGGACTTGATGTCATTTGAAGATCATTGTGATCCTTAAGAGATAAATCATGGTGGATAATTATGTCTGTGGACATGCCATGAATTATTATGGTAGACATCATGTGACTTGATGTCAATGCACATACCATAATGAAGAGGTGTTATGAAGAATGTCATGTGACTTGACAATATTAAGAAAACATGATATCTGTGGACATGTGATGATAGTATGTCTTGGACACTTTGATGGATATCATGGGACTTGATGTCATTTGAAGATCATTGTGATCCTTAAGAGATAAATCATGGTGGATAATTATGTCCGTGGACATGCCATGAATTATTATGGTAGACATCATGTGACTTGATGTTAGTGCACATACCATAATGAAGATGTGTTATGAAGAATGTCATGTGACTTGACAATATTAAGAAAACATACCATGTCTTCGATATCACGTGTTAAGGTGATATCTCCACTTATTTGATTTGAAATATCTTCCCTAGCTAAGAGGGAGTGTTGATGAATGGTAGCTTCGGTCAGATATAAATGATGATTGCTGAAAGCAACATCATCATTTATATGTGATCAAGGCTATTCTTCAAAATAAATATTTCTGGAAAATAAGTGAAATCGAATTTATAAGCATGCATAAATTCAATAAAATAAATTATGTTAAAATTCTGCATTTAAATATGAATCGGAACTCATATTATATACCCGCCACATATAAGGTTATGTGTGTGTGTTAAAGACACTAACCGAATGTTAGTCGGTCATGTGTGGAACCCGCGCGCTCAAAGGGACACGTCCCAAGTGGAGACACGTCCTCTCATGAGACGTGTCTCTTAGAGGCGGGTCTCCAAACATACATATGGTGGTTCCCTCATTGATATGCAAACATCGAAATTTATTAATGTTCCGCAATCAGCGCATTTAGCATAAGAGAAGAAATCAGGAAATTAGTATTTGACTTAGAATTCTCACATAGAATTTCAGACCTTAGTAATTCCTTAGATTTCTTAGGATCCTATTTGATACAGATTTGATTACATTTACAAGATGCACTTGTAAGATTCGAGACTAATGTCCTGTGGCACCCTATTTTGCACCATCAGAGTCAGTAACAATAAGTAATTATTAGTATATTTGAAATAAAGGGGATCTAATATTGATTTGGCACTTAAGTAATTCACAACTAATTTTCTGGATTGCAGACCCACATGATACCAAGTGACAATGACTATAGAGAAGCTTGGGCATCAAAAGTTAGGTGATTGGGTTAGTTGCAGAGGGCTGACTAAGTAAACAGTGAGTTAGATTAGTGTTAAGGGTGTTTATTGTTTCTATGAAATATGAGAATTTAAGCTACTGGTTATCTTACATTTGGATTGATGGACCTTGCAAGTGCCTGAGAAGAATGAAAATGATGTTGACATAGCAGTGACTATTGGAATGATGGATTTAGTAAGTGCCGGAGGAGATTGACAGGATGTTTGCATAGTAGAGAATATGATATGTGAGACTGCAAGTTTTATGCAATCAATGAGGTTTGAGATGATTCACGTATGCTCTGGATTTTCCCATGCATACACTGCAGATTGGGTGGATATGTAGAATGGCACTGAGATTTCACCTGGATGGATAGATTCTCAATGATGTTGACTGTTGAGGGTTGTGTGGAGTGGTCCTGAAAGAGTATAGAAGTGTTAAATGGAATGTATATATCCTAAAGCTCAACTCTAGTAACCTTCTGCATCTGGTGCACTCATTATCTGATCCAACAGTTTTTCTATACAGAGAGATAAGTATTGACTCTTGGGTAAAGGTGAATCACAGAGAAATTTGGTTACTTGTATGACCTTTGTGGTAGTCTTCTGTGGACGAATAATATACAAATGGGAGCTGAATCAATCCATCAATCTCTGTTGGTTAGTTGGTCAATTCAATCTCGGGCATGCATGCACTTGTAGTTCAGTTTTTTATTTTGTTGTCTTGTTAATATTCCAGTAAGGGATTGAACATGGTAATTGTAATACTGATAGTAGTTTGACAAAATCTAGTTTCTATATGGATCTGCAAAATAAAAGAGTATGAAGCGCTACAGAAACAAGAAAACTAAGCGTGGGTTGGACCTTGGCACCCTAACGAGGAGTGCACAGGACTTGCACCTGCATATCCTAGGTGTAAGAGTGCCTGTTTCAAAGAAATGGGTTGGAAGAGACAGATTAAGTTTGTGTTAATAAAATATGGTTCAGTTTTACATAATGTGGGCCCGCCTAATTATATGCAAAGATTGAATTGGATCTCAGGTGACCAAGTTACTCTTAATGGTTAATTAGGTCCCTATTTGATTTAATTAATCCCTTTCAATCAACTAATCTACATATACACCATATTCAATGCAATTATGCTTTTACAATGTAATGTTGAACATCCTTAAGGACCTAGGACCACATATTAATATGATAACACTAGAAGATTACGAACTTAAGAAGAATGGAAAGCTACATGATTATGTCAAGGGATATAATACACCTTGCCATAAATTTTGTTGAGGGATAGATGACGCTTTACTCCTTTTTCAAGTCTCTCTAAAAGATGGAAAAATATGATCTGCAACACATGGGCCTCCCATTAAGAAGTGCCACTTCAATGCAAAAGTGTGCTTAAACCTAATTTACATCAACATATATCCCCACTGACCTTACTGTGCTAGCATCAGTCCCTAATGGAATTGCTTACTTGGGGTGCACAATGGGTTATTGGAGCCTCCATGCTTGTGGAATCAACCATAGCAAGACTATTGATTAGTACTTCTCCCTCAGGTCCTAAAATAGAAACATTGCTATTGGGCATTACCCTCATTTATACAACATATGCCTTATTATATAGGTGTAGAGTAAGAAATACAAAACACAGAGTTGGCTGTACCTAACGTATCATTATTAAATTTTAATTGTAACCCTAATCTACCAGCTGAGTGCTACAAAATACATGGTGCCCCGATAGATGATAGGACAGTCTGTTATCAGTCCACCTGTATGATAATATGATTACAATAAATGCACAACATGCTCATATTTCCGAAATGCTCCAATACGAATACTCATAGCTGTTGCAACATCACACCAAATCATCATTTAGTAACTAAGTAATATAGGAATATCCCTTTTAACTTAATGGAAATATCAAATTATGGAATGTTTGTCATTTGACTTGTGTTTTAACCTCCCAATTGATCCATAGCTTTGAAAATAATTGGTCATATACATACATTATAATGCAATGATAACCATAATTTGATGATAAAATGATAAGGGGCAACCTCATATATATAAAGGAGGAAACAAAAAGGGCATGGATTCCAGCTACGGATTATTGTGGCCCATAACACAACCGATCATATTCACTTAGTAAATTTACTTTTATAATTTCTTTCTGATAAGTGGTCTTTTACAACATAAGGTAATGAGCCAGATCTGTATCATCCTAAAATAATAAATTATGATCTTATGGACATACTAATAATTGGTTGTGTCTAGGGTGCAATATCTGCTTTATTATGAGTGTACACTGTATATACATGCATATAAGATGCTTTGAGATTTTAAAATATTTATCTTGATTGTGGTCATTAAATAAGTTTTACTTTACTTCAATCTTTAAGTCAAATTGAAAGAAGAATCTTACTGTAGAAAAATGAGATCTCCAACATGTGTGGGGTTTGCATATTACCATAACTGAGTCGAATATTATAGGTGATAAATCTCTTTTTCAGATAATCATGATATGTAGACTTAGGAATCATGATAAATTCCACAAATCATCTTAGGAATTTATGGGTGTAGGAAGTAGATTTTCGAGATCTATAGTTGAAGTCTGGGAATGATATAATGAGCTTTCCTGGAAATCAAGGCAATCATATGATAGAGATTTGAGCCCTGCAGAAGGTGGAAGCATGAAAGATACAGGGAGACCTACCAAGGCTAGGAGATTGGTTGTTGTGGACCAGCTAGCTCATATATGGAATTTAAAAGTTCAAGACACAAGGAAAGGCATAATAATATAGGAGAATAGTTTGAAGCCCAAATCAACAATATCTAGAATAAAGGTAGATTTGAGGAGGTATTTTCTAAAACGAATTAGGAATGTGATAATGGAGTACTAGAGCAAGGTTTATATGCATTGCAATTGTGGGAGAAGGACAAATATAGTCCATAATTAGAGTTTAGAAGATAGAATCTTAGGAATTGTCAATGTTGGTGAAAAGTATTGTAAGGAGATGGAGTTGATAAGTTTAGAGAAAACTATGAACAATATCCACATGCAATTGCAAATGTAATGATGATAAACCTTGATTTTTGTTTAGGCTAGAATGTAGAAGCATGCTGAAGAGAAGGTAGAGGAGATCTCTTAGGGACAACTTAGATTGTGAAGAATTAGAAGCACCTAGAACATGTAATTTTGGGGGATCACTATCCAAGATCCAATTAGAAGAATAATTGAAGTGAGAATCACTCACACTTAGGCAAAACACACATGCTATGGGTGTTGCAAGAGGGTTTGCATACAGAGCTAACAAAGATAAAATTATTGGCTCTAATGGTAGTGCATATCAATGCGTGAAAAAATATGGAACCTAGCTTGGAGATATATTTTAGTTTGTATTTTTTTTTGATTACTATGAATGTCTAGATTGTAATTCTAGTATTTGAATGGAAGTGCATTCTTTTAATGTAATTATCATAAGGGAGAGAATTTTATTTGGAAGGAAAGTTGGCAAAGGAGAGATTTTAGAAGCATCGCATAAGCAACACATGCTAGAACTCTGTTACAAGGATAAGATCTGATTGCTTTGAAGTGTGAAGCAAGGAGCCATTTCATTGGAAGAATTGGATTGGATGTTAGTGGAATTTGTGAAGTGCATTGATTTGACACAAGAGAAGACAAAGATCAACAAATTCCATAGCAAACTACATAGTAGCTTGGTGGGATACATATAGAATCATAGATAATAGTGCTATAGTCTATTATTGAAGCAATTGAGAAAGCAAAACACTATAAGAGGAGGTAAGCACTTGCAAGATTATTTTAAAAGTTTCAGAGGAAATGGACATGGAAGGAAAGAGCAACACCTTGTTAAGATAACAATAACAAGATGCATCATATAATGGGACATTCAAAGGTGGATGTCACATATATGGAGGTAACTTTCAAATAGACCACTTGTTAAGGTGCTCATGAGAAGTGACTCCTTCAATACTTTCTAAAAGGGGAATTAACCTTGAGTAGGCTTTAACAAGTTGAAGATCATGTTTTGTCAAAAAGAAACCTTACCCCTGTAGGGAGGGGTAATTGTAAGGAATTAAAAAGGAAATTCTTGGGTTTTTCTGTAATGTCCCTTTCAAAAGCATAATCAGTTTGTGAACAATTAGCCTATTTTCCAAGTTGTCTTGTAGGCTAATTGGTGGGCAAGGGAGAACTCCAAACTTCTTGGAGAGCACATGATTGATCTAACAGTAGTTTTATTCATGGCAGCGAGTTCAAAGGGTCTTGGTGAGCCTCATGATGCTTTCAGAATGCGATTCCATCATTTTGGGAGATCCCCAAACTTCTTGGAGAAGCATGTTATTTTAAGACAGATGCCAAGAGGCATGGTATCTACCAATTCACTTTTCTTGCTGTTTTAGTTGTTGCTGATGGTATTTGTATAGATCGTACAGTTGTAGATGGACATATTGAAGTATTTATGAGCCGTACCATTTCTAAGGAGGCTGTACTAGTTATAGATGAGATGTGGGAAGTTTGGAAGTGAAATGCTCACTTTTTGTGTTCATTTGTTACAGTTTGGAGGTGTCTAGGGTGAGTTATTGTTGCCAAATGTTTTCTAGGAGAACTTGCTGGTCATTCAGGGCCATATATGAAATAAACATTTAAGTATAAGTGACATTTAATGTATATAGTTTCAGGATGTTTGAGATGGGTTTCGGATCTTTAGGAGTTACAATGCAAATTTTAGTTTTTGGAGGATCTTATAATTTTTCTCTTAGTCAAATTTTAGTAATCAACAGTTTTCAGTGTGCTCTCTGTGTGTGTTTAGTTATGATTTGACAATTTATCAGTAAAACTAAGTGATATCAAACCTGCAATCAACATCTAACGCCATCTATCTGAGGTATACCTTTGTTGGGTACTTGAATATTTTGTTATCTATGTTATTTGGCTCATTTTGAGTTGTTGCAGCAGTTAAGATTTGTGAACAGAACTTTTTATCAGCATAAATCAGCAAGATAATGTTCTCTAATGATGATTCTGTAATGCAAAGGTAGTTGTATTTTTAATCTGTATATGATACGACTAATTCAGTAATGAATTAAAGTTCTAACACAGAGAGCAGAAATGTAGAAATGTAACAAAATACACAAGTAGATGCGCGGCTAATTTAAATGTTAATTGTACGTACTAATCTAAATTTTTACACAAATCAAGTACATGCTATTAAAGCCTAGTTTAGCAGGGTTTTGTATACTTTGCGTGAATGCTGATCCATAATCTAATTTAGTATAGCAGTCTAGGGGACAACACACCAATTGCAAGCAGAATTGATATGTTATAATGATGCAAAATCATAAACTTATAAAATTCTAGTAGACAACGGAGAAAGTACAGAGCTGATATGTTTTGGTAATGCAAAAACATAATAACAAACACTGATTGAAGTACAATTGTAACTGTAGAATCAATCTGTAAATGGTGCAACTAATTTGGTAATGAAGCAACTAATTCAGCAATGAAGCACAGTTTTACCAAATAGAACAGAAATTCAACAAAGCACAGAAAAACATACAGCAGATAATTGAAATGTAAATTTACACAAAGGTAGTATTTAATATGAAGCTTAGTGTAGAAAGGTGCCTTTATACTTGGGATGAATGTTGATATATATCATAATACGGTGTAGAAGTCTAGGGGAGAACACATTAATGGTGTAACTGATATGTTGTAGTAATGCTAAAGTGTCAGCTCCTAAAATTGTAGGGGACATCATATCAACTGTGGAATTTGTATGTTATGGTGATGCAAAAGCTCGGTGTAACAGGGTGTGGTATACTTTGCATGCACTTTGAGAGAAAATGTAATTTATTGCCGAAGTCTAGGGGACAAAATATCAATTGCAGGTTTATATATTATAGTGATGCAAAAGCATAATAAGAAATATCAATTGAAGTGCATTATAATTGTAGAATTAATCTATAAATGATATGAATAATTTGGTAATGGATCAAAATTTTACTTAGTAGAATTGAAATATAACAAAGCATGAAAGAACATAGAATAGATAATGTAAATGTTAATAGTATTTACTAATTTTGATTCCATCCAGAAATAGATTATATATTAATCAAGTTTGGTGTAACTAGGTGCAGCTTATTTTGGATGAATGTCTAAACAAAAGGTAATGTAGTGTAAAATTCTATAAGCACAAATGGATGCATGTATTCTTCTTGTACTTAAACACTTGGATAGGCTTGTGTGTGTACGGTTGTTCTTCTCAAGTGAGGAGTGGAATGAGAATCATATACATAAGCGAAGTGTACATGTGAAGTTGTAGTGCTAAGCTATCTTCTGATACCTTTCTTTGGGGTGGGAGAATAACAGATTGCATGATCCTTCCATTGCTATGCTCTGTTTTGTTGTATGAGATGTATGAATAGATGATATGGTTAGGGCTTACACGGACATTTTGATGAAAAGGGTTACTTTAGTTCTTTCTAATCTCAAGCATTCATTCAAGCAATAGTTACTCAGTTATTTTATTTTTGTAAATGTAATCAAATCTTTATCAAAGTGGATCCTAAAATCTAAGGTTAAAACTAAAGTCTGAAATTCTATGTGAGAATTCTAAGTAAACACGATTTCCAGATTTCTTCTTAAACTCGAATGTGCTGATTGCAGAACATCTATTGATTTCTATGTTTGCATATCAACCAAGGAGTCGTCATAAATACGATTGTAGACCCGCCTCCAAAGGATGCGCCTCATGAGAGGACGTGTCTCCATAAGTGGAGACACGTTCGCTCATGGGACGTGTCCCTTAGAGCGTGTGGGTTCTTGAAGAAACCGTTTAGCATATGGTTAATGTCTAACACACATAAACCTCTACACTATGGCGGATAGGAGAATTTTGACTATATGAAATGCAAATAACAATATCTTTTATTAATACGAATTTATATATATATGCTCATAAATTCGATTTCCATTAATATGTGTATTGAGGATAATCTTTGATCACATATAAATAACGAAGATGCTTTCAGCATTCGTTACTTATATCTGACCGAAGCTATCATCCATTAACAGTTTTCCTTTCAGAAATTGCATTTCTTTTTTAATATATGCCCTTAGCTCTTATTAGTTTGAATTTTTATTCATTTTGTATCATCAAGGATATTCAGGTGTAACTGGTTTGAGGGAAACATACCCTGACCATACACAAATGCTCCCATTTGAGTCACATACTAGTTGAGGTCTGTGATTGAGGTTGGAATTGTTTCCTAACATTCTTTTGATCCCAATATTTGACACATTATCCAAACCTTTGAGAAATCATCCTCAATTAACACAACCTCAATTAACTTGGCATATTTAAAAATTAAATTGAAGAACACTACTTTTGTGTTAATAGAAATAATTAATGAAGATGACTAAAAATGAATACATGTGAAGATTCCATACCCCAGTAGAGAGACTCTTGAAGTCCTTTTATAAGTATGCCATTTTTATAGTGGCATCCTTGCTTTTCTTTTGGCTAACCCATAAGATATGCTTCAAGAAATACATTTTTTCAAAACTACTTTGTAGCTGCTTTCTGTATCGTCTCAAAAGATTTATTTGTACTTTGGAAGTGGTATATTTTTTCTAGAAGTATTTTGCATATAAAAATGCTTTTATTTCATGGAAAATTTATTCTCAAATTTTGCAAGGCCCTTTAATCAGATAATTATAGAACATTTTGAGGTATTAAGGTCTTTTTTCATTCTATGGAAATATTTCTTTTAACTTCGTATATTTTGAATGCACGTCCATTTCATCGTACTTGTCTACATTTATAAAATATAATACCAATGTAGGTCATGATTAGAAACAATGCTATTAACGTTGTCTTTTGAGCAGTTCCCTGGGCTCCTAAAGGTTCCAAATTTGCTCGCAATCCGCCTGTTCCTGAGGTAATATTTTTTATACTTTTTTTTTTGCCCCCAAATTACTGGATTCTATTTGTTTTGTGTCAGTGGATAAATACAAGATGGGTTAAATTATCAATTTGTCATATTTATCTTCATTTAAGAAGAGATTTTGTAATTTTCATAAATTGAAATGTATTCTATCAATGAATGAAGTCAGCATTAGTGAGTATTGCAAACATTTTTGAAAAAACTGCAAATTCTTTGAGCCAAATTTCTAATATTATTATTTTTTAATGAACTGATATTACATTTATTGTGTATGTTTCGAGGCATGTATTCTTTATAATGTTGAATGATTATATTTTCTGTCTTTATCTTTTATTATTATTTTTCAAATTTGAAGGTTAACACTCTCTCTCTCTCTCTCTCTCTCTCAGTGTGCGTGTATTTGCATGCACACATGCATGTATGCAACTATTTTTATTGTGGTGGAGTTTTATGTTCTTGAATTCATCAAATTACTACATCAAATCCATCTTAATATGGATCTGATGTCTTTCTTTTAGTGTTGGGTTTTTTGTGGTTGCCATGGGAGTGTTGTTTTAGTGGTTTTGCAGATCTGAGGGTGGTTAGAGAAGGCATGGAAAACACATCACAATCAGAGATTGAAAAGTTAAATGGCCATATACAAGTTGTGGAAACTAAAAATGGAGGATCTCCTAGAGGAGAGAGATTAATGGAGAGCTATGACATAGAAGGACAAGGTTGTGGATATGTTTGATGCAGATTGGACAAAGATGGACAAAAAGGATTGAGGGAGAACACAACTTTCTTTTTGATTCAGTTCTTCTGAATGTCTTTGAGGAGACTATTGTACACATCTTATGGAGAAGGATTGGTGAGATTTATCAAACAAAGTTTGGTAAATGAGCTTTATTTAAAAATAAATTTGTATTCCTTGAAAATAAATGAAGGAGACTGTAGTTGGGCATTTAAATGTATTTAATTTAATTTTTGAGTCAGCTAGGAAGCATTGATGTTAAATATGCTTTCTACCTAAATCTTGGGAGAATCTAATAAATGCAATAGGTGGTGGTATTGCAGAGCCTAATATGGATGCTCTTGTTGCTACTTTTCTCAGCGTAGAAATGAGGCAAAAATCCATGGATGAGGGTCCCAAGGATGTGCTACATGTGCGGGGTAGAGCCAAGGAAAAAGTTGGTAAGGAAAAGGGGGACAAGGAGAGGTTTAAGTCAAAAGGATGATATAAAATCCTTGGTAAGAGTAGAGTAGAATGCTAGAACTATGGTAAACGAGGACATGTAAAGAAGGAATGTAGAAACAAGAAGCCTTATGAAGATTCCGCTAATGATAAATCCTTCAGTGATGAAATTGATGCTTTGATTATTTGTGCTAACATTGCTAGCAATGACGCGTGGTTTTGTTGGAATTTTAATAATCGTCATTTTGTAATAAAACAGCCTATAGCATAAACAATAATAATATTAATATTATTATTGTATAAACTATAGATTAGTTAGGTGGTGGTTGTTTGTTTGGTTCATATTCAATTGAAGGAATATGAATTTATATTGGTTGCCTCTCCATAATAAAATTGCTCATTACTTGCCAATTTGATTATGACATTAGAGCAGCCATCAATCTTGTGCCTATGATTTTAGAACGCTACCACTAGTTCTCATTGAGAAGAGAAGTTTTGCAAAAGAAATATAGGGCCCTAGCAAAGAAAGATAACATAGCCTAGGGAGACAAGTCTTGCAAAGAGAAGATTGTTGGTGTCAATATAGAGAGGATTGTGCCATCTCTTGCCGAATATATATCTTTCTATTGCTCATAGGAAGATTAGTGATCTTAATAGGAATTTTGTTTCTTTGTTTGTTGTTTTTTACAAAAAGAGGGATAATCCTTGGTTGCAATGATGGCATCTGTAGTAAAGAAAAATCCTTGCATGACTATTGAAGCAAAAGATAGTCTTGGAGCAGCTAATGGATGAAGTGAAAATGTGAGCAAGTTTGCCAAAGAAATACTATGGTCTCAAATTTTTGCCATTGATGTTGTTAGCCAATTTGCAGATTGGTGGGCCTTTACATTCCACAAAGTGTGAAGACACGTACAAAAGGAGAAAGTTGCATTTAAAAAAAAGAAATCCTGTTCTTATGAAGTTTGTTGTATATAATAGTTAGAGTTAAAATAAAGTAAAAGGCAACACTATATTGTTTTATTTTTTGGACTTCAATTTTTTTTTGAGCAAAATGCAACACGAGCAAATTTTGTTTAAAAAAAAAGGTTAAAAAATTACAAACCTTTTCTTTGTTACATTTCATAGCAACAATCACAATGGTATAAACGGTGCCTTTGATTCACACTTATGGGTGATGCTGTCATGTTGAATTGTTGCATTTAACACCTAAAATAGCTGCAATGATTGTGGAATCGGCCTTGTAAATTATTGGGGAGAAATAAGAGTGAACATTTTTTTATAGAGATAAGGAACAACTACATCTTATAAACTGGCTCCCTATGCTCCAAAAATAATGCTTCCTGACTTTAGCTATTGAGAGGTAATAAGTATTCTACCTAAAAAACCAAGGTCCAAACTAAACTTGCGTTTGGAGATTTGTGGGATATGGTTTCTATAAGAATCACTAGACTCATTCAAGCTTGAGATGAGTAGAGATGGTATGATAAGGTCAATCATAAGGCCAAGCTGATAATCTTGTTTGGTGTTTCCGTTGAGGTTCAACCTTAGATTCAAACAGCCACAACTACCAAAGAGGCTTGAGATTATCTCAAGACAATATCTGAATCCAAAAATAAAAATCAAATTCTCCATTTGTAATGTCAACTATATTGTTTGCAAATGCAAAATGGTGAATAGTTGGAGTCATTTGCAAATAGTGAATCTAGACAACCAGAGTCACAAAAGAATACTTATGGAGACAACAATAAGCATCCTCATTGGCAGAAAAAGGACGACAATCAACATGGGGATGTTTCTTTCATAGGTGATTCTAATAAAAGATGATTTTTTGTATGTAGTAGTGACTCAAACTTCCAATTTTGACAAATCCTGTTTAGTATGTTGATTTTGATAAGTTAATTTGAATAACAAAGGAAAACCACTTTGGAGACAACAAGATAACATATATGAATTAGTATTGACAGAACAGTTGAACACCAGAAATTGGGCCACCAGATTAAACTTTCTTCTCCATTATATTGCTTCAAAAGTTATTACAATTCATAGCAGAAGTCTTTGCTTGTGCTCTATTCTATGAATATGACTGAATGCTAATGATTATGATATTCCTGCTCCAAAACTCAGCCTTGGTTTCCCTTATATACGGGAAGCAACAAGCTTCAGGGCGTTACATCAAAAGTGGTGTCATTTCATTCATATTTTTGCTAATCAGAAACTAAAACCCTAACCAATGTAATTAAAAATAGACAAGAGATAACTAATGTAGCCTGCAACACTTGTGACACACCACAGTCTGTTAATCTCCATAAGGTACCCGTGATCACTTAAGATCTGTTCAAGATCCTTCCTCCATGATAATGTATCCAACGCTGCGTGACTTCAATGACTTCCATTCCTTACATTGCTCGAGCAATAAACAAATTCAAACTGGAAAGATGCTCCACATATCGTTCACTAGCATATGTATCTGCGTTGGTAATTATATCTTTCATAACATATTCCATAGAAAACATCCCTTCAAGTTGTGCATGGGTATTGTTCATTACTGTCAATTCATCATTTATCGAATTGAAAGCCTGTGGTAGTAGTTGGGTCAATTCATCTTTCCATTCACTTTGGTGTTTAAGATTACTTGTATCATCGAAGAAAGATGGGAAAGGGATAGCCAGCGGCTGATCAAAATCATCTAGCTCCTCTATAATTGCAGTTTGAAACTTATTATGTATGTCCATCAACACATCAATATTTTTAAGTACTTGGTCATCCACATTTTCTTTGGCCATCAATTCCTCCTTCTTCTCTATTATCCAGTGCCACAATCTTTTGTGCTCTTGAAAAGCATCATATGTTTTGGTGTGAATTGTCCAAATTGATCGGCCTGTCCTAGTACCTTCTCAAATCTCTTTCTAATTAGTTCTGAGGCCATCTCAAACTTGATGATTTTCATCTTTCTTTCCAATTCATCACATTTCTTTTGAGCCTTTTCAGTCTTATGCTTCCAGTATATATTTTCTGACATAACTTCTAGTACCTTATTCTCACATTCCACCAATGGAGAGTAGGTGCCTGAGGAAGAGGGTAACTTATCCTTGTATTTGACTACTTCTTGCCGTAACCTCTCGTTCTCAGAAATGTATTTCTTGTTATCTTTCACTAATTTTCCAATTTGTCCCTTAGTAAATTTTTCAACATTGATATTCAGGTCAGCAGTCTCCATGGGGTCTGTGTCTCCCACTCTCTGTACGAGAAGATGGCCGAATACTTGACCTGGGTCATTAATAATAGTAGGCCTTTTCTGTGGTGGGTACATGGCCCAAATTAGAAGAGTGGAGTTATCTAGATTATATCTTGAGCCAGTGTAAATGTTATCACTTGCCTCAGTAGTCAACTGCAAAGATTTGTCCTATCTTTTCCTAAAGCTATTGAATACAATGGCAGAGCTGATATCCCATCTTGGTAGGAGCATAACTCCAGCCTCATGCAACAACTCTCTCCCCTTTTTTGGAGTAATGTTCTCCATCTCCTTATCTACCTCTCCCTGTAATTCATTTAGGACCTCAGCTTCTTTGTCAGGAGGGATTTCTTTTATTCTCTCTCTCTCATCATCTTACCCTTATATTCATAAACGAATGCCTTGAATTCAGGAGATTTGACAAAAGCATCATCTCAAGTAAATTTTTGACTTGCACTATGCCTGACATCATCAAAAAGTTGATTTGATGCCTCAAACACAATAATACTTCTCTCAAGTGGAGGTTCATATCCCTCAACAATAGGTTTTTTTTGCCTGTATGAATCCAACTTCACTTTCAACATTTCCTTCGCTTGTTGTAGTTGTATCAACATAAAAACTGATGTCTGGGGTAGGTTGTGGTGATATGTGGCAAAACGGCATTATATCCTTAGCTTGTATTGCTGCAACATCCTCTGCTAAAGAGGCATCTTTTCTCCTCTTGAATGCCAAAGGAGGTACATCTTTGACCAATTCAGCCTCATGTTGAAGCATTTTATCCATCCTTTCCACAGGGTCTTCAATCTCATGAAAGGCCCCAATGTATAGTGCATTGTGACTCATTTTCCATGCTTCAGCCATCATTATCCTATTATACATGTCCCTCCTTGATGCATGGCATTCATCAGTATTTCTGATCAAGTCATCATCTATGAACAACACATGTTTATACTCTTTTAGCTTCTTTGTCAATTTAGCATTGTGGATGAAATGCTCAGGGTCAAACCATTTTCTTTCATTTCCTTTGGGTAGGTTATAATGTTCCAATTTATCATTAATAACTTCATACCCCTTCTCAGAAACAACAGTAGAGTCACCAAAACAAAGAGTATTTGGCATAAGCGACTGGTTGCTATAACTTTTCAAATGTAGGAAATCTGAATAAGCCAATTGTCTAACTATTTCTAGATATGCTACTCTGTCTGGAACTGTCCTTGGTAGGAGGAATGGGGCTCCTTCAAAACCATAGACTCTGATCTTAGTATAGTCATCATATACATAGTTTGAAAACTCGGACTCCGTGCGGACTCGGCAGCCCAAAATAGGACTCGGACTCGGGACTCGGCAAAAAAAATTGAAAAAAATCATGTTTTAAAGCTGAGAAAGCAGCCTCCAGCTGCAGCAAGAGTCCTTCTTCGGGAGTTCGGGAGTTGAGTCTCGGGAGTCCAAGCCAGAGACTCTCCTTGACTCGGTCGTAAGAAACTCTTTATGATTATCCCAATCAGCAATCCATAGCAATTTGCTTGTCATGGCATTCAATCACCATCATGGCATTCCATCACCCATGAGACCACATTTCTTTGAGGCATTTTTTTCAAACAGTTCATTGCCTTGTCTATGCTATTGCTTACTATTATGCTTTGATAAATAGATTTTTCCAAGCATCCATAGCTTGTTCGAAAGCACCTGTTTTAGGCTTTTAGCCATAGCAGCAAGGCAATGAATTGTTTGATAAAATGCTTTGGTAGACATGTATGAAAAATGTGGTAGCATAGACAAGGCAGTGAACTGTTTGAAAAAATGCCTCAAAGAAATGTGGTCTCATGGTGATGGAATGCCATGACAATCCATAGCAATTTGATTTTCATTGCATTCCATCACCATGAGACCACATTTCTTTGAGGCATTTTTTCAAACAGTTCACTGGCTTGTCTGTGGATTGTCATGGCATTCCATCACCATGAGACCACATTTCTTTGAGGCATTTTTTCAAACAGTTCACTGCCTTGTCTATGGCTTGTCTGTGGATTGTCATGGCATTCCATCACCATGAGACCACATTTCTTTGAGGCATTTTTTCAAACAGTTGACTGCTATGTCTATGGCTTGTCATGACATTCCATCACCATGAGACCACATTTCTTTGAGGCATTTTTTCAAACAGTTCATTGCCTTGTCTAAGCTACCACATTTTTCATACATGTCTACCAAAGCATTTTATCAAACAGTTCACTGCCTTGCTGCTATGGCTAAAAGTTTTGCTTGTCATGGCATTCCATCACCATGAGACCACATTTCTTGAAGCATTTTTTTCAAACAGTTCACTGCCTTGTCTAAGCTATTGCTTACTATTATGCTTTGATAGTTTTTTTCCAAGCATCCATAGCTTGTTCGAAAGCACCTGTTTTAGGCTTTTAGCCATAGCAGCAAGGCAGTGAACTGTTTGATAAAATGCTTTGGTAGACATGTATGAAAAATGTGGTAGCATAGACAAGGCAATGAACTGTTTGAAAAAATGCCTCAAAGAAATGTGGTCTCATGGAATGCCATGACAAGCAAATGCAATTGGCAGCTGCTCCTAGTTATTAGTTATGCAATGTGAAGTAATTGCATAACTGCTTAGGTTGACTTTGTAAAAACTATGTTGTAATTGAAATTTTGTCATCTATCAGCATCTAGTTATTAGTTATGCAATGTGAAGTAATGCTTTGAGTTTGAAAGATGTGCAATGCAATGTAATCAGCAAATGAATATAAACTACAAAAATCTATTTTTTACAATTCATTAGTTAAAACTCTTTATTTTATTTGCTCTCTATATCTCTATGCAATGGAAATGCCTTTCAATTTAAAAAAAAAAATAGTTTTTATCTCTTGTTCTACAATTTTTTACGTTTTTTTTTTAAATCGGATTTTTTACCGATTTTTTCAAAAAATCTTACTTTTGGTTTGCCGATTTTTTCCCCAAAAGATTTTTGGTGCTATAGTACAAACAGTTGAAAGAGATTCTGCAATGGCATTTTAGATCATTTGCTTATGTTTTTCATATAGATAATTTCTCATCGACAGAGCATAGTACCAAAGGTTGTATCAGGAGTCAAAAATATCTGTTTGAGGAGATGCTTCATAGTTCATACCAATAGAATATGAAAATTGTTGTTGCAAGTTCCAATTAATAGCAATGCATGAGCATCAAGTGGCAATAGAGAGCATTCATGACTACTATAAATGAAGACAATAGATGAGGTTTGGTCAATGGTAGAAAACTGTGGCAGAATTGTGGAACTTAATTATTTAATTCTTTATTGCTTATTATTAATTAATTGTCACAGCAAGCATGATATGTTGAATGTAATAATAAGATATTTCCCGTATATAATAGTTTTTTGGATTAAGCATTATATAATTCTTTATTGCATATTAGTTTTCCTGTTAGTTTATCTTGGCAGATTTGATAGTTGAATAATTTTTTTTCTAATCATCCTAGTGGTTTCCCAACACTGTGCAGGTTGAAGTTGTATTTGACCATGGCCTGGAGAAGTACAATTAGATGTTGATGCTACTAATTGCGCTAAATCTGGCTGAAACATTCAGTCTGTCATGTAAAATACTTTTCAGACATGAATGCTGTCAGTAGAGTTGTGGATTGAATAAAGTCCACTTGGAATTGCAGTTTAATAAACAACATCACAGTAAAATTACTTTGCGTGTTTATTAGTTTGATGTTACTTGATATATATGAATACGATGCAGTCAGTAATTTGAGGCTTGATTAGACTACAAAGGAAAAGAACAAGAGAGCTCCTATTAAGGTCCACGATAGCTGGCTCCCTTATTAGACAACAAGGTAAATATAATAAATTCAAAAACGATTTTTCTGAAAATAGCAAGTATAATAAATACAACGTGACTAACTATAAAAGTAAATACTAGAAAATTCAAAAACCTAAAAAAATATGACATCATCATAGTTGGAAGGATAATCATTCATTTATCAAAACCTACTCAGAATGATATAAGGACACAGTGTTGTTCGGTGCATTGGATAATTTAAATTTTATGAAATTTCCAATCAATAACTACATAAATTTTTAATCTCTATATCAGAGTCCAAGAAAAAATAAGCAAAATTTATAACTGTGGATGACCTCACAGTTCAAATAACTGGAAATTCCTTAGATTTTAAAGATTGGTCAATCTGTATCGGTTAACAGGAAAGAGGAAAAAAAAATCAACATTTTGTTACAAGACAACATTCAAAAGAAAAGGGGGCAAGATGCCAAATATTCCCGGTTAGTGCATTGCGTTGGTGTTCTTCCTTTAGGTTATACCTTGTTGGCTTCATTTTGTTTCATTTGAACCCTAAGATATGTTTTGAAAATTTAAAAAGATTTTCTTGCAGTCATCACTAAATTTTGAATGCAAGCAAATGCTGAAGTATGTTGTTTAAAAATAAATATATACAAAACTTCAATTACGAATGCAGCTTGCAAAATCAAATAAGTGAGAGTGAGTTGAGTTTCTGCACCCTTTAAATAAGTGCCAATAATATATACAATTTAAGGGTTCAGGACTTGCCGATGAAGGTTCTAGTTGCAATCTTCCTGGGTATTTCCATGTT
Organism: Sequoiadendron giganteum; assembly: GCA_007115665.2. Classification (NCBI taxonomy): domain Eukaryota; kingdom Viridiplantae; phylum Streptophyta; class Pinopsida; order Cupressales; family Cupressaceae; genus Sequoiadendron; species Sequoiadendron giganteum. The sequence goes on from CM021110.1 coordinate 314,845,547, forward strand.
GAATTGTTCATCCTGTTAAGATGTAGACCGAATGAAAATGCTTAGCATTAAGAATGGTCAAACCGCCATGTTGAGTTTATCTTTTACATTTGACTCATAGAATCATCTTTTGATAAATATTTACCGTTAAAAACGGAAGGGTTGGTCTGGGCAAAGGGGAAGTCATTTCATGAACATGAATATTCTTGTTCGAAGTCATATCAATGAAATGAAGGATGCGTGAATACTGCAAGAAGTATTCCTGTAAAATAATTCAAGAGAAATGTATCTATGGGGCTGAATTGCAAGTATACCTATCAAAAAATTCGAAGTCATATTGTCTGAAGACTGGAAGACAATATTTGTTGGGAGATTTATGGGAAAACTATTGTTAGTGCTCATATTGTTGTGTTGGGTATGAGTTGTTTTAACACAACTAATATGGTATAAATTTATTGTCCTGAATGATTTGGTAGGGTGAATGCAAAATCAATATTATTTATGTGTTGCTTTGAAAAATAATATGGTATTAGAGCAGTGAGATCTATGGACAGTATTGGCCTTGAAGTTTTGAGAGGCAATGCAGTCATCACATACATGCCGCAGTAGTAACATCTTGAATATTTTCGCCCTCCATTCTCATCTCAATCAAAGTATTTTGTTGAGGAGAGCCATTGATTAAGTCGTGGGCTGCACCACAGTAGAGAGTGGCATGGAGTTACATCACGTGAGGATCGAAGAGCGAAGAGATCTGCTCGTGTTGCTGATTGCTGACAGTTTGACGAACTTCCAGTTGATCAAAATCATCTTTTGATAGTCAGCAGATAAGTTCCATGGCTTTAAAGTCACATGATCCTAATGAGCGAGTTATAAGCGATCAATATGTTTGATAATTTCAGCACAAATTGATGCTGTCATTACTTTTGGCAGATATTCTACTGCTGTTACCTGTCAGATTTGGATGACTTGGAGGGGTCCTTTCTTTCATTGACCATTGAATATTATGTGGATATATCCACCTACTACCTGTATGAGGTTTTCGTTCATCTCCTTATATCTTTTGATTCTACACACTAAGCTGCCAAGGAGTTAGATGCTCTTGCTTGTCACAGGTTCTAAGATTGATTACATTTTTTCTTTCATTTTATTACCTTGTGTTCAGCATAAGTCAAGATTTAAAGGGGTAGTCATGGATAAATTGAGTTTCATTGATAAATTCGAAGGTAGAAATTTACATTCTAGATACAAATGCAGTTACGTCTGATAAAAAAAAATCTTTGGGATTTTGTCAAACCGAAATCAATCTAGTCAACTGATGCAAATGAACTTGCTAAGTGGAATATCAAAAATCAAAAAGCATTGGGGACAATTGGCCTCGATTTGTCAAAAGCATACTTACACCGTGTGGATTTTACGAAGTTTGTTAAAGAGATTTGGGAGTCATTAAACAAGCTTTTTGGATCTAAAGCATAAAATGAAAAGATGACTTTAAAGCAAAGATTGTATGGACTGAAGATGGATAAATGTGCAAAAATGGTAGACCATATAAGTAAGTTTTGCTCTCTCTTAAATCAGTTAGCTGACATTAATGAGGAAGTAAAAGATGATAATGTCAAAGCAATACTTTTGAATAGTTTGCCTAAAAATATGTCTAGTATGGTGTTTACATTAAGGTAAACATTAGTCTGAAAGAGTAATCTCTACTCTTTTTGACCACAATGATCACTCAAAATCTGAAAGTCTTATATGTACATAACAAAGGAAGTTAACTTTAAAAAAAAGGAAAGTACAAATCCATGCATTTTTCTTTTAAATAAAATGCTTTTATTGTAATGAAATAGGAGATGTAATATTGAACTATAAGAAGAGGGTGCATGATTTATTAGAAGATAAGTTAGATCAATGTGCTTCCTTGGTTGAAGAAATAGATTGGAAAGACTATACTAATGATGAAGAGCTATATCGTCTTAGTGATGAAGATTACGTGTTCTAAATGAATTCAAGCTTGGAGATAGGAGGCAATAGAGGACAAAGGATACTTAGCATCCTTTTGTTAGTCACTGATGATACAATCACTTATTAGCTTTGGTGGCAGTTCATTTTCTATTGTAGTGTGTGCTTCTATTTTCTATGTTTTTAATAATTGGAAATTTCACATCATGGGGAGAGGGGGGAAGGAGGTGGGGTTATAACACCAATATTCCATTTTCAAAAGCAATGACAATTTCCTATGTTGTTAGCGATTGAGTGGCAACGATCAATAAAAATGGTTATTTTTGTTCCTATGTGTGTTATTTTCTCATGTTAATCTCATGGTGTAAAATATCGTAGTAAACAAAAGCACTAGTGTAATGTAGTTCATGGGTCTTGAAATGGTTAGTGGTAATCCAAATAACCATATGAGGTGAACAAATGAGTGTCCCTGTTTGTGTCTAAGTTTGTGGTAAACTTGTGTGAAAACCATGAAAGGTTGATGAGAGGCACCTTTTGTTTGAATCAAGATCATGAGCCACAAGAGTTGTCTTACTGCAGTTGAAAGTGTGAGTTTTTACCATGTGCACATTAAGGGGAGGAATGTTGAGAAATCTATTGTTAGTGCTACTACTGTTGTGTTGGGTACAAGTTGTTACACTAATTCTAGAATAAGGTAGAACTATATGGGATAAATTTTAGAAGTTTCCTTATATAAATTTATTGTCCTTAATGATTTGGCGCGGTGAATACAAAATCAATATTATTTGTGTTGCTTTGAAAAATAACAATATTCTCGTGAAAACATTCAAGATGTGAAGTAGCAGTGGGGTTGAATCCCTTACATCTACTATTGGTTTTTATGGTAGGAATATAACTATAATGATTTGCTCAACATCCAATTTGAAATTAACCACATTAGTTGACAAAAAATATTGTACACAAAACTCAGACACAATAGTTAAGTAATACTAGAGGAATACACTCAGGGTGTGGCAAGCAAAAGTAGCTACAAAGAGGTTTAAGGGTAGAGGTTTGACAATCCTAGGTGAATTGTCAAGGCCTAGATTTAAGAATTTTTTATTTTTTTCTTTCATGGTAATGGGTGTTAATTGTTCCCTAGAGTCTGTGTTGGCCATTGGAGTAATTAGTACACATGGGATTGAAAAATCACTCATGCTTCACAAAAGCTAAAGTCTACTAATAGAAAGGCCTTCTTGAAACTTATAGAACAAACTTTCTTAGAAGTGAACTATGCCTCTAGATTTAAACTTAATGTTTGAAACTTTGTTTGTCCAAACATTTGTGTAGAGTGCAAACATTTAAAAGGGTTGAAAATCTGCAAGGTGCAAGAGAAGTACTTGGCAAAGAATATGGATAGGTTTTGGTAAAAAGTGTGCCACATAAAAACTTAAAAAACAATAAAGAGTTCTAAATATTAGTTAGGAATTAATCCTTTATAACCATAAAACCTATATTTGCAACTTGTTATTAGAGCAAATATTTCCACAAATAATTTATTAATAGAAGTTTTAAGATCTAATAAACTACAATTATCTGTCAAGTTATGTAATTTATGATGTAGGCAAAATTCACTAGAAGCATTGCGCTACTCCAACCTCACTTAGATTGAATATAAATTTGTAAATGTTTAAGAGACTAATGTCCACAAAATAAAATATATATTTGAGCTTTAAATACTAATTATAATCAAATGATATTTAAGTTTATCATAATTAAGAGGAAATGCATTTAATTATGTTCAGTAGTTGGAATGATGAAGCTCACACAACTATTGAACTCACATAACACTAATGATAAAGCTAGAAAACTCTATAATGGTTGGTTAACCTTGATGTATATTTTATATTGTAGTAGTCTTTTAGAAATCCCTATTTTTAGGAGCTATGCATGATTAATCATATAACTTTATTTTGTGATTAAGCAGTGATGATTTTGTTGGGACACGCTCGTGATTATAACTAGTTACATATAGTTGTCTTTGGAATCAACATGGTATTTGATAGGTTTGTATAATATATATTAAATGAGAAACTTGGTTGAAAGATAACAAAATAACAATAATAACATATCACATCGAAGCCCTCCAAAACCCCAAAAAACTATTTCTTTGATCACTTGTAAACACTCTAATGATTGACCCCAACACTTGCAACTGTACCCCTATCTCACATTTATTACAAACTACATCCTCAACCCCTTGTCAACCCCAACTAGTCATTGCACTAGAACAATCTACATTAAGTGTAGGGAACTTGACTTCATGGAATACCTTGAGATGACTTTTTAAAAACTCTAATTTACCAAAAGTCCTTCAAGGAGGCCTTGATTATGAGTAACAATGAGTTTCTCAACTACTTTCCCTAAATCCTTGAATTATTACTCTTATCTCTTGCAACTTTAGTAAACAATGAACATTTATTTCGTATCAATTTGTAAATTTTTTGTAAAAGCATTTGTTAATGACCCTTTAGGTTCTTCTAGTTGTTTCTTTTCCTTAGGTAGGACTATTTTGTTGATGAGATCCTCTCGAAGGAAGAGCTACAAGCACTAGTGCCATTGTGTTTCTTCTAGGATTGTCATGACCAAATTATTTATGAAGTCCTCATGAATGGACAATTTGGGCCTTAGAAGTCTAGAATCCCTAATGCTAGAATCATGATGACTTTGATAAAGTTGAGTGTAACCAACTTGCCAAAATTGAAAGTAGCCAATCTTTTGTCTAAAACCCGCCTCTATATGGAGGATCATGAGGGGAGATTTGGACCATTGCCACACCATTCAAATGAGTAGAAGAGAAGCCGCCATAAGTACTCCAAACCAAAGCATTCCCATAAACCTACAACCAACAATCCACACAAACCATCCCATAAAAACCCACCAACATTTACATTTATCCTCATTCCCATGCATTAGACATTATTATTGGTGCATGGGAAATAAACTTTAGACTTGTCAAACTTTTAAGTGATCCTTCCAACTTAAAACTTGGTAATGGGCATGCAAAAAACTATTAGCTTAAATGTGGTGAAGATTTGACATGTGGCATAATAACATAGGTTGGGTTGTTGGGATATATGTTATAATGGATTTAAGGTGCCTTTATAATTAGCAAATCTTCCAATCCCAACCAAGTTTGGGTAATGTGCTCTATAATGTTGTAGATGGATCTTGATTGACTACTTTATTAGCCAGAAGGTTAGCCGCCTCATTAATTTTTTATAGCAATTTGAGAACACGATTCCATCCAAAAATAGTACTAATTGCTTCCCCAAAAGGCTTCTAAAATTTCTAATTTGGGCAAAAAGCCTTTGTGGAGGCTATTGATAACTAGTAGAGAATATCCTTCCACCACTAAGTGTTTTTTTTACTCCATGAGAGTTAGCTAGTGATAATCCAATAGAAATTCTTTCCCATTCCACTTCGTTGTTTGTATGACAACCTAGGAAGATAGAACCGCCATGGACAAATGATCCCTTTTCATTAAGGATAATCAACCTTGTGGCTACCATACTTGGGCTTTGTCTAGAAGCCCTATCAAAGTTGAGCTTCAAGAAACCCAATGGGGGTCTTAACCAAACAACAAAGTTTCTTGCTAACTGTGTATCTTGATCCTTTAATGGGGGACATGTAACTTTTTTTTAGAAAGCAATAGACTCACTTTCAAATATTTTTAGTTTCATAATGCAACATAGTTTAAAAATCCACTATAAATGCTATTTTTTTAAAATTTTTAATTGATAATATATTATACTATTATATATAATAATTTTATATTGTATTTGATAATGTGGTAACTTGCATTAGAGTTGTAAAAACTATAGTTAATTGGTCCCCACCATAGCATCTCATGAAGTTGAATTTTGTTGGTGTGGTCAAAGGAAAACTAGGGAGGGTTGGTGGGGGAGGTGTTAAGACAAATTCACAAATTCAACCTAAATTACCTACAATTGACAAGTATGTTGACACTAATAATCTAGAAAGGTAATCCATAATCAAAATTGTAATAGGAACCCTAAATAGATGGCCAAAATTGATTGTTGAGAGGGAAAAAGATTATAATTAATCATATCAAAATGTCCAAGTTATTTAGTCATGGTTGATTATTTGTAACCTACATACCCTAATATTAATTTGGAAACATAATTATACACACAAATCTATGTCTTACACAAATCATTTGGAAGTCCCAAAGAACTTGCTACTTTGATACCAATTTGATGTGTAATTTCTCAAAACCTAGGCTTGTAGGAATCACAAAACCAAGAATTTGTACTACGCTACTTAATTAAAATTAATTGTTAACCATTAATGGAGAAATTATGTTGCTATTCATAGAAAAGAAAAGAAGTGTAAACTACAACACAATATATGAGTTGGGAAATCCCTAACAAAGGGTTGAAACATAGTATATTACTCATAAGTAAATAGGTACAAATATATCTTTTTGTCAAGCTTATGGTTGCTTCCTCTCAATCTTTAAAGATACAACATACAATTGTTCTCCTCTTTAAATATGGAAGCTACAACATGGAATTTCATTCCCTTGCTTGTTAAAGCCAACTCTCCTCTTTTGATAATTTTTGCTCATGCTAGGGTACTCTACTAAGTGATTAGAATCCTCTTAGAAGTTGGAAGTTGGAAAGTTACCTATTCATTTCATATTCAATTTTACACAATCAAGGAAACTACTACAAATGTGACATATTCTTGACACTTCGACAATTATAGTCTTATCTAGATAACTCTCACTCCATATTTACCTACTTTGAATTTATTTTTGTATCTAAATTCAACTTGCTATCCAAGCTTCCCTAATATGTTTGTCTACATGTTTTAGTACAATTTCATGATCCATTCAGATTAGGAACACATTATGGGTAGTTGGTAAGGCAAGTTTATAAGCCATTGGGTTGATCTTTCCCAAAATTTTGAATGGGCTAATGTATTTTGGTGGTAGCTTGGTAGCCATGCCAAACATTTTGGAGGTGCTATCTAGTTTTACCTTGAAAAATATTTTGTCCCTAATTGCAACTTCCCTAGGGGTTCATCCCTTATTTGTATACCTCTTGGTTCAATCATTTGCTTCCTTCAATATGTGCCTTATTGTGCTTACTTGTTCTTCCATCTCTTTTCACATCTAAGGTATAATGACTGTGATCCTCAAGTTTCTCCCAACTTGGTGTTTTGCACTTCCTTCAATATAGTGCCTCAAGTAGTTCCATATTGTTGGACATGTGATAAGAGTTGTTTGTGAACTCAACTTAGTTGTTCCCATTTGTACTATTGATCCATGTACGTTGCAATAGATCCTCACCACCTAATTAACTCTTTGTTTTTCCATTGGTTTCCGGGTGATAGGAAAAGCAAGATCATACCCAAGGCTAAATGTATTGTTGTCCACGATATTGAACTCATTCTCACATCTCTATTTCATACGATCTTTTTGTTGGTATGTGGCGACTGATCATGCTATACTGTACACTCTATATGATTTTTTTTTTCACTTTTTTTCGCCTCATCATCGAAAAAGAAAAAAATCGACTTTATAGAACCCTAATTTGTGGAAGCTTCTAAAAGCTTGTTATAAGTAGTTGGGATGGGGAGTTGTAGCATGGAATTATTCGCGAGATTGTAATATGTTTCGCATTGGATAATAAAATCATTGGATGGTTGCGGTTTTGTGGATGTAGCTCGGATTAGGTGAACCACGTTAAATTCTTTGTGTTATCTTGTTTCTGCTATATTTTTCTATGTGTTTTATTTCTCTGTTTTATTGATCAAATCTATATTTAACTTGTTAGATATCTGCCTTCTAACCCTAACAAGTGGTATTAGAGCAAGGTTGTGTTTGGTTATCGTCTGCAGGAAGGTTTCACGGTTGAGTGGGAGAAATGGCAGATGAGGGTAAGTTGAAGGTTGAAAAGTTCAATGGGTAGAACTATCAGTTATGGAAGATGTAGATGGAGGACTACCTCTATCAGAAGGATTTATGGCGGCCATTGGAAGGGAAAACCAAGAAACCCTCAACAATGTCTAATGAGGACTAGGACATTTTGGACAGAAAGGCACTTGATAGTATTCATTTATGCCTGGCACAATCGGTGGCGTTCAATATTACAAAAGCAAAGACAACTCAAGAGTTGATGGAAACCTTAGCAAAGTTATATGAAAATCCTTCCACTTCGAATAAGATATTTCTTATGAAGCATTTATTTAATATGCAAAGAAAGTGGGTCAATTGCTGATCATTTAAACGAGTTTACTATGGTTACCGATCAATTAAATTTTGTAAATGTAAACTTTGATGAAGAAGTTAGGGCTCTTTTGGTTCTGTGTTCTTTGCCTGAAAGCTGGAATAGCTGTTAGCAATTCTATCTCTAGTTCAAATACATTGAAATTTGATGATGTTGTTGGTGTTATTTTGAGCGAGGAAATTCGAAGAAAAAGCTCAAGTGGAACATCTAGATCAGGCAGTGTTTTGAATGCAGAAAGCAAGGGCAGAACAAAAGAGAGAGGAAACAATTCTTGAAGTCGTGGGAAGTCACAAGGAAAATCAAAGGACAAAAGGTCCCAATCTAGAGACAAGAAGGATTGCTGGTATTGTGGTAAGCCAGATCATTTAAAGAAAGATTGCTGGTCTCGAAAAAATAAAGGATACAAAAAGGAAGGAAATAAAGAGGCAAATGTGGTAAGAAATAAATCTAATGAGGATGCTTTTATTTTTTCCCTTGACAATGTTGATGATTCTTGGGTGTTAGATTCAGGGGCTTCATTTCATGCTACGTCCCATAGAAATTATTTTCTTGATTATGTCCAAGGGGATTTTGGGTTGGTTTATTTGGGAGATAACGAACCCTGTCAGATTGTTGGAAAGGGAAGAATCAAGATTAAGTTGCAGAATGAGAATGATTGGCTACTACATGAGGTCAAGCATGTTCCAAAGTCAAGAAGAAATTTAATTTCAGTAGGGCAACTAGATGATGAAGGTTGTGTTGTTACATTAAGTGATAAAAATTGGAAGGTTACAAAAGGTGCCTTAGTGGTAGCAAAAGGTGTGAAAGTAGGCACCTTATATCTTTGTACAGGTCATACTATTCCTTCTACTTTAGCTATTGCAAATAAAAATCAATGTCCAAGAAGAATTGCTGCAGTTCAGCAGGTAGAAAATCAGATAGTTGCCGTGGATTCTGAATCAACACTATGGCATAATAGAATTAGGCATATGAGTGCAAAATGTATGAAAGTACTTCATTCAAAGAATTTTTTACCAGGTCTAAAATGTGTTAATATGGATTTCTGTGAAAGTTGTGTATGGAAAACAAAAGTGAGTTAGTTTTCTCAAAGATGGGAAAGAAAATAAAGATGAGAAATTGGAGCTTGTGCATACAAATGTATGGGGACTAGCTCAGGTATCTTCTCTCAGTGGCTCTCAGTATTATGTTACATTAATTGATGATGCAACTAGGAAGATATGGATTTATTTCCTTAAGCAAAAATATGATGTATTTGAAACTTTTAAAAAATGGAGAAGCTTGATTGAGAATGAGATGGGTAAAAAGTTAAAATATCTCAAATTTGATAATGGTGGTGAGTATTGCAGCAAAATGTTTGAAGATTATTGTTCTTCTAATGGTATTTGTAGGGAAAAAATGATTCCAAGGACTCCACAGAAAAATGGAGTGGTTGAGCGTATGAATAGAACAATAATGAAGCGTGCACAAATTATGAGATTGCATGCTAGGCTGCCTTTAAACATGTGGGAAGAGGTTGTAAATACTATTGTTTATTTAATTAATAAAGGTCCTTCTAATCCTTTGAGTTGTGGTATTCCAGAGGAATCATGGAAATGTAAGAAGGTGAGTTATTCTTTTCTCAAAACCTTTGGTTGTGAAGCATTTGGACATGTAGATTCTGAAAATAGAACCAATCTTGATGCAAAATCAAAGAAATGCATATTTGTTGGATATGGCATTGATGAATTTGGTTATAGGCTTTGGGATTTTGAAAATAAGAAAATTGTGAGAAGCAGGGATGCCATATTCAATGAGAAAGTGTTGTACAAAAAAAAGTTGCAGCAACATGAGAAGAAAGAAAATGATTATGTAGTGCTGGATGATACTCCAAAAAATGATGTTCCAATGGTTCCTCATGCTCCGCAACAACAACAACAAATACCACAAACTCCAGTGAATGTTAGACAATCTTCAAGGATAAGTAGACCTCCGGAAAGATTTTATCCCTCTTTGTATTGTATTTTATTAACTGATGCTGGTGAATCAAAATGTTATCATGAAGCTATGCAAGTGAATACCAAGGTTTAGTGGGAGCATGGAATGGAAGAATAAATAGACTCCTTGCGGAAAAATCAGACTTGAGAATTATGCAAGTTGCCTGCAGGTAAAAAGGTTTTACCAAACAAATGGGTTTATAGGCTGAAAGAGGAGGATGGAGGTAAGAAAATATTTAAAGCCAGATTAGTTGTAAAGGGATTTGCACAGAAAAAAGGGTATTAATTTTGATGAAATATTTTCTCTAGTTGTTAAAATGACTTATATCCGTACAGTTTTAAGTATTGTGGTTGCTGAAGATTTGCATTTAGAACAAATTGATGTTAAAACAATCTTTCTCCACGGTGATTTGGAAGAGGAAATATATATGGAACAACCACAAGGATTTGAGGTCAAAGGTAAGGAGAAACTAGTGTGTAGATTGAAGAAAAATTTATATGGCTTGAAGCAAGCACCTCGGCAATGGTATATTAAATTTGATAGTTTTATGGCTGAGCAAGGCTACAATAGGTGTAATTCAGACCATTGTGTTTACTTTAAGAGGTTAGCTGAAGATAGCTACATTATTTTATGTTTATATGTTGATGATATGCTTGTAGCGGGGTCTAACATGGATCACATAAAGGAGTTAAAATAGCAGTTAGCAAATTAATTTTCTATGAAAGATTTGGGGGCAACAAAACAAATCCTTGGTATGATGATTACAAGAGATAGGAAAAACAGAAAAATTGTTTTTATTTCAGGTTGATTATGTTGAAAAAGTGTTGCAAAGATTTCATATGGAGAATGCAAAAGCTGCCAACACACCTTTGCCCAGTCATGTGAAATTGACTAAGGATATGTGTCCAAAGACACAAGAGGAGGAAGAAAAAATACCCAAGGTACCATATGCTTCAACTGTAGGCAGTTTAATGCACGCCATGGTATGCACAAGACTAGATATTGCACATGCCGTAGGAGTTGTTAGCAGGTATATGAGTCATCCTAGAGTTGAGCATTGAAATGCGGTAAAATGGACTCTCAGACATTTGAGAGGTACATCCGATAAATGTTTATATTTTGGGGGCTCTAATACTGATTTAAAAGACTATGTTGACTCAGATTTGGCAGGAGATATAGATACCAGGCGGAGTACCATAGGTTATATTTTTATAGTTGGTGGGACATCAGTGAGTTGGATTTATCGATTGCAAAAGGTGGCTGCTTTATCCACCATAGAGGTAGAGTATGTAGCTGCAACAAAGGCAACAAAGGAGATGATATGGCTGCAAATTTTCATGGAAGAGTTGGGAAAACAATAGGCTGAAAATCACTTGTTTACAGATAGCTAGAGTGCTATACATCTTGTAAATAATTTTGCCTTGCACTCTAAAACCAAACACATACAATTGAGATATTATTTTATTCGGTTAGTATTGGAGGATGGACAGGTAAAGATGAAAAAGATACATATAGATGCCAATCTAGCAGATATGTTTACAAAGGAAGTGACAAGGGAGAAGCTGAGCTCCTCTTTAGCTTCGGTTGGTATTCATGGTTAAAAGTATAACAGAGCAGCAGGGTCCAAGGTGCTTATTTCCAGTGGGAGTTGTAAGTGCAGCGATGTCGTCCAAGATCAGTCTCCAAGTGGGAGATTGTGTTGGTGTGGAACCTGATCAATCTCCAAGTGGGAAATTGTGCTAGTGTGGAGCCTGATCAATCTCCAAGTGGGAAATTGTGCTGGTGTGGAGCCTGATCAATCTCCAAGTGGGAGATTGTTGGTATGTGGCGACTGATCATGCTATACTATATACTCTATATGATTTTTTTTCACCTTTTTTTGCTTCGTCATCTAAAAAGAAAAAAATCGACTTTGTAGAACCCTAATTTATGGAAGCTTCTAAAAACTTGTTATAAGCAGTTGGAATGGGGAGTTGTAGCATGGCATTATTCGTGAGATTGTAATAGGTTTTGCACTATATAATAAAATCATTTGATGACTACGTTTTTGTGGATGTAGCCCGAATTGGGTGAACCATGTTAAATTCTTTATGTTGTCTTGTTTTTGCTATTTTTTTCTATGTGTTTTATTTCTCTGTTTTATTGATCAAATCTGCATTTAACTTGTTAGATATCTTCCTTTTAACCCTAACACTTTTTTGGTCCTTAGTGAGTTCTAAAATCTTCATAAACCTTCTTACCAAGGTAGTTGACTTATTTTCCAAATTCCCTAGTATGAAGTGATACCTAAGTGACTTTGTCAACAACCACCAATATTATATCATTCTTAAAAGTTGTTAGTTGTAATCTTGTATAAAATATCTACTTTTTTTTGCTAGTTGTATTGAAGAATGCCATGCAGGTAGAGTAATCTAGTTGGATGCATATGCTTAACTTTAACATGTTGAGATTCAAACACCGTGCCTTGAAATTTACTACTTCTATCTTCATTCTTGGTAAAAAATACAAGGGTCTCAGATTTGCTAGTATCTTATTCACCCCCAAATGTCTAGAATAAAAGGCATTACATGATTCTTGCATTACCTTTGTTCTTAAGTCCCCATTACTAGGAATATACATTCTATCTTTGAAATGTAACAAACCATCTACTTCTAAATGATACCCCTCAAATTTAAGTAGTTGAATACTTCTAAAGCCTCTCACACCTCCTAGTAATTGATAATAAGTTTCCAAATTTTGTCTCTCTACCTATTTATTCCATGCCTTCGAAAATTTGCAAGAAGTCATATTTGTAAGGGTACAAGAAAATCGCATTGGGGTTATGAAAAAACCCTAAGCCCCAGCTGAGCCCTTCACTTTATTTTTATTTTCTCATTGACCACCTGCCTTAGTCACTTGGGCCCTTAAGTTGTTTCCTCAAGGCCCTTGCTTCATTTTTTGACCGGTCTTGTCTTCCTAAGTATTGGTTAAGCTTGCTCCCTTTTATATCCTTTTAAAAGAATCGTTTAACCTTTGGTCTCACTGAACCTCACTTAACACATGGCGTTATTTCACGAGTTCTCTTCATTTCATAGACACCTTTAATTTTGCTATTGTCTCCCTATAAACATGCGGAACAACAACACATGTCCCCTCACTGCTGACTTGTATGGGTCCTTTGCTCATTAAATGACAAAATCTTGCTTCCCTTTGTTCTTTTCGATCATTGACTTACTCTCTAAGTTCTTGGTTCTTTAAGTTGTTCTATGAATTCTCTTGGACCATACATTACCAACCCATTTTCCTTATGCCCCAAGTTGATTTGATTACTGCATGCGTATTTAAAACCTTTTAAGTTATTGAATACCAAGCTTGTCGCATGGTCCCCATCGAAATCCTAGTCTGTGCCACTTGTTGTCATTTGGTTGATTCACCCTAGCTATGCGCTCCACGAAGCCTTTTATTTCCAAAAGGTTGTTTCCACAAGTGAGCGAAATGCTTTTGTCTATGCTTTGTTGATGGGTTATTTTCATTTCGTGCAAACTGATTTTGTTGCGAGGACTTATGTTTTCTTTGTTCCTCTCGTGAGTTCTCGAAATTGTTCTGCGTGTCATTCTTCTCTCTTTTCCTTAATTTTGTGGAAGTTTTCATCTTTGTGAGAGTGTCTTGCTAGTTCTTTCAGTCTCCACAAAGCCTTGAAATGATGACATGTGTTCAATGTTGTAGTGTTGAAAAGGCATTTCTCATTTCGCGAAAGGAAATTGAAATGTTCGTAATAACCATTGATTTCTTAAAGATCAACAGTCCATATTCAAAATAGAAAAATGTCTACTTGCAGGCCATACCTTTGTGCATGCGAACATTGATGGAGGATTTGGCCTTTACCTACCAATTCACCTTCGAGACTCTGCACAATTGCATCCACATTTGTTATTTTGATTGCGAAAAGGTTCTTAGAGAAAAGGTTACAAAAATTTATGACGTAACGAGGGTTTTCAGAAGCTTTTTTGAGGTCTTTTGCTGCGATTAACAAGTAAGTGGTTTTTCCCTTCTTGTTGCTTTCTTGCATCTAAAAAGGGTTGATTCTGGTATGTTAAGAAGGAATTATAAATTTAAGGCATAATTAGATCCTTAGATAAGTTGAATTGGGTATAAAGCTTGAAAGTCATGTAAAAAATCACAAGAAAACTGTAAGCCCTAATTCTATAGTAAAAATTATCTTAACCCTAGAAATTATGGCCAAAAATTGTAAAAGGGTGACGAGAGGCTTAGATGAAGACATAATGGATCAATCGCTAAGATCATCAAAGAGATCTAGAGTTGGTCAAGGTTATGGGATTTTCACTGACATGGTAATTGATAGAAATTATTGTTGTAGAGATGTCATAATTCCAGTTCATGGCTATACCCTTTTCAAACATGGTTTCAAAAAATATCTAGCTAATAGACCAATTTGCAACATATGGAGATTGGGAGTCGGGAGATTAGTTATCCCAAATGTTTTCATTAATTTCAAGCTAATTAAAGCTCATTACATTTGTGAGGTTTTCAAACTTGATAAAAATTCTCAGCGACCAGTTGACCCAAGATAATTAACTAGAGAATACCAGAGATTAAGAGACAACTATAGGGTGAAATGGTTACCTAGTTTCAGGTCGAGAGGCCAAAACTAAGAGTTGAGAAGGTTTGGCAATGAGAAATTAGAGCCCTTCAACTATGACATTTTAAAGGATTATTTTGTGAAGATCTACTTTGCCCTAGTGAGGTCTTGGGAATGGATTGCAAGACCCAAATACCAGTTAACATGATGGTATTGGTGGTAGATATCCAAAGCAAGGATGCCAATAAACTATATGATTATGTTGCTTTCATTTTAGATGAGATCCACAAAGCCCTATGTACCATAAAAGAGAATGAGGATATTGTCCACTTTAAATGGAACTCTTTACTATGCCACATTCTAATTTACAGTGGGAGGAAGAATTGGTCTCCTCATATGCAAACCAGATCTCATGATGCCTAGAAGAAGTTACTCCTTGTATAAGAATGGACTTATATCTAGGATAGTAATTGTGACACATCCAACTACAACATCTCTGAGGAATTTTTTGTCAAAGAAATTTTAAGGAATGTGGGTGAAAGGATAGATTGGGGTTCGTTAGAGGTTGTTAGGAGATTCCTTAGACCAAAGGACCTCCAATCAGAGTTGGGATTGTTGAAAGAATGAAGAAGAA
Organism: Sequoiadendron giganteum; assembly: GCA_007115665.2. Taxonomy (NCBI): domain Eukaryota; kingdom Viridiplantae; phylum Streptophyta; class Pinopsida; order Cupressales; family Cupressaceae; genus Sequoiadendron; species Sequoiadendron giganteum. Next base: position 314,860,962 of record CM021110.1, read on the forward strand.
ACCCTTTGATATGTTGTCATTGATGCCAACATTATTTGTTGATAGTTTTATCTCATCCGATAAATAGTTTTGGTGACATTTTAATCCAATTATTTGGTCCAGAATTGCTCGTGTTATATCGACTCATGAGATTACAATATGTTATTCCTAGCTATTATATGCACCTATGATCAAGATTTCAACGATTTTGGATGGCCAAGATGAAAGTAACAAGTAACATAAGTTCAGAACACAATTTTTGGCTTTATACAATGTAAATGGGTATGAGTGATTTGGTCCACATTCATCTGGTGTTTGGATTTAGACTCTACAATTTTGGGAGATGGTTTATAGATGTCTGTACTCTATATATTCTTATTGGAACATGTTTATTTTATAATATGGATCATTGGTGTGTGATTAGTTGGCTTAATTTGTGGTTAGGTCTAATTCCTGGCCGACCTAATCCTTGAAATGTGTTGAAAAGATTAAATATGTATTATGGATGTTAAGGAGATATATTTTAGATCCATGCTGACTTAAGCTAAGTGTTGCATGATTGATTTGAGTGTGAATAAGTATTTGAATCAAGTGTTGAGTCGACAAAGTGATTTTGAATTAAATAGGGCTACATCTAATTAGGTTGACCTAATTGATGTATGCGAATGTAATAGGGTATATATGCAAGAAATTTTTGTGTTGTAGGATGACATGAAATAATAAGAACAATAATATGATTTGTAAGAGATTAGGCATTGTGTGAACATGCAAATTTAGATGTGAGAGATCAGAATAAGTGCAAAATTGTTATGAATGGTGAGTGGCTGCTAAGCAGAGCCGTACTTTGTATTCAGTGCTTTAAAGGAACTGAATTCAACACAAGGAAGGTGCACTTTGTATAAGTTCACATTTAGGCTGTGAAGCCATTTTTGTTTTGTGTCTATTTCTAGCTGTAAGCTTTTAAAGGATAGTGAGTCTTGACAGTGAGCCCCTGTAATATCTTATAACTGGTTATAATATATTGTGAGCTAATCTTCACTATGGTTTTTCCTTTTTTGGGTTTCCCATGTAAAAATATTGGTGTTCATGTGTTATGTGGTCTTGTGATCTCTTACATGTTTACATTCATTGTTCCAGTTAGATATACTTTGTTGATTGGATGGTTTGTGATTAATTGGTTATATAGAATACCAATTCACCCCCCTCTCAGTATTCTAGGTGTTTAAAAATTGGTATTAGAGCTTATTTCATTTTGAGAAGCCTAACAGGCTAAGGAAGATCTTGGAGTTTGAACACATGGCTAATAAAAGGTTTCCTATTCCTCTGGAAGAAATTTCTGCAATTGATTACATTGAAGATGATTGCATGTTTGATAAAGAAGAACTTAAAGCTGCCTTTGAAGATCTTGACAGAGTTGAAGGTGAGAACAAAAGTTTGAAGGAAAGCCTAGAGGAAGCAAATGGATGTATTAAAAAGTTGAGAGAACAAATCAAGAAGTTCAAAGAAAGACACATAGAAGTTAATGAACAATTGAAGAAGGCAAATGAAGATATAACTAGACTGAAAGTGCAAGTGGAAGAAAATAAGAGAATTGAGGATTGTTTGAATGCAACTGTAAAAAGAAAGACTGATGAGTGTACAAAACTTGAACAAGAAGTGGTAACCATAAGATCAGATCTGGAGAAAGAAAGAGCTCATGAGAAAAAATTCAAAAAAAGTATGACAATGCTTGATGAACTGATTACTAGACAAAAAACCATCTAAAGATAAGGGTGGTTTGGGACTTGAAGAAGGAGAAAGCTCAAAGGAAAATCAAATACCTAATGAGGCTGACAATCAAAAGAAAACTCAGGGCAATGGTAGACAGTTCAAAAATCAAAGAGGCAATGTTAGAAGACCTCCTATCAGACAACCAAATGCACAAAGATGCCCATCTTTCAATGGTATTTTCTTTTCATGCAATAAATTTGGATATAAGGCTATAAAATGTAGAAGTAGAATGAATCAGAATGCTGGATCCTTTTTTGGATAATGTTTTCTATGCAAAAAGTTTGGACATAGAGCTACTGAGTGCAAAAGTCAGATGATGAATAGATTTAATACTGGTAGAATGTTCCAATGTTTCAATGGTTATTGTTATACATGTAATGTATTTAGACATAAGGCTAACCAGTGCAGATAAAGAATGAATGAAAGTCAGTTTGATCAGAAAAATATTGTATGCTACAATTGTAACAAACCTGGACACATTTCAAGATTTTGTAGAAGCAAGAATGGAAGGTAGACTAATCTGGGAAAGATAAATGAATCAGTGAAGAAAGTTCCTATTGAAGTAAAGAAGGAAGTGGAGAATATTTGGAGAAAGAAAGAGAAACCTGAGAACAAAGATGAATCAAACGGATATGTACCTCCCTCTATTGTAGATAATTCCCTTGGAAATTAAACCCAAGCATAGGCTTAGGGGGGGCAATAATAGAAAAATCTAATAAACCCTTGGAAATATGAGGTGTCATGCAGTGACACAAAGACATATGGTGTAAAATGGTATTCTTAAGCTTTTGAAAAAGATTCCAATATAAAATTTGCAAATCTGAAGAAATGCGAAGCCTTTTAGGGTTCATATTGAATCAGTAAAGTGTTTACCAACTTTTTGGAACTTGAATCATTTAATGCAAAATTAGGGAAAATCGATAAGGTATAAAATGAGTTTCTAAGCCAATTCTAATCACTTTTATATATTTGGAGAAAACCAGAGCAAATTTAAGAGTGGTTGAAGGTAATTTGAAGCAATTTGGTGCAAATCCTATTTCTCGTCGAGGACATAAAAGGTATCTACAATTATTTGTTCTTTGTGGATTTGAAATTAAAGTGACCTTATAAGTATTTGAGGTTGAATTGAAGATATAATGGCTACACCGACCATAGTTAACATCACAGAGAGACGTAGGCCTAAGTTTTAAGAGATTTTTCATGGAAAGTTTTTAAAAAAGACCTCGAGGGTGCATTTTAAAAGATCCCTCCTAGGGTTTTACCTATTGAGGACACAAGGGTATACATACATGGTAAACTAGATGAATATGATCACCATAAAATCAAAGATCTATGGACTAAGAAGTTGACTGGAGATGATTTATTGGTAAAACTTGAATACAACAACCTAGTACAGAAGAAATTGGATGTTTGGAATTGGTTTCCCAATTATAGTAGTGAGTTGGATGCAAAATATGTGAGGATGGCATTAAGAAGAATGCATGACAAGTTCATATGGATAGATATGCCTGAACTAATTTCAAAAGAAGCGATCAAGGCCGTGATTGGTTTGTGTGATACCGGATCTGTACCGGTACTAAAATTTGTGAAGAATGAAGTAGTTATGGAGTTGATTGGTGCTACATTTGATATAAGAGAACTTACTATAAAACTTATCACTAAACCTACTATGAAGTATGCTGAAATCATGATTGGTCACAAAATTTATTTCACTAACATGGACAATTTTGTGTGCAACTACAATCTATGTTGCTTATGATATGGTGGTGAATGGAAAGGACTATGACCTATGTGAGTTGCTTTGATAATTTTTTTTGGAGAACCTCAAAAAAATAAGGGAGAATAAATACACATTCAAGTTTGGAACTCTAATTGTGTTTATTATTTTACTTTTTGAGGGAGCTACCTATTAGAAGAGACATGGTTTGGGATAGAAGTAGAATCACAGGCCATCAAATTTTTGATTATATGCACAAAATTGGTGATTACAAGGCTCAAGATAATGCATTGGTTACATTTTTAGCAGTGTTCCAAAACAATATGCATGATAGAGAAAGGATTCTTTAGAATCTTGTGGAGAAGTATGCAAATGATATAACTTTCCTTGTATGTACAGATGAATGTATAATAGAGGTTGTTGAACCCATGACAATATGGATTGAGCCTCTTGGTTATGAAGTTTAAAATAAAGATGTTGAAGGATATGTGGAACTATTGTTGAAAATTCCTAAGGACTCCTCCCTTCCTAGACATGGCACATATGAAGAAAAGTTGACTGAGGTGCACTTGGAAACATCAACAGTTGCAAGGACCAAAAGAGTAAATAAACAAGTAGCTCAATACTTTGGATTGCATGGAATTTCAAAAGGTGAAGTAGATTGGTTAAGAGAAATTGTTGTAGAAAGGAATGCTAAAGAAGCTAGTACAACTAGTGAGTTCTCCGGACCTCAGAGATTAGGAAGAACAACTTCCACCCCTACCTCTGCATTGCCAAAACCCTCTAGTTTTGCTACTGCTAAAGGAAAGAAAGTGGAGCCTAGTGCTTTGGTATCAGAAGATGTAACAACACCCTACGAACCCGACATCCGGGCCACAAAAAGGTAGAATGTGCTCCGGTAGCACCTCCTGCTACCTCTGGAAGGAGGAAGAAACAAAAATAATCTAGACAGAGGAAATTGAGTGCTGTTGTAGAAGAATAAATTGAACTTGGATTGGAAGAAGAACATTTGAAAAGAAAAATTAGTGTCTCCACCAATGGTGAAGGTGCCTCACAAGAGGCTAGCACTGAAAAAACGAAGGCAAAGATCAATGTTGTGGATACCTCTGAAGAAGAGGAGATAGAAAAGGAGAAAGAGGCTTACACTATACACATTCACAAAAATATTGAGAAGAAAAAGGAGAAGAAAATAGAGGAAGGCACTTCAAATCCTGAAAAGAAGAAGTCTAAGACTCCTCCAGTAAGAGCTTGTTCATGTACAAAGTTAGTCTTTGGTTAACAATATGTTAGAGCATGATGGTCTATTAGAAGCAACTACCAAATTATATGATGAATTAGATGAGGAAGATCATAAAACAATAATAAATGCTATCATTCAATACATGATCATCTTAGATGAAAATATGGATAACATGAAGTAGAAGGTGACTAGTGTTGTGTGGAAAGCTTTAGTGACAAGAAGGCATGAAGCTATTAAAGCTGAGAACAAGATTAAAATTGATGCCTTGAATGAAATTGGATCCTCCCTATCTGAGACTGACAAGGCTACCTTGTTGGAAATATGCACTAAATAGTTCAAAGTAAAGAAAAGGGTCACAATTCTTGTGGGTAGAGAAAATGATAGTACAAAAAAGTTGAAGCAAGAAACAATGAATGCTGTCAGAGACACAACTGAGAAATTGAGGATGACTGCATCTTCATCATCCAGTACAGCTCAAGAAAAGGAGCTTGGTAAGGATTAATTTATTGATGCAGAGGAAAATCCTCCTCCTACTACAAGTTTTCCAATGTTCAAAATGGTTGTAGAAGAAGAAAAAGAAGTAGATGATCACACGGTTGAAGAGACTCCATATTTTGATGCTTTAGGGAATGTGGTAGAGATACAAATGCTTCTCTGGATACATTTTCTCCTCTGGAAGATACATACACTACCACCAGTGCTAACACTGAAGACAAGAACATGATTAGGATAAAAATGATGCTGATAATAATGCTGAGGATCCCCCTTACAAAAAAAATGGGGATGTTGGAAATGAAGGTGAGGAAAATCAATATGGAGAAGAAGAAGAAGGTCAAGGAGAAAAGAATAACAATAAGAAAGATGATGAGGAGAAAAAGGAGGAGGAAGATAAAGAGAATAAAGAAAAAACCTCCAATAAAGAAAACAAAGAAGAAGAAGAAGATAAAGAGAAGAATAAAGAAGAAAAATCAGTTGGAAAGAATGAAGAAGGACTTCAAAAGACAATGGAGCTAACAAAGTCATCAGGAAAATCCTATGGTAATGCATTTAAGGGTCTTTTGACAAGATATATGAGGTTCCAACCAGCCATTCCTCAGTTGATTCAACTCTCGTCACATCAAGGTTGTGTAGATTTGAATAAGATCTCACCTATTTAGAGGATGGAGCTTAGAGATGCTTTTCTTTCCTCTAAAAGAAAATATATTATTGAGACTCATCAGAAGGGGACTAAACTGATCAATGATGCAATCAAGTCTCTACAAGACGTTACCCCTGGTGCCACAATTGATAACTCTTTGACTCTAGTTGAAATTTGAAAGTTTTTAGTTGATTCTCTCATGGAGTATGCCTCTGGTGTGAAGGAGTAGATTGAGAAGGAAGTAGAATCTAGACTTGCTGAGAAGATATTTCTTGAGTTACCAAAAATATGTGCATTCACACATGGAAAGGTAAAGGAATGTATGAAGGATGTAGAGGTATGTGAAGATGAATCCAAGACACTGTTCTTGTATTGCATGAGGTGGTCAAATGGTTCTCAAGGCATTAAGGACTTAATAGACTCCATAGAGTCACAAATATCTAATGCCTCTGATACTTTTAACCTTGCACAAGACATAGATTACATCTCTTGAACTCCATCACAGATCTAAAAAGAGAATTCTTCACTCTTCAACGAAAGAAAAAAGATATAATAAGGAGATTTGGACAACTTGGGGACTTGGTGAAGACCAAGCACATTCCAATATCAAGTTCCCTTGCAGATGCAGAGAAACTTGAGAAGATAAATCCGGTTCCAAGTACTCCGAAATAAGGATAGGAGAGCTTAGTTGAATTGGAAGCAATGTACAAGTTTCTTGCTATAGCTAAGAAGATTTGGAATGAAGGAAAATACTCCTAGAAAATAATTCTTGATGAATTAGAAGGTGCCTCCTCCGGATGAATAATTTACTCGTATGTTATTTTATTGTTTTCAGTCTACCTGTGTACATATGTTCAGATCAATTTTTTTTGGGATAAATCCCTAAGGGGGAGTCAATAGATTTCAATTGTTTTAAAATCTTACATGTGTGTTACTGGAACACCCTTTGTCCTTGATGTCAAAGGGGGAGATGAATTGAGATGAATTGAAAAAAATGGGTAGAAGTTTTGGTGAAGGTATAGGGGAAGATAATGTATGCTTGAAGGTTTTTGGTGGTGTATGTTATGAGTTTTTGGAGATTCATTTTTGGTACATGTTGCCATAAATGAGAAAGGGGGAAATTGTTGAAAGAATGAAGAAGAAACCCTTTGATGTGTTGTCATTGATGCCAACATTGTTTGTTGAAAATTTTATTTGATCCAGTAAATAGTTTTGGTGACATTTTAATCCAATAATTTGGTTCGAAATTGCTTGTGTTATAAGATTGGTTCATGAGATTACAATATGCTATTCCTGGCTATTATATGCACCTATGATCAATATTTCAGTGATTTTGGATGAATATGCTGAAAGTTACAAGTAATAGAAGTTCGACACATAGTTTTTGGCTTTATATAGTGTAAATGGGTATGAGTGATTTGGTCCGCATTCCTCCAGTGTTTGGATTTAGATTCTACAATTTTGGGAGATGGTTTATATATTTTTGTACTCTATATATTCCTATCGTGGCATTTTTATTTGATCAGATGGATCATTGGTGTGTGATCAATTGGCTTATTTTGTGATTAGGTCTAATTCTTGGCCAACCTAATCCTTGACATGTGTTGAAAAGATTAAATATGTATTGTGGATGTTAAGGGATCTATTTTAGATCAATGATGACTTAAACTAAGTGTCACATGATTGATTTGAGTGTGAAGTATTTGAATCAAGTGTGGAGCCGACAAAGTGATTTTGAATTAAATAGGGCTACATCTAAGTAGGCCAACCTAATTGATGTATGTGGATGTAATAGGGTATATATGTAGGACATTTTTGTTTTGTAGGATGACACGACTTAATAAAAACAATAATATGATATGCAAGAGACTATGCATTATGTGAACATGCAAATTTAGATGTGAAAGATTAGAATAAGTGCATAATTGTTATGAATGGTGAGCGAATGCTAAGCAAAGCAATACTTTGTATCTAGTGCTTCAAAGGAACTGAAACACAAGGAAGGTGCACTTTGTATCATCTCACATTTTGGCTGTGAAGCCATTTCTATTTTGTATCTATTTCTGGATGTGATCCTTTAAAAGATAGTGATTTCTGACAGTGAGCCCCTATAATATCTTATAATAGTTTATAATATATTGTGAGCTAATCCTCACCGTTGTTTTTCCCTTTTAGGGTTTTCCACATAAAAGTCTTGGTGTTCATGTGTTTGTTGGAAAGAGACACTGCGAATATCTTTTGGTGTTGTCATTGATGGAAACCCAGTTGGTGATTGGATCCACACATCATCATTTGATCACATTGGTAGTCAAATTACAAACAGTTAAGGAAGAACAATTTTGTGTTCATCGATTCACATGAAGATTTTTTGTTAATATTTTGTGTTGCATATCTCAGGGAAGATTGATCGATGTATGCTTTGTGTTATTCATGAATCTCAGTGCATCGTATTGATCCGTGTGCGAGTTAAAAGATCTGGTTGGCTAATTCCCTACTTTATCAGAACTAGAGCCGACTTCGTGAATGTATCATGTCGCGGATGTTTGGGAAGTAATTTTTCAAGTATGTTTGTGTTCGAGCATCTTTGTTTTGGTCCCAGCTAGGTTGTGGCCGACCGTTGTGGATGCACATTATACTTTACTCATGATTTGAGTTGACAGTTGTAAATATTCTTTTGTTCTATTGATGTCAACATATGGGCTATTAATTCTTAGTTGCGGATATATATATGAGATCGTTCATATCATTTTGAGTATTGTATGAAGTGTGTTGACACAAATTGTGAATAAGAGTAGAGAAGAAGAGCAATAATGCATAGTTTCACTTGTGCATAAAGGATTTGTGTTGTAAGTCTGAGCAGAACAGAGTAGAAAGTGCATAATCAGTTTAAAGGACAGAAGATCAAGTATTGAGCCTAATTGAAACTGTAATCAAGCATATGTAGATGCTATTTTCTCAATTGAAATTCTTAGATGGTTTTAATCTAATTTTATTTGTAAGACAATGAGTCTTCTTTGAGAAATGAGCTCTAGGTAGTGCGCCTGAATGCAACTGCATTCCCCATATTGTAAACTTCATTTGAGTATACTCAGACCATATTGTGGATTGGCCATCCACCGTGGTTTTCCCCTAACAGGGTTTTCACGTAAAAAAATCTTGTGTTATGGTGTTGTGATTGTTTTCTTCTTGTTCATGCATTTTGGTTGAATGTTACAAGTGCTTTGAAGATAAAGGTTAATAAACTTAATTTTTGAATAACACTGATTCACCACCCTCTCAATGTAGCTTGTTTCCAACAATTGGTATCAAAGCTAGTTCCTCAGAAGAAGAAGTCTAATAGCTTGGGGGGATCTTGGAAAGTATTTCAATGGATTCAAGTAGTCTTCAACAACAACTTTTGGTGGCCCTAGATGATCTTGATCAGTCAAAGTATGAAGTTCAGAAATTGCAAGAAAACCTCATGGATGCTAAGAAATTCATTGAGTATTTGAAAGACAAAATCAATACGTCCAAAGTGAAGAGAAAGAAACTCTATGATCAAATTAAGCAGAATGACAGTAAGAGAATTGAAGATGAACAAATTAGTCAAGCCCTAAAGGAAAAGATAGAAGAATGTGAAAATCTTACCAGAGATAATGCTGTCCTAAAGCATGAGATGGAATCCATCATGATGAGGATGACCAAGGAGCTTGAAGACAAAAAGAATAATGAAGAGAACCTAGCACAGTCCTTGAAAGAAAAATTCAAAGTATGCAACCGATTGGACAATGAATTGGAACAATCTAAAAACAATGAGGAAGTACTTGAAAAATAGATTGATGATCTCAAAGATGAACTTGCTACTGCAAATGAGTACAAAGAAAAGTTCAAATTTAGCTCAACCAAGCTTGATGAAATAATTAGCAGTCAGAGGAAAAATGGTGACAAGCGATGTCTTGGATATGAAGAAGGAGAAAGTTCCAGATCATGACAAAGGAGATTTAGACAAGGAAATCAAATGAATAAATCTAGAAGGTATCTGATAAGGCAACCTAATGCTCAAAGATTTAATGGATACTATTTCAGTTGCAATAAATTTGGACATATGGCTACTCAATGTAGAAGTAGGATGAATCAAAGTGGTCCATCATTCTTAGGTCAGTGCTTTAATTTCCATAAGTTTGGTCATAAGTCAAATGAATGCAGGAATATGATGAAAAAAAATCATAAAGATGTTAGATGCTATACATGCAATAGACTTGGCCATATTGCTAACCAGTGAAGATCAAGAGAAAATAAGTGGAACAACTAGTCTAGACAGACAAATGTTGTGTGCTATAATTGCAACAAATTTGGTCTCATTGCTACATTCTGTTGGAACATAAAAGGTTCGATAAATCTAAGAAGGAACATGCAAAAGGATATTAAGGGAAAAGGAAAAGTCACTACATATGTGATCAAGCAGCAGATGCAGAAGAAATGGGTGAAGAAAAATCCCTCTGTTGAAGGAAATGAGCCAGCACTAGAATCTGCTTCTGGTAATTCCTTCGAGAATTAGCTTCAGGCCTTTGGCCTAGGGGGAGCTATCAAGAAAATATCTTAACCCCCTAATTGGTAACCAACACCAGATGTGGATAAGTCCAATAAGTGTACACATGATCTACAAATGATGTTGAACTCATTGGAGAAAGTAGTACACAGTATTGGAGTCCACAAAATATCTATCTTTCACAGTGTGTGAAAATAGGGTATTCAGATGAGTTAGGGTAAAAGGCATTTATTGTGACAAAAAAGGTTAGACATGCGAGTGATAAAAGGCCATTTTTATATTTAATTTGTCACTTTGTATTTTGAAGAAAATAAGTTTGGAGAGATCTGAAGAAAACTTGGCAAATTGAGGCGAAATTCAAGTGTGAAGGAAATTCGACAAACAAACTCCGATCCGATGAAAAGGTATTTATCAGAAAAAATTTTAAATTTGTGAATTCGTGAATATGGCTATTCCATTGGTAGTAAAAGTTAAGGACAAACCCCATCCCAAATTCAAATGGTATCCCTTCAAGTCTGTCGAGACCGACTCGTTAGGCGCTTTTTCATCTGTTTCGTATGACGTCTTACACACCGAAGATATTAGGGCATATATTCATGCTAACATTGAAGAACTAGGAAGTTCACAACTGCTAAATTTGTGTAATAATCACATTATAGGAGAAGATTTCTATGTGAAGCCAAAATTTAAAACCCTAGAAGAAAATAAATTTACACAGATTATTAAATTCCTCATCTTTGAAGAGTCCGAATGGGTCCATTACATCTTGAGTTGAATTAATGATGAATTCATGTGGTTAAGTATACCCTTCAAGATTACAAAGGAGGCTATCAGTGTTGTAACAAGTCTAAATTCTTTTGGTGGATTACTGATTCTGAAATCAGTGAAAAATCAAATAGTCACTGATGCAACAGGTTCTAAGTATGATAGAAGAGCAATGAAAATTGATGACATTGTTAATATAGATGTCAAATTTGCATCTATGGTAATTGGGTACAAAATCTATCATTCCAGCTGAGACAACTCTGTGTACGGTACAACCATTTATGTAGCCTATAAGATGATAAAGGAAAATGCAAACTATGATCTATGTGAGTTGCTAAGAAGTCAGCTGATGGAAAATCTTGGGAAGATCAAGAAGGATAAGAAAAATTCTTCTAAGTATGGTAACTTCCTATTATGCTTATTCTTTTACTTCATGAATGAGGTTCCGAGATTCAGAAAGGTTCATTGGAAAAAAGATAAACCGATAGCTGCTCAAATCAAAGATCTCTTTCACATATTTGCAGACATTAAGACAAAGAATGCCACTATTTGGGGGTATTTCAAAAGTTTTCAGAATATGATGTAGGCCAGAGAAAGAATTCCTACCTCTATTGTAGAAAAATATAAGGATACAATTTGTTTCATGGTAGATATTGATCAATGCATGATGGAAGCCGCTAATCCCAGAATGGTCTAGATCATGTCGATGGGCTATGAAGTTGAAGAGCACATTCTAGAAATGTATGTAGAACATTTATTGAGCAAGCCCCTAGATCCATCAGAAGAGATATTTGGTACTTATGAAGAAAAGAATATATAGGTACACAATGAACTCAAAAAATTTGTGATAGTCAGAAGAGTTAGAAAAGAGGTTGAACTCTTAGCAGAAAGTATGGGCATACCGACAGAAAAATTAAAAGAAGCTAGAAGAAAAAGAGAAGAAGCTGAAGTAGAAAAGGAGGTAGTAAAAAATGAATATGTTGGTCCAGTAACACCATCTACCCCAACTAGGTCAACTAGAAGCTCTACATCCCTATCCGCCCCTACAAAAAAGCCAATCTTTGTGAAAACTCAATCTAAGGGATCCGGTCAAGAAGGAAAAATGAAGAAGGATAAAAGCAAAAGGGTCTATGTGGTAGTTTCTGAAGATGAAGAAACAAAGTCTGATGAAGGAGTTAGAGAAATCAAGCATCAAGGTACTAAGGCAACAACGGTTACTAAAAACAAGCCCTTTGGTGGAGATGACCAAGCAAAGAAGAAGGCAAAAACTAACCAACCAATTATGTCAGTGGAAGAAGTTGAAAAAGCTTTAGTTAAAGATGGAAATCTCAAGCCACTTTGTAAATGGTATGAATCTTTCGGTAATGATTATAAAATTCTTGAGGAGGCAACAATAACTTTTTTGAATATTTTCAATAAAGTTCTTATTGAAATAATGCCTAATTTGCCTAAAAGCTTATATGAGTTTTTGGAGATGAGTAGAGTAAACGCTAGATCAGAAGAAGAGTAGATGAGAGAAATAATTCTTGTTGAATTGTGTGCAGTAGTATCTATGGAAGAAATGAAGTCAATAATAAACAAATCCAAGAAGGAATTCAAAAGCAAAACAAGAGTGAATAAGCTGATGATTGGTCAAACCAAAGAAGTTTCAGAAGAAACTGAACAAATTATGAGTAGTTTTGTTAAGCAACGAAATTAATGTTGTCCTTGAAAGAACTCATGATGTGTCATTTGGTCTGGGAGAAGAAGAAGAAGAGAAATAAGATGAAGTTGAGAATATTTAGATTCCACCTGAAGTAGACAATGCAAAGACACCTATGGAAATTGAAGTTCCGAAAAGTGTATCCGTTGAGAAAGTGGAGATCCCTGAAGATAAGTCAGAACCTACAACTGAGGAAGCAATGGTTGAAGAGAAGAATGCTGATGTGAATGGAATTCAAATAGAAGCAAGAGACACTACAGAGGAAATGAAGAAATTTTTGGTAGAACAAAAAGAAGAGTTTGATCCTGAATTGATTGAGGGTCTAATTGACCTATCTACCCTGAGTCTAATTCATAAAATGAATCTAGCATCATTTTCCCAAGCAAAAGCTAGAGAAGAACTGCTAAAGTCCCATATTGAGGACAATGAACTTCTAAATCTTGCATCTGGAGTCTTGGAAAAGATAATCCCCACTCATGTCAAAGATCCGACCAGTTCGTCCTCCGGTGAACTAAAGAAGCTCATCAACTCTGTAAGTACTCACTTCAAGTCACTTGAGAAATCAGCTATGATTAAAGTTCAAAAGGAATTTGATGCCAAAAGATTAAATGGCCTGAAGGAAATGATAACAAAGGATAAAACTTTGCTAGCCACCTATGTGCTAAATATCCAAAATTCTCTATCTAAAGGTGGGAAGATTTACAAATCATGTTTGTCTTTTACAAAATTTACTAAAGTAAATGAGAAAAAGGTTAAGGATCTCAAAAAATAGCTAGCCACTATTTCTAAAGTGTTTGATCCTTTAACTAGTGGTTTTTGAAAGTTAGAAGGTGAAGTGATATCTTTGCTTGACAAAATAAAGAGATTGAAGCATGAAAATGACAAAATTGTTGCAAGAGCATGTGAACTTAGAGGCCTAATTGGCCCAAAGATAGAAATAATGTCAAGTGCACTAAAAGAAGCTGAAGATGCTAAGGTAGTTGGTGATCCAATGAACTTGGAGTCTGCAGAGACACAATCCTACTTGGTCTATGGTCACATAAAAATATTGGAGTCTCAAAAGAGTTTGGGACACGAACTTGACTCTGTTGAAGAAAGATTTTTCAAATATTTTCAAGTTTATGTAAGTTGAAGAAGCCTATTTGTACATAAGCAATTTGTTCATAACAGTTTTGTTTGATTTTTGTCATGCAGATTCCTGCCTTTTCCATTGATGTCAAAGGGGGAGAGTAGTAGAATGAAAAATGCATAATCATCTCAGGGGGAGAATTGTGTTTTGGAGAAGAGTTTGGTTTTTGATATTTTGGGCAGTGTAATTGATGTTGGTACTGATCCGACACTTAGTCATTTTTCACTAAGTGTTGCCATCAATGCCAAAGGGGGAAATTGTTGGCAAGAGACACTACAAATATCTTTTGGTGTTGTCATTGATGGAAACCCAGTTGGTGATTGGATCCAGGCATCATCATTTGATCACATTGGTAGTCAAATTGCAAACAGTTAAGGAAGAACAGAGCATCCAACAATTTTGTGTTCATCAATTCACATGAAGATTTTCTGTTAATATTTTGTACTACGTATCTCAAGGAAGATTGATTGATGTATGCTTTGTGTTATTCATGAATCTCAGTGCCTTGTATTGATCCATGTGAGAGTTAAAAGATCCGGTAGGATAATTCTCTACTTTATCAGTACTGGAGCCGACTTTGTGAATGTATCATGTTGCAAATGTTTGGGAAGTAATTGTTCAAGTATGTTTGTGTTCGAGCATCTTTGTTTGGGTCCTAGCTAAGTTTTGATCAATCGTTGTGGATGCACATTATACTTTACTCATGATTTGAGCCGATAGTTGTAAATATTATTTTGTTCTATTGATGCCGACATATGGGCGATTAATTCTTAGTTGCGGATATGCATATGAGATCCTTCATATCATTTTGAGTAGTGTATGAAGTGCGTTGATGTGAATTGCAAATAAGAGTAGAGAAAAAGAGAAATAATGCACAATTTCACTTATGCATAAAGGATTTGTGTTGTGAGTCTGAGCAGAATAGAGTAGAAAGTGCATAATCAGTCTGAAGGATAGAAGATCTGTATTGAGCCTAACTAGAACTGTAATCAAGCATATGTAGATACTGTTTTCTTAGTTCAAATTGTCAGATGGTTTTAATATGATTTTCTTTGTAAGACAATAAGTCTTCTTTGAGTAGTGAGCTCTGGGCAGTGTGCCTAAATGCAAGTGCATTCCCCATATTGTAAACTTCATTTGAGTATACTTAGATCATAATGTGGATTGGCCATCCACCGTGGTTTTTCCCCTAACAGGGTTTCCACATAAAAAATTATTGTGTTATGGTGTTGTGATTATTTTCTTCTTGTTCATGCATTTTGGTTGAATGTTACAAGTGCTTTGAAGATAATGGTTAATAAACTTAATTTTTGCACAACACTGATTCACCCCCCTCTCAGTATAGCTTGTTTCCAACAGTGTTATGTGGTCTGGTGATCTCTTTCATGTTTACATTCATTGTTGTAGTTAGATATACTTTGTTAATTGGATGGTTTATGATTAATTTATTATATAGAATACTGATTCACCCCCCTCTTAGCATTTTGGGTGATCAACAAGTATTTGATCACAATTGGGGTGATTGGTTCTTTTATTTTGATGCCACAATGATAAGGGTTTATAGTTCCCGAGTTACACCCCACATTTTGCCTAAATCTGTCTTGTACAAAATTTCCTTCTTGAAGATCATCTAGAAGTTGAATGAGTAAGATGAGACTCATTTTAGGAAATACAAAAAGCATACCATCCTACTATCTACATTAAGCTTCTTATATTTTCAAGTCACTGCTAGAGAAGGTTTGGAGCTATTGCTAAATAAGATGATAACCTATAGGATAAGGGTAGACAAAGTAAGAAGATGTGGTCTTGAGTATTTCATCCATGATGCTAGGATAAAATATATAATTTTTGCCTTCATACATGAACATGACCCATTTGAGGACTTGATAAAAAAATTCTCCTTAGAACCAAAGGCTAAAGGAGAAGAGAATAGTGGGTAAAGATAGAAATTGCAAGGAAAGGATAAAGGTGGATCCTTAGACTGGTGCATATACTGAGATACAAGAACTAGTCCTTAAAATAATGACCATGTTGGATAATGCAGCAAATTTATTGGCTAATGTGTCTTTGACTCAACCTTAGGTAGATATAATCGGTCCTTCCTCATCAGTGGAAGAGCAATCAATGCCATAATAGGTCACACCAGTGCAAAAGATTACTCCCATGATAGATTCCTTGGTAGATTACCCTTTGGATCTTGATGGTTTTCCAGATGATTCAGACATGATTCAAGTGATACAATCCCCATCTAGGGTCATGGTTGAAAGATACTCCAATGATAAAATGATAAATTTTGAAATTGATGGGAAATTGGTGGATGATTTGAGTTTATGTTAGATGATAAATTCATCACCACCTAGGAATTCAAAGAATTCCCCCTAAAGTATAAGGGTGAAGCTTTTAGGAAGAAAATGTAAGAAGAAAAAACAAGGATCACATAAGAAAATAAAGATGAGATCGTAGTAGAGATATGGGCTGAGGTCAATGCTAACCTAGAGAACATGACCCCAAAAAAGGGAAGGGAAATTGTTAGAAAAAGTTGGTTCTTTCTATTACAAGGATGAGACATATTATCTACCATTGCATTTGATACCATCAAAATACAAGAAGGATATGACTCTATTTTGTCATCTAAAGAGCAGGCATATGCACTATACTTTGGATTAGGTTTCAATCAAAGGAATGAGACCTTGATAATTTTCTCTATTTTCCTCAAGACCAACAAACCCTAGGTGATAAATGATTCAAATAAATTGACAGACAACGTAATTGTCAAAAGATTGGGGGGCACCAGTTCCCTTTAGGAAACAACATTAATTGTGAACACAACCATGTTCATTGAAGGAACAATAAGGAAGTTGAAAGCAAATATTGCCAAGGTAAATGCTTTAAATCTAAAGTTGTAGGAGCAACTTAATTTTTTCACTAGATTGGTTCCACCTCCTCAAGTTGCGGTAGGGGATAAAGACAATCAAGAGAAATCATCCCTTACTTTAGAGGTAAGCAAATTAAAGAAGGAGCTTGTTGAGAGCAGAGAAGCAAAGAACAAGTCCAGGGCAGATAGAAAAGGAAAGATCTTAGAGGTTGTTGATAGCCTATTTGGTCATAGGCTATCATGCATTTTAGGCCACCTAGAAATCACATGGAATAAATATAATACAATTGTTGTTTCTCATGCTATTCGTGTCCCAATAAAGGCTTGGATCAAGAGCATCCAAGATTTTTGGAGCCTAAGGAAACAACTAATTGAAAAGGACGAAGTGAGAATTTTGATATTGATTCTCTTATTGAATTGTATGTTATTTTGGAGAATTCAGATGCTATTGAGGATAGCATGGTAATGCATGAGAGTTTTCATCCTACTATGGAGTAGTCAGAGTTTTTTTGTGGATCTTAAGTGTGGCATTATGCCCAAAATTTTATCTGATGGCAAAGTAATCAAGGACTATAAAGTATGAAAAGTTGAGTTTAGTGGTATCCTATCTTCCATATTGAGCTTTATTTTTGTAGAAGATAATATTGGTATGGACAAGTGCAATGCTACTATGGATAGCTTGATAAAATTAGAGAAGTCTTTTGAAGTTTTCTGATGATGTAAAATAGTGGATTAAGGAGGAATATTCTTCCCATTTGAATCATGTTAGGAGAATTTTAGCATCTCCTTGGCCTCCAAAAAATAAATTTGCAACATGGGTAGAGAAATATAACTAACAAAACATGAACCCCCCATTTTGTCTCATCATGCAAATAAGAGGAATATCTTCTGTAACAACCTCTACAACTATTTTTGTCTTCTAGCAATGTACCTTTTTGTCTTTTAAAAAGAAGTTGTACTAATTTTTTTTGATCCTTCAGACAAGCTATCAAATAAAATTGTGACATCCATCCATTTCTTTAAGCTTGTTGCTCCCTTGTCTCTATAAAATAAAATTTTGAGCCATTTTGAAAGGATCTTGGATATATTAGTAAGTAGAGAGTTCTGTCTTAGTTTGTTCTAGTCTAGTCTAGGTTTTTTTAGGGAAGACAATGAATGCAAATGTAAAGTTCTGTATAACAACATACTTTCAAAATATGAATAGGTTGTGAAAGATTCAAAAGAAATTGTCTTCAATATATATTTTGTTCCTCTTATTAATAAAATTGATCAAGGATTTTTTGATGTTCATCTTTGCATTATGGAGCAAATGAATGTTTCTCATATAGCTTTTGATAAAGTAATAGATTAAATTTCTATATTTGAAACATTGAGAGTTATTATATGTTCAAATATTATTAAGAAGAATTGAGCATGAATCTAAATTTAAAGAGCATTATTGTAAGGCAGTAATGTTTAGGCTTTCATTGAAATTGTTTTTTAGTTTTTCGTTCAAAAAGCAATTGCATGATCTTTTGAATCCGTTGCCAAGGTTTTAAGGCATCAATCTATGTAAGAATGCTAGTTGCAAGTCCAAGGTCATTTCAAATGAAGAATATTTGAATTATTTTTTGTTTTTTCGTTAGCTTTGTCTATGTTCTCAAAGTTAGTAAGTGCATAAGTGTCCAAGAATTTAACATATACTGGCATATTTCTATGCAATTATTGGTATATTTCATGAGAGAATCTCTATTGAACCAATATCTTGATATGAATTAAGTGTTAATCCATTGATTTTTCTGATGAACCAATATCCTATTCGTTGGCCAACTACTTGAAATATTTAACCATAAGAATTGGCTATTCTTTGGATGGTTTCAAGAAATCAATTAGAAAATTAAAAACAAAATAATAATTATGTAGATCACTTAAAATGTTACCCAAAATATGTCCTTGCAACTAACATTGTTGAAATATGCCTATGCTTGCTAAGCACAATTACGACCTAATATTCTATGTCTTTATTATACTCTCTCAAAGTTGCATTGAATAAGAACATTCAACCATTTTTCTCTAGTATTTAAAATTTGGTTGGATAAACACATATTCAATCTCAATGGTTAGATGGTTTTCAAGAAGAACATGTTGCCATTTTTGTAAAGAATAAACTATGGAAAAAATGTAAAGGTCTTGTGGATACTGCAAAAAACCTTCTAGAGATGCATCAATTACTATGACAAAATGACATTGGAGTCTATCACCTGCAAGACAAATTTAATGGTTTGTTTTTTCTTCAAGAGTTTGAATGCCTATTGACACATTTCTATCCATACACATATTTTCCCCTTAGAATTCAATGACTTAGGATTTGTAATTCTAAATAATTCTTTAACATATCTACAATAGATAATACCATAAATATTTTGACTTCAAGTAAAATATTAGGCTTAAGACATTAAAAAATAGTTGAAATCTTTTATGGGTCCATTACTATTCTATTAGAATTGATAATGTGTCCAAGATAATGCATGTATTTTTGGAAGAAGGTACACATACAATTTTCCATATAATTGGTTCTCTCTCAACTTTTACAATATCGATTGCAAATGTATCCTATGATCCTCATTCTTATATTAGATAAGTGTATAATTGATAAACACAAAATAAAAGAATCCAAATAATATGGAACATGCTATTCATCAAGTTCATAAATGTTGCAAGTGCATTAGTGAGATTTAAGTATACCACAATAAACTCATAGTGACCATAGGAAATTAGAAATGTTATTTTGTGTATTATTTTTCTTTGATTTAGAGTTGATCATACTTGAGTTGAAGGCCTATCCTTAAAAATGGTCGACCCTTTTACTTGATTAAAGGAATAATCTATCCTAGGAAAAAGATATATGTTCTTGAGTGTGTCCTTATTAAGAATTTTGTAGTCTATACAAAACCTCAAGATTTCATCCTTCTTGACAAAGATAAAATGAGTACCAAAATGAAAAACATTGAGTTAGATTAGAAATTTACCCAACATATATTGAAGCTAAGTCTTCAAGCCAAATAATTTAGTGATGGTCATTCAATATGGGGCCTTCGATATAGAATCAAACCCTAGAAACAGTTCAATGTTGAATTCAAACTTCTTCTTGGTGGAGTCTAGGTAAATCCTTAGTGGAAACATCTTGAAGTTTCTTAAGGAAAGGATAATATTCAAATATCAAAACTCTACCCTTCTCAACCTCATCAATATTAACCATGTAAACTTGACACTGTTTATGTTGTGAATTCTTCAAATGTGTGGAATTGGTTTGTCTAATCCTTATTGATCATTTATTGTATTCCAATATAAATTTTATTCCAACATCATCAAGCCTCTCAATAGTTTTGGTAAAAAAATTAAGGCTTTATTGGGAAAGGTGTTGTATACCTTGCACATATGAATAGTGACTATTTTATAAAATTTTGGACCATCTCAAAATGGGGAACCATAGTTTTTGGTTGCAATATTTTCCCTAGGTGGTTGTTGTGTGTAATATTGGAAATGCATTTTATGTGGTTGGAAAATTGGAGAAATACATTTAATATTAGGGTCATGTTTTATTGAGCACATGATTTATTGGGCTCATAATTTAATGTGACAATTCGAGAGACCCATTCGGAAAGTGAATTTAATTACTAGGCACCATATAAAAATAATTTATTGTAGGATCAAATGAGAGAATCATCTTAGACACTTGGGATTGGAGAGAGAATTTAGGTTGCATTGGAGGTTGTAATGAGTCTTGTTCCTAGAATCAAACTTGGGCGCCCACCTTGGAGATTCACTTAGGTTCATTGATTAAATATACCTTTTCCACTTGCATTTATTTTTTCCCTATAAATAGAAGTCTTTCGATGGAATTTAGACATCATATTTTTGCTGATCATCTTGTGCATGCTCATTATGAGAAAAGCTTGGTGTATGCACCTAGAGGCTTGATTTACTTGTTTAGGAGTTGTTGAGTAGCATGGAGTGGTGCATTTATATCTTATTTGTTCTAGGATAGGTCTCATAAGGAATGCACCAAAAATTTCTTACCACTAGTGAAGAATGCCATATATTTTGTATTTTTATCCTTAACTGAGAGTGTTACTCTTGTGAATGCTCTTAACTTGATATTGTATTCACTATTTTTTGTTGAGAATACATTGGTTTTAGTGATTTGTGTTTTGGCACATTTCTTAACTTATATGAAATATCAATTATCTCATCTCTCCTAAAAGGAAATCAATTTCATGGAAGATCAACAATCATAAAGTATCACTAACCATGTCTTGTCTATGTAAGATAAATTAGTAGTTTGATGTATTCTTGTTCCAATTTAATCAACATGCATAAACTTGTTCTTTACTAGAACTCACTATTGGATTAGTTATCACCAAATCATACACATATTACAACATCTAAAATAAACATACATTGCTTATGAAAATAATTAAAGTATAAACTTAGCAAAGGTTAAATACTTACACTACAAGATAAATTCAATGCTCGTAAGTTTTATTTTCTAAATTAAATTGAATCTAAACCATTAATAAAAAATGTTAAACTTAAAGTCTAATAAAGAGATAAGATTAAAATAACCTAATCTTGATCTTCTATTTTCCACACAATATTGATTGAATAGACAAGTCTACAAAGTAAAACGTATTAGGAAATGCACAACTCCACACATAATGGTGCAATATTCAATGGGGTGAACTAATCATGAAAGAGATGCTGAACACCTAGAATAATGAGAAGGGGGGTGAATCAGTATTATCTTAAGCCATTCAAACTTTAAACATTCAATTAACAAAGCATATTCAATTGCAATAAGGAAAGAAATAATGAAACATTCACAACATTACATAACACATGAACACTAGGATTTTTACGTGGAAAACCCAAAATGGGAAAAGCCACGGTGAGGGTTAGCTCACAATATATTATAACCAGTTATAGTATATTTATAGAAATGCTCATTGCAGGTGGAATCACTATCCATAGAGAAAAATATAGAAGAGAGATGGTGGCTCACAACCTATTTTTTAACTGTTCCAATTTGCATCTTACATATGCATGAATATAGTTCCAATGAAGCTCAATAATAATATTTATCTGATTCTGATTCAACACTCTGCCATGCTCTTCATTCACACAACTCTAATCTTCAACTTAACATTCACAACTTAACTTCACACTGCTTTGATCAAATTCACATCATATACATCACATTCATTATATTGCCTCAAGACATCAAAAATAATCTAACTTATATATCTACATCAATTATAACATCAATTAGGTCGGCCTAATTAGATGTGACACCCAAAATATAACTTGCCGTCTTAAAATTTTTTATCCACAAAACATGCCATAATTAAAAACTCAAAACATCTTAAGATAGGTCGACATGGACCTATAATAGATCCCACATAAGATAGCAATACATATTTAACCTTCACATAACATCAAATATATTAGGTCGACACATCATAAGACCTGAAACCAAAATCTTTCATCTGTGTATCCACATCTCGACGTGTATACCTCAAAACTTGATACCATCTAGAATCCATGCTCTACTAACATTTGTAAAATTATCTTCAAAAGTGCAATGCCAAAATATCATCCATGGAGACATGCAAAATCTCCCACACAACTGCACTGTACAAAAAATAACTGTGAATTGCTAGGCCGAACTCTATTACTCATAAATATTAAAATATTTATCCAAACATCATGAAATATTAGAATTAGATACATCTAACATCCATCAAAATTATTTTAGAAGCCAAAAGTGATATCTTCATTTGCGGAGTGGTGTGTACCCAAAAACTGATGCACTATTACATTGAATTGACAGATTTGAAACTTAGTCAAATTTCCACTCAACTTATCTTTTTTACACCAAATTATTTTGCACAAATATCTTCCTTAAACCCACACCAAAACCTATTAGAAATGATCAAAATAATCCGCAACAATGTTGACATCAATGACAACAATGTAACACATCATTATGTACCTTTCATGCTCATGTTGCCAAACAAAATCATGAATGACAAAATATCCAATCTTCAAACAATCTTTCCCTTTGTCATTGATGGCAACAATGCCATAAAATATCCAAAATATTCTCCAAACAAATCCCCCCCTTTGACATCAAGGCAAAGGGTGCCTATTTGACTTCTTTTGACCATCACCAGAACTCCCCCTGAGAAATATAAACATATATACAAACTGAAAAGGATGGATTGACTCCCCTTGAGTCATATACTACATAAAAAACCATAAAGGTATTGGAAAAATTCTCTAAACAAAAATATTGGAAATGCATAAAAAACATAAGAAATGAGTGAACCGGAGGTGGTTGACACTCACAACTTCTTCAAATGGTCTTCCCAGGCTTTCCTACCATGTTGCCATTCTCTCTTAGCCTCCACAAGCAACCTACTCTGTATTTTAAACTCAAGTAATAAATCTTCTCCCTCATCCAGAGTAGCAGGTGCCAGATTCATCTTTTTGGATTTATTTGCACTCAAGAGAGATTTTGAAATAAGTAGGAATTTAAGGTTGACCAGATCCCTTAATTCTCCAAATTGCAAAATAATATGCTCTTTCTGTGGTTGCAGCTAGAAGAATTTCTTTTTCATATCTTCTATTGTACTCCTTGTATCTCTAGTTAGATCAGCTACCGGATCATAAGCACTTGAGGTAGAGTTAATTTGAGACTCAATAGAGTCTATCTCCTTCCTTATGATTTGTGTGGCTCTGAGCCACTTCATTCCATATTGATATAGAGCCTTTGTCTCATAAACACAACCTTCAACATCTTTAAATAATTCAAAAAACTTTTTATGTGCAATGACACATATCTCTATTATTTTCAACATTCTTTTGTCATTAATCCTCTTCTCCACTTCCTTCCTTGCTTCCTCCTTTAGTTTGGATGCATACATTTTGAAAGAATCCATTAGCAATTTGAGATTATCCATACTGAAGAGATATATGTCTATACTTGCATCAGGTATAGTTTGTTGTAGTGCTTTAAGGGCGAATTCGTTTACACCTCTGTTGACTGCAGGTTCACCTTTGTATGAGGAAAATTCACTCATCAGGGTAGTTTCGCCTCTGCATGTAAAGTCTGAACCTGCAAAATTCAAACAACAACAAACGTGAAAGTGCAAACTCGTGACGTGGGTCCCGCCGGGCGTGCCAAAAATGTGTGGAATGTTTTTACCCCATCTAAGAATGCAAGAAATAAACTCAAGCAAAAGGATAAAAATCAAAGACAACACTCAAGATTGGGCTAAAGATGAAACTCAAACAAGAAGATGAAAACAACATTGATTTCACCTTGTATGAGCTTGATGGAGTTGTTTTCCCTCGTCGATGGCTTGATATGTGTGCTCTATATTTATTTTGGCAGCATAATGATTTGTTTTTGCTTGAGTTGGATGCAAAGATGATGGGTTTGGCTATGGATGCAAGATGTCAGTGTGTGAGAGTAGAAGGCTTGGATGCATGTGGCTGGAATGGTTGAGAATGGTTAGAATGCAAAAATGGCTAAGTGTTAGACATTTAGCAAGGGAGATTGAAATGGATGGCCAAAATTGATTCTTGGAAGATGATCAAAGGTTGAGATCAAGAGTTGACCAAAGGAATTAAAAATTCCTTTTTAAATGTGCATGGGAAGGATAAAAGGAATTTAATATTCCTTGGGAAAGAGAAAAGGAATTTAATATTACTTAGGGTGTGAGAGAGGAATTAAAAATTCCTCAAAAAGACTTTGGGAAGACACAAAGGAATTAAAAATTCCTTGGGGATGGGGAGAGTTGACCAAGGGGCAGCTTAGGATAACTAATCTATGATTAGGTTGTGTAAGTGAGGGATTAGGCTAATGATTAGGTGGGTAATGAGGATTAATGATCCACTTGCATATTATGGAGGAGGTGACACCTCCCTAATCAAGGATTAGGAATGTGCACATCCTTAATCTAGGATTATGCAAATTAATCAAGATTAGAAAAAGGTCATGGATGATGTGACATGAGGGGAATTAAATAAATAGATTAGTTATTTAACTCTTTAGATGAAAAGGGGTAAGGGATGGGAGTAAATAATTAAAGTTAATTATTTACTTTAGGCTAAGATTTAAAGATGATAGAAGAAATAGATTAGGATGAAGGGTGATAATGAATATTAACTAAATAATAAGGTATTATTTAATTAATATAGAGAATATGCAATTGGTTGAATTAGGGGTAAATTGGTCAAATGAATGTGGTCAATTTTTCAGTGTCTACAAGTTCATTTCTCTTTTGGTGTGTATGATTTTTTTTCTCATAGATGCATGAAACATGTCTCCTAATCATAGCTTATGGATGGGAGTGATTTTGTCCAACTCAACATTTCCTTGATGCATTGGCAATTACAATAAATGTGAAGACACAACTGGTTGAAATTGGGGTTGCATGCTTAGAATATTCTTCAAGGAATCTCCAGAGGAGTTGAAGGTTTCACTTGAGACCTTAGTTGTCTCTATAGCTTTTCATTTTACATCCTTCTCTTCAACATTACTAGAGTTTGATGTTTTTTCTATTTCTGCTAGTGCATCTCCGGATGCACCCTTATCTTCATCTTTCTCCACATGTTCTTCTTCTTTCTTTGCATCATCATACTTATCATCATCATCCTTGTTTGTGTTCTCTTCCACTGTAATTTTTTTAGTGTTTTCTATGATTACTAGAGGAGTGACTTCTTCTTGTGTTGGAGGAGGAGTGAATCCTTTGCAATGTCTTCTCCGATCATTGCCTCTTCATCATTTCTCTCTGTCATGTCCTCCACTTCCAAAGGAGAGTTATCTAATGCAACTTATTGTTTGTGTCATGCTCATGTTGAGAATCATCTATCTGCATTTCTCCTTTAGTATTTTATTTTTTGAGGGATCTCTATATTCTCTTCTTCTTTGTCCACTGGTAACATCCCCAATTTTTGAGCTATCTCCTCATCTTTTTCATTACTTTCCTTTTTGATTCTTTCTAGATCAGCTTGATCCTTTCCCATAAGGGTAGTAACCCTTCATGTTGTTCTTAGATCCTTGCTAAATACAGTGGCCAATGTGGCCCCGTCTTCCTCAAATAATGGAGCACTCACTCTCTCCAAAGCCTCTTCTTTAAGCCTTTCATGTTATTTTATTGCTTCTTCTCTTCTCTTCAAAAAAATATTCCAAAAATATTTAGGAACATGTTTCTTGATGTTCCACATATCAACTTCAAGTACAACAATATACTTAACTATAGGTTTAGTAATGGATTCTTTGTCTATCTCATTTGTATCCTTATATAAAGTTGCGGTTTCTCCCAACATATCATTCTACAAAATTCTATTAAACAATGCCTCTAAATTCATGGGGGAATGAGGCCTTACTAGTTCTTTTTTTTCTTTTTATTTGCTTTTACCTTCTATCAGAGTCTTCTTTGTTTTCACAGTCTTTGTCTTCTTCAGAGAAGCCTTCTTGGCTTCCTTCTTCTTTTCTCTCATATGGATTTTTCTTTTTTATTTTTCTTTCTCTATCTCCTCATCACTCTCAATGTCGATTATATAAACTCTTCTTCTTTTGGTGCTAGATTCACCTTGTGGAGCATCACTTCTTTTGCGGATTAATTGGGGTACATCTTCTTTTACAAAATTTATGCCAATATCCTTTTCTCTTGTAGCTTTTTGCTTCACTCTTCTCTTGGTTGAGGCAGTAGGTGGTGTAGGAGTGACAATCTTATTCTTCTCAGCTCTAGTGGAGTGTACAACCAGAGGGGATTTCTCCCTTATCATAGTGTTGGAAGTTGTCTTTATTTTCTCTCCAATAGAAGGAAAAGTCCTAGAGAACTTCTGGATAGGAGTGGTAGCAATCCTACTAGATCTCCTTGACCAGATGCTTCTATTATGCTTGAATCTACCTTGGATCTCTCTCTATCATACTACACTCTTTCTTTAGAAAGGCACATTTCCTTAGCATATACATCAACCATCTTGTCCACATTCTTCTTGATTTGTGGTTTCTTTTGTTCCATGTGAACTTCCATGGAATTTACCTCATAAGTGCCATATCTTGGTTTTGTGGTGTCTTTGGGGCTCTTCAACAAGATATCAAAAAAACCAATAATATCTCCTTCTATCACCTCATAACCCAATTCAGGAACCCAAACAGTTCTTGGTTCCACTGCCTCCATAATGCATTGGTCTGTAGATACAAGAAATGTGATATCATTTTTGTATTTCTCAATAATTGTCCTTGGAATTCTCTCTCATGCATTATTTTCTGGAATACTGCAAAGAAAGCAGTAAGGACATCATCTTGTGCTTTGGAATATCCAAGATTCCTCATATGATTTGCAATTTGATGTGTAAATGGCCTTCCTCTAATCCAGGTTACACTTCCAATAATGGGAAGATCCTTCAAGAAATAAAAGAGTAAGCACATGACCAAGGTGCCATACTTGAATACATACTTCTTTTCCTTAGTTTGCTTCAAGTTCTCCATTAATTGTTACCTAATAAAATCACACAGGTAATATTCTGCACCATTATCTACCATATCATATGCTATATTGACTGCAGTGGTGGATATGGAGTTGTATATGTTTGTATAATAAATTTTGTAACCGATCATCATAGTTGCATATCTTACAACTAGATTCTTAATAGGATTTACTACAAGGGCTCTCTTGTCATATGTTGTACCTATTTTCTCCATAACCACTTCATTTTTAACGAAATTCAAAACAGGGACAGGTCTAGTGGAGCATAGACCAGTGATCTCTCTTATTACTTCCTTAGTGATCATATTAGGCATATCAGTTCAGACAAACTAATCATGTATTTTTCTCAAATCCAATTTGATCAACTTGATATCATAAAAGAAATTAGGGAACCATTGCCATATGTCCATTTTATTCTCAACTAGATTTTTATATTCTTGATTTAGGGTGCATTTGTCTCCTATTAGCTCATTTTCCCATATATCACTTAACTTAGTGGGAGAATGTTCTTCCAATTTTTCATGAATATATGCCCTAATATCTTTAGTTGATAAAACCCCATATGGAATATATGAGAATGTACCTAATGGGTCATCATCTATGGATTTCATAGGATACCTTTTGAATCTTGGTTATGGTTTCTTTGTAACCTCTTTGAACCTTCGTGTAGCCATTGCAAAATAGATTCAAACTATTTCCAAGAAAATTTCTTCAAAAATTAGGGCAAATAGATTCAAAAAATACCTTTTCCATGCTTGTTGACTTAGGGTTTTGATGTATTGAAACACAAATTACCTTGAACACTTTGAATTCTATCTCCACTACTCTTCTCCTTCTTGAATTCCTTTGTGAAATGAATTTTCCTTAGTGGAATCACTTATAACCTTTTGATTTGACCTAGTTCTGCATTGAATGCTTCAACCCATAAAGCTGGAAACACTTTACCCATATACACAGATAACTTCCAAAGCTCCACAAACTTCCACATCATCATATTTTATTTCACAATCTTCACCAACAGATCAAGCATGTTGATCTAAACCACATATCTTTGTGCTCAGACCTCAACACCTCTTTTTTGGTAGGGGAAAAAAGATATCCATTAAAGCTCCCCCTAAGCCAAAGCATTTAGCTTAATTTACAAAGGAAACATTTGCATTGGAGGATGGTATAGATTCTCCCTTGAATTTTGTCTCTTCCTTCTTTCTCCAAATATTTTCCATTTCCTTCTTTATTTCAATTGGATCAACCTTTTTAACTAGTTCATTCCCTTTTACTAGATTATCCTTGTATTTTTTCTTCTGCAAAACTTAGCAATGTGTCCAAGTCTACTGCAATTGTGACATGTGATATTTTTTTGAACAATATCCCTTCCATTCACTCTAGATATGCATTGATTAGCCTTGTGTCCAAATCTGTAGCATGTATAACAATAACCATTGAAATATTGAATCATTCTACCATTGTTATAGCCATTCATCTTTTGACTTCTACATTCATTTGCTCTATGAGAAAATCTTTTGCATCTAAAACATTGACCAGAAAAGGATGGGACATTTTGATTCATTCTGCTTCTACAAAATTTATTGCAAGAATAGTAAAAACTATTGAAATACGGGTACCTTTGTGTGTTTGGTTATTTGACCAGTGGTCTTCTAGCTTCATTTCTTTAATTTTGGATCTTTCCATTGTTCTTCTTGTCTTTAGTCTTCTTTGGTTCATTGATCTTCTCTTCTACATTAGGTGTTTGATCTGCTTTTGAGCTTTCACCTTTTCAAATCCTAAGCCACCTTTTTTTTTGGATGCTTTTTGACCTACAATCATCTCATCAAGCATTATAGAACTCATCTTGAATTTTTTTTCATGAATTTTTGCTTTT
The DNA here is from genome assembly GCA_007115665.2 of Sequoiadendron giganteum. Classification (NCBI taxonomy): domain Eukaryota; kingdom Viridiplantae; phylum Streptophyta; class Pinopsida; order Cupressales; family Cupressaceae; genus Sequoiadendron; species Sequoiadendron giganteum. The sequence continues at coordinate 314,890,228 of CM021110.1, forward strand.
TCTAGATCTGATATTAGCTTTACCACTTCTTGTTCAAGTCTTATACATTCCTCATAGTTTCTTTTCACCATTGTATTCAAACATTCCTCAACTCTTTTCTTTTTTTCAACTTGCACTTTCAAACCAGTGATGGATTCATTTTCTTTCTTTAATTAATCAATGACTTCCTTATGACTTTATCTTAACTTCTTGATTTGCTCTCTCAATTTTTTGATACACTCATTTGCTTCTTTGACATTTTCCTTTAGATCTCTATTTTCACCTTCAATTTTTTCTAGATTTTCAAGAGCAACTTTGAGTTCTCCATCTTTGCCAAGAATGCAATCTTCTTCTATAAAATCAACAACAGGAATCTCTTCTAGAGGAATAGGAAATTTTTCGTTAGTCATGTGTTCAATCTCCAAGACTTTCCCAAAGCGATTAAGCTCCTTCCAAGGAACCAAGCTCTGATACCAATTGTTGAACGCCCATAATATTGAGAGAGGGTGTGAATCAATATTCTCTTAAACCATTCAAACATTAAACATCCAATTACCAAAGAACATTCAATTGCAATAAGGAAATAAATCATGACACATTCACAACATCACATAACACATGAACACCAAGATTTTTACGTGGAAAACCCAAAATGGAAAAAACCACGATGAGGGTTAGCTCACAATATATTATAACGAATTATAATATATTTAAAAAAATGCGCGGACTTATTGTCCATAAAGAAAAATACAGAAGAGAGATGGTGGCTCACAACCTATTTTTGAACTGTTACAATTTTCATCTTACATATGCATGAATACAGTTCCAATGAAGCTCAATAAAAATCTTTATCTGATTCTGATTGAACACTCTACCATGCTCTTCATTCCCACAACTCTGATATTCAAATTAACATTCATAACTTAACTTCACACTGCTCTAATCAAATTCACAGAATATACATCACACATTCATTGCATTTCCTCAAGACACCAAAAATAATCCAACTTATATATCCTCATCAAGAATAACATCAATTAGGTTGGCCTAATTAGATGCGACACCCAAAATATGACTTGTCGGCTCAAAATATTTCATCCTCACAATGCACAATAATTCAAAACTCAAAAAATCTTAAGATAGGTCAAAATCGACCTATAATAGATCCCACATAAGGTAGTTATATATATATAACCTTCACATAACATCAAACATATTAGGTCGGAATGTCATAAGACCTAAAACTAAAATCCTTCATCCGTGTATCCAAATCTCGACACATGGACCTCAAAGCTTGATACCATTTAGAATCTATGATATACTAAAATTTGAAAAATTATCTTCAAAATAAAAATACCAAAATCTCATCTGCAAAGACATGCAAAATCTCCCACACAATTGCACTATACAAAAAATAATTGTGATTTGCCAAGCTGAACTCTGTTACTCATAACTCTTAAACTATTTTTCCAAACATGATGAAATATTGGAATTAGATACATCTAATATTCATAAACATTATTTTAGAAGCATAGAGTGATATCTTCATTTATGGAGTGGTGCGAACCCAAAAAGTGATGCATTGTTACACTGAACTGGCAGATTTGACACTTAGTCAAATTTCCACTCAATTGATCTTTCCGAACCAAATCATCTTGCATAAATGTATTCCTTAACAATATCAAAACTTGTTAGAACTGATCAAAATAATGTGCAATAACATTGACATCAATGACAACATTGTAACACATCATTATGTACCTTTCATGCTCATGTTGCCAAAAAACATCATCAATGAGAAAATCTTTATTCTTCCAACAAGAGATCAACATGAAACATCAATTTATTGGAAAATATCAATGAGATGCTTCCAAAAATGATAAAAATGAGCATTTAGGTTGATCACATAAAGAATTTTCACAATAATAAAAATACTAGTGATATGAAACACATGCAAACTGATCAAATATTAATTATTTGCATATATGAAGCAATGGAAAATCACTTAGAGATTGGAAACCATGAAAGAACATAACTCTAGATAAGAGTAGAAAAAATACTATTTTTTTTTATTAAAAGTGTCAACAATTTATAACCTTTTGTCTATAGAAATCTTTCCCATTTATAGAATCGGTAGCACACTAAGTATAATTTTCACTAATAGATCAATTTTTAGGATTAAATTAATTTAGGGCTAAAATTTTATGGTATTTAATTTTGGTGGCACACAAATCTCCACCATCTAACCTTAATAAATTTTGCATCCAACACTCAACCAAAATAACACAAGTCCCCAAACATTTGTGAGCAACTTCTAATAAACATTAATTTTTTTAAAGAACAAATACATGCAAGGCAAGTTGACACTTGACCTAGTGAATATAAGTTATTTATATAATAATGAAAAATAAAAATTTAAATGTAAAATATCAGACATAGTTAGAATCCACTCCTTCCCCATCTTTGGTATCTTCAATGATGACATTATCATCAAAATCTATAGCCTAGACATTGAGTGTTTTAATTTTATATTCGAAAATAACCCTTTTTGTAATCTTAACATTAGGATCAAGGTTGAGATACCTTTCCCAACATTCTCCCACTTTATGAACATCTTGCAAGAGAAAAGGGAGTATCAATACAATTATCTAATTGCTAGGGGTCGACAAGCCCATGGACTCATAATGCCAACTATTTGTTTTGTGATCATTAGCTTCATTAGTGTATCTACAACATTCTTCAAAGAGTCAATTTTTTCTAGCATCACCCTCACATCCCCTACCATATCTCAAAAAATGGTATTGGAATTTAACATGCTTTGTCCTTGCATGAAAAGTTGGGTTCTTTGCCAAATATATGACACTTTGACTATCAAAATGAACCATAATGGCTTTTGTATCTAGCCCAACATATGAACACAATATCTTAAGCCAAATTGCTTCCTTACAAGCATGAGTTTCTTCTATCTACTCTAATTTTATAGTGGGAAAAGAAACCACAATCTATTGCTTACTCATCCAACTGATTGTACCAAAAAATGTGGTTAAAATGTATCCATTAGTGAATCTTCTACTATTGATATTTTCGACCCAATCTGAATCCACAAATCCATGAATACACAATGAATTTATATCCCTTGTAGGATAAACATTACATCATAAGGATTACTTAAAGGTAGCTCACAAATCCCTGAAGATCCTCTTTATTACATCCAAATGTATCATTCAAGATTAGCCATAAAGTGGCTAAGGACTCCCACTACTTGGGTAATGTATGGTCTTGTATAAACTATAACATGTATCAGACTCTCAACTCCACTAGCATAAGGTACTTTTCTCATATCCTCCATCTCACTAGGAGAAACTGGACATTGCTCAAGAGATAATTTTTTCCCCATCGTAACGAACACACAATGACATAGAATCTATCATATTAAACCTCTTGAACACCAAGTTCACATAATTACTCTAGACCAACAATTTTTTTTTCTTCACTCTATCTCTTTTGATCTCCATCCTCAAGATCTACCTAACTTCCCTTAAGTCCATATCAAACTATGCTAATAGTTAAAAAATCAAATCATAAATCAAACCTTTCTTATTACCAAAAAATAATATATCATCAACATAGAATGCAATAATGAGAATATGATCATCACCTATTGTATAGTAGATGCAATGATCCAAATTGGATCTCAAAAATCCTAAAATTAGCATAAGAAAATCAAAATTTTGGTCCCACATCCTATGAGTTTTTTAAAGACCATACAAATATTTATTCACTTACAAACCATATGTTCTTTACCTTTCCCAATGTAGTGCTCTAACTATGTCATATAAATATCTTCCTCCAAATCACCATTAAGGAATACTATCTTCACATCAAATTTCTCAACCTCAAGATCATATACTATAACAAGAGTCAATCAAAATCAAATGGATATCAAATTTTCTATTGAAGAGAACAACTCACCATAATCAATACCATCAACTTGAGAATAATCTTTTAAAACCAATCTCACATTAAAATTCTCAATATTGCCATCAAACTCTATTTTTATTTTGAACACCCACTTGAATTCAATAGGATTTTATCCATTAGGAAAAGGTACTAGGTCATATTGTTGGAATCTGGGAACACTGAGAGGGGGGGTGAATTAGTGTTCTGCAATCTTCAACTTTATTAATCTGATATTTAAACCATTTATAAATTTGAACCAAAGGAAAATTGCAAACACACAAAACAATCATCCACGACATCATAACACAAGAATTTTTACGTGGAAACTTTGTTAGGGGAAAAACCACGATGGAGGTCAATCCATAATTTGAGTACTCATATATAAGTTGTACAAAATGGGAATGAACTTGCATTTGGGCACACTGCCTAAAGCTCACTACTCAAAATAGGAAGGCTCACCGCCTTAAAAAATGTTTAGATTAAATCCATATGAAGGGTTGAACTAAAGGAACAACATCTTCTAATGCCAAATTATAGTTCCGGTTGTAGACACCCAAAATTGTCCATGTCATAATATTACCTAGTCGATACATGACCTTTTAAGAAATTTTGTAATATTTTACCCTAGGTCATTACATTATCCCATTTATTCCACTTAATCACCTTCCAAATTAATTAAATAAATATCATTTATTTAATTAATTCCCCCTTCACATGTCTCAAAATAATTCAAATTAAATATTTGAATTAATCCCTCACTTATTGTCACATTGCAAGTTGTGTCACATGACTACAACTCTTCACATGCACAAATAATTTAAATAATTTTATTATTTAAATTATGAGATTCTCACTCACATCCTATTTTTAGCCCCATTAATTGTGTGTCATAGGCATCTTTCCCTCCAAAATAAATAATAGAATCCCATTATTCCCTCACATCCTAATTTTAGCCTCATGTCAGAACTCACTTAATGTGCATCATATGCACTAAAATAAACTTTTAATCCTAGCCATCATATCACAAATTTGACTTTTAATCCTAGCCATCATATCACAAATTTGACTTTTAATCTTAGCCATCGAATCAAATCAGCCTTCTCCTATAAATCAAGCCTTTCACTGGCCATTTAGGGGAATCTTCTTCTAGCATCCTTACTCTGCCAAAATTTCTTTCAATCTTCTTATCTATCTATCTATTTTTCTTCTATCATCTCCATCTTATCGTTATGTTGCAAAAATGAGAGATCAACATATCGAAATAATCAAACCTTCAAAATCTTGCATTCTCATGTAGGTGGAGAAGAGCAATGGAGATAAACCAAATCTAGCTTGGAGATCGGTTTGCATTCGCTTGTTATTTTGATTTTCATGCTTGCTTGTACTCTATTGTTCTAGTTAGGGTTTTGATATCTTGTTGTTTTAGTTTTACATCTTATTTTCCCTAACTACATTTGGTGAACTCGACATGAATCCTTTGATCTAGCTTGCTTTTTTGCAAGTTTCATTAACTTTTTGTTGCAGATCTGCCATTTTTTGAACAAAACCCTAAGTTTCACAAATCTCATCATATCTTCCAAATGGTTGTGAGTTTTTATACAAGATTTCACAAATTTTTTTCCATCATCTAAGGAAGCTACAAAAAAAAATTGAGGGTTTATCACCATTTTTTGTAGGAGTTATCACCATTTTATGTTTTTTCATAAAATTAACTTTTTGGACGTAAATCAACGAATATTTCATAAATTTTTACATTTTCAAAAATCTCTTCAAATTTTAATGGGGGTTTGTTGTTTAGAGATTTGATTTTGAGGTTAAATAAGGTGCTAACTAATCCTACCTTTGTTTTCCGTACATTTTTCACAAATCTGCATTTTTGGGCATAAAACAAGGAATTTTTCTATTTTCTTTACATTTTTGGAAATCTCTCAAAAAAATAGCAGGGGTCTCTTCTTTGATTTTTTATTTTTCAGATCAATAACATCTTCAAATAAGCAGCTATAGTAGCAACAATATCAGTCATACACAACATATTGGAAAACGAAAATTTTCGGGTGCACTCATTCTATTATCTTTATCTCTCATTTAATCAATCAATCTTGTTTGCAAAACACTTGAATTTGGGGCTTTAAAATGAACATCTTTTTTGCAATCACACTTTTAAATTGGGCTTAAAAAGAACCATTTTTTTCATCACACATTTTGGCTTTGGATTAAAAAGAATAAGTGCTTCCATTGTTTGCTTACACACGTTTCATTTCTAAGGGTCAATTAACAACTACGAGTGTGAATCAAGTGCATGTGTGATTAAAATTACCTCACTTGGTTCACTTTTGTCATACCCTTTTTAGGGGGCCTGCTTGGAGCACACACCACTCCAAGGGACAACCTCAATTGATGTGCGAATTGAAAGACACGCTTCTTTGGGAGTTAAAATTTTGTCACTCTTGGCTAAGCCCCAAAGAAATTTATACCTTTGGGAAGTGAAGGTGAAGGGTGGGTTACCCCTTTCTCTCGGCTGTGTGGTAGGATTTTTATTTCAAATTATCCCTAGTCAACCTTGTGCATCCTAGCTTAAAATCTAATTAGCCATACCCACTTGACTAGTTCTAGGACTTGTTGATGTGTCTTCTTCAAGTGCGTGCTTAATCATCACATTCATAATTTCAAATTCAAACTTGCTTATGTGTCTTGCATGTGTGATTCATGTGTGTACATGTATAATCATTTGTTTGCAAATTGCCATATCAAACTATAAAATCCAACACATAAATATATCATTCTAATCATCCTAATCATCCATTTTCTAATCACATTCCAATAAATTTCATCCTAATCAATCCAAGTCATCCAATCTAATCATTCCAAATCATCATCATCACCCTAATCCTAGGGAAGCACTTTCCAAAATGGTCCTAATCCTTAACGATCTTAGTCACAAGCCCAAGGTCATACTTCGAGGAGCCCCTTCACCTAATCATGAAGATAATCCAAAACCATATATCCTCTAAGGTGGGTCAAAATTTTCTCCTAGTGATGATGAAAACATATGATTTCTCACTTTATTGCAATATAGTGTGTCATTCTTCTTTTTCATCTACTTATCTTGTATCATTCATCTTATCCCTCCTTTATCGTCTCATTCATTTCAAGAGAATTTTCGTGTTTGTCCAACCTGCCTATCCTCTCGAGGGGGCATCATCATCATTATCATATCCTATATCATCATCCCATTTCTTCATATCTTTTGTATCATCATATTCTTCTATCATCCCTTTCCTTGATTCATCTTATTCCTCACTTCCTCAAGTGGTTGGGGCATCATATTTTTTTCATCTATTCATACTTTAGCTTCTTTGAAATGATGTTACTAGACATAAATCTCACCATCTCGAGCATCATCTCAAAGAGGGGCAAAATGTAGACACCCAAAATTGTCCATGTTATAATATTACCTAGTCGATACATGACCTTTTAAGACATTTTGTAATATTTTACCCTAGGTCATTACATTATCCCATTTATTCCACTTAATCACCTTCCCAATTAATTAAATAAATCTCATTTATTTAATTAATTCCCCCTTCACATGTCTCAAAATAATTCAAATTAAGTATTTGAATTAATCCCTCATTTATTGTCACATTGCAACATGTGTCACATGACTACAAATCTTCACATGCACAAATAATCTAAATAATTTTATTATTTAAATTATGAGATTCTCACTTACATCCTATTTTTAGCCCCATTCATTATGCGTCATACACATCTTTTCCTCCAAAATAAATAATAGAATCCCACTATTCCCTCACATCCTAATTTTAGCCTCATGTCATAACCCACTTAATGTGCGTCATAGGCACTAAAATAAACTTTTAATCCTAGCCATACATATCACAAATTTGACTTTTAATCTTAGCCATCAAATCAAATCAGCCTTCTCCTATAAATCAAGCCTTTCACTAGCCATTTAGGGTAATCTTCTTCTAGCATCCTTACTTTTCCAAAATTTCTTTCAATCTTCTTATCCATCTATCTATTTTTCTTCTATCATCTCCATCTTATCATTATGTTGGGAAAATGAGCAATCAACATATCAAAATAATCAAACCTTCAAAATCTTGCATTCTCATGTAGGTGGAGAAGAGCAATGGAGATAAATTAAATCTAGCTTGGAGATCAGTTTGCATTTGCTTGTTATTTTGATTTTCATGCTTGCTTGTACTCTATTGTGCTAGTTAGGGTTTTGATATCTTGTTGTTTTAGTTTTATATCTGATTTTCCCTAACTACATCGGTTAAGCTTGTCATTCAATTTCTTGACCTTTTGTTTGATTCTACTCTTCTGCTCTGCTCTGCTGCAACTCACGTCACAAATCTTATATGCGTAGATGAAATCGCACAACTGCCCTTCTAAATTTGGAATCACACAGTAATACACTTCGCTTCTATCATGATTCGATACCAAAATGATATAAACAATCGATCTTATATATCCACATCAAAGGATAGTATCATCTTCATGTTGACTTTAACAAAACATATAATATTTCCAACTGTTGGCCAAATCCACAAATGATTCTTAATGCGTACCATCCAAAGTCATCCATAGCATAGTGAGGACCTAAATAAACATGTTCAAACACAAAAGAATTTAAGCAATTACTCCTTAAACATCCACAACAACTATATCCACCAAGTTGGCCTTCTAGCACTGATTAATAGAAAATTGATACACTAGATCTTCAAACTCATACATCGATTGATGCGCCAACACAAAAATCAAGAATAAGGCATTCCAAATACCCAATGACCTTCCCTAAGATGCACAACATGAACTGATAAACTGATAATGCATATTGATCAACAAACTTAACTTTAACCGGATACCCTGTTCTTCACTCTGACTCATGGTATGAATAGATACAAAAGTGCGTACCAAATCAATGACTTAGGTTGCCATCAGTGACAACACTAGAAGCCATATTCCAACAATCTTCCCCTTTGGAATTGATGGCAACACTTAGTGAAAAATGAGTAAGTGTCAAAACCAATATAAGTATGCTGCCAAACTTCAAAACTTCAAAATATAGCTCCCCCTAAAATTGATAAGGTATTTTTCACTACACTCTCTCCCCCTTTGACATCAATGAAAAACACATATTTAATCTCCCCCTTTGAAATATGACCAAAAACTTGATTCAAAACTGATTCAAAATTTGAAAAAGAACAACCGCTACTTGAGTCAGAAGATTATCTTGTATTTTTCTTTCATCTCCAGAAGAAACTTCTTCCAAGCTTCTACTACAATCCCAATGATTATGATCATGCTATTATTTTTAGATGTCCCATTGATAATCTTGATGAGAGATTCTTGAATAGTGATGTTTTTTTCTAGTTTTTCTCCTTTCCTTAGTATCTCAATCAACTGCTCTAGTTTGCATTCTGTTATGTCTTTCACTTTCCAAAACATGTCCACAAGCTTGTTTCTGGTGAATTGAACTTTTGTATGCCCAGATTGTAACTCTTGAATCCTTTTCTTGATTGCACCATCCTGACCCTGCAACATATCAAAACTTTGTCCAATATTGTTTAGTTATTTTTCAGTTTGTTCCAACTTTTCTTTGTATTTCCCAAGTGCATGAGGCCAACGAATGCAATAGTTATAATTTTGTTTGTTGCACTTATGCATTGCCTCAGCTCATTCATTTTCCTTTTCAACTTGGTAAGTGATAGCCTGAACTACTTCAAGTGTAGAATTATTTCTTCTTCTTTCTTGTTTAGAGAATCAGAGTCCACGATTTCCTTGATACATTCAATCATTTCTCCAGGAAAAATATTTTGCACATTCTCCAATTTAATTTGGTTGTGCACAATATGAGCACTTAGTACACTTAAAATCATATCCTATTCATATGAAGGTCTGATAGACCATAATTTTAATTTTATGCGTTCCATCTTCCTCATGAATAAGCAAGAATATCTTTGCCTTAGATAAATGACCTTCTTCTTCACTTCCTTCTGCCTTTTCTTGATCTATTCAGTTGATTCCAATTCTTCCCTTAGGGTGTCCTCAGTTTCCTTATCAGATTCTTCATCTGGAATATCTACAACCACCTATTCTTTTCCTTTTCCTTCAACTCTTGGAGTCTTTCATATTGGAGGAGTACATACAACAATTTATTTTTCTCTTTTCTTCTTTCTCTCCACCTCACTGGAAGAGGAACCAACTTCAAGTGCCCTTATCAGAAGGGAAATGCAAACCGATCCAAACTTTTATAGCAAACCTCTAAAGAAACTTGCATATACTTGATCATAGTTTTCCAAATTGTTCGAGTGTTTATAAATCTACTTGCAAACTGGTTCATTCTCTTTCCATACAACATTGTTGTTCAATGGCAAGTAATTCAGAAAATACATCACAAGACATGTAATCAAAGTGCCAAACCTGAAAGGATAACCTGTCTCCTTTTTTAATTGCATGTTCTCCATTAGTTGATCCTTTAGCGATTCGCACAAGTCAAAGTCCCAATCTTCCATTATCATTTTGTGAGAGATGTAAACTACACTAGCAGAGGTTTCTCCTCTGCATCTGAAAAATATTTAGGATACTCCATGCACAATGTACCTTGTTACAAAATCTCTGATTGTCAATATTATCAATGCCCTTTGGACTCCAATAACTCCAGTTAGGGTTTTGAATTCCTTGTTTCAGATCAACTTCTTTCTCGGCATATCCCCAATTTTGCATAATCCAGTTAGGAATCCAATTACCTCTTTCAAAATATGATAGGGTTTGTCCAGATTTAGAGTATCATAATTCAATATGCTCAAGATAAACTTAAAATTTTTTGCATTTTCGAAATAGGGGAATTCACTCCAAATGTCCATACTTTTGTGTTTCACATCTTCCAACCATTTTAATTCATCAGGCGATAATGGGTTTCTTACAACTCTAATATTCTCACTGCTAAACTCATCTAAATTCATGATTCTTTTGATTTTTTCCATTTTGCATATCGAACAAGTTCTTCTACCGAGCACCAAATTAACTAGAAATTCCACAAATGACTGAAATACCTGGTGGATTTAGAGATTCATTGCCGAATTATCTTTACTCCTTCAAAATTTTGTTGTAGAGTGGTCTCCTTCTTCGTTTCTTTGATAAAGTGGAAAATTAGGGTTTCAATATGTCTTTTTGTAACTTCGCACACCTAACTTTTGTAATAAATGCTTTTGCCCTAGGTGTTTCAGATACCTTGTTTTCTCAGACAGTGAGAGAAAAATTCTTTCGCGGACCTTTAACTTCTCAGATTTTTGTACAAGTGATCTTCCAATGTAGCTATAAACTATCAACACAACCATTGACAAACTCCTGCATTTCGGTGCTAACTACCAACAGGGGGACAAATGATTTTCTTAAAAAAATCCCCCTAGGCCAATGGTTTGAAATCAGTTTTCGGAGGAATTAACGGAAGTAGGTTTTAGTGTAGAACCATTTCTAACATGATAATCATTCTTCCTTACCCATGTCTTCTTCATCCGATCTCTTATTTCATCCGTAGTCACTTTCCCTTTTCCTTTATCATCTTTCTGTGCATTTCTGCCTTTGTGTACCAAACCTCTTCTATCCACATTTTTGTCTCTGCAGAATCTTGCAATGTGACCGTATCTATTGCAATTGTAGCACAAAATATTTCCTTGTCCAAACCAATCATTCCATTGATTTCTTCTTGATCTGCATTGGTTAGCAATATGCCCAAATCTTCCATAGGTATAACATTAAACATTCCTTCTATTGACTAAGTTGTTTGACACTTTTCTATATTCAATTGACTTATGACCAAAATTTTTGCAATTGAAACATTGATCAAAGAATGATGAATCACTTGATTTCATTTTACTTCTACATTGAGTAGCCATATGACCAACTTTTTTGCAAGCAAAATAGTATCCATTATAATTTTGAGCATTAGGTTGTCTTACCAGATACCTTTTGCCTTTGTTCATCTGATTTCCTTGCCTGAAATTTCTTTATCCAGATCCACAAATTTCAAATTTCTCATATCCAAGACCTCGCTTATCTTTAGCATTCTTCTATCCTTAAGCCATCTCATCAAGATTAACTGAGCTAATCTTAAACTTCTCCTTTTATTCATTTGCAGTGGTAAGTTCATCCCTGAGAATAACAATATGTTTTTCAAGCTCTTCTTCATTGTTTCCGGATTGTTGTAGTTGAATCTCCAACTGAATTTATTCTCCATTAATTATTTCCCATTCATCGGATTTTTATTTTAAGGACTAAACAAGATTCTCCTCATTCTTCTTTCTTTCTTCAATTTCCTTAGTCAACTTCATCACCATAGATTCCATTTCATGCTTTAGGGTTGCATTGTATCTGGAAAGATTTTCACATTCTTGAGTTATTTTCTCCAGGGTTTGATTTAGGTGAGCATCATCCATGTTTTCATTCTCTTTTTTCTTAATCTTTTCACAAAGATCCTTCCTCTTTTCCTTGGATTTAACAATCCGATCCTTCAATGTTTGAATGAATTTCTCAACATCCCTAAGATTTGCTTTCAATTTCTGGACTTCTGCTTTAGACTGATCAAGATCATCAAGTGCCACCACAACCTATTGCTGAAGACTACCAGACTCCATTACATTCCAAGATCCACCTCAAGTTGTCAAACTTCTTCCGAGGAACTAAGCTCTGATACCAATTGTTGGAATTTGGGAACACTGAGAGGGGGGGTGAATTAGTGTTCTGCAATCTTTAATTTTATTAATCTGATATTTAAACCATTTACAACTTTGAACCAAAGGAAAAATGAAAACACACAAAGTAATCATCCACAAAACTATAACACAAGAATTTTTATGTGGAAACCCTGTTAGGGGAGAAACCACTGTGGAGGTCAATCCACAATTTGAGTACTCAAATATAAGTTTTACAAAATGGGAATGCACTTGCATTCAGGCACACTTCCTAGAGCTCACTGCTCAAAATAGGAAGGCTCATTTCCTTAAAAAATGTTAAGATTAAATCCATTTGAAGGGTTGAACCAAAGGAATAGCATCTTCTAATGCCAGATTACAATTCCGGTTAAGCTCGTCAATCGGTTTCTTGACCTTCTGTCTAGTTCTGCTCTTCTGCTTTGCTCTATTGCAACTCATGTCACAAATCTTATATGCACAGATGAAATAACAAAATTGCCCTTCTGAATTTCACATCACATAGTAATAAACTTTTCTTCTATCATGATTTGATACCAAAATGATATAAACAATCGATCTTATATATCCACATCAAAGGATAATATCATCTTCATGTCGGCTTTAAAAAACCATATAATATTTCCAACCGTCGGCCAAATCCACAAATGATTCTTAATGCGTACCATACAAATTCTTCCATAGCATAGTGAGGACCTAAATAAACATGTTCAAACACAAAATAATTTAAGCAATTACTCCTTAAACATCCACAATAGCTATATCCACCAAGTCGGCCTGCTAGCACTGATTAACAGGAAATTGATACACCAGATCTTCAAATTTGTACACCAATTGATGTGCCAATATAAAACTTGAGAATAAGTTATTCTAGATACCCAATGACCTTCCCTGAGATGCACAACATGAACTGATAAACTGATAATGCATATTGATCGATAGACTTAACTTTAATCAGATACCCTCTTCTTCTCTCTGACTCCCGGTATGAATAGATAAATAAGTGCATACTAGATCAATGACTTTGGTTGCCATCAATGACAACACTAGAAGCCATATGCCAACATATATGTGTTATTTTTATTCAAAGAAACCATCTCCTCATCCATTTCCACCTTCCAAGACTCTACATAATTCATACCCATAGAATCCTTTATAGTGCTAGGCTCATAAATTTTAGTAATCAAAGAAAAACTACATCTCCAATTAGAGGAAGCATACCTTTCTATTTACTATCTTTGTTGAGTGGACACCCTTAACAACTAAGGTGGAGTTTGAGCTAAAAATTCCACATAATGAGGAGAAACTCCAAAGGATGAAGACCATTATTGGTTAGAGTAATTAGGTGCATCAACACATGGAATAGCACCAAAATACTTAAGTTGTTTAATTTTAGTACTCAAGGCTTGACATTCATTGGTAGAATAACCATACACTCGATGATATGCAAAAAATGAGTTTTTGTTATAAAATTTATTTCATGTTTTCGAAGGAAGAGATATCAAGTGGGATTTGAGGAGCCTCGAAAAAATATGCTCTTGATCAATAGTAGAAGACATTTCTTTCTCTCGTGAAGAAAAGATTGATTTCTTACCACAAGAATTCATAAATATATTAGATGATAAAGCATTAGATGAAGATGACGACGAAGGTTGGAAACCTAGACCCTATTTAGAAAAGTATTGTATAGATTTACTTGATCCTTAACATTTTGTTCCATGTTTGCACCATATCCATTTTTAGCAAGAATTTTATATCCAATGCCATAAAATTCTTCCAACTTAGATGAAGAAATTGTATCTACATGCTCCTAAGAAGAATTATCTTTTTCCCAAGCATGTAAATCCTTTTTAAGTTTTTAAAGTTATGCATATTACAGTCATGATGGATGGAAGTTAAAGAGCTCCCATCACCATCATGGGTTGATGTGTTTGGACTTGTTAATATAGAACTAGATACAACACAAGACTCTCTAGGTTTAAATTGTGAGATTTTGTATTCTCCCATAAAGGAGGATGTAAAATCTAATGAACCCCAATCATCATCTAAGAGATTTGTTAAAAATGACATGAAATCAGAATTATCATCAATTTGTATGGGTCCTTTGGTCTTTGATGGCAATATTTCAGACTCCCCTTTGAAACAAGGTGTAAAATATAATGGCCCCCAATCATCATCTAAAGATTTAATCATGGGTAAAATACATTCTTCTTTGTGTTCGAAATGTATGGATTCTACTTTTGAAGTTGGAATCCAAGTGTTGAGAGACTTGGAAGTATTATGTTTAGCTTCAAATTGTAACTTATAACATTTTTCATTAGCTTCAATTGTATATTATTTTTACTATATTCATACTTCATCTCACAATGAAGAGTAGATAGGACTCCCTTTATGGTATGAATCCATGGTCTACCTAAGAGAAAGTTGTATGAAAGAGGTCTTGGCATAACATAAATAGGTGTTTGTAAAGTCACATGTCCTACCTTGATGGGTAATGTGATCACTCCTAATGGTTTCTTGTTAACATTATCAAAGCCATGAATTGAAAGATCATTATGATATGTAAGATTCTTGTCCACACTAATTTTATCTAGAAGATAAATGCTACAAACATTAATAACCGATCCATTATCTATGAGAGTACGCCTAATCCCTTTTCTATTAATTTCCACAACTATGTTTAAAGCTTCATTTTTATTTTAGATATCAACTGAGGCTAATTCATGTTGAAGGAATGTAATATCCAAATTTGTCACTTGCATACAATCAAACAAGGCTGCTACATCATGCAGTTTAATAAAAGTTGGGACATCAAGCTTCTTCAAAGCTTCTTGGAGCATCTCGTTGTATATAGGCGATGTTTGAATCAAACCACAAAAGGAGATCTTGGTTGGAGTATTACGAAGTTTCTCAACAAGATCATATTCTTTACCACTATGCTAAGGAATATTCAGTGTGGGTGGAATGTATGGTTGAGGCAATGGGGTGGGTGTTGGAGTTTGTTTTGGTTACTTGTTACTTCTAGTGCTATATGTGTGAGAAAGTGCATGATAAATTGGTTGTTGTGACACATGATTACTAGTGAGTTGTTTTGAAAATTTTAGGATATGGCTAGGAGGTTTAAGAGGTCCTATAATGAGAGGTGACTTAGGAGGTCCAATAATTAGAGAAATTTTAGGAGGTTCAATAATTAAAGGGGTTTTAGGAGGTCCAATAATTAAAGGAGTTTTAAGAGGTCCAATAATTAAAGGATTTTTAGGAGTTCTAATAATTAAAGGAGATCTAATAGCCAATTATGCATTCATAACCTCAATTGAGTTAACTACTTGTTGATGATCTTATATTGAGGGGGGATCTAATGTCACCTCAACATATTCATCTATGAAATCCATTTTATTATCTTTTTAAAGAAATGTATCAATGATGTCATCCTCTTTTCCAACAATATCTTCCAAAGTAGGAGAGGTAGGGGGAGAGAAACAAACAAGATTCTCATGGAATTCAATGATTGGATCTTCTAACACCAAGATACCTTCTTCCCAAGTAGTTGAGGTATTGGGATAAGAATAAACATGATTGTCATTATTTTCAATGATTTTATTCTCTTGCACCAAGCTAACCTCACACATAGGAGAGATAGTGGGAAATGGATCAATGAAAATAACAAAAGAGGAGCAATAAACTCATTTTCACATGCTTGTATCAAAAATTCCTTGAAATTCTTAGCAAGATCTAACAATAGAACATGCATTATGGAAATGAAAGATTTTTTCAATGAGAACATGATGTTATGTCCTATGGATCAAGATAGCAGTGTTTTTAGCAAAATAGATAGTTACATAACTGATACACAAAACTGATACTAGATCTAGATAGAGACCAGAGACAAGGCTCTGCACAGTAAATTTTAGCTCAATTTAGCTAGACAAGGGCGCCCAAGGCAACTATGTCCTGCATAGGCTTTTACAAAATTCAAAATTTGACTGTGTATCATACTATTTAAGGATCTTAGGTCAGATTGCAGACATATCAAACAATGAATATTGATCCAAAATTTAGCCAATTTATGATTATGTAACTCAAAATACAAGTGGGCAACAATGTTGAAAATTCTTGAACAATAAATGAAAATTTTGAATGCAATTTCCAAATCTAAAATTCAAAAAATAATTGATTCTAATATTTTTTTTTGAAATTGATGATGTCGATATGCTTTTTGAAACAAATAATGTAAATTTTCACCTTTTTAGCTATATGCAAGATACCTAAATGCATGCAATGACACTTTCAAATTTGTTTTCAGATCTTAAGTGACTTAATGAAGATTTGTGGATGCAATTGAAATGTAGATCTGAGCTATAATGACTAAAATAAACCCTATTGAAACCTATGATGCAATGTGATGCATTTTTTTAATTTTTTATGCTTTTTATGATGCAAACATGGATGCCTAAATGAAAATTACAAAATAATGCAATGCTAAACCTAGATCTAGGATGAAATGCTTCAAATTTGATAAGATATATAATGGTAACATGTTAGGTTCACCAAAATGAAACATAGAAAAAGTGAAACCCTAAGATTTGACCCTAGGGTTTAGGCATTTTTCCTAAACATTTCATTAGATATTTGAAGTAGCAGGGGTTTGATTAGATTTGGACAAGGTATATGATTGAATTATAACCTAAAAGGTGATTCAAACTACCCTTGACTAAATCTAAAAGTAACTTAAGGATGAAATAAAATGATTCAATTGACCTAATAATGTAAATTACCATTCTGATGCAAATACATCAGATTTGAGATATCATAGAGAAATTTAAACTTAAAAAATGGATTGAGTAGGACACTATGCTCTTGTGGTTCAAATTTGAGCTTTATTTTCTAGGATGATGGTGTCGGGGGCACCAATGTCCTTGTAGGTATTTTTCAAATATGTTTTCACAACCTCTGATGACAAATTAGAGCTTCCAATTTTCACCTGCAAATTTATTGGATCACTATCAAATATTTTTGTGAGTTTTCAAGGTGTAGGGTTTCATTTGCAACAATGGATAATTGATCTTCAAAATTCCTTCAATCCTCTTCAAACTTGAAACCTGGACATTCAAAGAGAGAAGAAAGGGTTGTTCCATTTAGGGGCTTGCATTAGTCAAACCTCGTGTTAGTGTTTCCACTTCCAAAATGACAATGTCAATGATATAAAGATAAATGATAGGAAGGAATGATGAATCCATAAAGTGATACAACTCACCACCCTTTAATGGATTCCTTGAAGGATTGAAGTCATACACATATCCTCAAAGCTTGTATCTTTCTTTCTTGAATTGATCAAATATCTACATGGGTTAGATCTCACAAACAATATGAAAACATAAACATGAACAAACTCACATACACTTTGACATGATGTTTGGATCTTGAATTTCTGCAATAAATAATCTAATGGTTTCTCTTGGCTTGTTTGATAATTCTCTTGATAATTACTTGATCATAAATTCTCCAACTTTCTAGACAAGTTTGAAATAATGCAATAATTGGTTATTTATAGGAATTTGATCTAATTTCGTGAAAATTAAATCATGATGGCCAACTTTGGATATTTGAAATTTAAAAAATAAAATGCCACATCTAACATATTCAAATTTGGATCCAAAATAGGGGGACATAGGCACCCTAGGCACCAATATCCGATGCCTATTTTCTAAAACTTAAGGAGTCGGGGACAAAGTATTAAATGATAGAATTTTTTTTATGCTTGTAAATTGTTGAAAAATGTTTTAAAATAATTTTTGGAATGCATAATTTAGGAAACTAGGTGTTCAATTAGGTCCATGCACTTAGGGGGGAGAAAAAAATAGTGTGAAATTGTTATGGGTGGCAATTTACAACGCTACAATAACAATGGTCACTTACCTTTCAGATATTTCATTGAAAGAGTAAGTAATGACCCTTGAAATTCTTCACTTATAGTTGGAATGAGAAACTCAGCTTGGGGAAGAGAGACTAATATGAAAGCTAATGCAGTAGATGGACCAATAATATTGATGGGTATTACAATGACTAGTTGATTGGGTTCTTCTAGAGTTGTTGCAACTATCAAATCTGCATCTAATTCAACCTCTTCAAGTGATGCTTCTCCAAATTTGATTGATTTAGCCTCTTGAATCTTTATTTATTGATCAAGAATTCATAAAAACCATCATATTTGTCTAATTTGACTTTTTTCTTCTTATTTTTTTCCTTGTTGTTGGTGATGACTATGCCTTTTTATTTTAAGGCTTGAGCACATTAACTCAACCAAGCCTGGATAAAATCCGAAATGTGTCTTGTTATTTCATCAATTGAAGATACTTCAAGTTTGGACCAATTTTTCTCATCTAGTTCAATATTAACCTTTAGTGAGACCTTTTACTCACCTCATGATTATTTTTACAATCATCTCAATAATATTGAATATGGGGTTCATTCTTCTTTTCCTTTGAGATCCATTTCTCTAGTGTTACCAAAGGATCATATTAAGATCTAACATGATCATAAATTTGCAAGTTGAGTAGTTACAGTTTGGCTTCTTAAGCTTTGGAATTACTCAAGTTGTTGTAGACATACCATCCAATGTGTATTGGAAAATTCACTCTAGATTTGTTCTTTTCTTCCATAAGCTCATGTGACTCAATTAGTTTCCTAGATATTTCTAGTAGTATAACTTCATCCATGGGATATCTTGGAAAATTGAAGGATGTTCTAGTAAATCCATCTATCTTGATGTAAGTGAAATTTGGGAATTGAATGTACCAACTTCCCTTGTTGTCAATTACACTTTGGGAATCTATTGATATCCTCTTTTCCTTATCACCTTCTAACCAACCACAGTAAAAAGGTATCATTTACCTTCTGGTAATTCTTGATAGATTCTTTGTGTTCTAAATGAGGATAATATTTGTAAACTAAATCTTTCTCTTGTCTATTCCCTAGAGTGCTTATTCTTGTCAACCAATTTTCTTATCTAACTTATATAGAATATATAACATACAAAGTCATATAAACCCTTATGGTATTCTTGAATCTTGTGATATATGCATGTATGGCATCACTAATTTATTGTGGCTAGTTGACCATCTTGCTCCCATCTAGAATGGTCTCTATGTAGGTATACATCGACGGTTCAAAATTCCCATCACTTGGAAATATAACCACCATCCTTAACAGAGTCACTATTTATCCTAATTCATTCTTAAATTACATTTTGTACAAGGTTTTAGGGATTTAAGACAATGAATTGGTCTTTTTTGTTTCATCCATCCATCTTACATGGATTAGACTTTTACACTTTTCTTTTGTAATGTTGAATTCTTATTTTGATTGCACTATCAAGTGGAAAGACTGTTGGGTAGAAAGGAATATCAAATGTTATTTTGATATCCTAAGTGCTTAGTTTTGTATAGACCCTTCATCCATTAATAAATGGTCTTTTATCTTCGTCATAGTTATGAATGCATTATAGTATCAATTCTAGACTCTCCATAGATACCAATAAAGATAAAATCTTGCAGAGTCCATTTAGCACAATTATCTTTGCCTATGGAGTGACATTATCAACAATCATCCTCTAATATAATTCATCCATTTTGATGTTCCCTAAAACCATATATGAAATATTCCCATTCTTTAGAGTAATTTGGGAGGGTAAGGATACTCCTTTGAATTCAAACTTCATTTATTTTCATCATTTTTACTCATTTACCATATAGGAAAAATAAATTCTACTATTAATTAATTGCTTAACTAGGTTTTAAGTTGCTCATAATCATTTTCAATTAAGGTTTTATTAATTTTTGTTAAGATCCAATTCTATAAAATAGTTCAATAAATTGTAAAACCTGGAAATTATATTCATCTATAATAGAACTAATTTAGTATACCTTAACTCAACTTAGGGTATCATGTATGCATACATTATTTTTGTTGAGAGGGTAAAACATTTGAAATTTTCAAGGGAAATATATCAAAATTTATCCTCTTTCCTTGTAACATGCAACTACACCTTTATGCAATTAGTTCTTTAATAAATTAAAATTTGAAAATTATGCACAAGATGGCTCCAAGCTCTCATTTTTTCTCTTGAAATTATTTTTTATGATGAAAAAGTGTCATAATTTATTTTAAAGTTACAAGAATTCACAAAAATATTGAGTGATTTCAAATCTAGGAGTGAGTAGGTGAATAATAAATTCAATGGTGAGAGAATACTTTCTAGGAATTTGAACTCATACTAGTCACTTACTTTTTAAATATTCAAAATATCGGGGTTTAAATGGGTAAGAATTGTTGCAGTGTTGTTGATGATGTCAATGGGAAGATTGTTGTAATATGTAATTAGTGTCGTCATTGATGCCAAACTCTAGTGTGGTCATGTTGAGAAGAAGTTGTGGTGTTGTGCAGGTGTTATAGATGCAACATGTTCACTTGGTTTCCAAGTGCTTTTGAGAAAATTTGAATAAAGAGTGTACACGGTGACAAAGGTGTGTTCTGCATTGTGCTCTGCATTTATTCATGCTTGAGCTATTATTGTGTGGTTTTGATGAGATGATCAGATTTTTTTACAGGTGTTATATCCAAAATTTTAGGTTCTTGATCATGAGGCAGTAGAAGATGTGTTTGACAGTGTGTTTCCTGTGAAGAAGGTTGTTTGAGAGAAATAAAATTGCTCTGTATTTCTTCGCGTTGAGGTTTATTATCTTGTGGATTTGGGAACCTACTAATATTTATATACCTACCTTACCTTAGAGTTTTTTGCATTTAGTTCCACAAGGTTGGCTAGTGAGTTGTATGTCTGTGGCAATATGTCTGGTTGGACATGATGGTGTAGGGCACCATAGATCTTTATGCAAAATGTTGAAAAATGTTAGTTTTTTTGATGTGAAGTGAATTTTGGTTGTAATAAGGTCTCTTAAGACCATTCTTCATGTTTTTGGGTTAGTTTGGGTTATGTGGGGTTGGTTTAGGAAAAGTTGTCAAAATTGTGTAAAAAGTTGAAAAGTTGCTGAAGCAATTTTGCATTTTTGGGTTGTTAAGGGAAGTTGAAAATTTAGAAGTTATAAATTTAGTTGTATTTGATTAGGTTGGGGTGGTAAAGGTTTAAAAATCATTTTTTTACATTGGAGCAAGGTTGGAATTTGAAAAAAATGAATTTGAATAACAAAGATACTCTGTTTTTCGCGTTCTAAGAGCTTAATTTGCTGCTACAACAACTGGTATGACCTTGTACAGACTAGAAGTGATTAAATTGTGATTGGAATTGATGGAAATTTGAATTATTTTTATTTTTAAACTTGTGTCATTTGATTTCATTAGGATTTGAGTGAGTTAGAGCATTTTTTTTGAAAATTGCTTTAAAACCCTAGGTTTTAGTGTTTTGAGTGAAGAAAATAAAAATTTGAGCCATTCCATTGGTGACATGGCCTAAGAAATTGTGGAATGAAAGTATTTAGGTTGTTTTTTGTTTTATGATTTTTTTAGGAGCAAGGGAGGAAGATTGATTGATGCCCTAGACTTAAAACTACATGTTTTTGGTTTAAAAGTGGCCTAAGAGTTGGGGTTTGATAAAAATATCTTGAGGAGTTGTTTGTAAGGATGGGAAGTGATTGGGAAGACCCTAGGAGATATTTTTGAGCCATTTTTGTTAAGGTTTGTGGTTTTGGTTGTGAAAGCCTAGTTGTGAGCCATTTAAACAAGTATATTAAGGCCTTTGTCAAGCGTAGCAACATATTTTTGAAGGTGTTGTTCCAAAGTAGTCATACTTGAAATTTTGATATGTTTTCAAAAACCATAAAGGGTATCCAAAATAGGTTTTAGGTTGTGGGTTGGAGGTCTTCTGTGCAAATTATGTCAAAAATACCCCATTTTCTGTCCTACAAGGCTAAATGGTGAGATTGTGAGAGAAACCCACCAAATTAGGGTTCTAAATTTGAAAAGTTTGTTTTGTTGAGTTGGTTTTGAGTTTTTTGTATTCAAACACCTTTCTCTACATCACATGATGATAGTATTTTTAGTTTCAGGTGGTTGTGGTAGTGTTGTTGAATATTCTGATGGTTTTGGAATATTCTAGGATGTTGTGTGCTGCTGTCACATGGTCCGCAAGATGTTTTCAGACCTGGTGAGGTGTGAATGTGGTTAGTTGTTAGTGCTAATGTAGGTTTGGCTGACCTAGCATGTTAGTGCTGATTGCAGAGGAGGTTTTTTGTTTGTGGAAGCATGGTGTAGCGTGTCGATGTAGATTTGGATCTTGGTTAAGCCTTAGTGTGGTCCAACTTCACTTATTTCCACTATGAAAGTGTTTTGGTGCCAAACTATTTTGTGGTTGCACGTTTGAGGTGCATATGCTTCATTGAGGTTGACTTGGAGAAGGTTTTTGAGGCTGCAGATGGTATATATGCAAGGTCAATTGTTGGAGAAGTGTGTGATATGGTGTGTGGTGTGAAATTATGTGTATGTGATCAAGTTTTGTGATCTAAGTGTGAGCTTAAACTCCTATGACTACTAGAAGCACTGAGTAGAAGGTGTCTACATTTTTGAGTGCTTGAAGTTGCTAGAGGCAGTGAGCTGAAGGTTGTAGATGGTGTAAATTTGTTGTTGTTGTGAGATAGTAAACCTCCTAGTAATAGTCTTCTTCTATTCTCTTATATTATGAATAGTGAGTTCTTTGGGAAATGAGCCCTTGGAAGTGAGCCCTTCTGGCAGTGAGCCTTTTGTAATAAGTGTTATTCATATATATGTGAGTTAATACTCACTATGGTTTTTCCCCAATTAAAGTTTTCCACATAAATATGGTGTGCTCTTGTGTATGGTTGTGATTGTGTTCTTGTTTCATGTGTTTACATTCATGCTAATGATTAATAAGGGTTTCAAGGTTAATGATTTTTTTAATGTTTAAATGCATAATTGATTCACCCCCCTCTCAGTTTTCCTATGTGTCTAACAATTGGTATTAGAGAAGAGGTTCCTTGGAAGAAGCTTAGCAGTTTGAGGTAGATCCAGATTCGCACATGAATGGCAAGCTCCTATGTTCGATGGTATAAACTATACCTTCTAGAAAGTAAGGATGCAAGCCTTTCTTGTCTCATTAGGATTTGGTGTTTGGAAATCAGTTGAAGATGAACATACTATACTTGCTACTACTTCAACAAGTGAAGATGATATCAAGGATTAGGAGAATAATGGAAAAGAAAGGAATGCTATCTTTAGTGGGCTTTCTGATTTAGAAATTGTGAAGGTGATAAGCTACAAATCTACTAAAGAGATTTGGACAAAGTTGTAGAGAATTTACGAAGGAGATGCTAAGGTCAAGCAAGCAAAGATGTAAAATTTCAAAGCCAAATCTGAAAACCTAAGGATCACAAAGGATGAAGATATTGCAGGCTACATGCTCAAAGTAGATGAAATCATCAATGCCATCAATGGTCTTGGTCGAAAATTGGAGGAAAGTGAATTTGTGAAAAAGTTATTGAGAAATCTTCCTAAATCTTATAGTTGTAAATTTTCTACTATCGAAGAAGCTCAAAATTTGGATCAATATACTAGAGATCAAATGTTTAGTGCTTTAACTACTTTTGAATTAAGAGAGTATGATAAAGATTCTAGAAGAAATAAATTACTTTTAAAGTTAGAAAGAAAGAGAGAAATGATGAATCCGATCTAGATTATTTTGATGAGGTGGATGAAATTTTTGTAAGGATATTGAAAAAGGGCTCTTGCAAACACAAAGGCAAGTTACCCTTTAAGTGTTTCAATTGTGGAAAGATAGGTCATTATGCTTCTAAATTTCCAATCAAAGTTTCAAATGACAAACATAAAGATCATAAAGGTAAATATTTCAAAAAAGAGTTATTGTGTTAAAGAAGACAGTGGTGTATCTAATCATGAGGAATTAGAATATCTAGATGATGAAAGTCATGAATGCTTATTCATGGCTCTAAATGTTGGAACTAATTCTACTAATCCTAAAAGATATGTGAAGGAAATTTCCCAAAAAATAGGTCACAATACTGAAGGAACTATGTTGACTTCCTTTCATGCAAAAGAGGAGAGGAATGACTGGATAATAAACAACAGATGCTCAAATCATATGACAATTGATAAGAGTAAGTTTTTTAAGCTTGAAAACTATGATGGTGGTCTTGTTAAGTTTGGTGATGCTACATTTTTTAAGATTTGTGGAAAAGGTTCAATTAGTTTTGATGGCAAGAATAAGACATATGATGTTCTTTATGTCAAGGGTCTTTGACATAATCTTCTTAGTGTAGGAAAAATGTGTAGTAGAGGATACAATCTAGTGTTTCAGGATGATGGTTGTGAAATTGGAAAAGGAAGTTCTAAAACCTTGGTTCCAGTAGGAACAAGAATAAAAGGAAATGTTTATTAGCTCAAAGGTGGTGGCGTTAAGTTATTTATGTCACAAATTAATGAAAGTTGGCTATGGCATAGAAGAGTGGGTCACATCAATTTTGATAGCCTAGTAAAGATCAGTTCTATTGATGATGTGAGAGATCTACCAAGAATTACAAATCCTATCAATGCAATTTGCAAAGAGTGTCAGTTTGGAAAGAAAACAAAGAAAAGGTTCAAAAATAAGGAATATTCTACTATAGGATCTTTGGAGTTGGTGCATGTAGACCTCTATGGACCTACCATAACAAGAAGCTCTCAAGGTGATATTCATTTTATGTTGTTGATAGATGATTACTCTAGATGACTTGGGTGACTTTTCCCAAAGAGAAATTAGAAGCTCTAGATAAGTTTAAAGAATTTAAGACTATGGTTGAGAATGAAATGGATTTAAAAATAAAATGTTTGAGGTTTGATAGAGGTGGTGGGTTCACATCCAATGAGTTTAATAGTTTTTGTAAAGATCATGTGATAAAAATACATTTATCAGCTCCTAGGACTCATTAGCAAAATGGAGTTGTGGAGAGGAAGAACATGATAGTTCAAGAGCCAAAAAGAGCCATGATGAAGGAATAAAATATACCGAATGTTTATTGGAGAGAAACTATTAATACTGAAATATACATTCTTAATAGAGGAAAAGCAAGAGTGAATAGTTCAAAGACCCCCTATGAACTATGGTATCGAAGACTTCCTATTGTGAAAAATACTTTAGAGTGTTTGGAAGAAAATGTTGTATTAGGAGGGATGAAGAAAAATTAGGAAAGTTTGGTGTAAGATAAGATGAAGGAATATTCCTTGGATATTCTACAAAGAGCAAGGCATAGAGATGCTATAACAAAAAGTTAAAGAAGATTGTTGAAAGTGGTAGTGTCAAAGTGGATGAAGAATCACATCAAAGATCAGTACCAATAGAAGGATATGAATCTGATGAACTCCCTTGTAGAGAAGAAGAAAAAGAAGAGAAAGATAAAGAGATGATAGTGGAAGAGGAAGAATATCTAGAAAAGAATCCTAAGACTCATAAGTATGTGTAGAAGAATCATTTTGAAGATCAAATAATTGGAGATAAGATCCAAGGTGTGTTGAAAAGAAGAAAAGCTACTGTAATAGAGGAACATGTAATTTTTTTTTTTACTTTTTGAAGTAGAACCTAAAGTAGTAACTAAAGCATGCAAAGATGAGAGTTGGATCAAAGCTATGGAAGAATAATTGAGGAAGATTGAGAAAAATCAGACATGGGAACTAGTCCCAAGATGAATAAACAAGAATGCGGTAGGAACTAAATGGGTTTTTAAGAATAAATTGAATGAGCATGGAAAGATTGTTAGAAAAAAGGCTTGAATTGTGTGTAAGGACCACTCACAAGTGGAAGGAATAAATTTTGAAGAGAATTTTTCTCCAGTGGAAAGAATGGAAGCTATTAGGACGTTTTTGGCTTTTGTAGATCATAAAGACTTCAGGGTGTATCAAATGGATGCGAAGTATGCATTTTTGAATGGTGAGTTAGAAGAATAGGTGTACATTGAACAATCATAAGGTTTTCAGTTAGAAGAAGATTTTGATATGGTCTACAGATTGAAGAAAACATTATATGGACTCAAACAGGCTCCTAGAGCATGTAATGGAAGATTGGATAAGTACTTATTGCAATAGGGATTCAAAAAGGGTACTGCAAATAGAAATATTTATTTCAAAGTTGAGAGAGATCAAATATTGATTACGGTTGTGTATGTTGATGACATAATATTTAGAGGAAATGTGTAAAATGTTTGTATAGGAGATTCAAAATGAGTTTGAAATGTCAATTTTTGGGGAGATGATTTTCTTCCTTAGACTACAAATTAGTCAATCTAATAAAGGAATATTCATTTCACAATCAAAGTATGTGAAAGAAATGTTAAAGAAGTTTGGAATGGAGGAATCTAAACCAATATGTACTCCCATGGTTACTAGTTGTAAGTTGAGAAAAAAAGATAAATCTCCTAAGATAAATCAAAGCATGTATATATCCATGATTGGTGGACTGTTATATCTAACTTATACTAGACTACATATCATGCATGTAGTATGTATTGTGGAAATATTTCAAGAAGATTCTAGATAATCACATGTGGAAACAATCAAAAGGATATTTAGATATTTGAAGGGCACTCCGGATTTTGGTCTATGATATCCTAGGGATACTAATTTCTCTTTAAGTTCTTACATAAATGTAGATTGGGTAGGTTGTGTGGATGATAGAATAAGTACAAGTGGAGGTTATTTCTTTCTTGGAAACATATTAGTTTATTTGTTAAGTAAGAAGAAGGATTCAGTGTCATTATCTACTATAAAGGAAGAATATATTGCTGCAACATCTTGCTACACATAGGTGTTGTGGATGAAGCATACATTAAAAGATATGAGAATATCATATAATGAACCTATTTTTATCTTGTGTGAAAATACAAGTGCTATCAACATTTCAAAAGAATACAATAATGCATTCAAGGACAAAGCATATCTCTATCTGGTATCACTTTCTAAGAGAGAAAGTTGTTGAGAATGAAGTGAAGTTGGAGTATGTTCCTACATAGGATCAAATAGTAGGAATTTTTGCAAAGGCTCTTCCAAAAGATACATTTGAGTATCTCAAGCAGAAGCTAGGGGTTATTGTCCCCCCTTTCAACTAGATACATAAGATGGTGCATCTGTCTAGGGAGGAACTTAAGATTTATTCTTTATCCTGGACCGATGAAGGCTATCGCTCAAGGGGAGTAGGTAGTGGTTTCTTTGGTTGTTACAATTAGGGGGAGCATATCTTGTGCTCCTAAGGGGGAGAGAGTAGTAGAGAGAGAAGTGGAGAGAAAGTAGTTTGTAGGTGTTTACTAAAGTGAAGTGTGTAGGTTTTTCCCTTTGTCATTGCTATCAAAGCAAGGGAGTAATGTCTAAAAACATAGAGAAAAAGGGGAGAAGAAGTATGAAAAAAAAAGATAAAGGGAGAGCGAGTAAATTATGGAGAAAGAAGTGTGAAATGTAAGAAGTACCTAAGAAAGGGGGAGATCTACTTGAGTGCTTCTTGATGTAGGTTTTTTTTTTGTTGTTGATGGTTTTCAAAGCTGATGTTACCATTAATGACAAAGGGGGAGATCGTTGCAATATTGTCATTGATGTCAATGGGGATATTTTTGCACTATGTTGTCATTAGTTGTCATTGATGTCAACCTCTAGTGTAGTGTTGTGTGGGTGTTGCAGATGCAACATGTTCACTTGGTTTCTAAGTTCTTTTGAGAAAATTTGAATAAAGAGTGTACAAGGTGAAGGGAAAAATGGGATGGATCTAAAGAGCCAACAGTGTGGAATACATTCCCTTAACACTAGTACAACAGAGGAGAAGAGCATAAATAGGTTCAAAAACTTACTTGAGAAGAATACAACCAATAAAATAGATAACAAAAATTAAGCATTCATAGTTGACACAAGATATATGTGGGAAAACCTTTACAGGTAAAAAACCCACCACACAAAGTCAAGACAATTGTATTATAGTAACAAAACAGTTACATACAATGTTTAGTCTTCTCTGATCAGCTCACAATAGCACTATCTTGTTCTATCTCACTGTTACAATGTTATTTCTAACATACAGGTCGAAATCCTCTCTTTTTCATGCAATATTGTACTCAAATTAATAAGTCATACATTGCATTCAATTCTATCAACCAATCACCAACCATCAGGTTCATGAATCACTCATCCAATCACGCAATTAATATGCTCTAACATATATCTTCATCATCGAGCCACCCAGGCATTCAATGCCATTCCATAATTGGGTTTCAATCCCTATCAAACAAGTCTACATTAACTGCCATTTACTACATTGGCCTTTAGCCAATCAAACTACTATCAACCTACCATGTGTCCTTCCTGTATTCGCTATCACACTTTGACTCAGACTCAAAAACGGTCAAACTAGCCCTGAGCTCGTCCGAGCTCTCCAAGTCTTTACCGCTCTACCATCGAGCTCATTTGACTTGCTCATGGTATGGCGATGAGCCAACTGAGCTCAAACGAGCTATACCATGCTACCACAACTAGGTTTGAGTCATCCTGCGGTATAGCGGTGAGCTCATCCGAGCTCACTGACGACTTCATCGAGCTCGCCCGCCTCGCCTTCAAAAACACCATCGCGCTACTAATGCAATCATCAGATAGGACCGCGGTGTGGCGGTGATTGGTCTGTGGAACCGCTAACGGTCTTACTGTGCTACCGTGGGGGCCGAGAGGCCATCTCGAGGTAGGGCAGTGACCGTCAACTAGATCGTTGGCGATCTTACCATGGCCACCACAGTCAGTCACTTAACTGTCCGCGGTGCGGTAGTAACTGCTAGACCCAACCATAGGCGGTCTCACCATGGCCACCACAGTGAGTGGACCCATCACCTGCGGTATGGCAGTAACCACCAAGGCCACCACAGGTGGCTTCACCACGACCACCGCGGTCAAGGACTTAACCGCCTGTGGTATGGTGGTGACTAACAAGACAGGACGAATGATGCCAAACGCGACCACCTCGGAAAAGGAAGAGACTACGAGCAGTAAAGAGGTAACTGCCAAAATGGACACCACGGTACTGCCAGGGGCAGAAAAGAGCCAGGCGTGGTTTGGCGGTAAACTGCAAAAACAACAAATTTTCGCCAAGGAATGAAAACAGGGGATTCAAGCTGGAAGTTGAGACACATTTCTCAACAAGCTCCCACTTGGCGAACACTTCCAGCTCCCTCATGACTTTTAAACTTACTGTTTGTCATAGGCCTCAAGGCCCATCGATTCTATGCACCATCTTAACTTATCTATGCTAACCGGTTTCGTTAAAGCGTCTGCAACATTCTTCAAGGTGTCAACATTTTCTAAACTGACCTTGCCATCTTCAACCATATCCCTCATGAAGTGATATTGCACATCAACGTGCTTGGTCCTGGCATGAAAGGTCAGATTATTTGCTAAACAAATGGCACTCTGACTATCACAGCAGATTGAAATCTGCCCAACATTAAATTCAATGTCTGAATATAAATGCCTCATCCAAACAACTTCCTTACAGGCATGAGTTGCAGCCATGTACTCTACCTCTATCATGGATAAAGCAACTACAGCCTACCACTTGCTCATCCAACCAATTGCTCCACCATTAAGCATGGAAGTGTATCCACTGGTGGATCACCTGATGTCAATGTCCCCTGCCCAATCTGAATCAACATACCCATGAATGCTGAGAGTCCTTTGTGATGCAACCAAACTGCCATGGTAACACAGGGCGTAGTATGAAGTCCCCTTCAAATACCTTAATACTCTCTTCACAACATCCCAATGTGATCTTCCCAGATTTTCCATAAGTTGACTTAGAACTCCCACTGCTTGGGAAATGTCTGGTCTTGTACAAACCATAGTATACATCAAACTACCAACAACACTTGCATAAGGCACACTGGTCATGTCCTCCATCTTAGTAGCAGACTTTGGATAGTTTTCAATAGATAGCTTCATTCCATGCATGATTGGAACAACTAGCTGCTTGCAATCATCCATGCTAAACCTCTCCAGAACTGTTTTCACATAATTACTCTGATTGACCCAAAGCTTTCTGCTTGTTCTATCCCTGGGTATCTCCATTCCAAGAATGTACCTTGTTGCACCAAGATCCTTCATTTCGAACTTTGCAGACAACTGATATTTAAGATCAGAAGTCATAGTCTTGCTATTTCCTATGAATAACATATCATCCACGTATAGTGTAATAACAAGCACATGATCATTCTTAGATTTATAATAAATGCAATGATCAGATTTTGATCTCACAAGTCCAATTGACAACACAAACATGTCAAATTTATGGTACCATATTCTAGGAGATTGCTTTAAACCATAAAGAGATTTATTTAACTTACAAACCAGATTTTGTTTACCTCTTTCAACAAAATGCTTAGGCTAGGACATGTAGATTTCTTCTTCCAGCTCACCATGGAGAAATGATTTCTTTACATCCATCTATTCAATTTCAAAATCATACACAACTGCCAATGATAACAAAAATCTAATGGATGTCAGCTTTGCTACAGGGGAAAAAATCTCTCCATAGTCAATTCTCTCAATTTGAGAAAATCCCTTTGCAACCAACCTTACCTTATACTTCTCAACACTGCCATCAAGGCCTGTTTTCTTTTTGAATATCCACTTACAACCAACAGGCTTTCGCCCTTTAGGTAGTGGTACCAAATTTCAGGTTTCATTCTTTTTTAAAGAATCCATCTCTTCATTCATGGTTTGTAGCCAAGAATTCGAATCAACCATGCTGATTGCTTCTTTTACAGTCCTAGGCTCATCAATGCTGGTAATTAAAGCATAGGCATAGTTCGAACTTAACAGTGAGAAACCATACGTTTCAAGTTTCCTTTTTTCTCGTGTAGATCTTGTTATAGGCTGAGGTTGCTCTTCATCATCAGAACTTATAGAGCTGTTTGAGCTCTCCTTAGTCTCAGGTACACCGTGAAACTCTTCCCTTTCTAGAGTTTGGGGAATCTCAACTGCATCCTTCTTCTTTTCACTCTGATTTGTTTCAAGCTATTGATCACTTACTGAAGGTTTCAACTCACGAAAGATCATGCTTATGCTGTGCAAAACCTTCTCGGTAACAAGGTTCCAAAGCTTTTGTCCTTTCAAACCAACTCCATATCCAATGAGAATACATTTGATAGCCTTGTTATCCAATTTAGATCTCTTTTCATTTGGCACATAAACATATGCCTCACAACCAAACACTCATACATGCCTCAGAGAGGGCTTCTTACCAGACCATGCTTCCAAAGGCGTTTTATCAACAAGAGCAGAGCAAGGAGATCTATTTATTAGATAACATGTTGTAGCCACAACCTCAGCCCAAAAATTTTGCTCTAGACCAGCATCACTTAGCATACTCCTTGCCTTTTCCATCAATGTCCTGTTCAACCTTTCAGCAATTCCATTCTATTGTGGAGTGTAAGGAGTTGTCTTATGCCTTTTAATTCCATGATTAGTGCAATACCTTTCAAAATCTGCAGAACAAAATTCACCGCCATTGTCTGTCCTCAAACATTTGATTTTCCTTCCAGTCCGATTCTCTACCAAAGATTTAAATTCTTTAAAACAACTGAACACTTCTGATTTACTTTTAAGAAAGTATACAAATGCCCTTCTCGAATAGTCATCAATAAAAGAAACATAGTATCTAGAATTTGATAACGAAGGAACATTAACTGGACCAAACACATCTGAATGAACATAATCCAGTATACCAGAAGATTTATGAGGACTATAATAAAATGAAACATGGTGCTATTTTCCATAGATACAATGTTCACAAAAATAGAACTCAAGGTTACAATCATCAAGGCCTTCTACAAGATTTTTATTCTTCAAGGTTTTTAAACCTTTCTCACCTATGTGACCAAGTCTATGATACCATAGCATAGTCTTTTCAGCTAAGAGTTTTACCTCCATAGAATTTACAGCCAAAGAAGTGGCTTCATCTTTCTCTACAGGTGCAACATTGCTTGACTTTATAGAGGCACTGTTGCAAAGAATAGGTCATGCATCCAGCTTGTACAGAGTTCCAGTACGAACACCCTTAGCCAACACCATTGCACCTCTATCCATTTTACATCCCTTACTTGAAAAAAAAACTTCTACACCAACATCATTTAACTTATTGACATAAAGAATATTTTGAACCAGACTTGGTATGTGAAGTATGCCACCAATACCTTTGACTCTCTCGTTAGGAAACTGAATTCTGACTCTTCCTCTGCAACTATCTCCAACGTTGAATCACTTGCCAAGTATACCTTTCCATCGTCATACTTCTCGTATTTAGAGAACCATTGTCTATTGGACGTCATGTGAAAGGATGCACCTGAGTCAACCAGCCATACATCATCTGATGCCTGAGTTGTCAAGGCTGTTGCAATGAAGGCATCTGCATCACTTTAAGAGGATTCATTGTCAGAGATATTCTTCTTCTTCTTCTCCTTGTAGTCCTTCCGGATATGACCAGGTTGCCCACAGTTCCAGTATCTCACCTTGAAATTTTTACCAGGAGACTTCAATTTCCCTGCAGATTTGGATTTCGTCTTCTTTTCTTTCTTCTTGCCTTTCTCCTTTGGTCTACCTCGAACAACAAGAGTCTCTTTTTCCATCTCAAAAGACTTCCTTCACATTTCTTCATACAAGAGCGAAGCAACCATGTCATCCATCTTGAATGCAGTGGTTGTGCTTCCAATAGCCATCACTAGATGATCCGAACTATCAGGTAATGAACACAACAAGAGCATGTAGTGATCCTCCTCCTTAGTCTTTACACCTACAAATTTCAGCTGAGTAACACTCATGTTAAACGAGTTCAGATGGTCTGCAACCAATGCACCTTCATCCATATTCAAGGAGTATAACTTCTTCCTCAAGAATAACTTATTTACTAGAGACTTTCCTTGATAAATATCACCAAGTTTCTTCCACAATGAAGCTGCAGACTGCTCCTCATGGACATTTAGGAGTACAGAATCAACAAGACTCAGTCTTATCAGACCTCTTTCTTTTCTATCAGCAAGGTCCCAAGCCTCTTGCATCATACTTTATGGCTTAGTTCCAGACACTGCTAACCAAAGGTCTCTATCCACCAACAAGTATTCCATTTTGAGTTTCCATAACTCAAAGTTGCTGCCACTAAAATTTTCAATATCTACTCTACTCGATGTACTCACCATCTCAAACAGAAACAAGTTTCAACAATGTAAGACTCCCACTGAAACAATATTAGCACAAAAAACTGAGCTTTCTCTCAAAGATAACACAATGGGCCAGGCTTTGATACCACTTGAAGGAAAAAATGGGATGGATCTAAAGACCCAACAGTGTGGAATACATTCCCTTAACACTAATACAACAGAGGAGAAGAGCATAAACAGGTTCAAAAGCTTACTTGAGAAGAATACAACCAATAAAATAGATAACAAAAATTAAGCATTCATAGTTGACACAAGATATACGTGGGAAAACCTTTACAAGTAAAAAACCCACCACACAAAGTCAAGAAAATTGTATTACAGTAACAAAATAGTTACATATAATGTTAAGTCTTCTCTGATCAGCTCATAGCAGCACTATCTTGTTCTATCTCACTATTACAATGTTATTTCTAACATGCAGTTTGAAATCCTCTCTCTTTTCATGCAATATTGTACTCGACTTAATAAGTCATACATTGCATTCAATTCTATCAACCAATTGCCAACCATCAGGTTCATGAATCACTCATCTAATCACACAATCAATTTGCTCTGACAAATATCTTCATCATCGAGCCACCCAGGTATTCAATGTCATTTCATAATCGGGTTTTAATCCCTGTCGAACAAGTTTGCATCAATTATCATTTACTACATTGGCCATTAGCCAATCAAATTGTTGTCAACCTGCCACATGTCCTTCTTGCATTTTCTATCGCACTTTGACTCCGAGTAAAAAATGGTCAAACTGGCCCTGAGCTCGTTCGAGCTCTCCAAGTCTTTATTGCTCTATCGCCGAGCTCATTCGAGGTGCTCATGGTATGGCGATGAGCCAATTGAGCTCAGCCGAGCTCTCACCATGCTACCACAACCAGGTTTGAGTCATCCTGCGGTATAGCGGTGAGCTCATTCGAGCTCACCGACGACTTCACCGAGCTTGCCCACCTCGCCTTCGAAAACACCATTGCGCTACCATTGCAGTAATCAGACATGACCGCAATGTGGCAGTGATCGGTTTGTGGGACCACTGAAGGTCTTACTTCGCTACCGTGAGGGCCGAGAGGCGACCCCGTGGTAGGGCGGTGACCGTTAGCCAGACCGGTGGCGGTCTTATCATGGCCACCGCGGTCAGTCACTTAACTGTCTGCCGTGCGGTGGTAATCGCCAGACCCAACCGTAGGCGGTCTCACCACGACCACCGCTGTGAGTGGACCCACCACCTGCGGTAGGGCGGTAACCACCAAGGCCACCACAGACGGCTTCACCGTGGCCACCACGGTCAAGGACTTAATCGCCTGTGGTATGGCAGTGACTAACAAGACATGCTGAATGATGCCAACCGCAACCACCGTGACAAAGGAAGAGACTATGAGCAGTAAAGAGGTAACCACCAAAACTGACACTGCGGTACCGCTAGGGGCAGAAAAGAGCAAGGCACGGTATGGCGATAAATTGTAGAAACAACAAATTTTGGCCAAGGCATGAAAACAGGGGATTCAAGCTGGAAGTTGAGACACATTTCTCAACACAAGGTGACAAAGGTGTGTTTTTTAATGTGCTCCACATTTCTTCATGCTTGAAGATATGCTTGTGCGGTTTGGATGAGATGATCAGAGTTGTTCAGAGGTGTTATATCCAAAGTTTTAGGTTTTGGATTATGTAGTAGTTGAAGATGTGTCTAAGAGTGTATTTTCTGTGAAGAAGGATTTTGGGAGAAATGGAATTTCTTTGCATTTATTTGCGTTGATTTTTCTTGTTTTGTGAATTTGGAAACACTAATATTTTTTGTACCTACTTTATCTTAGAGTGTTTGGTATTCAGTTGTTCCGCAAGGTTGGTTAGTAAGTTGTATGTCTGTGACAGAGTGGCTAGTTGCACAAGATGATAGTATTTTCAATTTTAGGTGGTTGCAACAGTGTTGCTAAATATTCTGATGGTGTTGGAATATTCTAGGATGTTGTGTTTTGTTTTCATATGGTTCAAACGATGTTTTTGGACCTGCTAAAGTGTGAACGTGCTGGTTGTTAATGCTAATACAAGTTTGGACGACATAACGTATTAGCACTAATTGCACAAGAGGTTTTTTTATTGTGGAAGTGTGGTGTAAATTTGGGTCCTAGTTAACCCTTAGTGTTGTCCTCCTTCACTTCTTTCCACCATGAAAGTGTTTTGGTGCCGACCTATTTTGTGGTTACACGTTTGAGGTGCATACGTTTCATTGAGGTTGACTTGGAGAAGGTTTTTGAGGTTGTCAATGGTATATATGCAAGGTCAATTATTGGAGAAGTGTGTGATGTGGTGTGTGGTGATAAATGATGTGTATGTGATGAAGTGTTGTGATATGAGTATGAGCTTAAACACCTATGAACAGTAGTAGTGAGAAAAAGGTGTCTACATTTCTGAGTGCCTAAAGTTGCTAAGGAAATGAGCTGAAGGTTATGGATGGTGTAGAGTTGTTGTGGTGGATCTTCCTGTTGATTTGATGTAGTGAACCTCCTTCTAACAGTCTTCTTCTATTATCTTCTATTCTAAATAGTGAGTCCTTTAGACAGAGAGCCCTTGGTAGTGAGCCATTCTTTTTTTCTAGGCAGCGAGCTCTTCCAACAATGAGCCTTTTGTAATTGGTTTTATTATTCATATATATGTGAATTAATCCTCATTGTGGTTTTTCCCCGATTAGGGTTTTCCACATAAATTTGGTGTTCTCTTGTGTATGGTTGTGATTGTGTTCATGTATCATATGTTTACACTGATGTTGATGATTAATGAGGGTTTGAATGTTTTAATGCATAACTAATTCACCCCCCCTCTTAGTTGCCCTATGTGTCTAACATGAACTTTCCACAAAACCTTACTTTAGTTTTATCATCACTATGCATGGAAATTTTAAGTTAAAATAGTTACTTTTGGGTATGCTAATTTTTGGTTTAGTAGGGAGTTATTTTCTTGCAAATGTGGAAATTTGACATGCTACAATCATCCAAAAAGTTACAAGTGAACCGATTAGTTTGAGGTCTTAAGATCAGGTTCAGATGAAATACTCATATGATGATGTCATCAAAAGATGACATCATCATGATGTGAATAACTGTTAGATTGAACATTGGGATGGATGACATCAACATGACATGTTGTTGATGTCATCATGGTATTGCAAACTTTTTGCAGTGAACTAGAAATTATTATTCAAAATGGTTTGGTTCAATTGGAAGTAGGATCTATATGGGAAGGGTGATGTCATGATGGAATCATTATTGTATGATATGCAAATAATTCAAAGTGAACTTGAAACTTATGACATACATTTAAAAAATGGGTTTAGTATGACTTCAAACTCCTCCAAGGATTAAATTGGATTACTAAATGGTACTTTGTGTAGAAAGTAAAGTGAACCAAAAATTTATCACTTGAAAGCTTCAATTTAGTTGAGGATCAAATCTTTGTAGGAAGTTAAATTTTCCTTATAATTTGGTTAAGTTTGGGAGATCTCAAGTGAATTGGAAATTTAACACTATCATTTAGTGTAATTAATTAGTGAATGTAATCTCTTCAAGAATAATTCTTTGTGGGAGAACTTAAGTAAACCTACTATGTTGGGTTTGGTCACATTATTGGTTTTGAGCTAGTTAGGAAGATGGAATTTGAAAATGAATATCTTACTTGTTTTGAGGAATTTGGTAAACTTGAAAAAACAACTTGGGTTAATTTTTTATGCTCTTTCCATCCATATGATGGAATTTTAGCCATAGGAAATACCCATTTGCTAAAATTTTGGGAATAATGGAACTCACTAAAACTATAGGGCAAGACAAAAGCTAAATAAAAAGAGGGGGTCATTATTTTTCCAAAAGAAAATCGAGCATGTTGTGAAGAGACACAAAAGCTAGCAACCAAAGAAAATAATCAATTTTTCAAAGAATTATGGAAATGAAGGAAAATTTAAATATGCAATTTCTAATTTTCATAAATCCAAGCTTGCTATCAAGCCAACCATAAAACAATACATCTAGTAAAAGAAACATGATTTACCAAAGGGAACTTAAGTGTGTGAAAGTGATTCATCTACTTCCCTTGGATATGTTAAAGAGTAGCAATTATCTTCATTAAGTTACATGAGTTATTTTATCTATTTAAGCCTCCCTAGATAGAGCCTCATTGTCAGTCAAGTTTACATAGCCCTAAAGAGGTTATCTCTATAATTCCCTCAAACATAGCTTTACTACTAGCCAAGCATCCATAATCGTACTAGAGATATTTGAATTACCTAATGAGTTGATCTTTCCCTTTTTAGTTTTAATATTTATTTTCTTCTTTAGATATTTTCCTTTTTTCAAAGATATTTTCTCTCATCTTGCAAACACTAATTTTTTTTTTTAGTTTGAGAATTATAGTTGTAGCAAAGGTAAACCTTTAGATTATCACTTGATGCTAACATCCACTAATCTAAAAGAAGTTCAATTTTTTTAAGTTATTATGAAATATATATGATTCCTTCAAATATTTCATGTTATTCTTTACTAAGCTATATTTTCATGAGGCATATCAAAAAAACTAAATTTATGAAAAATAACAAACCTATATAGAAATTAACTTGTATTTCTAGAATCTCAAAATTATGTTGTTTTATATGGTTACAACTTTCCTTATTTAGAAATTTAGGAAAATAGGGGCCTCCAACACATAAAGAAGAGCAAATAAAACAAAAGAAACAAACAAAACAAACTATGCAAAAAATTTATAAATGATTGCTAAAGCTTTAGGCTTGAAAATAATGCTTTAGGAATTTCCCATTTATAGTTAGTGGAACATCCTCCCCTATAAGAGTTTTCAACCTATATGTTCTATCTCCTAGGATCTCATAAATTTGGAATGGCCCAATCTAGATCTTAACAAATTTTCCATACTCACCTCTTTATTCGTCTTTTTTATCCAAACATAAGACTAGATC
Source organism: Sequoiadendron giganteum (assembly GCA_007115665.2). Lineage (NCBI taxonomy): Eukaryota > Viridiplantae > Streptophyta > Pinopsida > Cupressales > Cupressaceae > Sequoiadendron > Sequoiadendron giganteum. The sequence continues at coordinate 314,929,101 of CM021110.1, forward strand.
AAAAATTCTAAAATCTTTCACCTTTTCTCTTTTATCAAGCCATATTTGACAACTGATTGGTGTTTGGAAAAATTATCTATGGCTCAATTTCATTTCTCTTATAGATGTAGAAGTTGAAGTGATTTGGATTCTAGTTTATCATCTATACCAAGATATGTTGTGTAAGTTTCCAAGTGGAAATCTTAAGATTATTCAAAAGAATAGGATCTACACCATATACCAATTGATAATGGGAATGTTAGAGTTTTCTATGGAGATAAGAAAGATCTATAGGCCAAATGGAAAGCACAAAGAGATCAATATACAATGCTCAATATTAGAATGGAATTGATTATCCTAGAAAAGTTGAATTACAAATGAGAACCCCTTGGTGAGAAATAAGATGTCATAATATTATGGCAAGTGTCTTAATCTTATGATATGAGACAACTTATCATAACTACCTAGGAAAAGATAAAATCTAGACATGGAAACTAAGTCTTCTAGAAATATTCCTAGGCCCTAAGTAGACTTAACATGTGAATATGTCCCCTAAGTCCCTAGTAATTGAATTAACTAGGTACAAGACATTTATTCACACCAAAAATCCCCTTAAGTACAACTTAGGGAGTAAATTATAATGAAAATGATGCAAAGATGAAATCATTGGTCCCAAATACTAGGCCAAGTTAGGTACCCATGTAAAAATGCAATGAAATATCTCAAAAACAAAGAAAAGGAGAAAACCCAATGGGACAAAACTCCTCCCCAAAAGAGATGAAATACAAAATACTCTTAATGATGCATGAGAAGGCCAAAATCCCATGTGAGGAAAAATAGCCCCCATAAGAGAGAAGAAGAAGAGAGACCATGCATCCCCCCTCAAAGGTGAGTCACCTATAATTGTAGAAGCTTGACATTGAATGCTGAAGATGATCCAGTCTCGCCAAACAACATTCTTCCCCTTAGGAAGAAATAAAACCAAGATAATATGTAGGATGCATTCCCATTCTTAAAAGCAATATGAGGGAAGATGGATGATGAATACTATCTTTGAAGAATTCTCAAGTGTCTCCATGTTGACACTAAAAACTAAGACACTCCAAACAGGCGTTCTACGCAACACAACTGAAGATGTTAATCCAGAATCTAGTAGAGAGGAATGTAGATCACAATCCAAAGACAAAGATGCCTCCTCCAAATGCTGTCCAAAAGTATCCACACTCACGTCAAACTACAAACAATGATCATGTAGAGAATGAACAAGAGGTTCAGAGTATTACCTCACAAAAACTGAAGAAGGATTATCTTCATCAAAGAGAAGATGTATGCAATCAATGGTGTCTCCCAAATTTGTAATGTGAGACTCAAAAAACAACCCACCAATGTCTATAAAGTAAGCATCTGAAGTAGATGTAGTTGAACGACAATGAAAATCCTACTACATTGAATCACAATAAGCCATATCTATAGCAACATAAGCATTATCAACTACAACAATGGATGGAGGAGATGAAATGCAAGGCTCAAGAATGGGATCCAATGTGAGAACTCCTAAGTTCAAGTACCCAAAAGTCTCCTCAAAGTCATGGTCCACACTAGAAGTGCGATCAATAGCCAAAGGAAAAATGTCATCATCAAAATAAAAATATACAAAGATATACAACCAAGATGAATGATCAACTATCCCAGTAGCAATGATCTCTCTACTCTCCAAGTCTAATGATGACTGAATCGGGAGTGAATTCCATAATCCACCCATTCTCCACCATGTGTAATCTGATAGATGGAAAGAATATTGTTTGGTAAATGAGGTACACGCAAAAAATAATTTAAAGTGACCTTCCTAATATCAAAAAATCCCTTCCCAATTACACTCATGTATGTATTGTTTCCCATCAAAATAGGAGACATAGTACAAGGCTCAAAAGAAGAGAATATAGAATGTGAAGATGCCATTTGAAGAGATGCTTCTGAATCTAGAAGCCATCTCCCTGATCCAAGACTTGTAAAATCACAAAGAGATTTCCCTTTATTTCCTAATGTAGAAGACAAACTAGCATGGCCTTTTTCCTTATTAGATTGTTTTGAAGAAGAAGAAGGTGACTCAAACATTCTGGAAGGAAAATCAATATGATTCTTCTGAATAAGATGTTTCAATTCATCATTATCCTTCTTATAAAAAGAATTTTCATAATGTCCAAGCTTCTTGCAATATGAACAAGTGGTCTTCTCCTTCTTAGATGATTTCTCTTTGGAAGAGAATTTATTCTTTGCTTGATTTGAATGTGGATTATTCTTTTCTTTCTTCTATTTCTTATCCAATTCTTTCACCTGACTAGCCAATAATGCCTGAGATTTAAAGTTTGATGAGACCCATTGAGATAAGTTTTTTTTTCTTGTGTATAATTATCTCAAAAAATGACGCAAATGAAGGTGTAGTATATGTAAAATCCATAGTCAATCTATCAGTATGAAAGCTAGAAACAAAAGATGCATAATCAGGAGCAAATTTTTTCAATGTATTGTAGACCAAGTGAGTGTCCTTCTTATCAATTCCACATGCTTTACATTTCTCTCTTTGACAATTAACCTTGATGATGTTGTCCTAGATCTTGTCAAAGTTCTTAGGATCAAGGCTCATCAAATCATTATCAATTTGATAGCTTATTCATCTATAGTACCATACAAAGTTTTCAATTTGTTCCAAGCTCCGTGAGAATTATTACATTATTCAATCTGAAACAACAAATCTTGAAAAACTAGGCTATGAAGACATCCAAGAGCTTTAGTATGTTCAATCATCCATTTTATCTTTTTATCTACATCTGTAGGTTCAGGCACCTTATTTTCAACGTATAGAGTGTCCTTCAATCACTAGAATACTCCTTGCATTTTGATGCCACGTTGAATAATTATATGATGTGAGCAAAGGAAACTTAGAATGATCCATGGAAAAGAAGGGAACAAGCAAAAAAATCAAAACAATTCACCAAGAGACCCCCCCCAAATTGCTCAATCAAGAATCCCCCCAACAATATATAATTTTGGAACTTTATATTTAGTGTATTTACAGTTTCTAGATACCAAAAATAGAAAACTAGATTTGATATTAGTGCTTACAGATGGAAGATTGGCCAGAAGAACAAAGTGAAATTTTTACATAAAATTAGATCAATCTGATCACACCACTGCAAAGTACATGAAAAATTATGCACTTTCAAAATAAAATTCACCCAAAAATGTTACTGTAGGAGCAAGAACGGAGCCCTGGAAGTTCTCAAAATGAGAACGACTTAGCAACACCTATGAGAATCTACAATTTTGTGAAAAAATAGGCACCAAAATAAAAAACTAACTGAACAATTGTGAAGAGCACAAAATTCTACCCCAAATAAAAACATTTTCTTGCAAAATAGAGGTCAGATGATTGAGTTATGAACTCCTTCAAAATGAAAATTTCCAATAGTGAGGGGGGAATTTTTTTCAAGTGAGTGTTGATGTATTGCTGACATCAACACTATCTTGGCTTAAATTTGACATTCAGATTGCCATAAAAAAAAACATGTTGGATGAATATTCTCCAATCCAGGAGTTTAAAATTGATGTCCCAAGGGCTGTTGCAGGTCAACTGGGCTCATCAAAATATTCCTTAATTGCATCGGTATATTATTTTTTTGGTTGGCGGTATATTTTGCAGTTTTCCAAAATATTCATTGTACCATGGAATCTTCAAATACCATAGGAATATGCTTTTGAGCATCGAGTTTTTTTAAAAACTCATCGGTTTACAAAAATCCTCGTTGGGTTTTAAAACCTAACCGCCTGCTGGTTGTGCTAAGGGGCCTATAGCTGACGTGACCTATGCTTGCTATAGGTTTGAAACATGGTGTTGTGTGAGTGTGGTAGTGCCATTAGCGAGTATAAGGTACATCTCCAAATTATAAAGTCTTTAGAAAATACCTTTGTATATATTTCTTTAATTTTTAAATAAGATGTTTAAACAAAAAACTACAATTTTCTTTTTAAATTTAAAATTTAAAATTATTTAAATATTCATAGATTTTTGTTTTTTAACAAATAAAATCATACTGTGCAGGTTGGGCCATACGACCCGACCAACAATTTTTTTGCCTTAGAGGACAACTTTCTCCAGATTCAACGATTTGACAATTAATTTATACATTTTTGGGCCTTTTGTGTGTTATGGTGGTGTCCTTTTCTACTCAAAATGCTTTGAAGTGGTAGCTACCTCCCAGATCTGGCAACCACCTTCAATCTTTAAACCCTTGTAGATTTGGCCTCCAATGTCCAATTGAGATGAAACAAAAGGCAGATATGACTTTCTCATGCACTCTAGATGCAACAGTGAGCTCAAATCTGATGCAACAAGCTCCCAATATACACCTCTAGTACAAAGTAAAAAAAGGAACCCCCCCCCAAAAAAAATCTAGTATTTCTAATTCTCCAGATCATCATACGATGCAAGAGAAGAGCATACTTAATTTTTCAAGATCCACCAAGATCTCTTCAAAAAGACTATCCAATGGCACCCAACTTGCTCTGATACCATGTTAGAGTTGGCTATGGAGATACCCAATATCTAGAAGCCAAATGGAAAGCACAAAGAGATCAATATGCAATGCTCAAGGTTGCAATGGAATTGATTATGCCAAAAAATAATTACAAATGAGAACCCCTTGGTTATATAGCCAAGGCGAGACATAAGATGTCATAATATTATGACAAGTGTCTTAATCTTATGATATGAGACAACTTATCATAACTACCTAGGAAAAGATAAAATCTAGACATGACAACTAAGTCTTTTAGAAATATTCCTAGGACCTACATAAACTGAACATGTGAATATGTCACCTAAGTCCCTAGTAAGTGAATTAACTAGGTACAAGACATTTATTCACACCAACATGGAATTCCCTAAAGATGATCTCACTCATCCTATCTACCCATAAAAGAAACTTTAGGAAGGTATTCCACTCTATTGGATTCTTTTCCATCATTTTCTTGATTATATCCAACAATTTTTTTTAGTTGACTCAGCTAGTTTTTTACCTTGTGGGTAGTAGTTAGAATAAAATTTCAAAATTATACCATACTCAAATTCCAATTAAAAAAATTTAGAGATAAAAATTCAAGGCCATTGTCACCTGTACACATCTAAAAATGGTCATGGTTATTCAAACCTATTAATTAATTAAATATGAATTATTTAATTAATATTCTTAAGTCATCTACATATAAATAAATTTGATTAATTATTTATATTGTTCATTTTTCCAATTCTTCTAATTAATTAAATAAGTTTATTTAATTATTGCTGCTTTCCTCTTAATTAAACTAAATAAAATTTATAATTTATTTATTTAATTATCATTTTATTTCTAAAGTTTGAATGTTTAAATTCAAAACAATGGAATATTCTTATTTCATCTCATATTTAAATATTATATAAATATCTTTTTCACCCCACTTAATTAAATATTGTAAAATATTTAATTACCTTTCTTTTTCACTTCACATAATTAAATATTATTTATTTAATTTTGGAAACTTCCATTTGCACATCTCACATATAATTAAATAAATTTATTTATTTAATTGGCATTATCCTCAACTTTCAAACCAATTTTCATAAATGAAAGATAAATGCCATGTTTGTCTCCATTTTTGAATGAGGATGGTTTTGTGGGTTGAAAACATCCTTCCACCTTTCTCTCAACCTCTCCATCTCTCACCGTTCATCCCGACAAATTTGAATTTCAGCCGCTGATCTCCGCCAAACTGGATTCTTGCCTTTCGAAAATCTCTAAATACAACCTTCTCGTAAGTAGATTTCATCCTAGATTTCATACGCAATTACTATAGTTGCATTCAAATCAGCATATTAGCATTTTAGCAATAACAAGCACAGTAATTTAGTTCAATTTCATAGCTTAAATCATATAGCAATACACATGCATTTTCAATTAATCTCATTCTCCTAAGCTATCATTTCAACAAGCTGCTGCTTGCACAACTGAGAGCCATCAACTTTAATCAAATCCTTGGAGATAGAGGACGATGGGACGAATTTGAAGGAGCTGCAATTTTTTAGAGTTTGCATTTATGTTTTCTAGATTAATTTCTTTCAATATAATGTCTTATTGGTGTGTTAGTTTACTTTTTAATTAATCTACTTATTCTAACAACACATTTTTGGTGCCCATCATGGGGCATCCCCCATTTTAATCTTTTTATTGCAAAATTTTTTGATAGGTGATGCACTAGAGTTGCGCTTTAGCGCATACGAGTCTCTATTTAGAGCATCCTCAGATTGTTTCAGCGCATAGACGGACTATTTCAGCACATCCCCAGACTGTTTCAGTGCATAGACGGACTGTTTCGATGCATAGATGAACTATTTCAGCACATAGACAGACTATTTCAGCGCATCCCCGAACCGTTTCGACGCATCCATGGACTGTTTCGGCGCATAGACGGCCTATTTTCACGCATCTCAAATTGATATTTTAGCGCATTTGTCAACTGTTTTGGCGCATTGGTGGCCTGTTTTAGCGCATACAGGGGTTGTAAAAGACAAATTTTGATTCCGAAGCCATCTGCAGACAAAATTTTTCACTTCAATTTTTAAATAAAATGAAGCAACCCTAGGATAGAAATTTAAAGTCTGGAATTTACCAATTCTAGGATATTCACCAAACTTGTTTTTATGCTAGTTAAAATGAATCCAATGATTTATGTGAAGCATAATCTTCACTTAGCATAGAAAATTATCAATTTGGATTTAAAACTCAACCACTTGTTTGCTGTGATTGTGGGGTAATAGGTATATGCTCTCCCCTTTATTGGATGATCAAAACACCAAAATTACCTATTCATTTTATGCATTTCAAAGCTTTATTAAATCCTTTAGAAGGCCTGCCGTAGTGGGAAAAAGTCCTCACCCTACGGGAATGACCTAAGTGGGAACAACCAAAGCCAGGTTTTCCAACCCACTATAATCAAAAGTGAATTTTGGGGAAACCCATACTCAACGGAAGTGAGAAAGATAACCATCCCCAAAATCTTTGTTCTAAAGATTGGGAGGTCTCTTGAGGGAGTTTACCTATTGCCACACCGAACGAAAACCTTGACTATGAACCATAGTGTAGAAAGCCAACCGTGTTAGTATCCAAACATCATTTTAATCATGGTGCAAGGGGAGGGAAGAATCTACCTTCAAGACACTCACCATATAATCAAAATAAATTGTTTGCCCAAGGGATTGAGAAATCTAACCTTTGGTACGCACCTGAAAAAGACAAAAACACGGGCGCCCTCTAGGGGGTGACACGACTGTGTGAGTCGACGCGATTTTAAGCTGTGGGCTATGATTCTTATGCTGACCTATTTGACAACTAAGAGTGATTCTGTTTGAATTGCTTATCTTGTGAAAAAACTATGGAAATCTCAAGAACATACACTCTTTGTTTAGATTTTAGGATTAAAAAAACAACTGTCTTCTACTCTATGCTGTGTTTTTCACATTTAAATCAGATTAAGATCATCCAAAAATATCAAACTGTCAAAATATGTCTGTCTCAGAGAAATAATTGGAAAGTTTAGCACATCTATTCATTGTTTCGCCACATCTGTGCTCTGTTTCAACACATCTATGCTTTGTTTTAGCACATCTATGCTTCGTTTCAGCGCGTCTATACTCTATTTCGGCACATCTGTGCTCTGTTTCAGCGCATTTGTGCTCTGTTTCGGTGCATAGCTAATCTGTTTTAGCACATTCATGCTCTATTTCAGTGCATGTGTGGTCCGAGCCTAGGTAATTTTTTAACATTCAGAAATCAGACATCTCCGTCTAGTCTTTTCCATGCTCAAGGTTTGGAAGTCTACAAATTTTGCCAAAAAATCCCTAGAGAGGAAGATTAAGAAGCCAAAGAAATCTCTCGGTTATAAGAAGTTATTGAAAAAGAGGAAATTTTTATATCAAAGTCGAAAGGTCTTGCTTGAACACAGGACCTTTATTCATCGATATCGCGAATTTGTTAGAGGTTTCACTGACAATTATGTTGTAGAACCATTATATTCACGAGCCTTCTTTCAAAGAAGATCCCTTTCTCAAAGGCACAACCACAGTCAGCGTATTCGTTCTTCTTATATGCCCCAACCTGCAATTACATATGTTACTCGTCCCAATCAAATTCTGCAATAGAGAACTCAAGCACATTAGGCATTTATCACAATCCATCTTTTTTACCAAGCTACGATCAAAACCTCACAAAGTGCAAAATCATCTTTAGTTTTGATCTTTGGTTTAATTCCCGCAAACAGGATTTTGATCCTTTCAATCAGGGAATCATGAGCTAAAGACTAGAAATCTTTTAAGTCATAGAATCTTCATTCTATCTCAACTTTCATATCCATCAAAATTGCACTATTTCATTTCTTTGATCAGAGTTAGTAGAAATTTGGCAAAGATTATGCCTGTTGTCATGAGACCTCGAAAGCACATAGAAAAAGATGAAAGAGAAAGTTCAATAAGAAAAATGGGTGATAGCAATGATAGGGAAGAGAATCCCTTTCATACTGAAGAGATAACGAAAGAAAAACTCCAAGAAGCAAAGCAGGATCCCCAATTCCATAATTTTATGGAAAAGATTTTAGAATGAAACAAGGAAAGATATTTCCTTTCATTAGCTAATCAAGGAGCTAAGTTACCTATCGATTTTGATACAGAAGGGATTAAAGAGAATCCTGAAACTCCTCCTAATGATTTTAGTGCCCTTACTCAACAGATAAAATAATTACAAGGGCAAATAAAAGAAATGCAAGGGGGTGCAACAAAGAAGTATGTTTTGGATGACATATGTCCTTATCCATTTGATAGGAGTCTTCAAATGATTCCTTTTCCAAAACATTGTGAAATCCCTAAATTTGATAGGTATAATGGGAAAACTGACCCCATTGAACATGTGAGGGATTTTCAAAATATGAGCTTAGAATTCACTCATGAAGATACCTACTTAATGTGATTGTTTCCATGAAGTCTGGGTGGACAATCCATGGAGTGGCTTTCAAAGATCACTCCCCCCATCAAAACCTTTGAGGAGTTAATAAAAAAATTTATATCACAATACTCCTACAACATCCAACACCAGCTAACCATGCTTGATCTTTGTAAGGTGAAACAAAAAGTAGGGGAATCTTTCACTACTTTTTTGCAAAGATGGAGAAGGTTGTTTGCTAGATACTCCCGTCTTGTTCCTAAAACAAAAAATATGGAGATCTTTATCGATAGTTTGAATCAAGAGATGAGTTATAGACTAAACCTTCACTATCCTCAATCATTTGAAAAATTGATTGAAAATGCAATTACTATTAAAGGTGCTTTGGTCAAGCGTGGGGTTCTGAAAATTGATAAAGAGGGTTCAAATTCATACAACAACAACAACAACCATAGTAACAACAATGACAAGTCACGATTTTGGACTTGAAATAAAAATGTTGTGAATGATGGGGTAGTAGATGCTAACAACATAAATGTGAAGCCTACCATCCTTAATGTATTAGGTGTTCAACGTAGAAATAATGCTGGAAATTCTAGTACCCAAGGTAATGTTTCCAATCAAGGGAATGTGACTAATAATCATGGAAATAATTTTGGCAATAATCAAAATCCAAATATGCTCAGATCTTCTTATTCTTCGAATCGACGGAGTTTTACTCCCTTGGGCCAATCTTTGGAATCCATTCTCAAAGAACTATTGAATCAGAACACTATTACATTGCCACCACAAAGAGACTATGAGCCTTGAGTTAAACCACCATCGTGGAATGACTCACGCTTTTGTTATTATCATATGTGTAAAGGTCATAAGACAAATAATTGCCAAGGGTTAAAGAATATTGTTCAAGATCTGATTGATAACCGCACCATTATAGTTGAGGGACATAATGTCAATGATGACCATCAGGAATTTAAGGATCCTCTCCCTAATTATCAAAAGGGGGAATCTTTGGGTGACAAAGGCACGAATGTTAATTATGTCCACGACACCATTATCAATCATATTTATACTGACGATCAACAAATCAATGCTATCCGAATCAAAGGTAAGCAAGAATATTGAGAGGCCAATGCTATGACAAGGGGATAAGCTAAAATCATTGTCAAAGGAAGCTCATCTAAAGCAACAGTTCCCCCTCCAAGTCAATACAATTTGGTTGATCAACTACGAAAAACATCAGCCCAAATTTCTATCTTGGAGCTCCTAAAGTTATCACCTGCACATAAGGACATTATGGAAAAGGCACTTGTTGATACATCTGTCTCTCCTGATCTGGATATCAATAAATTTCAAGCCATGGAGGGACATTTGTCCTCATCTACATGTTTATCCTTTACTAAAAAGGATGACTCATCCATGACCCATCCGCATAATTCATCATTCTACTTAGAGGTTATGGTTCACAAAGCTCAAATTAGACGTGTCCTAATAGATGGGAGAGCTAGATTAAATATTTGTACTTTGAAATTGGTCCTCGCTTTGGGATATTCTGAAGAATCTATAGATCCATGAAGAAAGATTACAATCAAGGCATATGATGATGAGGAAAGGACTTCCAAGGGCCTTATCATGTTACCAATCAGAGTGGGACCTATTGTGAAGAATACCTTTTGTCAGGTTCTAGGTTGGGATCTAACCTATAACATACTCTTGGGTTGTCCATGGATCCATAACATGCAAGTTGTTCCATCTACTTATGATTAATTCTTGAAGTTTCCATATGATGGACAAGAAGTAACAATACCTGTTGATCACATTAGCAGTCAAACTTGCTCTAACCTAAGAGAAAATTAGGACACACTCGTCTTTCATAATAGAGAGGATTTGACGATCTCTACCTCCAAATACAATGAACAAGCAAGAGAAATGATAAGTAATTTTGGCGCCAAGTTAAAATTGAAAGATAATGGAGTGGGAAATATTCTTTATCTCTCTCTAATTTACCCATATCTCCAAGATCCCATGGTCAACCATCAACATCCATACAGTAGGCTACAATAGCTTTAGCCTCGGCTTTAGTTCCCATCACCAAGTTTAATTGAATGTTTATCAAAGAAAATGAAAAGGAAGATAGGGCTATTTTTGATTAGCTCTATAAAGATGAAGAAGAATTAGTACAACATATCAAGTTACCCACATAATAGTATGGAAAAGGTTATGCGATCATGTAGATAATGGGTTATGAAGGAAATGGTCCTATAGGTAAGTGACAAGAGGGTATCATTGAACTTATCCAGTTGAAAACAATGCACCCAAAGGATAAGACTGGGTTAGGATATGGTGAAGATACATAAAAAGAAGTGGTATAGAGAATGTCTAAAGAGGAGTTAACTGAAACAATCCTAAGAATTCAAGCAAATAATTCTGACACTAACTCCAATGAATATGAATGGGATGACTTCTCTGATGATACATTCATCTCTGAGAAAAGGGTGGATGTCATATTCACACTCGCATTCTTACAAGGGGAAAGCTCAAGGCCTCCGCTTGATTACGTTCTACAAAGCGATCATGACTCATGTGAAACCGATTCGATTCAAAGTGAGACAGATCATCCACAGGAGGATACCATCCTAGACCTCTCCCATCACGATGTTAATAATAGTATCATGACTCTAACAACCAATGACCTTACTCATCCTAACGATCCATTTCCTTTGGTTCATCCCGAACTCATTGATTGGGAACAAGTCGTATTGATTGATGTCCCAACTTTTCTTAACGATGAAACCATCATAAAATTTCTTTGTTCATCCCATCCACAAACAAGTTCCACCAGGGAATCACAAGATCAAAGTTTTCAACAGGAAAGTGCCAAGTTTCTCAGCTATGAAACAAATAACATAAAATTAAGATCTAATGGTGAAAACCTAACAAAGGCAGTATTAGATCAAGAAAAGAGAAAAATAAAAAGCGTATCCAATGGTGAAAACCTTTCAAAGGCACTAGAGGATGGGAAACTTGACACTCTCCCAGAACATTACCAGGAAAGGTCTTCTATTCTAATAGAACCAACAAAGACACTCAATATAGGTACTAGAGAAAAACCCAAAGTCTTGCAATTGGCCGCATCTCTAACAGAAGGGGAAATACCAGGATTCATAGAATTTCTCAAGAACAACCAAATCAGTTTTGCATGGTCCTATGCAGATATGCCTAGATTAGATCCAGATCTCATCATGCATCATCTATCTATTATGCCAAGGGCAAAACCTATGAAATAGAAGCTCAGAAAAATGCATCCACATGTTGCATTATTGGTTAAAGAAGAGTTAAAGAAGCTTTTAGATGTTGGATTCATTTGGTTTATCGACTATATAGAATGGATCTCTAATATCGTACTTGTTTCAAAGCCAGATGGAAGAATCATAATTTGTACAGATTTTAGAGATTTGAACAAGGCATGTCCTAAAGATGACTTCCCTTTGCCAAACATAGATATGATTGTTGATTTGACTAGTAGACATGCAATGTAGTCATTAATGGATGGACTTTTAGGATACAACCAAATAAAGATTGCCCCAGAGGATCAGGACAAAACAACGTTCACATGTCCTTGGGGTACCTATTGTTGGAACATAATGCCATTCGGGTTGAAGAATGCAGGAGCTACATACCAACATGCAATGACAAGAATTCTTCATGATATGATGCATACATTCATGGAGGATTATGTCAATGATCTCCTTTCCAAATCTAACACTAGAGAAGGACACATAGATATCTTATCTAAAATTTTCAAAAGAATGGAGCAATTCAAAGTGAGACTTAATCCAAATAAATGTGTCTTTGGAGTGAAATCTGGAAAGTTGGTAGGTTACATTGTATCAAAAAAGGGAATTGAAGTGGATCCAACTAAGGTACAATCAATTCTTGATATGCCACTACCAAAGAACATTAGTTAACTACGCTCTTTACAGGGATGGTTACAATCCATTTGAAGATTCATTGCACAACAAGCAGATAAAAGTTTACCATTCACTCATCTCTTACACAAGAATGTTCCATTTAAATGGGAGGGAAAATGTGAAGCAACATTTGATTAGATAAAGCAGTATCTCATGAATCCACCAGTATTGATTCCACCAGTGCAAGGTGCACCACTCATATTGTATATTTCTGCCACAGAAGTATCCCTAGGAGCATTATTGGCATAGGAAGATAACTTAGGAAAGGAGCAAGCAATTTATTACATCAGTCGAAGTTTGACAAGACATGAATTAAATTACACATTCATTGAAAAAGCTTGCTTAGCGGTAGTATTCACTTCTCAAAAGTTACGACATTACATGCTAGCACATACATTAAAGCTTGTGGCTAAGATTGATCCACTTAAATATCTTCTAAGCAAGGCAACCTTAATTGGGAGGTTGGCTAAATGGGTTATGATCTTGAGTGAGTTTGACATTCATTATGTCGATCACAAAGCTATAATGGGATAGGTAATTGCGGATCAATGAGTAGAAGCACCAATGCCAGCAGAACACCCAATACACATTGATTTTCCTGATGCTGATGTATTCACAACAGTTATTAAGTAGTCATGGGCACTTTATTTTGACAGTTCCTACACTCAACATGGTTTAGGAGTAGGGATTATTTTTATTACACCTCAAGGACATACAATTCCCAAATCTTATCAGCTAATTTTCCCTTGCACAAACAACATAGCTGAGTATGAGGCATTATTAATTGGCATGAGAATCGCAGTGGATTGGAAAATCACAGAACTTCAAGTTTTTGGTGATTCACAACTTGTTATAAATCAAATCAATGATGAATATCACACTAAGGATGACAAGTTGATACCTTACAAAAAAATGGTGGACGATTTCAAGAAATACTTTGTTGATATCAAGTTCATACAAATTCTGCGTATTGATAATAAAGCAGCTGATGCAATGGATACAATAGCATCTCTACTCCAGTTGTTAGAAAATCAAGCACGGTATGATTTCTTGGTGGAACAATTATTTTCTCCCACCTATGACAATCTAGAAACTCAAATCATTTGTCACTTAACTAGTTTTGATTCTCCCTTGTATGGCCAAATTTACACTTACCTAAAGGATACATTTTTACCTTTAGATTTGTCTAGAAATTAGAAGAGGAATTTCATCCGTAATCCTCTCGTTACACCTTAATTATTGATGTCTTATACTGGTGTGGTCTGGATGGTACCCTCCTTAGATGTCTCAAACGTGACGAATCAGAATGAGCTTTACAAGAAGTACATGGTGGCATTTGTGGGACACACTCGAGTGGATTAACCTTAGCAAAGAAACTTGTGAGATTGGGTTACTACTAGTCGACCATGGAGAAGGAATCATTTATTTTTGTGAAGAAATGTGCAAAATGTCAGATTCATGGGAATCTCATTCATGCTCCTACTCAAGAATTACAACCCTTCACCACAACATGGCCTTTCGCTCAGTGGGGATTGGACCTGGTTGGCAAGATACACCCATCATCTTCAAATGGACATAAATTCATCATTACAACCACTGAATATTTCACTAAGTGGATTGAAGCTATTCCCCTAACAACTGTTACTAGCAAACAAATCTCTTCATTCATTTTGAACTATATCATCTGCCGATATGGTATTCGTAACTCCATTATCACAGACAATGGAAGACCCTTTAAAATCAGGATGTTGATGATCTATGTGAAAGATTTCGCATCCAACACAGGTTCTCTACACCTTACTATCCACAAGGGAATAGTCAAGCTGAAGCTTCAAATAAAACAATTCTAAATATTTTGAAGAAAATAGTAAATGAAGCAGGTCGTGATTGGCATGTCCAATTAAATCCAACATTGTAGGCATACAAAACAAGTATTCACACACCAATAGGAGTTACTCCCTATGCTTTGGTCTATGGAGTATAAGCTATTCTACCCCTAGAAGTTGAGATTCCTCCACTTCAAGTATCACTAAAGGGGTTAATCAATGATGAAGACTACAGAGTATCAAGATTGCAAGAGCTGGAACTGCTTGATGAATGGCATCAAACTATAGTTAATCATTTGAAAGGATATCAACAAATTATGTCCCGCAACTACAATCATAGAGTCAAACCATGAAATTTTCAAGTGGGTGACTTGGTTCTCAAAGAAAACCCTCGTAATCAGTAGGATCCAGAGAAGAAAGGCAAGTTTGAACCTAATTGGCTGGGCCCATTCGTTATCATTGCTACATATGGATCAGAGGCATATCAATTGCCAACATCAGAAGGGGACCTTTTTGAAGATCCGACCAACAACATTCATCTGAAGAATTTTTATGCCTGAAAATATCAAAAATAATATAAAAAGTCTTGAAAAAATACAAAAAAATCAAAAGAGCAAAAAATACAAAAAAATAAAAAATAAAAAAATAAAAACAAAAATACAAAAAAATAAAAAAGAGAAAAAATTGTTGCCTTGATGAAAACCTGGCAAACAGGCATCTTGGTAACAACAAAAAAAATCATAAAATCAGGAAAAAGGTGCAGTAAAAACAAATGGTGAAAACCTAGTGAACAAGCATTGTTTGTGATTTTTTTTGGCTCTCTTATCTATTAGAATACATTCTGCATATCCATCTTTTCATCGGCATCACATACATGCCTAGCCATCACATTCACATCATGTGTCATCACATCTCCTTGAAACAACAAGGATCTCATCATGGCTTGATGATTAGGGTTATCCTTAGCAGTAGTTGTGTTTAACGAGAGTCACAGTACATGGTCTCTGGGGGGGGGGGGAAATTCGCTTCTTGGAGCTTTCTAGCAGGCAATTAGCAACATGTGTCAGAAATCAAAATTTCAGGAAACAACAAAATTGTCCAATTAAATTGAGTTTACACGACTACTTTGACAGATAAAAAAAACAAATTGGATGATCTTAATTTGAATAAAATGAATGAAAAACTTTAAGCATAAGCTGAATTGTTGTTTTGACATTTGATGACATCATATCTTTGGAGTGGTTCAATGATGTACTGAAACTAGAATCATGAGGAAGGAGTATGATTTTCTTTGCTTGCTGTCTGTAAGCTAATCATTAGTATTGTGAAAATTTATCATGGGACATGCTCTACAACGTTTCATTGATGAAATTTTGGAATTTGCATAGGAAAATGGTTAACTTTTAGTCTATTTATGCAAACAATACTCAGGTCATCTTGGTTCAATTATACCTTGATGCTTGTATTAATTTGCTATATCAAAAATCATGAAAACAGTACTCAGGTCATCATTGGTGCTGACATACCCTTTGATGCTTATACTAAATTTCAACATATCAAAAGGCTCAATGATGAAAATCACGCGCAACATGAAATGACAAAAAAGAGGATGATTCGTTACTATATTCTAGGATTGCATGATTCATTTAGGTTTGAATTTTGAAGGCTATCTAAGGTAGATTTTTGAAGGTTGGTAACAGTTTCATATATCTTTTCAAAACAACAAATTGAGTAAATTTGGACATTTGTGGCATCTTATTGCATCATCATTTCAACATCACTCATTTAGGTTATCATTATCATTGCATTTTCATACTTGCATCATCATTTCGTTTCGTTATTAATTCATCATGATCATTATCCATATTTACATATCATATGCATGGTCATTATTTTAATGATTCATCTCATTATTATATCATAACATTAACATTAACATTTGCATTTATTGCACATCTTTTCACATACATATACATTTATAATAAGGTTGCATCCATTTCATTCATTTCACATCATCATTTAGGTTATCATGTTCATCTCCATTACTATCATTGTCTTTATTATAATCATACTACATCATTATTCATGTCATGTGCATATCATTCATTAAATATTACATCTTCATAATCATCTCATTTTTACATTCATCTCATTTGATCATAAATTTTCATTTAGGTCACCATTTTACTTCATATCCATTTATATCACTTTTTCATCAATATTAAGTCTCATTCATATTGGCAAAATATCCATTTACTTTACATCATATCATTTTCATATTATAGTCATATCATTTTTCGGACACATCATCTCATATAAATCATTAAAATCATTACATCTTACATCTTTCATTCATTACATACATCATGAAAGAAAATCATTTAGATTACATCATATCATCATTTTTCACATCATTAACATCATTTCATCATTAACATTTTACATCATATTACCATTGCATCATCGTATATAAAATAAAATAGCATCATTTTTATATCATTATTGCATCATCATACACAACATAGCATATAGAAATAAACATGCATCATAAATCATCCATAACACGTGCATAATCAAATCACCACTGCATCTCATAAATCTCATCAAAACAAATGTCCAAAAATACAAGGATATCAAATGTTTCAATAAGATATATCAAATACAATGAATAAATTTGTCAAAATGCTCATCAATGAGGGGCATCTGGCCGGGCACATGACTGCTACTATCTCCTAAGGTAGTAGGTCTCGCAGGATCTCTGCTCCCTGAGGCTCTGAGCTCTTGTCTGATTGGCTAGCCCACACTCCTGGTAGCACTCCTAGAATGACTGCGTGAATGGGTCTGAGACCGAGTACCTGAATGTGTAAAGGCAATCCTCCTCTCGGGTGGTACTACCTTGAAGTATCTCATCCTATAATACTCAGCCTCCCAAATAGTCTCCAATCCCTCTACTACAACCTCTCCAATGGAGGTGCTCTCAACTAATCTGAGGAGTCTCTCAGCTATCCCCTCGGCCTGTATACACCTCTCTTGGAAGATGTCTTGCTCTACCGTAAGATGAGCTATCTATGGGTCAAGAGGTGGTGGCTATGCAACCTGTGCCTGTAGCTGACTGATCGTCACCTGTGCCTATGCTAACTGACTCCAGAGAGTTTGAATCTTTGCCTGAAAAGAATCTATCTGTCCCTGCGAGGGAGCCTTGATAATAATCCGTGGAGCCGAAGTACTCGGATGATCCACTACTCTTGATGTCTGTGGCCTCATCCTGAATGGTACATGAAAGAAAAATCTCTATCCTCCACCCCCACCACCTCCATCATCCCCACTGTCATCATTGCTATCATCCAGGCTACTAGAGTCATCCCCCTCATCCCCCTCCTCATCAATATCCATGGCTGCCGCATCCTGTACCCCTACCTGAGCCTATCCCTGTGGCTGCCCTACTGCTGCTTGTGCCTGTGGCTGCCCTCGCCCTCACTGTATAGTTGGTCCTCCCAATAATGGGGTAGGCTCCTCTGGGCTGATGAACCTTAGAAAGGGATGAGTGTAAAAGAAAGCTACATAATCATCCGTTATCCTTGCATTAGTCACCTCTAGGTGCATCGCCTAGTAATCTGGCTGTAACTCTGCATACTCTGCCCTAGCCACCTCTATGGTCACAAATGGACCCCACTCTACCACATCCTTCCGACACCTGGCATAGTGTGCCACACATTGTGGCATCATCTGTACTAGTCCAAACTATCTCAAGACCCACAACCAATAACCGCTTGATGATAAATGGGGTGCATCCAATCAGGTATCTCGATCTAGTACAAAATGGAAACTCTGTATCATTTGCCTCCTAGGGGTCATAGTCAAGATATGGTCTCCAGATGATGGTATCCATGTCATCTAGTACCCTTCGTGAATACTCTAACTTGCCTAGCCTCAACTAGAAAAGGGGACCTATGTAGGCATAAATATATGGGAACCCAAGGGGACGATCTCTCTGAACAATGGGAGAAGTGATCGCAATTCGTTCCCATGCCCATATCTGTAAAAGAGTAACTCCGTACGAGAGACTCTTCCCATCTGTGTACACGACCTGATGAAGATCATGGTATAGATGGGAAAGCATGAAGGACCCCCATGCATATCTGGTATAATGGAGAAGCATGTCCTCCAAGATCCGACCCCACCCAACTGATAGTCCCTTTGACCTGTGATTAGGACAAAGGAAACCATCGATGAAACCTGCTAAAACTGAAGGTAGTGGGGCATATATCGCCATCATCTCCTTCCAAGGAAGCTCATATCTGGAGACATGAGGATCCTGGAAGACTCGTCTTAGTGCATCGGTCCCTCCAAACTCCTTGTGATCATAGATCACAAGCTCACCAACTACGGGAATACCCAGAATCTTGTATACATCCTCTGGCATCATGGTCATCTCTCCTATGGGTAGATGAAAGGTGTTATGCTTGCTATGCCACCTCTCATCTAATGCAGTCAACAATGCCCTTTTGACCCGATACTACGGGATCTTCAACAATGGACTCAACCCACACTGGTATATAATCTCCAAATCATCCTGTGACAACTGTGGAACCATCTCCCAGGTCCGGGGAAATCTCTCTTTGATGTGGAGGAGGTTAAATTCCTCCTTTATAGCATACATCAAACAAAATCATGCAAATCAATCAACAAGCAATCTCTAATCAAATCAGTACATCAGGCAAGTTCATCACTAGTATCAAATAGGCAATCGAATCAATCAAATAAACACTTATTTGTTTTTCATATTGCATGGAAGCAAATTTATTTATCATTTCTACTATTTGTTTTTCATATCGCATGGAAACAAATTTAACAGTCAAATTGACTCAACATCTATCTATTTGTCTTTCAATCGGGAAAGCAAATCTATCATCTATCTATTTGTTCTTCAAACATGAAGAAAAAATGATCAAATCAAGCTAATCTATTCTTGATGCTATTTAACAACATATAATCAGTTGTCTAATTTAGCAACAATCATCAAGTGCATATCAATTTTTCTTCAAAAATTGAAATTCGGTAAAAATCCATGGATGCACTAAAACAAACATTGGATGCACTAAACCATGTATGCACAACTTTAATCCATGGATGCGCTAAAATAGAGCTGCTATGTGTGAGTTCGTCAATGTGCGAGTCTATCTAGTCTATGCGCTAAAACAGTCATTCTATGCACTAAAAGGACCTATGCACTATTCTATCAAACATATGCGCTAATCTATCTTATCAATGCACAAATCTATTCTATGCGCTAATGTAGCATCCTACATAGGCATAATTCCTGGATGCGCTACTTAAATCTTCCTATGCACTATTCTACGCTATGCGCTAATCTACACATCTATGTGTGATTGTTTCAGATCTATGCTTTACTTTGTATGCGCGACTTTATCAAACCTATGCGCTATAATACAACTCATATGCGCTAAATCAAAACGTGAAAAAATTAAAAAATTCGAAAAAACATGAAAATAAAAAAAAATAATTTAGAAAGAGGATCAAGTTGACTTACCAGAGGTCTGTACGTGGTTGGTCTCTGATATCGACGGGCTTGCTTGAATATGTGGTGCTCATAATGGATCGGCATTGCAAAAATCTATCTCGGAGCTCTGAAAATTACCAAAGGTTACTGTTCAAATGACAATGACTTTTCACCTTTTCCACCTTTTAAGGGGGTAAAAATTTGAAAATATTCAAATTTTTATGAGGCAAAGTGCTATTTCGAGAGCTAAAGCGCCTAATCTCTCCAAAAATCATCTAAACTATTTCAAAAACATCCTTATCATCATGCGATTTATCTCTCGAGGGGGCATATAGCATCGGTAATTTCTAAAATTCTGGGGAAAAATTCTTTGAAGCAATGCGTAAAACACATCACTTCAAAGAGGGGCAAAATGTACACATCTAAAAATGGTCATGATTATTCAAACCTATTAATTAATTAAATATGAATTATTTGATTAATATTCTTAAGTCATCTACATATAAATAAATTTAATTATTTATTTATATTGTTCATTTTTCCAATTCTTCTAATTAATTAAATAAGTTTATTTAATTATTGCCGCTTTCCTCTTAATTAAACTAAATAAATTTTATAATTTATTTATTTAATTATCATTTCATTTCTAAAGTTTGAATGTTTAAATTCAAAACAATGGAATATTCTGATTTCATCTCATATTTAAATATTATATAAATATCTTTTTCACCCCACTTAATTAAATATTGTAAAATATTTAATTACCTTTCTTTTTCACTTCTCACATAATTAAATATTATTTATTTAATTTTGGAAACTTCCATTTGCACATGTCACATATAATTAAATAGATTTATTTATTTAATTGGCATTATCCTCAACTTTCAAACCAATTTTCATAAATGAAAGATAAATGCCATGTTTGTCTCTATTTTTGAATGAGGATGGTTTTGTGGGTTAAAAAAATCCTTCCACCTTTCTCTCAACCTCTTCATCTCTCATTGTTCATCCTGACAAGTTTAAATTTCAGCTGTTGATCTCCGCCAAATTGGATTCTGGCCTTTCGAAAATCTCTAAATACAACCTTCTCGTAAGTAGATTTCATCTTAGATTTCATACGCAGTTACTATAGGTGCATTTGAATCAACATATCAACATTTTAGTAATATCAATCACAGTAATTTAGTTCAATTTCATAGCTTAAATTATATAGCAATACACATGCATTTTCAATTAATCTCATTCTCCTAAGCTGTCATTTCAACAAGCTACTACTTGCACAACTAAGAGCCAACAACTTTAATCAAATCCTTGGAGATAGAGGACGATGGGACGAATTTGAAGGACCTGCAATTGTTTATAGTTTGCATTTATGTTTTCTAGGTTAGTTTCTTTCAATATAATGTCTTATTGGTGTGTTAGTTTACTGTTTAATTAATCTACTTATTCTAACAACACATCACCTACTAGAGAGTATGGCACTCCAAACCTTGTAATGATGTTTTCCTCTAGGAACTTGATCACTTTTTTTTGTTGTACACTATATATTGTAGATTGCTTCTATCCATTTGGTGTAATAATTTGTGATAGTTAAGACATACATGTGTCAAGAAGATGAAGGTGGGTTAATTGATCCAATGAAATATAATTCTAATTTTTCAAAGGGACTCATCTCTATGATAGGATATAATGGTCGAGTAACATCTCTCCCTTTGTTGGAAGCAATGTGGAAAGAGTGACAATATTTCATGCGGTTTAAGGTATCTTTAAAAATAGTAGGCTAGTAATATCCAACTCATAAGATTTGATGTGTAGTGGCCAAATGTGATCCATGAGTTGTTCTAAACTTCTCATGGAGCTCTTTCAAAAATTTATATTATTCAAAATTATTCAAACAACTACAAAGAATTCCTTCATGATTCCTTTTGAAAAAAAATATCCTTTGATCATATAGTTCTAATTTTTCAACCTTAAAGCTCTCGTTTGGGAAGCTTTCAAATTTGGAGGGCATTTATTGTTGAAAAGGTATTGGATTATGTCTATGTGCCGATAATCTTTTGAAATTGCATATACTACATACTGATGGCTTATGAGATTATGATCAATTTGTTCTATTGTTTGGGTTAAAGTTTGGCCTCTTACTGGTTTCATGGGAGTGATCTCTAAATCAAATTCTTGAAGGATTTTAATCCATTTTACCCTTTTTTTCATTGGATCACTTTGCATTAGGAGTATTTTTATGGTCGAGTCAAGTACAATAGCTATCACTTGGCTTCTTAGGATGTAATATCTAAACTTATTTATAAATTTTACCAAACCATAGGCTTGTTTCTCTACATTTAGGTATCTTAGCTCAATATCCTTGAAAGGTGTGCTCATAAACACTATATCATTTTCTTCTTAAAGCTCATTATTTTGAATGAGGATGGTTGTACAAGTATGTTCTGAGGCAAAATAATAGATAAGGAATGACTTAGTGTAATTTGGGATAGCGATAATAGGAGCATTGATGATTGCTTTCTGGATGTCCTCAAAAGAAGGTTTAACTTCAAGCATCCACTCTATCTTAGCATAATTTTTCAACATATCATTCAATGGTTTGACTATCTCAACAAAACTAGTAAGAAACTTTTGAACAAAATCAATTTTACCAAAATAAGATATCAATTAGTTTTTACTTGCTAGAAATTGTAGCTTTAGGATGGAATCAATTCTATTTGGATCTATGGAAATTATATATTTTTTAAATGACATGGCCAAGTAAGTTTCCTTCTATCATGCTGAAGATACACTTCTTAAGATTGAGAGATATGCCATGTTCTTGGCATCATTGCAACACTTTTCTCAAATCTGTAATGTGGTCATCCATATATATGATTATGTACTTTCCAATCAAATATTTTAATATAATGTCCATAGCTCATTGAAATGTAGCACCAATTTTTATCATCCCAAATGGAATCCCCCTATAGGAAAACGTTCCCCACTTGGTGGTGAAAGTTGTATTTAACCTATCTTCACAATTTTTAACTATAAGTTATTGATGAAGAAAAAAGATAAGAGATGGGAATAAAAGACAAAAACATCATCAACCTAAAGAATAATACCATTCCTATAGGTATGATTGAAATTGAAATATTGTTTCATGTGGATCAAATGACCACCCCATGAGTTACATCCATATACTCTAGGTTCAACCTTAGAGTAGAGAACTTCATTATTCTGATTATATTTCATAATTAGATGTTTCATCCTTGGTTCTTTGTCTTTCCTAATCTAATTAGAAATTCCTCTCCAAGGTAGAAACATATGAGAAAAGCCAATATCCATATATCTTTTTAATTTTTTAGACCAGTCTCTACTTAACAACATGCCACGAGCTTCTAGAATATCTACTTCTTGAATATCAATGTAGTGTTGAACCCTAGAATCAGATGTTAACTACATATGTATGTGTCAATTCTCCTATGACACTGAATTCAGTTTTATCTAACTGAGTCACTTTCTTGGAAGATTTAGTAGGGAATAGTCCTAATGTCTAGCAAATAAACAAGGGCATAACATTTTTTGAAGCACCAAAGTCTACTAATAAATTGTATAATTTTTCCTAAATATCTTAAGATTTAATAAGAAAGGTGGAGTCTTAGTCTTTTCTTTGTATAAGGAAACTTAAGCATATGTTGTTTGAGCTAGAATTTTATCTTTGGGGTTAGGGTTATGGAATTTTAGAGGTATATATTTGGATAATGGTGTTTCTTTTTGGGAGTTTTCCTCTAAAGACTTGAGAAATACTTTCTTTATGATATACATCTTCAACTTGACCTAAATAAAGAAAAAATGATCTTAATTTTCTTGATCTCTTTAGCAATATAACCAACCAATTTATCATAATCAAAATATTTAGTTCTACTTGATTACATTGAAGATTGAATACTTGTAGTGTTTTGAGAAACAACCTTTGTTGATTCTGGATTTTTACTTGATTGCAAGTATGGATGAGTATTGAAGTTATTTGGTGGAATTAAAGTGGTTAATGGTCCTTTAGGATGATCATTACTCCTCAAGTTGTAATTATTCCCTTTCTACTACTACTGATAAGCATGCACTTCATATATCTCTTTTTTATGTTCATTATCTTCTTTGTATGGAAAGACATAATTGTCCAACATCATTGTAGATTCATAGCCCATAGGGACTAACTATTTGCTTTGTAATGTACTTGAATACAAATTCTTAACATTTAAAATTTAATTTTGGAAGATGTCAAAGGCTATCTTGAATTGAGTGCAATCTAATTTGACATGAGAACTAGTGTTATGAATTATACACCAATGTTTTAGAGAAATTTCTACTAGATTCACCCTATCTAGTCATCCCACTTTAGGTTGACCATAATTATCTAATGGAGATGGAACTCTTCAATTATTTGGTTGATCCACACTCTCATTGTTCTAGGAACATTTTGATTCCTATTTTACTAATTTTAGTTGTTCTAAGAATAAAAATTCTGATTTTTGAGTTGGGTCACTTAAGTAGTCAACCTTTTCAAAGTTGTGTAGTTATTTATTTGATATAATCCTTCTCTTATTGAGATTTAGTTATTAGGTTGTCTTAGGATTTATGGAAGAACAAAGCTCTATTTGGATGAACTTTTGTTATAGCAAGGCTAGGATGAAGGACTACAAATTGATTATTTTCTATCTATGGGATTCTTATTTGAGTCATAGGATTCATCAAAGGAGTGTGGTTGGTTAAGGAACAGTTGATCCTTTACTTCTAGTTAGGCATTCTAGGGTTTCCTATGTTCATAAGGGGACCATATCTTACTTGTCCCATTTCCTTATTGATATTAATCAATTAAGTGTAGGATTTAGTTAAATTTTTAGCACGAGGGATTCTTCTCTTTACAAGGATAGCGGTGAGAGTATTTAAGGCTGCATAATACACAAAATGTACAACAACTTCATTTACTATGTCAAGAGATTGTAACCTTGAATAGTCCTTCTAAAATATATCATTGAATGTTGTGATAATATCACCTTCATTTATTTTGATTTTCATGAGTTGATGATGTAAAATGGTTAAGTCAATAGGAATGTTGAATCAAGAAAGGAATGTAGCTTGCATCAATTCCTAGCTCCAGATGGAATTGCTTGGGAGATTGATGTACCAATCATATGATTTTTCTCCCAAAGTGTTTGGAAATAATCAACATATATCTTCATGCTGAATTTTAGTGTGGAAATAAGTATCTTTGAAAATTATTAGATGATATTTAGTATCTTTATGAAAATTGTTCTTAGGGAAAATATTTTCACGCTTCTTTGGTAAATAATGATATATAGAAAAGTGAATTGGATAATCCGCATTGAAAATTTCCATTGGATTTATAAGAGGAAGAATGGGATCTTGGTTTCTTGGAACAATTTCAATGGAATTAGCTCAATTTATTAAACTTATTTTGGAATCTCTTCACTCAACCAATTCACCATAAGAATCAATAGTTTATGATTAGGTGAAGATTCTACATGGCTCAATTCTATAAAGAATTTGATGACAAAAAATACCCCCTTCTAGCACCACTTATATTGAGGTGGATTGTATACACACAACATAGATAAAATATACAAATGAAATATTATCTCTCTTGAAGGATATTTAAATCCTAAGATATAATTTATTATCCCAAGGCTTCATTTGTCAGGTTTTGTTGCACTAGTTTCACTTAGAGTTTGTTGTAGGTTTTTTTTAAATTTTAGAAAGGGACTTATGCAAGTATTCTTACTTTCTAGAGCTAAGTATGAGATGGATCCATAAGATAATCTATTAGAATTACATGATTTCACCTCTATTTGATTTTTTATTTTATTTTAACAAATTTATAATTACAAATAACTTTGATCAATTCTTCTATATCTACCTAGAAATATTTAAAGAAAATAGAAAATATAAAATGAGGGGAAGAAATGGTTACAAAGGCTATTTTTTTAGTGATTTCACATGCATACACTTCAATAATCCTAAAATGATACCTGAAATCAATCTATTATTTTCCAAAATAATTCACAACTACACATAGATGATACAAATCTTTAAACAAAACTTTTCAACTCAAAAAATGGATCAAATACACTCAGATTTTGGCATAACATTTTTATGTTTCAAAAAAGATAAGTGTTACAATCACTAATGATTTAAAATTAGGAATTATGGATAATTGGCCACAAGTTCATAAATATTTACAAGAATATACAAGTAATCTCACTAACTATGTGAGAGGAAACCATGAAGTGAGAAAAATATGACAATTCTTCAGCCAATTGCTCCATAGTTATTAGCAATTTCCGATCCCCCAAAAAATAATAAAAATGGACCTTTTATAGACACAAGGTGCTAGATTTAGTTACAAGATTAATAGTCTAGGTTACAACAAGAAAAAGGTTGGACACCATTCAAAATGGTAGCATATTATACTAGCATCAACATCTTCTAGTTGGCATCAACAGTAAAAATAATTAACTTTCAAAACTCAATGATGTGGCATAGGAGATGTAGAAAATATCCCACAAGGGTGGATGGCATACAAAAGTTGGTAGAGAAATTTTCACAAAATTTTCTGGGCATTAGGAATCCATAAAGTGCATCATCATATATCATTAAACATTGAATTCAATACCAGATGATATCATGACCTCCTTCTCTTTAGCATGTTCTCTTAGTTGGTAACCACTGTAAGAAAACTTTATTAATCTCAACTCTATCCAAATATCGTGACATCTTCCATCTATATTTGTATGTACCATAAGTGTAACACTACAAACACTTGATCTTTTCTTTATTTAGTCTCCTTATGATATTATTTTATCAACCTTATTTTATCCATTATCGGATTCATCATTCCTTTATTCATATTTATTATTGGATCAGTAAGGACACCATCAAATACTTCTCTAAATTTATTTAACAATGTCCCCTCATCTTCAACACTATGAGGGTTATAAATGCAATTGGTTAACTATTCAATAATAGTGAATCCTTCAAATTTTAAGTCAAGGACCTTTTTCCTCAGGTTCTCTATTCTATATTTTCCTTCTTGAACCATTTCCTTTTTTAATTTCAATTGCTTAATCTAGGATCTTACCTTGACAATGGTCTCATTTGTCAAAATTCCCTCTTTAATCAACAAATTATCATTTATCTTCTGAATGACTAACAATTTCTATAATTTTATATCATTTTGTTTATCCTATTATAAAAATTATATCTCACTTTTATTAAATTTTCTTTGCACATACAAAGTTTCAGCCCATCTAGTAGAAATTGTCTTCAATATTTATTTTCATTGGGACATTAGCTTCTTTATCCAATCTTCAGTTATATTGCTAACACGATTCATTTTATCTAGGGAAGATATCTCATATTGTGATAGAATAAAATGGTGGGAAGGTATTTTCTCTATGGTTTGGTTAGGGATAAACAACTACTTAATATATCCTTGTAATTAATCAACTTGTATTTTTAACTCATGTTTCTTCTTCTCATCCTTTTCTACCCTTGGTACCATTGCATCTACATTGGATTTCAGCTCAACAATTTCTTTTTCTTTGGTGGAATGTCCAAGGTTTATTGTATTTATTTGATAGTATGAGGGCATCATTTCATATTTATCCTTATGTACCATTGGAGTATAAATCTATGCAATTCTAGATACAATTGCATCTCTCCTTATAACATACTCTACTCTAGTTTTTATTTTGATTTTTGGTACTTCTATCTAGTAGATAAGACTCTTGAAATCTAAAGGCACTACTTCAACTTGCTATTGTCTTTGAAATTCAGTTGCTAGCCAACTAGGGACATTAATTACTTGTCCTTTAATCTATAGTTTTTCCCTTCTATTTGTTCTTTAATGCTATACTTATTACCTTCATTGGTTCCTTGGCCCATGTCTATCTTTTGAAGAATGTTTTTAGTTAGTTTCCCTAAGGCCTCTTGTTGTTTCTTAGTAGAAGTATTTCCCTTCATTCATTTTTCTTGCAACACCTCTTTTGTACTTTATTCATTGGCTCCTTTGGACACTACATTTTCCATTTTTTTTGTAGAAATATTCTTAACTAGTTTTCCTATTTCTTGTTCAATGTGAACTCTAGGATCAACCTTTTTATTTATTTTATCTTCTTAAAAAATAAATGAAACATTAGTATCAAAATCAATGACTAGAATATTAATGTGTTAACCACCATCCAAGTTAAGTACTATTTATTTAATAATAGGATCAAATTTTTCCTTTATCTTTTTAGTGATGATTGGTTGAGGAGAAGGACTTGAAGGTTTTTTCTATTCCAAATCCTTTTGCATTTTGTGTAAATGACCTCTTGATTCTTCATCTTTCCTTGAGGATTCTTCCTTAGAATATATTTCTTCTTCCTCTTCTTGATGAGGATGGATTGTAACTTCCCCTCTTTCAAACTTAGCCCTTTCCATCTCCTCAAAAAATATTATAATGTTTGACATAGATGACAAAGATATAATTGTTTTATTTATTGGAGAGGAAGCTGGAGTTTGTAATAGTAGTTTCTTACCTTTCACATATGTCATTGAAAGAGTAGGTAATGACCCATTCAATGCTTTAAATTATAGTTGGAAAGACCATCTTAGCTTGGGGAAGAGAGACTGATTTGGAAGTTGATGTAGTAGATGGCCCAATAGGAGTGATGGGTATGTAAATCATTAGTTTTTTGTGGTCTTTTGGAGTTGTTGCAATTGTCATACCGACATAATTGAACCCCTTCAAGTGATCCTTCTCTATATTTTATTTCTTTAGCCCATTGAATCTTTCTTTCCTTGATCATGATGTCATTAAAACCATTATCTTTGATGGATTTTACTTTTCTCTTCTTATTATTTTCTTTGAAATAGGTGAGGACTATTCATTTTTCTTTGAAGGCTTGGGCATATTGATTCAGCCAAGATTTTCTAGCATCCAAAATGTGTCTTGTGTGTTCATCAATTGAGGATAATTTTGGTTTAGATCAATTAGGGTCTTGGATAGGGTTATCAATTTTTTAGTTTATTTCATAATATGGGTGCAACACCTTTTCATCATCTTCCTTTATCAATAGTGGCATTGTGTGAGTACCCATTGTTCAAATATAGTTTGATATTAACATTTGGTGAGATAATTTCCTCACCTCATGATCATATAATATACAATCATATCTATAATCATCAAGATGAGGTTCATGTTTCTTTCCCTTTGAGACCCATTTCTCCAGTCTTCAATTAGTATGATATTTAAATCTAACATGATCATATGGAAATAGGTTGAGTAATTAAAGTTTAGCTTCTAAATCTTTAGCATTGCTCAAGTTGTTACATAGAAATACAATTTTGGAATGTGTGTTGAAAAATTCAATCTAGATCATTTGACTCAATTAGTTTCTTTGAAATTTCTAGTAGTATAACTTTGTCTATGGGATACCTTTGAAACTTGAAGGGTTCTCTAGTAAATCGCTACATCCTGATGTAAGTGAACTTTGGAAATTGGATTTATCAACTTCCCCTACTATAAATTTCTCTTTGGGTATCTACTAATATCCTCTTTTCTTTATCACCTTCTATGGTTTTGACCAACCACATTGCAAAGGCATCATTTACCCTTTAGTAATGCCCGATAGATTCTTTGTGTTCTAAATCAGGATAGTATTTGTTAATGTAGCATAAAAAAATTTCACCCTTGATAACTTCAAACTACCTTGACACCCTATTTTGATTATAACATTAATTTTAATTATAATTTACCAATTTTGGGACTAGATCAATAAAATATATTTAAATACTTGACATCCTCACAATTTTGGGCCAAAAAGCACAAGACAAGGCTGTAGAGTGCCCTAGTCCAAAAAGGAAAATTTTGAATGTTTGAAGTTTTGATTGTAGGATTTTATGATTTGAAAATTACCCTAGGTTGGCCCCTACCCAATAGGATTAATTAAAATGAATATTTAGGAATGTTTTCCTCTCATTTTGAGCATGAATAAAGCAATTTTGAGAGAAATTGGAAGGTAATCATGAAGAAGTATTGAGTTATCCTCTACATGCTATGCTACAACAATGTATGGTGTATGCAAGCCAAAATTTTGTAGGTCTATCAAGTAATCAAGGAATCCATTAATAAACTTATGTGTGACATCTCTTCTTCAAGGGTTTTCACATCAAGATAATACTATCATTTATCATTCATCAATTTCAATCAATTATTGTTGTTTTAGCCTTTTCCCTACCTAGGGTAGGCTCTTTTGATTATCATCAATTGTTGTAAGTGGAGGTAGAAATACCAAAGGTAGAGTTTGAATTAGGCAAGCCCCTATATAACACAACCTTTCCCCCATTTTCATGTGTGTAGGTCAAATTTGAATGTTTAATCAAGTGATAGTCTAGAGAAGTAGAGTGCATACCTCAACCTACAATCTAAAAATTCTAGATCCAAAAAAGGAGTCAGAGTAGGGTGCCAAACACCCTAGTCCAATAAAAAATTATCTTATATTTTAGTCACAATTTCCTCTCTATCGTCATTTTTTTGGTCCTGGGTCCATATTATTACTTTTGGTTGTCATTTTTTGTGATAAATTATATTTTCAGGTCTAGGGTTGCATGCCAAATAGGCTCATCAAATCATACATCAAATTTACCATCAACACAACACAAAAACAAAAATAAACCCTAGGAGGTTGGATCTCCATTGTGGCAACAAGTCAATCATAAACCCTAGGAAAATTTATGTTTAATTTTTTGTAAGTGAAAAGGATAAAATCTTAGTTATCCTAATTGGATCTAGGATCACTTTTCCTACAATTTTTTTTGGTGAACCCGACATATCTTACACTCATAATTTTTTTGATTTTTCATTGCATAAAATTTGAAAATTAAATTTAACTCCTAGGTTATTTGCAAATCTTGTGGATGATTTGTATTTATTTTCAAAAAACTATCTATTTTCATTAGTTTTTCATCATAAAAATATGAAAAATAATTTGGAAAAAATTGCAAATTTTTTTAGATCCTATTTCATGTGTTTAGGGCTTATATCTGAATTATTTTCATTGAGAAAATTAATTACAAAATTATTCTATCATATATGCATGCATATTTTGATGAAAAATAGTTATAAAGCGAAGAAATTGCATAGTAATAATTGGAATTAAATCGAAAAAAAAATGAAAACTTATTTTTCTTGTCTAGGGCTTAGATCTGAGTTTCAAAATTATTTAATCATTAATGCATGCATTTTGATGAAAAAAATTGAAAAAGTGATAAAATTGCATATTATTTTCATTTCAAAAGATAAAAAAGCATTGCTTTTCTATTCTTTTTGGAAAAACCAGTCAATTGTATTATTTAATTTTTGGAAATTATAATTTGACCATATTCAACCGCTCTAAAAATATCCAAATTTGCATGCATACATATGCTTCATATAGAGAAATTAGGTTTTGGTACATTTCCAAAAATCTGTTGACTTTTAGACCTGAACCTCCGAGACATTGGACCCTCAAACACTGTTAATAATTTCCATATTTTAAATTTTATAAAATACCTATCTACCTCACACCCTAGTCCACCCATTTTAGGTTGAAATTTTATGTGTACATCTCTTTGTGTGTCCTTTGTCCAGATCTGGTTCCCATTTTGGAAATTTGTTTTACAAACTGATCTGATTTGTTGTGCATCACTCATTTGATCCATAGGGAAAGTAACAACATGTTTCATTTTAAAATATATGGTTTTGATATGGTAATTCATGTCTTGTATAAATATAATTTTTCTACCTATGAGAACAATTTGAGGAAACAAAATGAAATCATTGATAATCATGTTAGTTTTTTTAAACACCTAGAATACTAAGGTAAAATCAATATTCTATTAAACTTTTGAACACAACTTATCCAATCACCAAAACATATTAACATAAATAAATAATGAAAGGATGAAACATCCACAAGCTCACATAACACAAGAACACCAAGATATTTACGTGGAAAACCCTAAAAGGGAAAAACCATGGTGAGGATTAGCTCATAATATATTATATTTGGATATAGTATATTATAGGGGCTCATTGCCAGGATGCACTATCCTTATAAGGATCACGGCTAGAATTACATACATAACATAAATGTCTACTTAGCCAAAGTGTGAACTGATAAAAGTACACCTTCCTTGTGCTAAATTTTAGTTCCCTTGAAGCTATGAATGCAAAGTACTTCTTTGCTTAGTAGTTGCTCAACATTTCTGCTCTTATTCTGATCTCACACCTCTGAATTTGCATGTTCACACAATATGAGACCTTTCACACTTGATTTACCACTTATTCCTTTTCATCCACTTTACAACTCAAAAATGTCTCACATATAAATACCCAATTACATCCATATACATCAATTAGGTTAGACTAATTAGATGTAAAAAAAACCAATTCAAAAATAGAATTGTTGACTTCACACATGATTTAAAAACTTATTCATGCTCAAATAGAACATGTAATACTTAATTTAAGTCGACATGGACTTAAAATAGATCTTATAAAAATCCACAATATATATTTAGTCTTCATAACCCATATCATGTATTAGGTCAAGAAGGAAATGGACCTTGCCACAAAATTTTTAATCATACATACACTTCTCCATACATACAACTTCAAGGCTCGGTCTTTCTTCAAATTCACACTTCGCTGAAATCAATGAGTTTATCTTTAGAATTGTAACATAAATAATTGTTCTCAAAGAAATTCAGAATCTCCCACATTGACATGATAAACAAAGAAAAGGACTATGATATATGGAGTTGAACTTTGTCAATGATATCTTCCATCTTGTTTCACAAAAAAACATATAATCTTGATTTTACCTAAATCTGATATACTTCAAACCATGGATAAAAATGTAGAGCAATATTACTTAGTGCGATGGATTGTGGACCCAAAAACTGATGCACCGAACCGCAAAATAGTCAGTAAAAGCACTTAGCTAATTTCTTGTACAACCATATTTACTGAACCAACTTATTATGTACACATATCTTTAGTAGAATTTCCAAATCATACTAGGTTGATCATGAAAATATTGACATCAATGACAACACTAGATCAAGCAGTATTATTCAACTCATGCTCATGTTGCCAACCTTTCCAAAACTTCCAACACTCTCCTTCCAACAATATCCTTCTTCCAATAATCTTCCCCTTTTTCATTGATGGCAACATGCATACTAAGAATAGGATCAATTCAACTCTTTATTATCATTAGTTCCCTTTTCACTTATTTCTCCCTCTTTGACATCAATGGCAAAGGGTGTGCCAAAAATATGTATGCTCCCCCTTAGGAGGTCAACCCAAAATTGTTTGCCTTCTATGTATATTTATGTATATATAAAAATATGATAAACTTGTTAAATCATGATAAATAGCTACCTTGAGGATGTAGACACTTGAAGCTGCTGAAAAGTGTCTTGCCATTTAGATTTTCCCTCTTCCCACTGTTTCTTTGCTACATTAAGAGTCTTGTATAGAAGTTAAAGTTCTAGTAGAGATTCTTCTCCTTCTTTTGGAGTACTAGGATCAAGGTTTATCTTTGAGAGCTTCTTAGTACTGCCAAGAGCACTTGAGACTGGTATATAATTTGCCTTAACTAAGTCTCTTAACTTTACAGTTTTCTTGATCATTTCATGTCTTTGATTATGTAGGGTGAAGAACTTATCATGAAGCTCCATTATAGAGATCCAAGTTTGATTATCCTTGTCTTGCGCTGGATCATAAGAGTATGTAACCATGTTTATTTGAGTCTCAATTGTACTCATGTCATCCTTCATACTTCGAGTGATTTTTGGCCATTTCATGTAATATGATAGTATATTCCTTGCTTCTTCCACATAGTCTTGCACTTCTCTCAAGCATTTTTTGACCTTTTGATGTTCTTCTGTATATTTCCTTGAGATTTTGACCAAATTATTTCTTTCAACCCATGTCTCAATTTCATCTTCAATTTGACTTTTCAATTGAGAGACATATGACTTAAGGGATTCAATCAGGAGATTTAACTTTTCCAAAGTAGATAATGAAACATCAATACTTGCACTAGGGATTAACTCTTGTAGAGCTCTTATGGCTTCATCCAAACTTTGTACATTTGTAGAATTGACTATAATCTCATGCATTATTTCAATATCAACAACTTATTGTTTGATTCTTCTAGTAATCAAAGGAATTTCTATGAATTTTCTCTTTTTACCAGATCTCTTAGAGCTACCAGAGGCCTTTGCACTCACCTTTGTTCTTCTAGAATCTTCAAGACTATTTAGAAGAGATTCTGCATAGCTAACTATTTCAACCTTTGACACTTTATAATCTGATTCTGAAATTCAAATGGTTCTAGGTTTACTAACTTCAATAAAGAAAAAGTCCACAGAGACAAGAAAGTTAATGTCTTCTGAATATCTTTCCACCACTTCTCAAGGAATCCTCATTCTCTTATTCATCCTACTTTGAAATACTCTAAAGAAAGCAAAAAGGGCATCTTGCTAAGCATCCAAACTTCCAAGGTTTCTCATGTACTTTTCTCTTTGGTGTGTAATTGGTTCATCATTTATCCAATTTTCTTGTCCAACAATCGATACTTCTTCCATGAAGTAGAGCAATAGGAAAATTACCAGTGTTCCATGCTGGAATGTACACTTCTTATTTTTCTTAATATCTCTTAGGTTCTCCATTAATTATTTCCGGAGCAACTCAGAAAGGTCATAGTCAACATTTTTCTCAAACATATCAAGAGCCATATGAATTGCAATAGGAGGGACAATGCCCACACTATTTGACTAGTAAATTTTCTAACCAATAAGTATAGCTACAAATCTAACCACTGGATTTGTAATAGAGTTCACTATAATTTCCTTTTGTTCAAGATTAGCTCCTATTTTCTCCACTATATCCTTTGTATCAATCATCTTTTGATAAAGAACTAGTCCGGTGGACCATAAACTGGTTGCATCCTTAATTAATTCCCTTGTTATTGACTAAGGCCCATCAATCCATATGGATTTTCCTTGAATTATACTTAGTACTATTCTAATGTACTTCTAATTCAATTTTTTTGAAAACTTCCATCAGATATCCAATCTTTTGTCACTTAGGGTTTTGTACTCTAGTTTTAGGTCATCACCATCATTTTCTCCCAACTCATTTTTTCATAAAACAGATAACCTTCCAGGTGATACATCTTCAATTTTCCCATGAATATATGTTCTAATATACTCAGTAGCTAAAACCCCAATAAGAGTGCCAGAAAATGCACCCTAAGAATCAATTGACAACACTTTAGCATAATTCCTCTTAAGTACTAGTCGTAGTCATTGTGAATTGTATACTACTTTCAATAATTCCATTATACTTAATCATAAGAGTATGCAACCATGTTTATTTGATTCTCAATTGTACTCATGCAATCCTTCAAACTTTGAGTGATGTTTGGCCATTTCATGCAATATGATAGTACATTCGTTGCTTCTTCTGCACAATCTTGCACTTCTCTCAAGCATTTTGTGACCTTTTGATGTTCTTTTGTACATTTCCTTGAGATGTTCACTAGATTCTTTCTTTCAACCCATGTCTTAGTTTCAGCTTCAATTTGACTTTTCAATCCAAAGACATATTATTTAAGGGATTTGATCAGGAGATTGAGCTTTTCCAAAGTAGATAATGAAACATCAACACTTGCACCAGGGATTACCTCTTGTAGAGCTCTTATGGCTTCATCCAAACTTTGTACATTTGTAGACTTGAATATGATCTCATGCATTCTTTCAATATCAAAAAGTTCTTGTTTGATTCTTCCAACAATTAGAGGACTATCTATGACTTTTATCTTTTTACCAACTCTCTTAGAGCTACTAGAGGCCTTTGCACTCACCTCTATTCTTCCAAAATCTTCAAGTCTATTTAGAAGAGCTTATGCATAGATAACTATTTCAGCCTCTGACACTTCATAATCCAATTTTGATATCCAAATGGTTCTAGGTTTACTAGCTTCAATAAAGAAAAAGTCTATGGAGAGAAGAAAGTTAATGTCTTCTAAAAATATTCTCACCACTTCTCTAGGAACCCTCATTCTCTTATTCATCCAAATCTGAAATACTCCAAAGAAAGCTACAAGGGAATCTTCCTGAGCATCCAAACTTCCAAGGTTTCTCATGTACTTTTCTATTTGGTGTGCAATTGGCTCAACATTTATCCAATTTATTTGTCTAACAAGCGGTACTTCTTCCATGAAGTAGAGAAATAGCTAAATTACTAGTGTTCCATGCTGGTATGTACACTTCTTTTTATTAATGTCTCTTAGGTTCTCCATTAATTGTTGCTAGAGCAACTTAGAAAGGTCATAGTCAACATTGTTCTCAAACATATCAAGAGCCATATGAACTGCAATAGGAGGGACAATGCCCACACTATTTGACTAGTTAATTTTTTGACCAATAAGTATAGCTACAAATCAAACCACCAGGTTTGTAATAGAGTTCATTGTAATTTACTTTTGTACAAGAGTAGCTCCTATTTTCTCCACTATATCCTTTGTATTGATCGTCTTCTGATCAAGAATTGGTCCAGTGGACCATAAATTGGTTACATCCTTAATTACTTCCCTTATTATTGACTGAGGCCCATCAATCCATATGGATTGGCTGTGAATTCTAGTTAGTACTATTCTGATGTACTTCTCCTAATTCTCAAAATTTGAAAACTTCCATCAGATATCCAATCTTTGGTCACAACTTAGGGTTTTGTACTCTAGTTTTAGGGCATCATCATCATTTTCTCTAATTTTTTTCTTCTTCCATAAATTAGATAACCTTCCAGGAGACACCTCTTAAATTTTCGCTTGAATATATGTTCTAATATCCTTAATAGTTGAAATACCAATAAGAGTGCTAGAAAATGCACCCTCAGAATAAATCAACAAGACTTTAGCAGAATGCCTCTTAAGTATTGGTCATGGTCATTGTGAATTGTCTACTACTTTCGATAATTCTATTAAACTTAAAATTTATTTTAGAGAATTTTTCTAGAATACAAAAATATGTAGGATTTGTAAAAATACCTCTTGAATAGCTCAACGAACTAGGGTCTTTATGTTTAGCTTCTGAAAGACACTTCGAGCCCTTATACACCTCTTTTTTCTTCATTTCTTCTTTAGATGCCTTTGAATAAATGAATTTTCCTTCGCACAAGCATATTTAGCTCTCTGATTTGACCTAACTTTTGTAATAAATGCTTCAAATTGAAAAGCTGGTGTTCCTAAAATTGTGTGCATAGACATCTTTCCATGCTCCAATAATTGCTACATTCCAATATTTTCTTTCGTAACTTTCTTCTATAGCTTTATAAATTATTCTTCCATGATATATCTTTGTGCCATGTATTGACACCTCATATTTCTAGGGGGCTATGTAGTGACCCTCCTAATGATACTTTGATTTTAGCTGTTTTGTGACACAGTTAGCAGATAGACCTTTGATATTATGTTGTTTCAATATGTTATATCATGAATTACATGAATGGTTGTGAAACTCATTTGATGATACACTATATTATTTGATGCGATGTTTACTTTCATGAGATGAAATTTTATGATGATTACCTGTGCTGTTATGTTTTAGACATTATGATGTTATGTTAGTCTGATGTTTACATTAGTCGGTGAAGAAGAAGATTTAGCAGTACTCATCAGTGAGTGCCCTGCTATATCATGATTCTTCTTCATGGTGTTCTTTCATAGGTATACATGTTGGATTAATCGTGCAGTGTTACGCAACTTTTAGGTATAGGCATCGACTCCACCTGCATGTCAGGTCTGAGCGTGCCATGACCCAATGGAATTATTGATGGGAGATAGACCTATCCTCTGTCCTTAGCCATCATTCTGAAAAGAATGAGTATCTATTATCACCCTCTTGTCATGTCTCTTGTTCGTTGCGTGCTTGCAGTTGTTTGTTAATAATTAAGTCTGCAATGTTTATATTATGTTAATTTAGATTATTATAATGTTTTAATTAATATTAATGTTGCTTTATTGATTGAATGATACAATTAAATTAAAGAAGTTATTTTTAGTTTATTATGTGATTAAATTAAAATAATAAAATATCTTGTTTCGAAAAGAGCATTTAATTGTAATTGATTTCATTGTTCAATTTTACGTTTCGAAAATAGAACTTTGAGTTGTGATCTTAAGTTGAAATATCTTGTTATCTTTTAGTGTTTATTGAGTTTGATTGATGCATGTGTTGCATGCGATAACTGAAAGTTAAAGCTGAGACTTTGAAAGGATGGAAAAGGGTTATAATCTTGAAATTGTTCATGCTTGGACACGTTTTTTTGGATTCAAACAGTAGGAAGTAAAAATATTGTTTTCACCAAAGATATTTTCTGGAAATTTGGATTTGGAGTTGATCATAAAAGCTGCAAATTGTGTTAAAGACGGTGTTCTAATTGAGAAAAGTAAAAAGTTTGAATCTACGAGGTTTTGCGGTGTTCGTCCTCCATTTTCAGGGGAACGCTTTCAAGTTTTTATCTTGTTAAATTCCAAAGTTTATTTGTTATGAACATGCAAATTTGTTGTGGAGATTTCATCTTCAATCCCTATTACACCATAGAAAAATGAAACAAGTTAGTTTCTGAATGTTTGAAATTATAGCACGATTGATTGAGAAAAGAAAATAACATCATATAATTGATTGTGCTTACAAAATAATACAGAGGAAAACATTGTTAATTCTTTTACGAAAGGTTAGATTTGTTAGTGGTATCTGATTCATTGAATTGTTGAATCCCTTTCTTCTGTTTGTTGATGGCTTCATTCTTCAAGAAAGTCTGCATCTGAATCATTTCCAATACCACACTTCTTTGGGCATGTATCATATTTATTTTCTATTATCTCTATCATGCTATCGAGACTTATGGGAATCTGAAAAATGGATCTCTCTGTTCTTTCAAGCACCGTGGTCTTCTTCATGCTTTATTCCATTTGAATATATTTGAGACTGTTACCATGTTCTTCTCTCAGCCACCTGGGTCGATAGGCCTAATGCTTTCTTATTACAAGTCTCAGTGTTTATCTTGATTTTATTTACTCTATTTTTTGATTTGCATTCAGTTTATCCTGGTACTCCATCGTTGCAATTATTTTTACCCTGTGACTGTTGTTGCACGTTTTCTATTTTGGTGTACTGTGGGGGCTGCGAGAGGTGATTTTGTTGGTTCTGAGTGTTTCACTGGGCGCGGGTGCACAAGTTTCTTATTCACTCCCTTGAACTTTAGCACCGGGTTCACCTTGTCTTCATATCTTATTTTGATCCTCTGCTGTATCATGTGTTTATGGGAGAAAATGGGTTTTGTGTTTCTTGATCTCTGTGTTGGTTGAGTATGGGATAGTTGGAATGGGATTATCACCTCCTTAGTGCACGCTTTGAAATTCTCCTCTGACTGTTATCTTTATGTTAATATTAATCTCTCTGACGGTGATCGGTGTTCTCTTCTTGCGTAGTCATCAGACCTTTCTTTTCCTTTACCCTTGTTTAGTAAGGTTGATATCCTAACTGAGATGTTGATTCACAGACCTTACCAGTCGAAGACCTGACTGCTTAGTCGCTTTGGGGTCGGTTGCATACCTCTATTGAAGCCGTGATTCACCCTATGATAACTTCATTTGCTATTTGCTAACCCTGCATGTGGAGCCGTCGATGATGATGATTGAGCTAACATCGAGTTCCTTTCTCCACTCCATGGTGATGATTGCATGTCCTTTGTAGCCTTTAACATTAAGTTAAGGTTTAGTTACCTCGTCGGTATCGGCTGGCTTTAAGTCGTTCGGTTGCTAAGACATATGTTTAGTGATGTCGATGTAGGTCCCTTTGTTAATTCGACACTTGTTGTTGATTCTGATTGCATGTGAAATCTTTAGCCATCCTTATGTTGCACGCTTGTCTTGATAAGCTTAGTTGCTGTTTGCTTGAGGCGGAGTGAGAGTAGTTACTGAACATCTTTTGTTGTCTTTTAGCATGCTTTTGATTCTTTTACCTGTTATAGAAAGTTGCGGACTTGGTGTAGCTAACTACACTTTGTG
Source organism: Sequoiadendron giganteum (assembly GCA_007115665.2). NCBI lineage: Eukaryota > Viridiplantae > Streptophyta > Pinopsida > Cupressales > Cupressaceae > Sequoiadendron > Sequoiadendron giganteum. The sequence continues at coordinate 314,969,592 of CM021110.1, forward strand.
TAGCTGGTTAGTAGTTTTGTCACTCTCTTCCTTGTTGCTATCGGTATGACATCATTCTTTCCATAGTTCTTATTTTATTTTTAAGTGTGTATCACTTGAGTCGGTGGCATTTTTATATTATTAAAGAAGGAAACTCTTTTTGTTACATATGATATTTACATTATAAAAGATGGGCACCGTTTATATAAGTATTGATAATGATAACTATCATTTACATTAATAAACTACCCATTATATTATTCTTTATAAAATATATATATTGCTTAGAGAAGAATGTAATTCAATAGTTATTTATTGTCAGAAAAATAAAAGTTCCTCTTGAATTATTAGTTGGTTTATTGTTACCTTATCACATATGCATGGGTTTGTAGTTTATATATGTTAATTAAATGTATGTAGTTTAAATGTGAAATGGTCTTTCAATCAAAATATAATGGCAAGGTGGACTTGGGATGTTGAATCATTTTATTAAATTATAAGTAAGGGTATGTGATTTTGTTCATCAATTATATATTGTTGAAATTTAAGTGTAGTACTTGCTTAATAAAATGCTCTATTAGATAAATTATAAACGTAGTAAGTAAGAAATGGGATATTTAGTAATAAGAGTAGAACCATGTGTTATCCCATTAGTTCTCATGATTAAGTGTATGTATTTAGATATGAGAGTTTTTTTTAAATGTTAGGGGATATTCTATTTCAGTTTGAGAAATAGTAACATCAATATGGTTAGGAAGTATTTATGACTTTCTGCTCGTTTAATTTTCAATGTTTGAGATAGGAATGTATTATAGGTGATCTTGAAGAAGGATTGTAAATTTTGTTTCAAAGGTGTTCTTGATTGGTGATATTCTTGCTTTGTTTTGAGGTTTGGTGTCAAGAGTATTGTTACACGGAGGTTTTTGATTTGTCATTTTTTTATATGCTATGTCTTTATTATGGAAACCTTGTTTTGATCTTGTGTGGAAATGTGGAACTCACATGTATGCTTATGTATTATTTGTTGGGAAAATTGTATTTCATGTTTATTTGAGTACGTTCTTGTGGAATTTTTGCAATGTTATGTCATCATGGTCATTTATTGGATTGGTTGACTGGGCCCTTGTAAATGAAGTTCATGTTCATGTATAATTGCCTTTGTATTGTAATCTGTATGAGGATTTGTACCTTAGGAGGAGTGGCTTCCGATAGGGGCCGAACCCAAAAGTAGTTACATGGGTAACCTCTCGAGGGTTGGTGTTTAAGTGAAAACCTTAACTAAGGTACTGGGGGTTTGTCAGTTGTGATGTCATGATTGTCGACCTTGTGTTGTTGTCGTCACTTTTGTGGTTTGTATGACTTGAGGACTTGTTCTATCTCCTAGCACGGGGGGTGGGCTTTCCAGCTCCACACAGTTGGGAGGAACGTGCCACAACTCCATTGGGTCCCCATTCGATTTGCAGATTGTGTTGCGAGGTTTTTTAGTGGAGAGCTCGTAGTGGTTTCATTCTTTGGTTAAAAGCTTTCTATTTACTTTAGATTAGGTCTTGTAATTATTAATCCCCTCATTTGTTTTCGAGGAGGATTCTTGTTATTGTTATAGTTAGGTTTGATCTACCTCATTCTATGAATGAGTATTGTAATCTAATTTTAAGATAATGTAATCGAAAACTTAATATATGTTATCCGAGTGTTAGAATTGTTAATGCTTATAAGTTTGTGAAATTTAAATGTATGGTTAATATTTTAATAAATGCTTTGTGTTCTAGTAATGTGTATGTTTGGTTATCGATGTAATCTTGTCACGATACCTTAGAGGTTGTTGCGAAATGTTGTGCATCTTCTTTCTTAATAATGCACTTTTAAGAAAAAAAAATTGTACGCTTCCGCGTTGGGTTGCAACTTCCTTTAGGGTCTCGTGGCAAGGCATTACAGACTATTATAATTTTTTGTTATTGCTCCCCCTATACCCATGCCTTGGTTTAATTTCCAAGTGAATTATCTATACCAATGAGAGACACATATGCATTTGAAGTTCTTGATTCATCTTTTTTCTTAGACTCCTCTTTCTTTCTCCATATCTTTTCCATTTCCTTCTTAACCTTAGTGGGATAAATTTTATTCACAGGTTCATTCCTCTTTACTGAATTCGACTATCTTCTATTTTTGCTTTTGTAAACTCTTGAAATATGTCCAGGCTTGTTGCAAAAGTAGCATACAACATTTTTCTGACCAAACTAACTACTATTTATCCTTGATTTGCATTGGTTAGCCTTATGTTCAAATACATTGCATATATAATAATAGCCATTGAAAGATTGAAACATTCTACCAGTATTATATCTATTCATCATTTGACTTCTACATTGAACACTTCTATGTCCAAATTTCTTGCATGCAAAATATTGTTTGGAGAAGGATCCAACATTTTTTTTCATTCTATTTATACATTCTATTGCCTTGTGTCCAAATTTATTGCATGAAAAACAAATAACATTGAAATATGGGTACCTTTAAGCATTTGGTTGTCTGATAGGTCTTCTAGCATTGCTTCTTGATTTCTGAATTGTCTCCCATGACCTTGAGTCATCTTTTGATTGTCAACCTTGTTAGATGTCTAAATTTCCTTTGAAATTTGTCCTTCTTCAAGTCCCAAACCACTTTTATCCTTAGATGGATTTTGAATTACAATTAATTCATTAAGCATTATAGTACTTATTTTGAATTTGTCCTCATATATTCTTTCCCTTTTCGGATTAGATCTAATATTTACCACTTCTTGTTCAAGTCTTGAGCATTCTTTAGTCTTGCTTTGTACCAATGCATTCAGATATTCCTCAATCCTTCCCGTTTCTTCCATTTGGAATTTCAGTCTAGTGATTTCTTCATTTGCTTGCTTCAATTGTGCATTGACTTCCCTATGCCTTTCCCTTAACTTCTTGATTTGTTCTCTCAGCTTTTTTTAGGCTTCATTTTAGACTTTTGTTCTGAGTTTCAACTCTGTCAAGATCGTCAACAAAAACCTTAAGTTCTTCTTTGTCAAATATGCAGTCATCTTCTTCATATTCAATTGCAAAAATTTCTTCCGAAGGAATATGACACCTTTTGTCAGCCATGTGTTCAAACTTCCAATAAATTCCTCAAGTTATTAGGCTTTCTTGAAGGAACCAAGCTCTGATACCAATTGTTGAACACCAAAATACTAAGAGCAAGGGTGAATTAGTATTCTATTTAACTTTTGAACACAACTTATCCAATCACCAAAACATATTAACACAAATAAAGAATGAAAGCATGAGACATCCACATGCTCACATAACACAAGAACACCGGGATTTTTATGTGGAAAACCCTAAAAGGGAAAAACCACAGTGAGGATTAGCTCACAACACATTATATCTAGATATAATATATTACAAGGGATCACTGCTAGGATGCATTTTCCTTATAAGGCTCACATCAATAATTAGATACAAAACAAAGATGGCTACTTAGCCAAAGTGTGACCTGATAAAATTACACCTTCTTTGTGCTGAATTTTAGTTCCCTTGAAGCTTTGAATACAAAGTACTACTTTGCTTAGAAGTCGCTCAACAATTCTACTCTTATTGTAATCTCACACCTCTAAATTCACATGTTCACACAATATGAGACCTTTCATAGCTGATTTACCACTTATGCCTTCTCATCCATTTTAAAACTCAAAAATGTCTCACATATAAATACCCAAATACATATGCATACATCAATTAGGTTGGCCTAATTAGATGAACAATTTTTTTTTCAAAAATAGCTTTGTCGGCTTTATGCACGATTTAAAAAATTATTTGCACTTAGATCAAACATGTAATACTTAATTAAAGTTGGCATGGACCTAAAATAGATCCTATAAACATCCACAATATATATTTAATCTTCACAACCCATATCATGTATTAGGTTGGCTAAGAAATGGACCTAATAAAAAAACTTTCAACCATACATACAATTCTCCATACATGTGACTTCAAGACTTGATCTTTCTTTAAATTCACACTTCACCAACATCAATGAGTTTATATTTAGAACCAAAACACAAAATAATTCTTCTCAAAGAAATTCAGAATCTCCCACATTGACATGCTAAATAGAGAAAAGGTTTGCGATATGCAGAGCTGAAATTTGTCGATGATATCTTCCAGATTGTTTCACAAAACATCACAAAATCTTGATTTTACCTGAATCTGATAGAATTCAAACCATGGATAAAATTCAGAGTGAGATCACTTCGTATGGTGGAGTGTGGACCCAAAAAATGACGTATTGAACCACAAAATAGTTAGTAGAAGCACTTAGCTAATTTCCTATACAACCATATTTACCGAACCAAATTTTTTTGTACACATATCTTTAGTAGCATTTCCAAATCATACTAGGCTAATCATGACAATGTTGACATCAATGACAACAATGGATCAAGTGGTATTATGTAACTCATTCTCATGTTTCCAACCTTTCCAAAACTTCCAACACTCTTGTTCTTCCAACAAGTTCTTCTCCCAATATCTCTCCTATTTATGAGAATGTTTTGGTGCAAGAGGATGCAATCATTGACAATCATGATAATCATAGTTTTTCTTCTCTCGACACCTCACCTACTTGTAAATAAGGTATATTGGTGTTAGAGGATCTAATCATTGAGCATTGTTAGAATATTGTTTGTTTCTCTCCCAATACCTCTCTTACTTGGGAAGATATTGTGGCACAAGAGGATGAAATCATTGATATATTTATTTCAAAATATAGTAAGATGGATGGTATAGATGAAGATGCTAAGGTGATATTAGATCCCCCATTGATAGAAGATAATCAACAAGTGGTTAAATCAGTTGAGGTTATGAATGCACAATTGGCTATTAAAACTCCTTTAATTATTGTACAGGTCCTAAAATTTCTCTAATTATTGGACATACTAAATCACCGCTCATTATAGGACCTCCAAAACCTCATGGCCATATCCTAAAATTTGTAAAACAACTCACTAGTAATCATGTGCAATAAGATGTGTTGCAACAACCAAGTTATCATGCAATTTTTCACACATACAACACAATAAGTAATAAGCAACCAAAAAAAGCACCAATATCCATCCCATTACCTCAACCATACCTTCCACCCCCACCTAATATTCTTCAGTGTAATGGTAAATAATATGATCTTGTTGAAAAATTTCATAATAATCCAACAAAGATCTCCCTTTGGGACTTGATTCAAACATCATTTACATACCACAAGATGCTCCAAGAGGCTTTGTAGAAGATTGATGTCTCAACTTTTGTTAAACTGAATGATGTAGCCACCTTGTTTGATTATATGCAAGTGACAAAGTTGAATATTACATTCCCTCAACATAAATTACCCTCGCTTGAGATCTAAAAGAAACATGAAGCTTTAATGATAATGGCGGTCATTAATAAAGTTGGGTTAAACATACTCTTATAGATAATGGATCAGGCCTTAATGTTTGTAGCAATGATCTTTTAGATAAAATTGGTGTGGATAAGAATCTCATAGAACATAATGATTTTTCTATTTGTGGCTTTCATAAAATTATTAGGAAACCATTAGGGACAATCACACTATTCATTAAGGTAGGGATTATGGTTTTACCTACCCCTATCCATATCATGTTGGGACCTCTTTCATATAATATTATCCTAGGTAGATCATGGATTCATGCCATGAAGGGAGTCCTGTCTACTTTGCACCATGAGATGAAGTATGAATACAATAACAAGATATATATAGTAAAAGGAAATGAAAAAAGCTATAATTCACAAGTCCAAGATGATCATAACACTTATAGCTCTCTTAATAATTTTATCCAAACTTCAAAGGTAGAGCCTATACATATTGAAGATAATCATAATTGTATTTCATATTTAACCAAAATCTTAGATGATGATTGGGGTTTGTTAGATTTTACACCCTCCTTTATGGGGGAGTACAAAATCTCATAGTCTAAACCTAAAGTGTTTCATTTGCTCAATCTTGTTCTACATCAATAGATCCAAAGAAACCATCCAATGATGGTTATGGGGGCTCCTTAACTTCTATTCGTCATGTGTGGAAGATGCCTATTGATCATCAAAGCTTGCACCTCTCTGAAAACCTTATGGGAAATTCAATGAGTGGGGGACCAATCTGTGCCTCACTGAATACCTCTGAGATTTTTATAGAAAGTCAACTCTTCTTTGAGTTTGGGAAACATGCAAAAAAAAATGTAAACACAAAACATGAAAAGTGGTGATGCGCCAATGCTTTTAAAACATTTTAGAACCCAAATTATTTTCTAAGAATGATATAATAGACATAGAACACCACAACCCTTAATTGCTGGGAAGAGAATGAACAAGAAAGGCTAGATACAAGCACAATGCAGTCATTCAAATATACTCATAGGAAGTGTTCGTTAAGGTCAATCAAGCATAGAAGTTCCAAGAGTTAACAAAAAACATTCAAAAAGATACATAGACTCTTCCTCTTAATACAGCATAATACAAAGAAACAATAATCTTTTAAGAAAATAGAGAGTCCAATGACATAATCCAATTTCTATAGACTATCAATTTATCATATAAGCCTATAACATGGAAATAAAATAATCAAACTATTTAGATTAAGCTAGACATAGTGTTCTATTCTAAACAAAGATATAAAGAAAGAAACATTGACAAAGGCCATATCATGCACAGTTTCAAATATTTCTCCCAAATAGTTTGTACTTAAATATCAAGTGAGCTTTAAAAAAAAGGTTAGATTCCAATCCAACAATAGTTTGAGTTAAACCAGATATAACATGCCAGAGTGAAGTAGTGTTATGAAAATTTTAAGAAAATACTTCCTATAACTATGGAAAACTAAAGAACTTCTTTAGAAAAAGGGATAACTTCAGGAACCCTTCTCTTCTATTGCCGCATCAAATTTATAGCTAGAAGGAGAGAGAAATGCCACCTAAACCCAAAAGTAATTACTACCAAATGTCTACACCTGATAGCTCACAATCTGATCATAGATCTTTTGATTAGGTCACGACAATATTCGCTCATCAACTCTCAACTTCTGCATTAATATCACTTTGATATTTAGCAATATTTCCCTCCATAAATGCTCAGATCCTAGAAAGTAGCCTGACAAAAGTCTCATTGAACAATCACATGGCTTGGAGACACCGAATCAAATCCTCCTCCTGAAAACCAAAGAAAAGTACACTCTGACAAACTCCAAAGAGAACTCTTTAAAGAACAACTTCTTCGCAACAAAGAGATGACGTGTCGAGCAGGCGTGTACTCTCAGATTTGTGAAAACCGTTCTTGATAAACTCTCCTTCGAGTTGACACGTGGCCTGAATCTCTCTCGAAATGAAAGTGATGAACAAAACACGTGCAACCACCACGTGGCATATTGCATGCCTTTTGAAACCAAACCTTATTTTGTGTGTAGATTCTTTAGAAGCCAAAAAGCATAAAACCAAAAATCAAAAGGCTTAAGAAAAATTTGCTTCATAGTTCTGGCAACTCATAGGGGGCCTTTTCTTGCAGAGACATGAACCTAGACCTCTCGAAATTCTTAAGAGTTTGAGGAAAGAAAAATGCTATATCTCCCAATTTGCATCAGTTCGTCAGACAAGATTACAGATAACCTTGTACACTTGATCTAGCTTGAAGAATTATTTGAAGGAAATAAATTCCCATCTCGTTGAAACAAATCCTAGGTGATAATAGAGATGATAAAGTGGAAGGATTTCATAATCAACATCATCGACGATGGGCATCACACTTGAACCTAGGAGTTCTGTAGAAGTATGAACTCTATATCATATTTAATCTAAAATCTACTTAACTGATATCACATCTCCATTTGGTGAAAGGAATGGAGGAAACCCGAAGCTATGTAAGACACCAAAATCTTTCTTGATTTCATCGACCCTCTTGTTTAGCATTTCCCGACATTCCTTTCTCTTTGCTATGATCTTGTGATAGTGGGAAAATTCACTTGCTTTGTCGGAGGCGACCCTTTGATATGGAATTCCTGCACATCTCAGGGCCTCATCAATGGCCACACATAACCTCGAGATCAAACTCTAGGATTCTGCCACTTGGGGAGCATACTCCTGCAAAATCTGGTCAACCAATCAGCCAACCCTTTCATTTAATTCTTGAGGATCCGTCAAAAACTATAGAGCTATTTTGAGGATGACAAGCGCAACTATGATTCACTCCCAGTATGTGGATACAAGATTTTTCAACACAGGAAGGGTTGTAGATCTTTGTGCAACCATTAGCTCTTGATGTAGTTGAGCCTCCTTTTCTCTCACATTCTCCTCTATTTGATTCCTTTCCTTAAAGACATTCACTAACTCAGAGCCTAATTTTCTGATCTCTCGATCACGAGCTTGTAGAGTGGACTCAACTTCTTGCTTGTCATGTCTTAACTTTTTTGCTTCTGCTTGGTCCTTTTGAAAATTGTTGGAAGCCTGAGATCGAACGCTTTGCATCTCTCTCTTTATGCTTTCCTAAACACGCTAGTGCTCCGCGTTCGATTGGTGCTCAATAACAAGATCAACTTTCAACCTATCAATTTTGGCATACAGTTGAGCCTACTCACCTCGGATCTCCATAAGAAACCTTGTTGCTTTCTCTTGTTGATCCTGTATTTTCCTTATGTAGGCCATCTTAACATCTCTGGCTTTGATTTCTGTCTGCAACCTATTCACTATTTCCCTTACATTCATTAATTCTACCTCACACTTTTTCAATTTCTGATCTAGCCTCTCATAATCTGCATATACCACCTTCTGGGTAGTCTTGGCTAGATCCACCTTTTTGTGCAAGCGAATTTCATTCAAATGTAGACCCATGGCCCTGATGTCATAATCCTCCATCTGTATTTTTACTTCAGGTCGAGATACAAGCGGCTTCATGGTAGTAATCCATAGAGAATTTCACTCTTCATTGAAGCAGGTTTCAATCTTCTTGGTGGTTGATAGTTCAACATTTTTTAACAACCATTTATACTTCATGGCTTGTCAAGCCCACTTAGTCACTTAAAAATTCTCTTGAATAGTCTGTGGGGTGTCAATGCTTTGTGTTGCAATGGAAGCACTAGGAGGAAGACTAAAAAGGGTAACAAAAGGAGAGACTTTAGATGTATGAGAATGTAGGGAGGAAAATGGGAGTGTAATCATAGGAATGATGGGATGCCAAATTGAGATTGGACTTAGGAGAAAAGAGTTGGAGTAAAGAGAGAAATGGGAGGAATGGGAGATTTTTGGCAGAATGAGAATGGATTTGGGGTAATGGGAAACATGGATGATTTGGCCTTTTCAATAAGGGCCCTAGATAGAGAGATTAAAGAATCAATAGTGACCGAAGCGGATGCTGCTCACTTGACAAGTGGGGGTACATCATAGGGTGTATTAAAAATAGTAGGGGGCTCATTGAGGACCAAAAGCTCGAAGTCCATAGATGGAGGATTAATTTTAATGGATGGGGGCAAGGGAGTAACTAGAGATGTAGAGGTAGGAAGAAGAGGAGGGGCAAGACTTACTTGGACCGCGACGGTCATAACATTTTGCAGAGCGGACTCCACTTCTTCTTCCCTGACTACTACCTTAGGATTGCCCAGGTCTTGGACTCACCTTCTCTTTGCATGACCTGAACTGGAACATTCTGATTCTCTAGCGGATAATCACTTTGAAGCTTGGCCCTCTTCAACCATAGAATACCTTCTTGGGGACCGTCAAAATCTCTTTCCCTTGCTTCAGTGGCTTGTGAATCCTTTTTCTTTTAGCTTCTTCTTCTATTGGACTCTTGGGGTCGGGAAGTATGGTGTGGAAGTTGTTCCTTTGTTATCTTGTAATTGGTCTTTGGGTTTCTATTGTTGGTGTCGTCATCTTTGTAATAAATTTCCTTGAATTGTTCATCATGTGGTCAAAAATTTCCAAGCAACTTATTTGGGCATCTCATCTCTTGTCAGAACCTCCAGAAATCTATCTTCTTTCTTTTTGACCATATTTGATGTTTCATCTGATTGTTGAGGGTTTATTTATCAAGAGATTCCTTTGATAATCCACCTGCGGTGTATAGAAACTCAGTCATTTCGGCCATCTGATTGGTATGTGGGCCAAGTTAATGTATACCTCTGCCCTTTCTTGAGTTAGATTCCTTCTGGACTCCAAATACTCTTGACTCTCATGTTTCAAAGTGAAATTCCTTTTCAGATTGTAGTCCCACGTGTCACAGATGAGGACTAAGCCTAGGGCTACCAACCGATTTGTAAGTTCCTTCTGTGCTTTCCACTTATCTAGTGCTACCTTACTATTGGAAATACAAAGGGGAAGCAAAAATAACTTTGTATTGTTTCTTCCACAACCATAGGCATTGTTGGCAAGGGTTTCTTGATAGCATGCCTCCAACACGAAAAATCTATCTATTATAAATCTAGGGAGTCAGAAAGGCTCTTTGACGAAACCATGAAATATGATAAATGTAAAATCCTCTCCTAGGAAATAATCCATCAGAGTCAACGCAGTTTTCATACATTGCAAAACCTCAGGAGAAAAATGACCCACAGGACGTAGCAACGACTTTTGAAGCACCGGTCTCGAAAAATGGTCCATAAACCAATAATAATTGCATGTTTTTGACAATAGATAGGTCCACACAAAAAATAACTGACATAAACCATTTGCATCGAGCCTAGACACTGGAAAATTTCTCTCCAAAAAATCAAATTTTTTGATGCAAAATCAAGTGAGCCAAGAAAGAAGAATACTTGAATTTATACTTGGCATGGTAATTCCTCAATTGCTCCAGCATGCTTGTAGCTACTACATTAGCAAAGTCATAATATCTCTACCCTCTTTGCCTTTTGATTATTAAGGCTAGGATCATCTAGAAGGGATGAACCTCCTCATCATTATCAAAGCCTAAAATCCAAGCTAACATCGAGAAAAGATCCTGTGTGTTGCTCTTGAAATTTTTGTTTTCAAGAGGAAAAAAAAAGTGACCTCTCACTGACCTTTCCTGCATCTCACTCTCATAAAAGCTTTCTCTCTCATTTGCTTCTTCCCAGAGAATTTCCATATTTTCCTCAAAAAATGGCTTGATTCCCCAGTTGGTAGGGATACACAACATATCCTGTATGGCTTGGGCAACGATCATGACCTTGATTCTGTTGCACACAATGGCTCCAATTTCTCTGTTGAACCTTTCAGCACATGCATCCACTAACTCTAGGCATGGGTTTACGACATGCAACATGAACTATGGAAATCCACAATTCTAGAGCTAAGAGGAAAAAACCTCTAATGCACCATGATCTGACATTCTTCGAAATTCCCCCTCCCTAAGGTTCTTAGGGTTAGTCGACAATTTTGGATCAAAAATATTGTCAAAAGCATCTTGCACCACCTGTCTGGCCACACTTTTATCTACTTGTACCCTCCTGCAAAATTCAAATGGTCGATCCTTAGGCAATGGGGCATTGGTGAATGAGTTCTACCCAATGATATCAGCAAAACCAGATCTTCTAGATGGGGCTCTAACCTTTCTACCAGACGTTGATGGCTCTACCATGGCTGCTTTAAGAAGTTGCACAAAGTTTCCTTACTAAAATGACCACTTTCCTTTTGCTACTTTAGAAAAATCTACGTTTTGGTGTAGTTAATTCTCTTAGCACATACATGCAGTTAAGGCTATGCTGATACTGATGGTCCATTAAATGCTGCCAATGAGGAGATAGATGTGGATTTGAGATTTGTATCCCTCGGGAATGCTAAAAACTCTACAAGAATGGAATTAGTACATTCTCTTCATCGCCTCTCTTCACTAATACACTCATTGCCTTGGGGAGCATGATTTTAGTTATGACAAATGTGCTTAGGTGATGCAAGGTACCTTTGAAAAGATGCACCCATTTAATTTGTCAAATTTTAGTGCTTTAATCCATGTCTTTTCACATAAGCAAGCTAGTTGGTGCTGATGATGGAAAATGACACATGTCGATGATCAACTTATGTGAGCATTTACTCCCAAAGCCCAAATTTAATTTTTAGGACCTTATGTCAAATTCTCCATGTGATTTATCCCTTGTCTTCTATTTCCTTTGATATTTTTTCCGTTGTCGTTCGACCAAAAATAGACTTTCCATTGTTTGGGTTTGTTGACACCTCTTTTTTATAAATAGCTATACCACCTTAACACAATATTCATTCAAAAAAAATATTTTTTAGTTTATCCATTTTTTTCGCTATCTCTATTCCATCCTTTGTTCTACTGCTTTCAGCTATCTTTTGGACTAGGCACTCCTGTTCATCTGCTTCCATGAAGGCTGCAATATGCCTTTACTAGGGAGGTCACTACTGATAGAATTAAGGTGTGATCATCTTGAGGTAATTGCATTCCGATGGGTCATCCACCAAGCTTTTATCAAGGATGAGAACCACATGAGAAACAATTGCAACATTGTATCTCACTTCGTGGCCTCCCTCCTGGACCTGAATATTGCCAAACCATTGATCGTCAACCTATGCCACCGAATGTTTGACGCCTCTTTGCTGGAAGGGCTTGGAGAAATTGTGCAAGTTTCCATCCTGAGTGTTAGCATTCCAAGTGCAATGCACCTTCATAGGCATGTTGATCATGGAATATATGTCCCCTAGCTACCCTTTGTGACCGACTTCTGCACTATGGACCTTCAAGGTCACCGCTCGCTGTCTTTGCCTATGAACACTTATTTCCTATGGGAGTTTGGTGTAGAACGTGTTCCTGGGCTAGATTTTAGGAAGCATTTCAAGTTTCTGGTGTACAATTGCAAAGACTAGAAGCTGAGGTCCATGCACTGTGTGTTGCTATGTCCCCCATTTCCTTATCAAAGAAGAAGAAGAAGAAGAAAAAGAAAAAAAACCAACTATGGGAAGCTTGCCCGCGTAACTATGGCTAGAGGCCTAATCTTTTCACTTTTTGTACTTTTACCTCCATTTTTATTCTTTTTTCTCTAGGACTCTTTTTGGGTTTTTCTCGAGAGAGCTTGAAGTTAGAATTTGAGCCTCGGGCTATATTACACTTGTAAATTTTTGATGAATATATATATATATAATACAACACTTTTCTACTTATTCTATGTTTCACTCATGGCTTATTCTTAAAACTAAAACGTATTTTAAAAAAAATACATATGGTACATAATTGTAATTTAAAAAAAAGAATAATGTACTTTAATGGAATAATTTCAGATAAATATCATTCACCGGTATATCTAAAGTATTGCCTTCCATATCTTAAAGTTCGTACACATTTTTTTATTTGCACACGCTAATTCGGAAGGGCCCCTTCCATGATGCTCCAAATTTGGTATGCTGCCTTGTTTTTAAAGTGCGTTCATCATACTTTAGCACTAGGCTTTCTTCTAGAAATATGGGTCAAAATTCTTCTTGTTGGACTACTGCTTAACCATTTGTTGGTGATTGATCATGGTTCCAAAGGCCTTTTCTTTGTCTTCCTCAAGTTTGAGGAGCTTTGATATCCGTACTTTCATTCTATTACTTTCCTCTATTTCTAGGGCTTTGAGTAGTTGTAAAGTGGGGAGTTCCATGGAAATAGGTAAAACTACCTCTTTCCCATATACTAATTCATAGGGAAATTCTTGTAGGATCTGTTTTGGTGTAATCTGATCCACCCACATAGCAACTCGTAGGTGCTTGTGCCAATCTCTTTGTCGCTCAGACCAAATACACTTGATTAACCTAATTAGGTTTTTATTAGTTGACTCCATTAGCCGATTTCCTTGTGGGTAGTAGTTTGACGAAGTCTCGAGGTAAATTCCATTTTTTATATAAAAATCTAACATCCCTGAACCTATGAAGGCCTGAGTGTTGTCGGATATGACGGTTTTTGGTGAACCAAATATAGTCACCAACTCTTCGAGGAAATTGAAAATCTCTTCCTTTGTATAATTTTTCAGGGCGATGGCCTCTATCCACCTCATGAAGTAATCAGTTGTTGTGAGAATCCATTTGTGGCCAGCACTGGAGATAGAATTTATCATTCTGACAAAATCCAATCCCCATTGAGCAAAAGGTTCTTCTGTTACAATTGGACTTAAGGGCAAGGAATAATTCTTTCTTTTTCCAATATAGCACTGAGTACATTTCTGCACCAGATGGTACATTTCAAATAACATTGAGGGCCAATAATATCTCACTCACATGATTTTCAAGGAGGTAGTCTTGGTGGAGAAGTGTACACCCTCAGGACTGTTGTGGAATTCTTCAAGAACTCTCTTTGCCTGTGGCCTATCTAAACATCAGAGCAAGACACCATCATAATTTATTTTAAATAAGGTCCCTTCTATTAATACATACCTAGTTCCTTACAGTTGGTAGTATCACCTTTTATGGAATGGAAGGCTAGTCAGGTAGTGCCCCTTTTGCATATATTGTGTTCGATCCACCACCCAAGACTTATCAGACTCAAACTGATTTTAGTAGACTTGATCGATCTCCTTCTCAGCTTCGAAACTTGATTCCTATGCAAGGTACTCACCGAGATCTCTTCCCTGAACTAGCTTAGTTGGTTTGATTTCCATGTCATACTCTAGGATCATGGTGATCCAGTTAGCTCTCTTCTTGGTTATTTATCCTTCGGTAATATATTCCCATACACTAGAATGGTAATTTTATTGGTCAACACCAAGTGTTGGAACATTTTAAGGATTTTAACAATGAAAAAAGCCTACTTTTCCAAAAAATTATTTTTGGTTTCATAAACCTTAAGGGTTCTTGAGTGAAATGCAATAGGATGCTCCCCATTTTTCTCTCCATCCTTCCGAGTGAGCACAAAAGCTATACTATGCTAATCGTTGTATACATAAAGTAGGAAATATTTATAAAAGCCTAGATTAGCCAACATCAGAGCAGTGAAGATAACTACTTTATCTGCTCAAAATCCACTTTACCCTTAGGGGTCCATTTAAACATCAAGTTCTTCTTGAGCATCAACATGATAGGCCTTGTGATTCCCACAAAGTTTGAAATGAACCAACTGACAAAGTTAATCTTCCCTAGGAAAGATTGCAGCCCTTTCTGATTCACCGGTAGGGGAAATTCCATTATAGATCTCATTCATTTGGGATCTATATCAATTCCCTCTTTGGATACTACAAAAACATGTAACTTACCCTAAGGTACTCCGATAAAACATTTTTTGGGATTTAAAGAAATCCTGAACTGTTGACACTTTTGGAAGACTTCTTCTAGATGATCAAAATGATCAACCTTTGACTTTGAAAAGACTGTCAAGTCATCTAGATAAATTAGAATGATTAAATTTATCAATCATTTAAAAGTAATGTCCATTGCTTGCTGAAAGGTTGCACCGACGTTTAAGAGTCTGAAGGGAATTTTTGCATATGTGAACGTTCCCCACTTAGTGGTAAATGTTATTTTATGCGGGTCATCTTCTTTGACATGTACCTGGTTGTACCTTGAGAAAACATCCAACAATGAAAATATTTTTGATTTGGCCACGGTCTGTAGGATCTGCTCCATTGATAACAAGGGGTAATGGTCTTTCAACGAAGCTTTATTAAGATCTCAAAAATATACACAAAGCCTAATGTCACCATTTTTCTTTTGAACCAATACCAGATTGGAAACCTAGGTGGAATGATAAATCGAGTAAATGATTCGAGATTCAATCAATTTGGTGAGCTCTTGTGCCATCAATGCCTCATCCTTTAGATTGATAGGCCTTTGTTTTTGTCGCAATGGCTTGGATCCTTCCACCAAGTCAATGGTATGTTGAATTATGCCAATATCGTATCCTCTAAGATCATCATAGGTCCAAGCTATAACTTCATTGTATCTAGAACACATATCCCTTAGCCTTTCCTTATCTTCCCATGGAACATTCCTTTCAAATTTTATCTTTTTTCCATTTTTGACATCAAAATCCTCATAATCCTTTTCATTCATAGTGAAACTTTGCTTGCTAGCCCTTACATCTTCACAATAAAAAATATTTTTGAGGGAGATTAAGCCTCGAGGGAGCTTATTTCCTTTTAGCTGGATAACCCGCTCTTTGGAAGGTTGGGCTCCTAGTTGTGAATAGTCCAAAACTCCTTCTGAATTTTGGATGAAAGTGGTGATTTGAGTGTCGTCTTCAAACACTTTCTAGTTTTGGTCATTGTCAAGGATTTATGGCCAGATGATGATCTGTACTGCATTCTGCTTTGTTTTCAAATTGAGAATAGGTTCAAAATGTGACTCGATTAAAGCCATCCCATGAGCTACACCATTTTGGGATTGGGGAATGACTTGTACAGTAAAAGCTTCAAAAAATTCAATCAAATCCCATATCCAATATCTATATGGCTTCATCCTTGTATTCTTAGCAACTTCTTTTCTACGGACCTGGCTCACATTAAAATCAGAATCTCCAAATGCCAGCAACCTCTTTGTGCCCATTCACTCAGTGAGAATCAAACCATGGATCAAGGCTTCATATTTTGCATCATTATTAGAGCATGAGAATTAAAAATGATAGGCCTCGAGGGTCTCTGATCCTATCAGAGACAATAATCAGACTCCTGCTCCAGAACTGGCTTTGCATTTAGTGCCATCAAAGTGTAAGGTCCATAGATGGTTATCCGTTGGAACATCATATTCCTCTCAATCCTTCATCAGTTTCTGATAGGTCAGATCATCATCGAAGATCACGTATGCACCCAGAACCATGGTGTGAAAATTTTCAAACTGGCCAGAGTCGATGAACTGGTTAAGGAGGACCTCCTCTTCGGGGATCCAATCACTTGTGTCTTCTTCATCTTCTAGCATCTCTACACAATATCCCTCCTATTTTGAGAAGGAGGTATGTGCTACTTCAAAAGATATGAATTCATTGTCCACAATATGTTCAGGGTGCAAAGACTCGGATAGGATCTTCATCTTTTCCCCATGCTTGGTTCTCAATATCAAATGGGACTAGTTAAGTGCCAAGTACCCTCCAAGCTTTGCAGTGAAATATTTGGAAAGACACATCTTGAAGACTGAGGGAATGTCTATCACCACTACTTCTTGTGAGACTATCTGGCTTGGGCATGAAAAGAGGGTTAAAGACAAATATTTTATTTGACCAACTATCAAAACCTTCTTTCCTTCCAATTGCATGATTCCCTTCTAAAGGGGATCATACTTCAGCATCAAGGCATCAACCACTTGATTTGGCATGACCATTGTACTGGCTCTCGAATCAATCATATTATTATGCAAAATTTAATCTCCCACTGTCAATGTTAAAAAGAAAGGCGTGGGATTTGGCTTGCTTACCTCTTTCTCTTTTACATTGCCCACATCATTTGTATAAGATGCAACTTTCAGAGCTTGAGGGTCCGACGTGGGTCATTTATCTTTACTTTGGTCACACGATAGAGTTTTATCCATCTGCGGTTCTTGTTCCTCTTTTTTCAATGCTTCTTGAAGCAATGTATTTTGTTCATGAATGAATATAACATCCCATAAGGACACATTGGCAGGTGCCTTCTTCAACTGCTTCACCACATTGAGTGCTTTGACTGGTTGAACCTTGGGCTTAAATGATAGAATATCCCTTGGTTTTGGAGGAAAATGATCAGTCGTGAATGGGTTTGACACCCTATCCAACTCCTTTGTGGACAATGGTGGAATTCACTGTTGTTGAGTTGGTTGAGCAATCATTTGTGGAAGCTATTTTTCCTATGGTGGTGGTTGGTGTGGCTGAGGATGGGGTGGAGGTTGTTGCACATACTCTCCCATGAAGCTTCTCTTAGATCTTGTGTTGTAGTTTGATTGAACCTGTGGAGTACTGGTTGTCAGAGCTTCATTTGTGAATATCACATCCTATTCCTCCATCCATGAAAATAACACTTGATCAGGCACAATATCTAGCTCTTGATCTAAGAACATTCCTTGTATTTGCACCCTAAAATGAGAATTTTCCATTTCAGAGGACTCATATCCGTCTGTATTCAGAAGCATGCCTTAGTTTCTTTGATCTGCTATTTTTTGTTGCATATGACTATCGTTGCATTTGAAACACCATGCATTTTCATCTTCTTCCAAGTTATTCTGGCTTGGGATTATCTCTTTGCACTGGTTGTCCTTGACTATCTGCAATGGCATGGTGACCAGAACTATCTGGTTTGCAGATGCCACCTGTTGATCTCCCCAACTCGAGGGTCCTTGGTATGTGTTCTATTGATCGGGTGGCTTTCCTCCCTCATAGGTCTGAGTAGCTTGATTCAAAGGGTCCATTTGCTACCACTTGATGAGAACCAACTCATTAGAAAAGAATTGCATGAGATTCTTCATATCATTGATGTTCACCGCTATAGAGGAAGAACTCAAAGTGCTTGGCTGTGTGGTGGGGTACATGTACATGGATTGTGGTGAACCTGAAACTTTCACTTAAGTAGTGGATGTGTTTGAAGCATCTCCCTCTCAAGGCCCACCAAAAATTTATGCAAATACAAGCATCAGAGGTCATGGTGGAAGCTTCGCCACATAAATTAAACTATTCTCCACACATATAGCCAACTTGTATGCATCGGGTAAGATATTTCCTCCCATAGAAGTTATCATCACCACAATATCCAAATTGAAATCCTTTAGGTAGATCGTAAATTCCATCGCAACTTGAGGTCGAGCAGTCACATGGATCCTCTGCTAGGTTTTATGAAACTTGGTGTTGAAATCGCTCATGACTTCTTGTAGATTTCTTTTGATGGTGATTAATTGATGTAACAACGAGGAGCAATCTCCTTTCTCTGAAAAGTGCTCAAACAAATTTTCTCTGAGTTGATCCCATGAGCTGATAGAACCGGGAGTCAAAGATTGATACCAATCGTGAGCCTTCCCTTTGAAAGAGGCCACCAACAATCTCAAAGCAATTTTTTCCTCCACTATATTATGCACCCTACATACCTCTGCTATGTCTTGGAGGTGTTCAGAAGGGGTTTTGAAGTCCTCGCCAGAGAATTTTACAATAGCCTTGAGGGCATTAGTGGGTATGGAAGGCCAAACATCTGGGGGAGTAGGTGGTTGTAGTGGAATACCACTATCCCAGGTTATGAAATTTATAGGAGCAAGAGGAGGTACATGAGCCAAGGAGAAAATATTCCTATGAATCAATAGACTGGTATTCTTATTTGGAAACTTCAGCCTCCAGGTGGGGTAGATAAAGCTCTAAATTCTAGGCTCTTACTCCTCTTTCTATTACTTCTTATAGGTGATACAAGACCTATAAGTTTTCTTCTCCTAGGTACCGAAGAGGGTAAATGGGAGTACTAGAAATTCCCCTTTGAAGATACTCTTGTTTGGACTCTGGGCATGAAACTTTCAATTTCTGTCTGTGGCCTAATTTTAAGAAAATTTTTGAACTTCTAATCAGACGTTCAGAAAAATTGGGTCCCACTAGACGTGCCAAAAATAGAACTATTGATCATCAAAGCTTGTGCCTATCTGATAGCCTTATGATAAATTCAATGAGTGGGGGACCAATCTGCACCTCACTGAATACCTTTGGGATTTTTATAGAAAGTCGACTCTTCTTTGAGTTTGGGAAATAGGTAAAAAGAAATGTAAACATAAAACATGAAAAGTAGTGATGCGCCAACACTTTTACAACATTTCAAAACTTAAATTCCTTTCTATGAATGACATAATAGACATAGAACACCACAACCCTTCATTGTTGGGAAGAGAAGAAACAATAGAGGCTAGATACAAGCACAATGCAGTCATTCGAATCTACACGTAGGAAGTGTTCGTTAAGGTCCAATCAAGCATAGAAGTTCCAAGAGTTATCAAAAAAAATTCAAAAAGATACATAGTCTCTTCCTCTCAATACAACATAATACGAAGAAACAATAACCTTTTAAGAAAATAGAGAAGTCCACTAACATAATCCAATTTCTATAGGCTATCACTTTATCATATAAGCCTACAACATGGAAATAAAATAATCAAACTATTCAAATTAAGCTAGATGCAGTGATTTATTATGAATGAAAATATAAAGAAGGAAACATTGACATAGGCCATATCTTGCATAGTTTCAAATATTTCTCCCAAATAGTTTTTATTTAGATATCAAGTGAAATTTAATATAGAGGTCGGATTCCAATTTGACAATAGTTTGAGTTAAAATAGATATAACATGCCAGAGTGAAGTAGTGTTCTACAAAATTAAAAAAAATACTTCCTATAAATATGGAAAACTAAAGAATTTTCCAAAAGAGAAAACTTTAGGAACCCTTCTCTTTTGTTGCCACCTCAAATTTATAGCTGGAAGGGGAGAGAAACACCACCTCAACCCAAAAGTAATTATTGCCAGATGTGTGCACCTAATAGCTCACAATTTGATCATAGATCTTTTAATTAGGTCGTGGAAATATTTTCTCATCAACTCTCAACTATTGCATTAATATCACTTAGATATTTGGCAAGATTTCCCTTCATAAATGCTCAGATCGTAGAAAATAGCCTGGAAAAAGTATCGTTGACCAATCATGTGGCTTGGCAACACCGAATCAAATCTTCCTCCTAAAAACCAAAGGAAAGTATGATCCGGAAAAATCCAAAGATAACTCTTTAAAGCATAACTTCTTTGCACCAAATTGATGATATGTCGAGTGGGCGTGTACTCTCAGATTTGTGAAAATAATTTTTGAGAAACTCTTTGCTAAGCTGACACGTGGCTTGACTCTCTTCTGAAAGGAAAGTGATGAAAAATACTCATGCAACCACAACATGGTGCATTGCATGCCTTTCAAAATCAAACCTTCTTTTTTGCACAAATTCTCTCGAAGCCAAAAAGCATAAAACCTAAAATAAAAAGATTAAAGAAAAATTTCCTTCACAATGCCTAACTTTAAAAAACTTAAAAAGGATTTTATTTTTCACAAAAGAACCAATTCTTCTCATGAGAATTTAGATAATACTTCTTCATCTAAGTTAGAAGGATCTTATGGGCTTGGATACAAAATTCTTTCTAGAAATGAATAAATGAAAACACGAAACAAAATGATAAGGATCAAGTAAAGTCAATACCGTACTTTTCTAAACAAGGTTTAGGTTTCCAACCTTTTTCCCCATCTTCATCTCATGCTCCATCATCTACTGTATTTATGATATATTATGGTAAGCTAGCAATATTTTCTTCACAAGAGAAAGAAATGTCTCATACTATTGAGAAATAATATATTTTTCTGAGGCTTCTAAAAGCTCGATTGATTACTCTTCCTCCAAAAACATGAAATAAATTTTATAACAATAACTTATTTTGTGCATATCATCGAGTGCATGGTCATTCTACCAATGAATGTCAGACCTTGAGTAATAAAAAAAACCAACTTAGTGATTGTGGTGCTCTCCTACATGAGGATGCACCTAATCCTTTGAAGCAATAATAACATTTATTCTATGGTGATTTCTCCTCAATATGTTGCATTTGTAGCTTTATGTGTTTTCTCATTACCATTCACGGTGGTACAATCTTAATTGCAACCATATTTTCCATGACAATAACATGATAGTCTCTTGCATGGTTGTCTTTACCTTTTACACTTGGGCAGAAAGGATAACTAATTTTGGATCTATGTATTCCTTTCAAGGATCCCCTCTTCCCATTTTCTTCCTTCACATATCAACATAACAAGTGAGTTGATATTTTAAGGGGGGAATATCCCCTAACCATTTCATAGATGTCTTGTGAGAATTGATTTATTGACATACCCCTTTAGTGGTGGCATTGTTTAAAATTCCCCTTGATGCGTGACTATTGTAGACACATAATATTGACCTAGGCCTGCGAACTTTATTTTTCCATATTTCTTCTCAACATAATTAAAATATTTAATTATGTTCTATAGCCCAAATCCAACTATTAATTAAATAATTCTCAATTATGCAATTAATTCACACCTTTTATTCCTCCTGACTATTTAAATAAATAAATTACATTTATTGTATTTAAATACGTCGCTAATTTCTTATGTATCTCCATAATTTAATTATTATTTGTCCACTATGTCTTCCTGATTATTTAAATAAATAAACTTTATTTATTTATTTAAATACGTCATTAATTACTTATGTCTTTTCATAATTAAATAAATTCTTATAATTTATTTAATTATTATCCACCTTGACTTTTTCCAATTTTAAATAAAATCATTTATTTAAAATTACCCACTTTCTAATTTCCCACCAAGTAAATAATTTAAAATCATTATTTACTGTCACATGGCCCACCACTTTTGAATTAAATTAATTTTTAATTCAAAAGGTCAGATCACCTCTTGGATCAAATAATTTTAAATTTCTATTTTGATTCCCCACTTACCTATTTTTCTATGCCCATTATCTCTTTGTCATATGCATTCTTGTCCATTGATTTGATTTTTCTAAAATCAAATCTCAGCCCTTCATTTCAAATTTTACCCTAATGTTTCCCTAACCCTAATTGATGGTTGTCACATTTAATTTTAGCCTTTGATCTTAGGGTATTTCTCAACTAACAATCCTGGCCATTTATCCAAAATTGGCTTTTTCTATAAAAATCAAATTTTTACCTCATTTTGTCACTTCATACTTCAGACTTCATGCTTGAATCTCTTGAATTCATGAATACTTGATCACTTCATACTTCAGACTTCATGCTTGAACCTCTTGACTTCATGCATACTTGATCACTTCATACTTCATACTTGCATACTTGCAATTGTTGTTGAGTACAATCCTTCAATATTTTCTTAGGTCTTTGTCATAAGTCAATAGATGCTCATCCAAATCTGAGGGAAAACATTATTTTGCAGAAAATGGAGAAGGGAAATGAAGGTCAATCATGGAGGGCATGAAGGCTACTTGGTGAAATCTTCCTTTATTTTATGCTATTTTACTCCATTGTACTTCATTGTTTAGCTAGGGTTTTGCTTATGCAATTTTTTTCATGGTAACTTGAATTTTTCCTTAGTTACATTGGTGAACACGATGCCAAAAACACTTTTTTGTAGGTATAGGTACAAAAATTTCTAAGCTACATTTGCATAAACAAAACTTTCTAAGCTGCATTTGATGCATCAAGACACATTTGCATTCGGGAATTACGCATCTGTAGTACCAAGCCACATTTGACATCACAAATGACACTTTTGATTTGTTGCACCAC
>CM021110.1:314992916-315137922 GCA_007115665.2 Sequoiadendron giganteum
AGCTCTTGATGTAACTGAGCCTCCTTTTCTCTCACATTCTCCTCCATTTGATTCTTCTCCTTGAGGACATTTTCCAGCTCAGAGCCTAATTTTCTAATCTCCTGATCACGAGCCTACAAGGCAGACTCGACTTCTCGCTTGTCATGTCTTAAATTTTCTTCTTCTGCTTGGGCCTTTTGCAAATCATCGGAAGCCTGAGATTGGACATCGTCCAACTCTTTCTTTATGCTTTCCTTAGCATGTGGGTACTCTATGTTTAATTGATGCTTAGCAGCAAGATCAACTCTCAACCTTTCAATCTCAACATATACTTGAACCTGCTCACCTTGGGTCTCCATGAGAAAACTTGATGCTTTCTCTTGTTGGTCCTGTATTTGCCCTATGCAGGACATTTCAACATCTCTGGCTTTGATTTCTGTCTCCAGCCTATTTATTTTTCCCCTTACATTCATTAAATGTGTCTCGTGCTTCTTCAATTTCTAATCCAGTCTCTCATTATCCGCATATACAACCTTCTAGGCGGTCTTAGCTAGATCCACCTTGTCGCGTGATAAAATTTCATTCAAATCCAGATCCATGGCCCTGATGTCGTAGTCCTCCATTTACATTTTTCCTTCAGGTAGGGATACAAGCAACTTCATGGTAGTAATCCATAGAGAATTTTTCTCTTCATTGAAGCAATCTTCAATCTTATTGGTGGTCGATAGTTCAACATTCTTTAACAACCATTTATGCTTCCTAGCTTGTCGATCTTGCTTAGTTGCCTCAAAATTCTCTTAAAGACTCTATGGGGTGTCAATTATTTGTGTTACAATGGAAGCACCAAGAGGAAGACTAAAACAAGTAACAAAAGGAGAAAATTCGGACATATGGGCATGTGGGGAGGCAAATGGGAGCATAATCATGGAAAATGGTGGGATGCTGAAGTTTGATTGGGCTGGGGAAAAACTAGTTGGAGTAAAGAGTGAAGCAGAAGGAATGAGAGATTTTTTCTTGAATGAGGATGGACCTGGGGTAATGGGAAACATGGATGATTCATCCTTTTCAATAGGGAATACGTAGGGGTGGTAAAAAGATGATAATTGTGAAATGGGATGTTGCTTTCGGTCGGCACGAGGTACATCATAGGGTGTATTAAAAATAGCACGAGCCTCATTGAGGACAAAATCTTGGAGTCCGTAGATGGAGGATTCTTTTCAATAGATGTGGAAAAAGGAGTAACTAGAACCTGGCGGGGAAGAAGAGGGGGATCGAGGGCCGCTGGACCATGGTGATGAAAATATTTTGTAGAAACAGACTCACTTCTTCTTCTTCCCTTGGGCACTACATCAAGAACACCTGGGTCTTGGATACACCTTCTCTTTACATGGTGAGATGGTGCATTACGACTACTACGGGATGATCTTGTTGAAGCTTGGCGTTGTCGATAAATGTAGAACCTTCTTGGAACAGATTAGACTCTTTCCTTTGCTTGTGCCGGAAGAGGTGTAGTAATAGTCCTTTTCTTTGAGCTTCTTCTTCTCGGACTCTGGTCGGGAAGTATGACATGGAAGTCGTTCCTCACGGTATCTCGCCGGTGGTCGGGTTTACTTTTTGGTGGCTGCCTCTCAGTCATAAATTTCCTTGAAATTTTCATCATGTGGCCAAAACTCTCCAAGCAACTTATTTGGGAATCTCATCTCTTGTCAGAACCTCCAGAAATCTATCTTATTTCTTTTTGACCATCCCTAGTGCTTCATTTGATTGTTGATGGTTTTATTTATCCCGGGGATATTCCCGATAATCCATGTATGCACCTAAAATGGGTCCTAGAGAATCAATCAATTAATTACAAGTTATTTAATTAATAAATATTTTAATGAATTCCTCTACTTATAAAATAAATTCTAAATTTATTTATATAGTTCACATTTTCTAATTCTTCTTATCTTAAATTGTATTCTTCCATTTTAATTAAATAAACAAATTCAAATAGTTTGTTTTATTTAATTAATATCTCCTTACTAAATTTGAATAATTTCAAATTTAAATTTATTCACATGTCTACAACTTTTCCTCTTTCCACCTCATCATGTGTCTCAACAAATTGGAATATGTAAAATATTAATTTTTTCTTTATTCTCAACAAATTCTAAAACAAACTTGAGGCACTTGGCTCTCTTCCTCCATTTATTCTTCCTCACACTTGGTAAAATATTTTACTAAAGGGAACAGTCTCCTTGATTCTCCCCAACCTCTTAATCCTCCATTGTTGTTCTTTCCAGATCAAATCTAGACCATTGGTAGGTACCACATCATTTTATGCCTTGGAAAATTTATAAATGCAACCTCATTCTACAACAAATGGATCCCAATCTTGAGAAAACTTACTCTGCAGAAATTCCATTCGAGCATGTGAGCATTTAAGCATTTGAACATTTAGAAATTAGCATTTAGAAGCATATTAGTTTAGATTCATGGCTTCACCATTAGCTGCATTTTGATTTAAGTAGTTTCATTACATCACTCACATAGCATCTTCATCAAACAACACCATTATCATAGCATCACATCATATAGTTTATCAATCATCATGTAGGAATAGATTTACTATATTTCCAACATCTCATTCTTCAGGTTGTCATTCTAATAGTCAAAGTGCATACACAATATGAGACCCATTATGATTTTAATTAATCCTTGAGGGATAGAACAATGGGATGAATTTAGAGAGTTTATTTGTTTCAATTTGATTAAATTGTTATCTAAATTCTATAATATAATATTTCATTCATTATGTTGTTTTCACTTATTCACATATTTTACTCACACAATTTGCTTGTGGTGTATAGAAACTCAGTCATTTCGGCCATCTGATTGGTATGTGGGCCAAGTTAATGTATACCTCTGCCCTTTCTTGAGTTAGATTCCTTCTGGACTCCAAATACTCTTGACTCTCATGTTTCAAAGTGAAATTCCTTTTCAGATTGTAGTCCCACGTGTCACAGATGAGGACTAAGCCTAGGGCTACCAACCGATTTGTAAGTTCCTTCTGTGCTTTCCACTTATCTAGTGCTACCTTACTATTGGAAATACAAAGGGGAAGCAAAAATAACTTTGTATTGTTTCTTCCACAACCATAGGCATTGTTGGCAAGGGTTTCTTGATAGCATGCCTCCAACACGAAAAATCTATCTATTATAAATCTAGGGAGTCAGAAAGGCTCTTTGACGAAACCATGAAATATGATAAATGTAAAATCCTCTCCTAGGAAATAATCCATCAGAGTCAACGCAGTTTTCATACATTGCAAAACCTCAGGAGAAAAATGACCCACAGGACGTAGCAACGACTTTTGAAGCACCGGTCTCGAAAAATGGTCCATAAACCAATAATAATTGCATGTTTTTGACAATAGATAGGTCCACACAAAAAATAACTGACATAAACCATTTGCATCGAGCCTAGACACTGGAAAATTTCTCTCCAAAAAATCAAATTTTTTGATGCAAAATCAAGTGAGCCAAGAAAGAAGAATACTTGAATTTATACTTGGCATGGTAATTCCTCAATTGCTCCAGCATGCTTGTAGCTACTACATTAGCAAAGTCATAATATCTCTACCCTCTTTGCCTTTTGATTATTAAGGCTAGGATCATCTAGAAGGGATGAACCTCCTCATCATTATCAAAGCCTAAAATCCAAGCTAACATCGAGAAAAGATCCTGTGTGTTGCTCTTGAAATTTTTGTTTTCAAGAGGAAAAAAAAAGTGACCTCTCACTGACCTTTCCTGCATCTCACTCTCATAAAAGCTTTCTCTCTCATTTGCTTCTTCCCAGAGAATTTCCATATTTTCCTCAAAAAATGGCTTGATTCCCCAGTTGGTAGGGATACACAACATATCCTGTATGGCTTGGGCAACGATCATGACCTTGATTCTGTTGCACACAATGGCTCCAATTTCTCTGTTGAACCTTTCAGCACATGCATCCACTAACTCTAGGCATGGGTTTACGACATGCAACATGAACTATGGAAATCCACAATTCTAGAGCTAAGAGGAAAAAACCTCTAATGCACCATGATCTGACATTCTTCGAAATTCCCCCTCCCTAAGGTTCTTAGGGTTAGTCGACAATTTTGGATCAAAAATATTGTCAAAAGCATCTTGCACCACCTGTCTGGCCACACTTTTATCTACTTGTACCCTCCTGCAAAATTCAAATGGTCGATCCTTAGGCAATGGGGCATTGGTGAATGAGTTCTACCCAATGATATCAGCAAAACCAGATCTTCTAGATGGGGCTCTAACCTTTCTACCAGACGTTGATGGCTCTACCATGGCTGCTTTAAGAAGTTGCACAAAGTTTCCTTACTAAAATGACCACTTTCCTTTTGCTACTTTAGAAAAATCTACGTTTTGGTGTAGTTAATTCTCTTAGCACATACATGCAGTTAAGGCTATGCTGATACTGATGGTCCATTAAATGCTGCCAATGAGGAGATAGATGTGGATTTGAGATTTGTATCCCTCGGGAATGCTAAAAACTCTACAAGAATGGAATTAGTACATTCTCTTCATCGCCTCTCTTCACTAATACACTCATTGCCTTGGGGAGCATGATTTTAGTTATGACAAATGTGCTTAGGTGATGCAAGGTACCTTTGAAAAGATGCACCCATTTAATTTGTCAAATTTTAGTGCTTTAATCCATGTCTTTTCACATAAGCAAGCTAGTTGGTGCTGATGATGGAAAATGACACATGTCGATGATCAACTTATGTGAGCATTTACTCCCAAAGCCCAAATTTAATTTTTAGGACCTTATGTCAAATTCTCCATGTGATTTATCCCTTGTCTTCTATTTCCTTTGATATTTTTTCCGTTGTCGTTCGACCAAAAATAGACTTTCCATTGTTTGGGTTTGTTGACACCTCTTTTTTATAAATAGCTATACCACCTTAACACAATATTCATTCAAAAAAAATATTTTTTAGTTTATCCATTTTTTTCGCTATCTCTATTCCATCCTTTGTTCTACTGCTTTCAGCTATCTTTTGGACTAGGCACTCCTGTTCATCTGCTTCCATGAAGGCTGCAATATGCCTTTACTAGGGAGGTCACTACTGATAGAATTAAGGTGTGATCATCTTGAGGTAATTG
This sequence comes from Sequoiadendron giganteum, assembly GCA_007115665.2. NCBI lineage: Eukaryota > Viridiplantae > Streptophyta > Pinopsida > Cupressales > Cupressaceae > Sequoiadendron > Sequoiadendron giganteum. The sequence continues at coordinate 314,998,061 of CM021110.1, forward strand.
CATTCCGATGGGTCATCCACCAAGCTTTTATCAAGGATGAGAACCACATGAGAAACAATTGCAACATTGTATCTCACTTCGTGGCCTCCCTCCTGGACCTGAATATTGCCAAACCATTGATCGTCAACCTATGCCACCGAATGTTTGACGCCTCTTTGCTGGAAGGGCTTGGAGAAATTGTGCAAGTTTCCATCCTGAGTGTTAGCATTCCAAGTGCAATGCACCTTCATAGGCATGTTGATCATGGAATATATGTCCCCTAGCTACCCTTTGTGACCGACTTCTGCACTATGGACCTTCAAGGTCACCGCTCGCTGTCTTTGCCTATGAACACTTATTTCCTATGGGAGTTTGGTGTAGAACGTGTTCCTGGGCTAGATTTTAGGAAGCATTTCAAGTTTCTGGTGTACAATTGCAAAGACTAGAAGCTGAGGTCCATGCACTGTGTGTTGCTATGTCCCCCATTTCCTTATCAAAGAAGAAGAAGAAGAAGAAAAAGAAAAAAAACCAACTATGGGAAGCTTGCCCGCGTAACTATGGCTAGAGGCCTAATCTTTTCACTTTTTGTACTTTTACCTCCATTTTTATTCTTTTTTCTCTAGGACTCTTTTTGGGTTTTTCTCGAGAGAGCTTGAAGTTAGAATTTGAGCCTCGGGCTATATTACACTTGTAAATTTTTGATGAATATATATATATATAATACAACACTTTTCTACTTATTCTATGTTTCACTCATGGCTTATTCTTAAAACTAAAACGTATTTTAAAAAAAATACATATGGTACATAATTGTAATTTAAAAAAAAGAATAATGTACTTTAATGGAATAATTTCAGATAAATATCATTCACCGGTATATCTAAAGTATTGCCTTCCATATCTTAAAGTTCGTACACATTTTTTTATTTGCACACGCTAATTCGGAAGGGCCCCTTCCATGATGCTCCAAATTTGGTATGCTGCCTTGTTTTTAAAGTGCGTTCATCATACTTTAGCACTAGGCTTTCTTCTAGAAATATGGGTCAAAATTCTTCTTGTTGGACTACTGCTTAACCATTTGTTGGTGATTGATCATGGTTCCAAAGGCCTTTTCTTTGTCTTCCTCAAGTTTGAGGAGCTTTGATATCCGTACTTTCATTCTATTACTTTCCTCTATTTCTAGGGCTTTGAGTAGTTGTAAAGTGGGGAGTTCCATGGAAATAGGTAAAACTACCTCTTTCCCATATACTAATTCATAGGGAAATTCTTGTAGGATCTGTTTTGGTGTAATCTGATCCACCCACATAGCAACTCGTAGGTGCTTGTGCCAATCTCTTTGTCGCTCAGACCAAATACACTTGATTAACCTAATTAGGTTTTTATTAGTTGACTCCATTAGCCGATTTCCTTGTGGGTAGTAGTTTGACGAAGTCTCGAGGTAAATTCCATTTTTTATATAAAAATCTAACATCCCTGAACCTATGAAGGCCTGAGTGTTGTCGGATATGACGGTTTTTGGTGAACCAAATATAGTCACCAACTCTTCGAGGAAATTGAAAATCTCTTCCTTTGTATAATTTTTCAGGGCGATGGCCTCTATCCACCTCATGAAGTAATCAGTTGTTGTGAGAATCCATTTGTGGCCAGCACTGGAGATAGAATTTATCATTCTGACAAAATCCAATCCCCATTGAGCAAAAGGTTCTTCTGTTACAATTGGACTTAAGGGCAAGGAATAATTCTTTCTTTTTCCAATATAGCACTGAGTACATTTCTGCACCAGATGGTACATTTCAAATAACATTGAGGGCCAATAATATCTCACTCACATGATTTTCAAGGAGGTAGTCTTGGTGGAGAAGTGTACACCCTCAGGACTGTTGTGGAATTCTTCAAGAACTCTCTTTGCCTGTGGCCTATCTAAACATCAGAGCAAGACACCATCATAATTTATTTTAAATAAGGTCCCTTCTATTAATACATACCTAGTTCCTTACAGTTGGTAGTATCACCTTTTATGGAATGGAAGGCTAGTCAGGTAGTGCCCCTTTTGCATATATTGTGTTCGATCCACCACCCAAGACTTATCAGACTCAAACTGATTTTAGTAGACTTGATCGATCTCCTTCTCAGCTTCGAAACTTGATTCCTATGCAAGGTACTCACCGAGATCTCTTCCCTGAACTAGCTTAGTTGGTTTGATTTCCATGTCATACTCTAGGATCATGGTGATCCAGTTAGCTCTCTTCTTGGTTATTTATCCTTCGGTAATATATTCCCATACACTAGAATGGTAATTTTATTGGTCAACACCAAGTGTTGGAACATTTTAAGGATTTTAACAATGAAAAAAGCCTACTTTTCCAAAAAATTATTTTTGGTTTCATAAACCTTAAGGGTTCTTGAGTGAAATGCAATAGGATGCTCCCCATTTTTCTCTCCATCCTTCCGAGTGAGCACAAAAGCTATACTATGCTAATCGTTGTATACATAAAGTAGGAAATATTTATAAAAGCCTAGATTAGCCAACATCAGAGCAGTGAAGATAACTACTTTATCTGCTCAAAATCCACTTTACCCTTAGGGGTCCATTTAAACATCAAGTTCTTCTTGAGCATCAACATGATAGGCCTTGTGATTCCCACAAAGTTTGAAATGAACCAACTGACAAAGTTAATCTTCCCTAGGAAAGATTGCAGCCCTTTCTGATTCACCGGTAGGGGAAATTCCATTATAGATCTCATTCATTTGGGATCTATATCAATTCCCTCTTTGGATACTACAAAAACATGTAACTTACCCTAAGGTACTCCGATAAAACATTTTTTGGGATTTAAAGAAATCCTGAACTGTTGACACTTTTGGAAGACTTCTTCTAGATGATCAAAATGATCAACCTTTGACTTTGAAAAGACTGTCAAGTCATCTAGATAAATTAGAATGATTAAATTTATCAATCATTTAAAAGTAATGTCCATTGCTTGCTGAAAGGTTGCACCGACGTTTAAGAGTCTGAAGGGAATTTTTGCATATGTGAACGTTCCCCACTTAGTGGTAAATGTTATTTTATGCGGGTCATCTTCTTTGACATGTACCTGGTTGTACCTTGAGAAAACATCCAACAATGAAAATATTTTTGATTTGGCCACGGTCTGTAGGATCTGCTCCATTGATAACAAGGGGTAATGGTCTTTCAACGAAGCTTTATTAAGATCTCAAAAATATACACAAAGCCTAATGTCACCATTTTTCTTTTGAACCAATACCAGATTGGAAACCTAGGTGGAATGATAAATCGAGTAAATGATTCGAGATTCAATCAATTTGGTGAGCTCTTGTGCCATCAATGCCTCATCCTTTAGATTGATAGGCCTTTGTTTTTGTCGCAATGGCTTGGATCCTTCCACCAAGTCAATGGTATGTTGAATTATGCCAATATCGTATCCTCTAAGATCATCATAGGTCCAAGCTATAACTTCATTGTATCTAGAACACATATCCCTTAGCCTTTCCTTATCTTCCCATGGAACATTCCTTTCAAATTTTATCTTTTTTCCATTTTTGACATCAAAATCCTCATAATCCTTTTCATTCATAGTGAAACTTTGCTTGCTAGCCCTTACATCTTCACAATAAAAAATATTTTTGAGGGAGATTAAGCCTCGAGGGAGCTTATTTCCTTTTAGCTGGATAACCCGCTCTTTGGAAGGTTGGGCTCCTAGTTGTGAATAGTCCAAAACTCCTTCTGAATTTTGGATGAAAGTGGTGATTTGAGTGTCGTCTTCAAACACTTTCTAGTTTTGGTCATTGTCAAGGATTTATGGCCAGATGATGATCTGTACTGCATTCTGCTTTGTTTTCAAATTGAGAATAGGTTCAAAATGTGACTCGATTAAAGCCATCCCATGAGCTACACCATTTTGGGATTGGGGAATGACTTGTACAGTAAAAGCTTCAAAAAATTCAATCAAATCCCATATCCAATATCTATATGGCTTCATCCTTGTATTCTTAGCAACTTCTTTTCTACGGACCTGGCTCACATTAAAATCAGAATCTCCAAATGCCAGCAACCTCTTTGTGCCCATTCACTCAGTGAGAATCAAACCATGGATCAAGGCTTCATATTTTGCATCATTATTAGAGCATGAGAATTAAAAATGATAGGCCTCGAGGGTCTCTGATCCTATCAGAGACAATAATCAGACTCCTGCTCCAGAACTGGCTTTGCATTTAGTGCCATCAAAGTGTAAGGTCCATAGATGGTTATCCGTTGGAACATCATATTCCTCTCAATCCTTCATCAGTTTCTGATAGGTCAGATCATCATCGAAGATCACGTATGCACCCAGAACCATGGTGTGAAAATTTTCAAACTGGCCAGAGTCGATGAACTGGTTAAGGAGGACCTCCTCTTCGGGGATCCAATCACTTGTGTCTTCTTCATCTTCTAGCATCTCTACACAATATCCCTCCTATTTTGAGAAGGAGGTATGTGCTACTTCAAAAGATATGAATTCATTGTCCACAATATGTTCAGGGTGCAAAGACTCGGATAGGATCTTCATCTTTTCCCCATGCTTGGTTCTCAATATCAAATGGGACTAGTTAAGTGCCAAGTACCCTCCAAGCTTTGCAGTGAAATATTTGGAAAGACACATCTTGAAGACTGAGGGAATGTCTATCACCACTACTTCTTGTGAGACTATCTGGCTTGGGCATGAAAAGAGGGTTAAAGACAAATATTTTATTTGACCAACTATCAAAACCTTCTTTCCTTCCAATTGCATGATTCCCTTCTAAAGGGGATCATACTTCAGCATCAAGGCATCAACCACTTGATTTGGCATGACCATTGTACTGGCTCTCGAATCAATCATATTATTATGCAAAATTTAATCTCCCACTGTCAATGTTAAAAAGAAAGGCGTGGGATTTGGCTTGCTTACCTCTTTCTCTTTTACATTGCCCACATCATTTGTATAAGATGCAACTTTCAGAGCTTGAGGGTCCGACGTGGGTCATTTATCTTTACTTTGGTCACACGATAGAGTTTTATCCATCTGCGGTTCTTGTTCCTCTTTTTTCAATGCTTCTTGAAGCAATGTATTTTGTTCATGAATGAATATAACATCCCATAAGGACACATTGGCAGGTGCCTTCTTCAACTGCTTCACCACATTGAGTGCTTTGACTGGTTGAACCTTGGGCTTAAATGATAGAATATCCCTTGGTTTTGGAGGAAAATGATCAGTCGTGAATGGGTTTGACACCCTATCCAACTCCTTTGTGGACAATGGTGGAATTCACTGTTGTTGAGTTGGTTGAGCAATCATTTGTGGAAGCTATTTTTCCTATGGTGGTGGTTGGTGTGGCTGAGGATGGGGTGGAGGTTGTTGCACATACTCTCCCATGAAGCTTCTCTTAGATCTTGTGTTGTAGTTTGATTGAACCTGTGGAGTACTGGTTGTCAGAGCTTCATTTGTGAATATCACATCCTATTCCTCCATCCATGAAAATAACACTTGATCAGGCACAATATCTAGCTCTTGATCTAAGAACATTCCTTGTATTTGCACCCTAAAATGAGAATTTTCCATTTCAGAGGACTCATATCCGTCTGTATTCAGAAGCATGCCTTAGTTTCTTTGATCTGCTATTTTTTGTTGCATATGACTATCGTTGCATTTGAAACACCATGCATTTTCATCTTCTTCCAAGTTATTCTGGCTTGGGATTATCTCTTTGCACTGGTTGTCCTTGACTATCTGCAATGGCATGGTGACCAGAACTATCTGGTTTGCAGATGCCACCTGTTGATCTCCCCAACTCGAGGGTCCTTGGTATGTGTTCTATTGATCGGGTGGCTTTCCTCCCTCATAGGTCTGAGTAGCTTGATTCAAAGGGTCCATTTGCTACCACTTGATGAGAACCAACTCATTAGAAAAGAATTGCATGAGATTCTTCATATCATTGATGTTCACCGCTATAGAGGAAGAACTCAAAGTGCTTGGCTGTGTGGTGGGGTACATGTACATGGATTGTGGTGAACCTGAAACTTTCACTTAAGTAGTGGATGTGTTTGAAGCATCTCCCTCTCAAGGCCCACCAAAAATTTATGCAAATACAAGCATCAGAGGTCATGGTGGAAGCTTCGCCACATAAATTAAACTATTCTCCACACATATAGCCAACTTGTATGCATCGGGTAAGATATTTCCTCCCATAGAAGTTATCATCACCACAATATCCAAATTGAAATCCTTTAGGTAGATCGTAAATTCCATCGCAACTTGAGGTCGAGCAGTCACATGGATCCTCTGCTAGGTTTTATGAAACTTGGTGTTGAAATCGCTCATGACTTCTTGTAGATTTCTTTTGATGGTGATTAATTGATGTAACAACGAGGAGCAATCTCCTTTCTCTGAAAAGTGCTCAAACAAATTTTCTCTGAGTTGATCCCATGAGCTGATAGAACCGGGAGTCAAAGATTGATACCAATCGTGAGCCTTCCCTTTGAAAGAGGCCACCAACAATCTCAAAGCAATTTTTTCCTCCACTATATTATGCACCCTACATACCTCTGCTATGTCTTGGAGGTGTTCAGAAGGGGTTTTGAAGTCCTCGCCAGAGAATTTTACAATAGCCTTGAGGGCATTAGTGGGTATGGAAGGCCAAACATCTGGGGGAGTAGGTGGTTGTAGTGGAATACCACTATCCCAGGTTATGAAATTTATAGGAGCAAGAGGAGGTACATGAGCCAAGGAGAAAATATTCCTATGAATCAATAGACTGGTATTCTTATTTGGAAACTTCAGCCTCCAGGTGGGGTAGATAAAGCTCTAAATTCTAGGCTCTTACTCCTCTTTCTATTACTTCTTATAGGTGATACAAGACCTATAAGTTTTCTTCTCCTAGGTACCGAAGAGGGTAAATGGGAGTACTAGAAATTCCCCTTTGAAGATACTCTTGTTTGGACTCTGGGCATGAAACTTTCAATTTCTGTCTGTGGCCTAATTTTAAGAAAATTTTTGAACTTCTAATCAGACGTTCAGAAAAATTGGGTCCCACTAGACGTGCCAAAAATAGAACTATTGATCATCAAAGCTTGTGCCTATCTGATAGCCTTATGATAAATTCAATGAGTGGGGGACCAATCTGCACCTCACTGAATACCTTTGGGATTTTTATAGAAAGTCGACTCTTCTTTGAGTTTGGGAAATAGGTAAAAAGAAATGTAAACATAAAACATGAAAAGTAGTGATGCGCCAACACTTTTACAACATTTCAAAACTTAAATTCCTTTCTATGAATGACATAATAGACATAGAACACCACAACCCTTCATTGTTGGGAAGAGAAGAAACAATAGAGGCTAGATACAAGCACAATGCAGTCATTCGAATCTACACGTAGGAAGTGTTCGTTAAGGTCCAATCAAGCATAGAAGTTCCAAGAGTTATCAAAAAAAATTCAAAAAGATACATAGTCTCTTCCTCTCAATACAACATAATACGAAGAAACAATAACCTTTTAAGAAAATAGAGAAGTCCACTAACATAATCCAATTTCTATAGGCTATCACTTTATCATATAAGCCTACAACATGGAAATAAAATAATCAAACTATTCAAATTAAGCTAGATGCAGTGATTTATTATGAATGAAAATATAAAGAAGGAAACATTGACATAGGCCATATCTTGCATAGTTTCAAATATTTCTCCCAAATAGTTTTTATTTAGATATCAAGTGAAATTTAATATAGAGGTCGGATTCCAATTTGACAATAGTTTGAGTTAAAATAGATATAACATGCCAGAGTGAAGTAGTGTTCTACAAAATTAAAAAAAATACTTCCTATAAATATGGAAAACTAAAGAATTTTCCAAAAGAGAAAACTTTAGGAACCCTTCTCTTTTGTTGCCACCTCAAATTTATAGCTGGAAGGGGAGAGAAACACCACCTCAACCCAAAAGTAATTATTGCCAGATGTGTGCACCTAATAGCTCACAATTTGATCATAGATCTTTTAATTAGGTCGTGGAAATATTTTCTCATCAACTCTCAACTATTGCATTAATATCACTTAGATATTTGGCAAGATTTCCCTTCATAAATGCTCAGATCGTAGAAAATAGCCTGGAAAAAGTATCGTTGACCAATCATGTGGCTTGGCAACACCGAATCAAATCTTCCTCCTAAAAACCAAAGGAAAGTATGATCCGGAAAAATCCAAAGATAACTCTTTAAAGCATAACTTCTTTGCACCAAATTGATGATATGTCGAGTGGGCGTGTACTCTCAGATTTGTGAAAATAATTTTTGAGAAACTCTTTGCTAAGCTGACACGTGGCTTGACTCTCTTCTGAAAGGAAAGTGATGAAAAATACTCATGCAACCACAACATGGTGCATTGCATGCCTTTCAAAATCAAACCTTCTTTTTTGCACAAATTCTCTCGAAGCCAAAAAGCATAAAACCTAAAATAAAAAGATTAAAGAAAAATTTCCTTCACAATGCCTAACTTTAAAAAACTTAAAAAGGATTTTATTTTTCACAAAAGAACCAATTCTTCTCATGAGAATTTAGATAATACTTCTTCATCTAAGTTAGAAGGATCTTATGGGCTTGGATACAAAATTCTTTCTAGAAATGAATAAATGAAAACACGAAACAAAATGATAAGGATCAAGTAAAGTCAATACCGTACTTTTCTAAACAAGGTTTAGGTTTCCAACCTTTTTCCCCATCTTCATCTCATGCTCCATCATCTACTGTATTTATGATATATTATGGTAAGCTAGCAATATTTTCTTCACAAGAGAAAGAAATGTCTCATACTATTGAGAAATAATATATTTTTCTGAGGCTTCTAAAAGCTCGATTGATTACTCTTCCTCCAAAAACATGAAATAAATTTTATAACAATAACTTATTTTGTGCATATCATCGAGTGCATGGTCATTCTACCAATGAATGTCAGACCTTGAGTAATAAAAAAAACCAACTTAGTGATTGTGGTGCTCTCCTACATGAGGATGCACCTAATCCTTTGAAGCAATAATAACATTTATTCTATGGTGATTTCTCCTCAATATGTTGCATTTGTAGCTTTATGTGTTTTCTCATTACCATTCACGGTGGTACAATCTTAATTGCAACCATATTTTCCATGACAATAACATGATAGTCTCTTGCATGGTTGTCTTTACCTTTTACACTTGGGCAGAAAGGATAACTAATTTTGGATCTATGTATTCCTTTCAAGGATCCCCTCTTCCCATTTTCTTCCTTCACATATCAACATAACAAGTGAGTTGATATTTTAAGGGGGGAATATCCCCTAACCATTTCATAGATGTCTTGTGAGAATTGATTTATTGACATACCCCTTTAGTGGTGGCATTGTTTAAAATTCCCCTTGATGCGTGACTATTGTAGACACATAATATTGACCTAGGCCTGCGAACTTTATTTTTCCATATTTCTTCTCAACATAATTAAAATATTTAATTATGTTCTATAGCCCAAATCCAACTATTAATTAAATAATTCTCAATTATGCAATTAATTCACACCTTTTATTCCTCCTGACTATTTAAATAAATAAATTACATTTATTGTATTTAAATACGTCGCTAATTTCTTATGTATCTCCATAATTTAATTATTATTTGTCCACTATGTCTTCCTGATTATTTAAATAAATAAACTTTATTTATTTATTTAAATACGTCATTAATTACTTATGTCTTTTCATAATTAAATAAATTCTTATAATTTATTTAATTATTATCCACCTTGACTTTTTCCAATTTTAAATAAAATCATTTATTTAAAATTACCCACTTTCTAATTTCCCACCAAGTAAATAATTTAAAATCATTATTTACTGTCACATGGCCCACCACTTTTGAATTAAATTAATTTTTAATTCAAAAGGTCAGATCACCTCTTGGATCAAATAATTTTAAATTTCTATTTTGATTCCCCACTTACCTATTTTTCTATGCCCATTATCTCTTTGTCATATGCATTCTTGTCCATTGATTTGATTTTTCTAAAATCAAATCTCAGCCCTTCATTTCAAATTTTACCCTAATGTTTCCCTAACCCTAATTGATGGTTGTCACATTTAATTTTAGCCTTTGATCTTAGGGTATTTCTCAACTAACAATCCTGGCCATTTATCCAAAATTGGCTTTTTCTATAAAAATCAAATTTTTACCTCATTTTGTCACTTCATACTTCAGACTTCATGCTTGAATCTCTTGAATTCATGAATACTTGATCACTTCATACTTCAGACTTCATGCTTGAACCTCTTGACTTCATGCATACTTGATCACTTCATACTTCATACTTGCATACTTGCAATTGTTGTTGAGTACAATCCTTCAATATTTTCTTAGGTCTTTGTCATAAGTCAATAGATGCTCATCCAAATCTGAGGGAAAACATTATTTTGCAGAAAATGGAGAAGGGAAATGAAGGTCAATCATGGAGGGCATGAAGGCTACTTGGTGAAATCTTCCTTTATTTTATGCTATTTTACTCCATTGTACTTCATTGTTTAGCTAGGGTTTTGCTTATGCAATTTTTTTCATGGTAACTTGAATTTTTCCTTAGTTACATTGGTGAACACGATGCCAAAAACACTTTTTTGTAGGTATAGGTACAAAAATTTCTAAGCTACATTTGCATAAACAAAACTTTCTAAGCTGCATTTGATGCATCAAGACACATTTGCATTCGGGAATTACGCATCTGTAGTACCAAGCCACATTTGACATCACAAATGACACTTTTGATTTGTTGCACCACCTTTGCTAGCCCGAATTACACATCTATTTTTGCAACACATTTGATAGGTTGAACAACACATTTTCTTGTTGTAGGTATACTTTCAGTTTTTGAGAATATTTTCTAGATTTCTCTTGTTAGTTTCATTAAGCCAGGGATTTTTTGTTACTGATTTATTGTTTGCAACATGTGGCAAGTCGGAAGGAGATACTAACCCTTGTTTATTGATGATTTTATAATTTTTTTTCAATCCTAAAGAAAGAAAGAAAGAAACAATCCCAACTACAAATTGCATTCACATTTCATGGCTTAAAATGAACATGCATTCACTCATGGGATTAAAATGAACACAACTTGCATTGAAACTCATCAAGCTTAAAATTTACTTGCATTCTCATAGCATTGGCTTAAAAATAATTTTCCTTGTCTCATAATAAGCGTGGGTTAAAATGAATGAGTGTTTGATATGTCTTGTGGTGTAGTGATAACTCCTTAGTGTGTATGAAATTCTCTTGTGCCTTTTTGCGATCTTCAAAAACAAAAAATCTTAGGGTTGTTGCTTGGCCACCCACATATTTCAATTTGGGCACTAAAATGAACAATCTTGTGAGTTTGGATTGAATTTTTTGTGTATGCAATCTCCTCGTGCCTTAGTGCGAACTTGGATGACCAGAAAAAAGTTTTCAACTCACTTTTCTTTAACCTTAGAGGGGCTTGCCTCGAAAGAGGGAACAAACCCAACTAGTTTTTCGCTTGGGTCGATATATAAAAGGATGAGACTAAACTGTCAAGTCCTCATGGTATGTAGGCCTTAGCCGTGTAGTTCCATTCGAAGCTAGGTACCTACCTTTTATTTTAAAGGTATAAGAGCCCCTAGTAGAGTGATTAAAACCTTAAGTGGCTTGCTAGATGCTCATGAGGTGCCATGTCCCCAAGTATTCACTAGAACCCTCTTGTTTAGTTTTCCAAAATCCTTTCTTTTTGTTGGTGCAACAATGGTCATTACCAAGCCATCCCACATTCTCACAATTCTTAGTAGAGATGAAGAGTTTTTCATGGGAGATTCATGAGAAATTGAAGCTTGGTTGACCCAGGAAGTGAGTGCCATGTAAGGGGGAGCTAGTGTGGACAAGCTTCTAAGTCATCCACTAAGAATAAGTGTGGATGGTTTATCCAAGTGAGAATCTAATGAATATAGTCCTTTCCATCCATAGGATTGTGCTTGTTTCCAAAAACTCAAGACAAAATCATGTGTTTTCCAAGTGTTTTCTGAAACAATAAACACATTGGACACCTTTTACAAATCTAGAAACCACAATCAAGCTGAAACAACTTCACAAATCTGCCAAAATTCCAAGAAAACCAGATTATGTTCAAACTAAAATACAATTGAGCCTCTATAAACCACATCTGACTAGTCTACAACACATTTTCTATCTCAAACAACACATTTGACATAGTGAACCATAGTCACCATTTTAAATGACACATTTGTTAATCCTACAACACAGTCGCTACCTAGAACAATACATTTGAGCACTGCAATGCATTTGCTACCTAAAACGACACATTTTCCTATCATTTAGGAAAACCAGTGTCACTGTCCAAATCTGAAACCAAACATTGTGAATCTGTTTCTAAACATCCTTCCTCAGTGGTCTCTGTTCAAAAACTAGAGATGGATTTTCTTAAATCACCCATCTTTGCACCTTTTAGTTTGCATTTAGCTTTTACCATAGGTTCACCATTGCAATTTTTAGTTGCATCTCTACCTCCACAACTATTTTCAGCATAGACCAACTCTTAGGTCCTCATTTTGCAGACTTTAGAATAGGAAAACTTCCCATACTTTGTGAAACCTTTTCCTTCAAAAGTAGATTGTCATTGTACTAAGCCAAAATCACTCCTTTAGTCTTTGTCCTTTTATGTGAGATATTTCCAGCTCATAAGTCTAGTTTGGTAGCCTCACCTTGTCAGTTTTTCATTTCACTTAGTCCTACAAAAAATCCTTTGATAATCAAAATTGAGACATTGACCAAACTTTGAATGGTTAGTAAACCTTTCCTAAAAGTCTACCAAAATTGATTACACCTTAGAGTTTCCGTATACCTTGCATTTTGCATAGCATACCTTAAAACACTTTAGTCTTCCACCATTCATTTTAGTCTTCATTATCACTTTGCATTTGACATTCCCTTTAGACAAAATTGTCACTATTGCACTCCTTATTCCAAAAATTCAAAAAAACATAGCATCATATCATTCCCATTCATAGATCCAATTATCTTTCATCCTTCCTCATTTGAGCAAATATTATATGGTTGAGACTAGGCTACAAAGAAAGAGAAGGAAAATGGACCCTTTTGGATAAAGCAACAACTCTTATAAATTTCCTAATGACATGAACTTAAACACAGATATGGGAACATCTTTCATCAAACCCTTTACTGACATGAACATTGCATCTTCCTCACACAACCCCTTTGAACAATTTATACGAAGAGATGAAAATAGACAAGTGTTCATGGAAGATGTAGAAGCTACTTCCCAAAACCCCTAAGTGGATTCCTTTGTAAAAGAAATACTCAAACAAGATTTAGAATGATATCCAGCCATGCTTCTACACCAAGGGACTAAATTTCCACAAGGATTCGATATTAATACCTTGAGAGTAGCTTCTCTTGATCTTACTACACAAACTAGTCAATCCCAATCAACACCACAACATAATGCTAACAATACCTCCATTAGTGCCACCACACAAAAAACCATGAACACCATTAATGCTACTTCCATTGGAGCCACCACTCAAAATAAAACCAACACAGTCAACACAACATCTATTGTGGGAAAATCAACCATAGCACACACCATATCACAATCAGTCCCACAAATATCAACAATCCCGTCATAAACTATTGGAGCTACATTTGGGTCTTCAACTAATACAATGGGAACAAATTCATCAAAGCTTTTATTTGGAGCTTCATCCAGTACTATGGGAATGACATCATCAAAACTTTTACTTGGGTCCTCAACTAATGCCATGGGAACAAAATCATCAAACCCCTTTGGGAGGAACAAAAGCTGAGTTATCATTCAAGGAACTGAACCCAATGTCCATACCTCATCACAATTCAATACCAAAACTAAGGTTCTCCAAAGGAAAAAAACAAATATACCACATGGCCACATTTACCAATTTGGACAAGGAAACCAAGTAACCCAACACATGACTCCACTTGTTCATCAAAACATTCAAGGGAAACAAATTCCACAAATACAATCTAACACTGTTGGAACACACATTCCCACATGTGCATCTCAAATCCATAGACAACAACATGTTCCCATTCAAAATTATCAATACCAACAAATTCCAACCCAAAATGCATCATACGTTCCACACCAATACATCTCAAATCAGAACATACCATCACAACAAATGGGAGCTCATGAGACACCCATTCCTAACATGTGTAATGCCACAAACAACCCTAAAGTAGATGCACTGATGACTCAACTTGTAGCCTTGCAAAAAAAAGTGGAGGACATGCAATTGTCCAACAAGAAGACACACACATCTTATGATTTATGTCCATACCCCTTTGACATGAGATTACACAAGCCACCATTCCCTCCAAGATATGTGGTAGCCAAATTCTCCAAATAAAAAGGCAAGACTAATCCCATTGAGCACATAAAGGAATTTATGACCAATTGCATGGATGTTACATACAAACATACCTATTTGATGAGACTCTTTCCTAGAAGTCTCATGGGTCTTGCACTTGATTGGTTCACTCTCTTTCCCAAAGGGATAAAGTCATGGAGTGATCTTGCTAACAAATTTATAGAAAATTATGCCGACAACATTGACACTGACATTACCATTTCCACATTATGTAAAATGACCCAAGAAGACTCTGGAAAAACATTCATTCCTTTTTTCCAAAGATGGTGGGGTTTTGAAAGTTGATGTCCTATTGAAATACCAAAAAAAGAGAAAGTGAAACATGTTTGTTCAAAACCTTGTTGGCCCATTTAGATACAACTTACAAGTCCATTGTTGCACCACTTTCACAGACCTTGTAGAAAAAGGAGTTCAACTTGAAAAATCTCTTAGTGTAAAAGGAGAACTCAAATATGCCAGCAACAACACAAACCCAAACCCATCTAATGATAAAAAAAAATATTGGGTCAAGAACAAACATATCAACAATGATGGAATTGTTGATGCTAAAGCGGTAAACACGACAGGTCCTACCATCACGATCAAAGGATCTCAACCCCAAAATCCTCCTTTGATTGCACCAACGCCTACAACAAACACCATACAAAACAATCAAGACCAAAGGCAACCACAATAAACCAGACAATTTCCCAAAAGATGCACATATACCCCCTTGGGAAAACCCATTGAAGTTGTCCTTAAGAAACTCATCCAAAACAATGTCATAACATTGCAAGACCCTAAACCATATGACCCAGGGTAGTTCAAACCATAATGGTGGGATGATAATGCCTTTTGTGATTATCATCGTATAAAAGGGCATAAAAATTCTTCCTATAAAAAATTGAGAAATCTCGTATGGGACCTTATTGAAAGCCATGCTATTGAGATAGATGGTCGATAATTTTATTCAAACTCAAACCACACCATTCACAAAAATACACTGCAAGATCATGGTTCAGGTAACCCCTCTTCATTAGGTCCAAAGACTAACAATCAAGACAATTACACTTGTGCTGCTTTTGACTACTTAGATGGATCTATAATTAATCACCTCTAAGCTACCGATGAACATGTTAATACTATTACCATTAGAAGAGCTCTAGAGTGTAATGTCACCACCCATCAAGGTAAGGTCACAATACCTGGTCCTCCTGCTAGACAACAAAAGATCACAATACTCGGTCCCTCTGCCAAATGGTCACAACCCAAAGGACAATTCAATCTTATTAACCAATTGGGTAAAAAACCCACTCAAATCTCCATACTTGAGCTACTACGCATCTTGCCTACACATAAGGCCATTCTTGATAAATGTTAAAGGAGTCTTCCGTACCTACCGAAATTGATGTCAACCACTTTGAAGCCATGGTTGGTTATTTATGCACTTCCCATCATGTCACCTTCTTGGGCCAAGACTATTCCTCACCTAAACCATCTCACAACGATGCACTACATATTGAAGTCTTCATCCATAAACACAAGGTCAGACGGATCTTAGTAGATAGCAGAGCAAGATTGAATATATGCTCTCTAAAATTGGTCAAGGATCTAAGCTTCTTTGATACGTGTGTGGATGCCACCAAAAGCATAGTCATAAAGGCACATGATGATGAGGAATGCTCCTCCAAGGGCATTGTTACTCTTCTTATTCATGTGGGGCCAGTAATCATAGATACCACATGTCAAGTTGTGGATCTTGAATTACCTTAAAACATCTTACTTGGTTGACCTTGGATCCATGCCTTAAAGGTTGTACCATCCACTTACCACCAATGCTTGAAGTTTCCATTCGATGGAACCAAAATTATCATACTTGGTGACTTGGAGATCTTTTAGTATTGCAACTTGAGGGGTATTTCTGAACAAGTGCCTATAAATCATGACTCTTCGACATATAATTCTTCCAAATACATCAATCCATCCACACTTTCCAAACTATCCATGTTCACTCCTTTGACTTCCATCATACCATCCACTTCCAGTACTCCCAGTGTTGACTTGAACGTCAAGATCCAGGATGAAGGTTGTGGTACATACAAGTTACACTGCCTACTATATCACTTCAATACCCAAGTCTCTAAAATATTATGGTAGGCCTTGTTTCAGACTAGAGCCCAAAGTGATCTTTAAGGTTCCTCCTACAATGACTCTCACCAAATGGGGAGATATGAATGAAGAAGATATTGAGGATATTTTGGCCTAGATTTACAAAGACACAAAAGACCTTCCTTCGCTACTAGTACAATAGTATGGCAAAGGCTATGAGATAATGAAAGCAAAAGGCTATGATGGAACTAGTGGCCTTGGTATGAAAAAGACTTGAAGAAGAGAACCCATAATTCCTTCTATAAGACCAAAGAATCTAGGGTTAGGGTTTGAGCCAATCAATATTGACAGTCCACATACCCATGTACTTTCGGGTGAGTGCGTAAGTGCTTCTGAAAGTGTCAAGATAGATGATGAATCCTATACCAAAAATGACTCACATGAGTGGGAATTTGGTTCCCGAAGATCCTTTAGTGACTACGAGCTTGATGAAATGTTTCAAGAACTAGGCGAGCCTTCCTTCAACGAAGAATTCTGTAAAAAGTTTAACGTTTCACCTTCTACTAACCCTCCTAAAGTCCCTTTGAAAAGATAAGACCGGTACAAATCTTTTGGCCTCATGATGATGAAAAACCTAAACTGCCATCTGAACCTATTTTCCATGAATCCAATTTTCCTGAGTCTGACCCCTATTTGGACCAGGAATCCAATTTTCCTACGTTTGTCCCCTATTTTGATCACGAGTCCAATTTTATTGAGTCTAATGAAGATGACTACTGGATGGAATCCTCTTGGGACTTTGAGGACACTTCTGTCTTTACCCTTTCAGCCTCTTTTTGCATGATTTCAACATCCTCTCCACCTTTTACTAATATTGATGATGGAATTTCCCTTGTATACCCACAACTCGTTGATTGGGACCAATAGGACTCACCTATTATGGACATTTTTTAGAATGATGAAGCTATTATCAAATTCATGGGACTCTATGAAGGAATACTAAGTGGGGACCATAAAGCTATATTCGCTATAGATCTTGATTCTATGGCATACTTCGGGGAGACAATTCAGTCCTCTAGTCACAAAAGCAAAAATAAAACAAAAAAAGAAATGTCTTTAGGTGAAAACCGCAAGGCACCTTCTGATGATACAAAAGTAAAAATAAAGGATGTATCTGAGGGTGAAAACCTCTCTGAGGCTCCCAAGGATGGAGGATCGGGATTTCTTCCCGTGACACAAGAGAAATCAGCCATGCTCATTGAGGATACTATAGAGTTCAATGTAGCCACACCTAAAAATACCAAGACAATCCTCTTTGTAGCCTCTTTGACAAAAGAGGAAAAGTCTAAGTTCATAGAATTCTTTACAAAATGAAAGATCAACTTCGCATGGTCCTAGCATGGTCCTATTATGATATCCTAGGATTAGATCTAGCATTAGTCCTACACCATTTTCTATTTCTTTTAGAGGCTAAACTTGCCAAAAAAAAGCTACGAAAGATGCATCTGCAAATTGCCTTGCTTGTCAAAGTTGAACTCAAGAAGTTACTAGATGGAGGATTCATAAGATCAATAGATTATGCAGAATGGATTTCCAATCTAGTACCTGTCACGAAACCAAATGGGAAAATATGCATATGTATTGATTTTCGGGATTTAAACAAGGCATGTCCAAAAGAAGATTTTCCGCTTCCAAACATAGACATCATTGTGGATCTTACTACAAGATACAAGATGATGTCCCTCATGGATGGTTTCTTGGGATACAATCAGATTTGTATTGCCCCAGAAGATCGACACAAGACAACATTCACTTGGCCCTAGGGTACATACTGTTGGAACGTTATGCCTTTTGGCCTAAATAATGCAGGTGGTACATATCAACGAGCCATGACCATAATATTTCATGATCTCATGCATACTTTTAATGGAAGGTTACATTGACGAACTCTTAGAAAAGTCCTTAACACACAAAAACCACCTAAAAGTTCTGGATAAAATATTTAAAAGGCTAGAAGAGTACAAAGTTCGTTTGAACCCTAAGAAGTGCGTTTTCGGTATGACTTTAGGAAATTTTTTGGGGTACATAGTTTCTTGTCGAGGCATTAAAGTTGATCCCACTAAAGTGAAAGAAATCCTAGACATGCCTCCTCCAAAGGGAATTAGTAAGCTTAGAACATTAGAAGGAAGAATTCAGTCCATCAGATGCTTCATTGCATAGTTAGCTGACAAATGTCAACCTTTCCAATATCTATTGCGCAAGGGAATCCCCTTTGTGTGGACTGACAAATGTCAAACCACTTTTGAAGAAATCAAGAATTATCTTCTAACACCACCAATTTTAATGCCACCCATTGATGGAAAACCTCTGATCCTATACATTTTTGCAACCACTTCCGCAATGGGGCATTACTTGCACAAAATGACCACGAAGAGAAAGAAAGAGCCATATACTATATTGGTCACACCTTGGTTGGGTAGAAACTCAACTACACCTCCATTGAACGTGCTTGTCTCACGGTGGTATTTGTAGCTCAAAAGTTGAGACATCATATCCTGAATCATAAGACACAATTAGTGGCAAAGATAGATCCGTTGAAGTATCTTTCCAGTCGTGTAGCATTGACATGATAGTTAGCCAAGTGGGTAATGATCCTTATTGAGTATGAAATACAATACATGGAACACAAGGAAATAAAAGGATAGGTTATCATAGATCAAATCGCTGATGCACCCATCCAAGGTGATCACCCTTTGGTAGCTGACTTCCTAGATGAATCTATCTTCCATGTAGGCCCTAAGTTACCTTGGAAACTGTATTTTGATGGGTCACATACATGTCATGGATTAGAGGTGGGCATATTCTTCATCACACCACAAGGAGATTCTATTTCAAAGTCATTTTGAATCACCTTCCCTTGAACTAATAATGTAGCTAAATATGAAGCCTTGGTAACATGACTTTGAATGGCCATCAAATGGAAAATCAAGACATTGCTGGTCTTTGGAGACTCTCAGTTAGTTATCAACCAAGTCAACCATGAGTATGACACCAAGGATGAAAATATGATGCCCTATAAATGCATGGTGGACAGTTTCATAACATATTTCCATGTGATCACTTTTGGGAAAATTCCCAAGACACATAACAAGGCAACAGATGCTATGGCAACAATTGGATCACTCTTATATATTCCTAGTAATGTGCCACGATTCAAGTTCTTAGTTGAACAGATTTTGGTTCCTGCTTGTGATATTCCATAATTAGAAATGGTTTATGAGCTTTTTGGTCCCAATTCCCCTTGGTACCAGGACATATATGATTACCTACACTCCCAAACCCTCCCACTAAACCTTTCCAACAATGAACAGAAGTCCTTTATCCGCAAAGCCTCCCACTACACCATCATCAGTGACACCCTATACTGAGGCAACTTTGAAAATACCCTTCTTCGATGTCTCGACACAGATGAAGCACAAACAACCTTGCATGAGGTACATGAGGGTATATGTGAATCTCATTCGAGTGGCCCAACCTTAGCTAAGAAAGTTATGAGACTTGGGTATTACTGGCTGAGCATGGAAAAGGATGCCCTTTAGTTTGTGAGAACATGTCATCAATGTCAGGTACACATTGATCTTATTCATGTGCTCGCACAAGAGATTTGATCGATCACTTCTCCATGGCCCTTCGCTCAATGGGGACTTGATCTCATGGGTAAAATATATCCCACCTCATCTAATGGCCATAAATTCATTATTACTGCTATTGAATATTTCACCAAATGGATAAAATCCATTCCCCTTACCTATATAACCGACAAGAAGATTTCTAAGTTTATCCTCAACTACATCATTTGCCGGTATGGTGTTCCCCAATCCATCATCATAGACAGCGACCGTACCTTCAAAAATTAGGATGTTCATGAGCTTTGTGAATGCTTCCACATTCAACACCCTTTATCCATGCCCTATTACCTACAAGGTAACAGTCGAGATGAGGCATCCAATAAGAAAATTATCAAAATTATCAAGAATACTGTAATGACGCTGGCCATGACTGACATCTCCAACTGAATCCTGCCCTATGGGCTTACTAGACTAGCATCTACATGCCTACTAGCACCACCCCATTTTCTTTGGTCTTCGGATCCGAAGCCATCCTTCCCATTGATGTCAAAATCCCCTCTTTATGGATCTCTCTGAAGGGATTGATTGATGATGAAGAATACCGTTAGTCTACATTTCATGAATTGGAATTGTTAGAAGAACGTAGAAAAAATGCCTTAACACACTTATAGGAATATCGTAATCATCTTTTTCAAAGCTACAACAAAAAGGTCATGGTCAAAAAGTTTGACATTGGCGACTTGGTCTTACTGCAAAATCCAAAGAATCAAGCTAATCGAGAGAAACCTGGCAATTTTGAGCCTAATTGGCTGGTTCCATACATCATCACTACCGTATTTGGTTCTAGCACTTACCAGTTAGCTACTCTAGATGGGGAACAATTGATAAAACCTATCAATATTTTGCATCTCCATAAATTCTACACATAGCATCAGAGAGCTTGGCTAAAAACCACAAAAATACAAAAAAAATGAAAAATATTAAAAAATTGTCACCTTGATGAAAACTTGGCAAATAGGTGTCTTAGTGAAACTAAAAAAATCAGAAAACATCAAAAATAGTAAAGAGAAATAATTTGTCCAATAGTGAAAACTACTTTGGATAAGTACCATGGTGAAAACCTGGAAAATAGGCACCATGTGTAGTCGGTCTTTGTTTCACCATCTACTATCATTTCATCTACCTTCATCCATAATAAATGATCAACATTCCATCTGTCATAAAACCCTATTTCTTGCCATGGCTAAAAATGGTTGACATCAGGCCTCACGCGTCACCAACGTTTCGTCCCTTTTCGTCTTGCCCATCTTGGCTAGTCCTAACCTGACTGGGGGAAATACCTTTATTACTTGATTGTAGTGGATCTCACACATGGTCTTGCAAATTGCAAAAAATACTGAAAAAATCCATAAAAATCGTAAAAAGTCCTGAAAAAATCCATAAAAATTGTAAAAAGTCCTAAAAAAAATCCAAAAAGTCTTGAAGAAAATACCTAAAAATTGTAAAATGTCCTGAAAAAAGTCATAAAAATCAGAAAATGTCTTGAGAAAAGACAAAAAAAATCAAATATCCAAAAAAATCAAAACATGTCAAAATCACAAAAACATCCATATAATTTTAAAAAATCTCAAAAACAGAGTCAAGTCCATCGTGTTAGTTGTGTCATTCTTTGTCACTATCAAACTACGTTGTCTCTATGCATTTTCTATGTAGACAAGGTTCATCTTTGAGCCCCTGAGACATTAGGTCGGTCCTTTTAGGTTTTTTGAAATAAAATCATGACTCAATCTTTGGTCAATAAGATAAAGTCATTGGTCGTGTCGAACTACGAGGTCTCTGAGTGTATTAAGTAGGAAAGGCCATCAATCAATGAGTCCCTGAGGCTGCACTAGGTCAGTCCTTTAGGGTTCATCACATTCACTCTCACACATGTCAGATATCTTCAAATAAACCAAAATCATTTTTCTCAATCTTGGCAGTCAAAGTCAATTCTCCTTTTCTTGCAAATGTTCTAAGTCAGGAAACTCTTGAACAACCTTTGACAATCATTTAATTGACATTTCAACTAAATTAGAATGTCAACACTGGCAGGCAGTCAACTTGGTCATCTAGTCAACTTTGGTCGAACTCTGTCATTACAAGTCAACCTGTCAACTCTTGGTTACTCTTTGGATACGTCTTTTAGAAGAGCAACTCTTGTCATTTGTTTATGCTTTAGGATATGTGTTTCCGGAGCATCGACACTGTCATCTAGAATTTTGAGCGATTCTCTTGACATTTGAGGATTGATCCTCTCAACATCAACATCATTTAGGATGTGTCTTTCTTGAATTTGGCATTACTTGGCATCTGTCACACACAAACCTAGACTTTGTCAAACTTGACATCTTGACTTGAAAACATTTGACATTTGAACATACTTGGGAAACACTTTGGAAAACATTGACTTTAATGTTGGCTTTTTCATTTGATTTTTCATCATGCTACTAGTTCCTTGAGGATGTCCTGGCATCAAGATTTAGAGGAGCAATGACATATCATGGTGATTATCTTGTCTCTTCGGACTGTCATGTTAGTAGTTCCTTGAGGATGTCTTGCATAGGATTTAGAGGAGCAATGATGTTTCATGGCTTGTCTTTCTTGTTTGTGGTTGGTTGTGACAAAAAGACTAGGGCAATGAAGTTCCTCGTATGAGTCATGATCATCCTTGTCTACGAATGATTGTTCTATGTGATAGTGCGACCTTGCACACCATTGATCTATGACATATCATGGTGTTTGTTGGCCATTACAATAATCCGCCCAATGATGATTAAAGCAACACCTATTAGTACTTTGGAAATATATTGAAGGATTATTTCTCCACACTAACATCCATCCCCTCACATCTGATGATCTCTCTTCTTCTTCCATCCTCTGATGATATCTTATGACATATTAAAAATATTATTGCATACACGCTCATAAAAGCCATTTTGCATTGACATTCACATCAACCCATTTCCACATTTCTATTTTCATCTTTACATTTACATAAATCCATTGCACATTTACATAAATCTATTTACATATTTACATTTGCATCATGAGCATAAATATATCATTTACATCAATCCATTTTCCTTAACATAACATATAGGTACATTAGACATACATCATCCACATCATTAATGCATAGAAATTCAGGATCATAAAATAAAACATCATATGTCACATAATCCATAAACAGTTTTACATCAATGCATCCATAATCGTAAACATGACATCCATTAGAATTAAAACATTATGCATATAATGAACATAATCATCATCATCATCATAAAGTAACTATCACATATAAAGTAACACCATTATTAGCACATTTCATCATAGATGATCATCATAAATGCATGCATCCCATAAAATAAAATACATCATCATAAGAATCATCACATACATCACATCATAGGAACATAATAAAATCATAATGCATGACAACATAAAACATAGCATATAATCCACACAAAAACCACATCATATATATAATCTCAAAATCATGTCACAGGATAGAGTCTCGAGGAACCCAAAAAATAGAGCTTGCAGGCTCAATAGTCAATATATAAATGTGTCTCAAACATAAAATACAAACATAAAATGATATTTCCTAGCCAATTCTCTCCTCATCCCCTTGAGGTGAGGAATGAGGTGACTGATGCTCTCTCACAAACTCTGATGCTATATGCTAGGACCCGATAGGCTAGCTCTGTGAGGATCTTGGAATTGTGACCCATGGCTAGCTATGATGAGACCTGTGTTCTAATGATGATGATATATGACTATGGCTAGAACTATGCTCTGATAAATACCTGTGACTGTGTGAGGAACTGTGTCCTAAAGACTGCTCAGATGAGGTGGATACCCTAACACTGTTGTGGCTTTGGCTACTATGGGTCCTACTATTGCCACTACCTGTCCCACTATGAGATTGTGTAAGGCTAGGATATCGCTGCTCTGCTGGCACTGCCCTCTCATATAGCATCCTGTACCATGCCTGACTAAAACTCACCCTCACTAGCTCTCTCACCATATCTCCCATTGGCCTAGAACATAGCTACGCAAAATTTGAACACAAAATTTGTGCCTCCTACTACCTCACCACTGCATGGTCCAACCCCATCCGGGTCACCTTTAGCTGGCCCTCTAATGTCCTAATATGAGCGAGGGCCTCGTCCAACCTGCTCTGCATATCTGCTAGTTGCTGGTCCACTATAGCATATTATGGAAATGGTGTTCCCCTCATCATTGTATCCTCCTCACCCTCCACCATTTTCTCTCTAATCCACCTCTCCTCATCATCTATTTCCTTCTCTCCACCAATATCTATATCATCCTCCCCCCCACTGACATCCAAAATCTCCTCTCCTATGACTACCTTCTCCCTAGCCATCTCCACCTCTACCTCCATCGAACGAGGTCCCTTTGTCTACTCTGTTGGCTACTCTACCTCTTCCCTGACCTCCCCATGATGGCCCTCCTCTTGATGAACCTACTCTTGTTGACCCTCCTCCCTCTACTCCTCCTCTCCCTCCTCATGGATGGGTGATAGGGGTGCCCACTTGACTCAATGTCGTACTCTCCTCCCCTGTCTCTGACCTCTCCCACCACCCCCTCCATCTCCCCAATCTCCTCCATCACCATCACCATCTCCCCTACTTGCATCTCTTCCTCTCCCCTTGCCACCATCTGTTCCTCCTCACCCTCCTCAGCGAACCCATGGTACCACTACCCGTTGATCAACCAACGTTGGCTAATTTGGATCTGTCAATGGAAGTGGCCTATGAGTCTGCCATGATGCATCATAATCTGGCTTGGTCCCCACATCTATTAGACCCCCACTCCATCCCCACTATTGTGCTACCAACTTGTCAATCTACTACTCAACCATTGTAATTGCTATGGGTGGTCCCCACATTGTCTCTCATGAGGATTTGGCATACTTAGTAGTGCCTACAAGAACATCCTGTTGCTCCCCAAACTTTATCAGTACCCATTGGGGCAAGTACATCTCTATGATTAGCTGAGACTGCACTATCTAACCAATCAAATATCTAAAATGTTTGCAAAATGAAAGGTGCTCCTCCTCTCCCAACCACTATCCACGGTCCCTATATGGCCTCCACAAAACCCTGCTAGAGTATCAATGGCATGACACTAGTATCCTGTATCTCCCACACAAGTCTATGTCACTGAGCTTGCATATAGATAGACATATGGCATCCCGTCGACTAGCTATCTCTGTAGTGGTGGCCGAAATATGGGAATATGCTCCCATGCCCAGATCATCAGAAGAGTAGTGCCACAACTAATACTGCTTGCCTCCTTATATGCAACATCAAGTAGCTGATGATATAATATGCCTAACAAGCATGACCCCCAAGCAAATACTGTCCTATTCTGCCTCACCTTGACAAGTACATCACCCCATCCAATAGGGAAACCATGACTGCAACGATCTAGAATCAAAACCCCAACAATCAAAGTGCACAACATAGCATCCCATCTGCTGCAATGATCGGCCATAAACTCCTAGATAAACTCATAACTGTGAATCCTCACCTGAGATACATCCTCATGCTCATAATACTTTGTAATGGCCTATAACCCCTGTCACAGATCGTAGACTACACGCTCTCCTCTGATAGGAATACACAAGATCCTGTACACATCCTCAAGTGTAACTATGGTCTCTCTCGTCGGCAAATGAAACGAGTAGGTCTCAGAGTGCCATCTCTCTACAAGTGCTATCAATAGGCCCCTATTTTCTTGGATAATGGGAATATAGGCCACATGAAATAGTCCTAACCACATCAATCACCTCTGCTTTCCCTGTCTCAGCTGATCTCTGAATGCTTATGTCACCGATTGAAACTCTCGAGTGTAGATGGGCAGTAATTGTTTTTGCATACATAGAAATGAAGGTTAGCACATCATTGAAAATCATCATTATCATCTATCTAATAAAAAATTCATAAGAAATTGAGTCTAAACTAAGTCAACCCTAGCTAAATTCAATTATATCGTTCTTCCTTTCACTTGTGTCGTGCTAATCAAATGCGTCACCTCACCCTACATATGCATCGCGCCAAGGTGATTGCGTCGTTTCACTCCGCAGATGCATTAATTTAATGCACTTGCATTGATTCCCCTTGCAGCTGTGCCACTTTAAGGTGGTTGCATTGCATCATCTTGTGTTTGCGTTGCAGTATGGTGATTGCATCACATGACTTGGCACATGCATTGCACTTTGGTGATTACGTCGCACCGGCTCGCATTTGTGCCGTTTTAAACCTAACCCTAGCCTACCCTTCACACTTGCATTGCAATGCATAAAATCCATGCAACACGATGAAATTTGTGGTTTTCATGAATGCAGATGCGTTGCAACAAATCTGCTACCCTAACTTTGATGCCCTAAAAAACATGCAAAATGAGAATATAACAAAGTGGGTATAGGGTACTTACCGGTGGGTCCATGCCCTTTGGCCATCTGTAGGTGCATACTCAGTATCCATGATGATCTGCCTTCAGAATCACCATCTTCACGCAATGTACTCTCGCTTTGAGCTTTGAATCTCTAAAAGGAAAAAGTGAAAATGAATTACCTTTTTACCCAAATCAAGGCTATTTATAGGGTGAAAATTGGGGTTTTCTTGAAGGGTTATTATTGGATGCACATTTGACCATGTTTCATCGACCTTTTGGCTACCTTAAAATCATTGAAACTTGAAACCAACTGTGGCATTATTTTTCTGGTCATCAAATTGACTTATCCGGACACTTTCCAAAAAAATTCAGCACCAGGCCAAAATTCGGAAATTTTCCCGAGGGGGCATAGACATTTCGTACCTTTGCTGGGGCATATTCTGAATTGATTTTTCTTTGTCACAATGTGATAAATTGCATTATGACAAAGAGGGAAAAATGTAGACACATAAAATTGACCCAGGCCTACAAACTTTATTTTTCCATATTTCTTCTCAACATAATTAAAATATTTAATTATGTCCTATAGCCCAAATTCGACTATTAATTAAATAATTCTCAATTATGTAATTAATTCACACCTTTTATTCCTCCCGACTATTTAAATAAATAAATTATATTTATTGTATTTAAATACATTGCTAATTTCTTATGTCTCTCAATTATTAAATAAATTCCTAAATTTATTTAATTATTATTTGTCCACTATGTCTTCCTGATTATTTAAATAAACAAACTTTATTTATTTATTTAAATACGTCATTAATTCCTTATGTCTTCTGATAATAAATAAATTCTTATATTTTATTTAATTATTATCCACCTTGGCTTTTTCTAATTTTAAATAAAATCATTTATTTAAAATTACCCACTTTCTAATTTCTCACCAAGTAAATAATTTAAAATCATTATTTACTGTCACATGGCCCCACCACTTTTGAATTAAACTGATTTTTAATTCAAAAGGTCAACTCACCTTTTGGATCAAATAATTTTAAATTTCTATTTTGATTCCCCACTTACCTATTTTTTTGTGCCCATTATCTCTTTGTCACATGCATTCTTGTCCATTGATTTAAAATTTTTAAAATCAAATCTCAACTCTTCATTTCAAATTTTACCCTAATGTTTCCCTAACCCTAATTGATGGTTGTCACATTTAATTTCAGCCTTTGATCTTAGGGAATTTATCAACTGACAATCTTGGCCATTCATCCAAAATTGGATTTTCTATAAAAAGGTAATTTTGACCTCATTTTGTTACTTCATACTTTAGACTTCATGCTTTAATCTTTTGAATTCATACATACTTGATCACTTCATACTTTAGACTTCATGCTTGAACCTCTTGACTTCATGCATACTTGATCACTTCATACTTCATACTTGCATACTTGCAATTTTTGTTGAGTACAATCCTTCAATATTTGCTTAGGTCTTTGTCATAAGTCAATAGTTGCTCATCAAAATATGAGGGAAAAAATTATTTTGCAGCAAATGGAGAAGGGAAATGAAGGTCAATCATGGAGGGCATGAAGGCTTCTTGGTGAAATCTTCCATTTTTTTATGCTATTTTACTCCATTGTACTTCATTATTTAGATAGGGTTTTGTTTATGCATTTGTTTTCATGCTAACATAAAATTTTCCCTTAGTTACAACTATCAATTTGTCCCCTATTCAATATTAAGTATTTCTTCGTCCCCCATTACGTTAAACTTTATGCACCGCCTAAGGTGATTTTTATGTGCTTCCTAAAGCATGGATTACATAGTCCTAGCATAATGGAGTTTTTTGGTCTATGATTTTAGAGCATTTTCAATATGGCCACCTATCATAACACAACTTGCTTGCTAGTAGAGCCATGTGTTTCATGAGTTTCTTAGAATAACATAGCTTGCTATCCTTGTGGAACCCATCATATTGCATGGAAACCTAGCATAACATAGCTTGCTAGCCAATAGATCTACACAACTAATGAATGATTTAACATCCTTGTGAGAGCACCATTTTATTTTGACATTTGATGGATGATGTTTGATATTTGAGACAATTTTAAAACTGAGGTCTCTTTGCATTACCGACTTGAATCCATTTTGGTACCAACCCTTGTGTTTTTATTTTATTATGTTTTTATTTTTGTCTTATATTTTCCATATTTATGCTTTGTGTCTTTGATGTATTTTCTTATGTATTTCATGTATTTGCTTCATGTATTCTATGTGTTTCTCTAGTGTTTCATCTTTGTATGCATTTTATTTCCTTTATGGATAATATGTGTATGCTTTGTGTCTTAACATTGTGAGACGATAAGATCCTAAGTTGGATTGCACACCCCTCAACTTGGTGTAATCTTGTCTCCTTGAGATTTTTATTCTTTTAGTGTGAGTATAAACATACAATCATACTCTCAAATGTTGCATAAAAAATTGTCACCCTTGATAATTTCACACTACCTTGACACCCTATTTTTCTTATAACATTAATTACAATTATAGTTTACCAATTTTGAGACTAGATCAATAAAATATATTTAAATCCCTGACATCCTAAATATTTTGGGCCAAAAAGCACTAGACAAGGGCACATGTCGCCCTAGTCCAAAAATTAAAATTTTGAATGTTTGAAATTTTAATTGACGGGCTTTTATGATTTGAAAATGACCCTAGGTCGGCCTCTACCCAAAAGGATTAAAATACATATTTAAGCATGTTTTCCTATCATTTTGAGCATGAAAAAAGAAATTTTGAGGAGATCAATTGGAACATAATCATGAAGAAGTATTGAGTTATCCTCTACATGCTATGCTACAACAATATATGGTGTATGTGAGCCAACCTTTTGTAGGTCTATCAAGAAATCAAGGCATCCATTAATCAACTTGTGTGTGACATCTTTTCTTCAAGGGTTTTCACATTAAGGTAATAATATCATTTGTCATTCATCAATTTTAGTCAATTATTGTTGTTTTAGCCTCTTCACTACTTGGGGTATGCTCTCTTGATCATCAATCACTATAATTGGAGGTAGAAATACCAAAGCTAGGGTTTGACTTATGAAATCCCCTATACATCACAACCTTTCCCCCATTTTCATGTGTGTAGGTCAGATCTGAAGGTTTCAACTAGTGACAGTCCAAAGAAGCAAAGTGCAAACCTCAACCTACAATCCAAAAATATTAGATCCAAAAAATATTGAGTCAAACTGGGGTGTCATGCTCCCTAGTCCAACAAATATTAGCTCAAATTTTAGTCACAGGTTCCTCTCTATCATATTTTTTTGGTCCTAGGTACATACTATTACTTTTGGTTGTTGTTTTTGTGATAAATTACATTTTCGGATCTAGCGTTGCATGCCAAATAGGCTCATTAAATCATACATCAAATTTATCATCAACATAACACAAAAGCAAACATAAAACCTAGGAGGTTATCTCTTCGTTGTAGCAACAATTCAATCATAAACCATAGGAAAATTTATTTTTAATGTTTTATAAGTGATAAGGAGAAAATCTTAGTTATCCTAATTGGATCTAGGATCACTTTTCCTATAAAACAGTTAACCAAAAATTTCCATAATCTATTCCCAAAAGTTTCTACTCTTGTTGTTTGAGAAAAAGTTGATCTAACTACTAAAGAATAGATCACATAAAAAGTCATATAAAACTTTATGGTCTTCCTAAAGCTTGTGATCTATGCATGGATAGCATCACTAATTTCTTGTGGCTAGTCAATTATCTTGTTTCCATATACAATGGCCTCTATGTAGGAATACATCCATGGTTCAAAAGTCTCAACACTTCACAATCCGACTACCCTCCTTAATAGAGCCACTATATCTCCCACTTCATTCTTAAAGTCACTTATGTAAAATGTTTTAGAAATTTTAGATAGTGACTTGGGAACTTTTGTTTCATCCATCCATCTTACATGGATAAGCCTTTTACACTTTTATTTTGTAGTGTTGAATCCTTGTGCTTATTGCTATCAAGTGGAAATATTGTTGGGTAGAAAGGAATATCAAATGTTCTTTTGATACCCTTGGTGCTTAGGTTTGCATAGACCCTTCCTCCTTTAATGACTTGTCTTTTTTCTTCATCATAGTTATGAATACATTCCAACATCAATTATGGATTCTCTATAGATACTAAGATATTTGCATCCTTGTGGAGTCCATTTAGCACAATTCTCTTTTCCCATGGAGTGGCATTATCAAATTTCATCCTCTGATGGAAGTCATCTAGTTTGCTGTACCCTAAATTTGTATTTAAAATATACCCATACTTTGGAGTGATTTGGGAGGGTAAGGATACTCCCTTGAATTCAAACTTCATTTATTTTGCTCATTTACTCATTTAGCCTATAGGAAAAAATATTTTTTCTATTACCTATTTGCTTAACTAATGTTTAAGTTACTCATATTTTTTTTCAATTAGGGTTTTATCGATTACTATTATGCTATATTTCTATAAACTACTTCAACATAGTGTAAAAAAGGAATTCATATTCAACTATAATAGAACTAATCCAATATACCTTAATTCAACTTAGGGTATCATGTATGTGTACCTAATTTTTTTTAGAGGGTCAAACCTTTGAAATTTTTGAGGGAATCGTATCACAAGCTATCATATTTCCTTGGAACATGTAACAAAACCTTTTTACAACTACATTTTCACTAGATTAACACTAAAAAATTATGCAAAAGATTGCTACAAGCTCTCCATTTTTCTCTTGAAATTGCTTTTGTGATGAAAATACATCATAATTTCACTTTTAAAGTTGTAAAAATTCATTAAAAAATTGAGTTCTTTTAATGCAACGAGTGAGTAGGTGAACAATAAATCCAGTGGTGAGAGCATATTTTGTAGGAATTTGAACTCATATCAGTCACTTAATTTTTAAAATTTTAAAATTTAGATGAGTAGGATCATTCCAAAAAACCTCAATTTAGTGTTTTCATCATTATTCATGAAAATTTTAAGTTAAAATAGTCAATTTGGGTATGTTAAGATTTGGTTTAGTAGGCAGTCATTTTTTGGAAAATGTGGAAATTTGACTTCAAACTCCCACAAGGATTAAATTGAATTAGTAAATGGTACTTTGCATGGAAAGGAAAGTGAACCAAAAAATTATCACTTGAAAGGTTCAATTTAGTTTAGGATCAAATCTCTGTGGGAAAATCAAATTTTCCTTATAAGTTGGTTGAGTTCAGAAGATCTTAAGTGAGATGGAAATTTAACAATGTAATTTGGTGTAGTTCACTAGTGAATTGTATATCCACTTGAAGAATGCTTTTTAGGAGAACTTGAGTGAACCTTCTATACAGGGTTCAGTCATGTTACCAATTTTGATATAATTAGGAAGATGAAACCCACAAGCGAATACCATCCTTCTTTTGAGGAATTTTGACAAACTTCAAAAATAAACTTGGGGTAATCTTTTATGCTCTTTCCATACATGGTGGAATTTTGACCACAAGAAGGACCCATTTTCTAAAATTTTAGGAAACACGGAACTTACTAAAACTGTAGGGAAAGAAAAAAGGCAAAGCAAAAGAGGGGGTTCTTATTTTTCCAAAATCAAAATGGGGCATGTTGTGAAGAGAAACAATAGGTAGGGAGGAGGAGTAGAGGGAGGTTTGTGATGATATATGGAAAAGTAAAGTGAGGAGTTTCCTTGAGCCTAGCATTGATGTTGCATTTATTAGAATTGAGAACCCTAATCTCAACCCTCCACAAGGATCTAAAATTTCCCATTACAAGGATGTGTCATTGGAATCTATCATGGAATTGGTTAAAAAAATTATTGAAAATATTTCTAGGCTTCATGAATAACTAACTATCTACCATAACCTCACAAAATATTTCTTTCTAAAATTGAGCAAGCTCAATCTAAAATTTGCATTACTAGATAAAAATCTTAATGGAGATATCATTTTTCATACTAAAGAAGATAACTTATTCTTTAATCATTGGGAGGGTAATACTAAGATCAATAGATTTCGTGTAGAAATTTTAAAGAAAGTGGAAATAATTTCAATGTTGAGAAGATATATTCAACATAAAATAGTAATGTTGATCATATTTGTGGAAGTAAGCAAGAGAACAATTATAATCAGTGTGTTAATAGTTAAGATGTTGAACATAAAAATCAAGAATTGGGCTCTCAATATTATTCATACCCTCGAGCTTAGACTAAAGAGAAGATTGTTTTTGCTAACCCTACTACCCATACTAGAAACAATGCTAGAAAGTACCAAAATAAGGATAAAAGGGAGTTGGAGGATTTCATCAACCTACATAAAAATTTTTATTAGGAGGAGATGAAAGTAGTTGAGGATTTTATTAAGCTAGATAGTGGCTTCTTAGATGGTGTTCGTTTTATTTCAGTGTTATATTTTTTAGATATTTTTTCTTTAAGTTAGCATCTTTGTTGTTCTAGTTGGCTTTGCTACATTTTTACTATTGATCAACTACATTTCTTTAGTTTATGCTCTTCTATTTGTAAAAAGGGTTCTAGGTCCTTTCAAAACAAATTTTTTTATTTAATAAATAAATAAATATAGGTTGCATACTAAGCAAGATGAGCCTCTATTGGAATCCTCTACCAGGTTTCTTGTAACCTTGTGGTGAATTCAACACATTTTTTGAATATGTTCCCTTTTTATAGTAATTGGATACTCTATGAGAGATGAAATTTGTGCAAAGTTCCTCTCCCAACTCATCCTAGTTGTGTATTGAATGAAGAGCAAGACAACTATACCAATCTAATGTTTTTCCTTTGAAGAACATTAGAAATAGCCTCAAAGCTACATTTTTTTCTCTAATGATGTCTATTTAATATAGTGGCTAACAATACTATGAATATTCTTTGTGCCCATAGTAACATCTTCTTTGATGAAATGGAGTAGACATCTTAGTGATGCATCTATAATGTGGTCCCATACTCCATGAATTGCAAGCTCTAGTATTCCATCATAGGAATTTTCTTGGAGTAATTATAGGTTGTAGCTAGTTGTGGTTACGGTCTCTTTCTTAGAGCATGGTTCAAAGGCTAAATTGAGAGTTTGAGATTTAAGAAAACATACCTAGTAGTACATCATTTGTTCATAATCCTTTGGGTTCTTTACTTGAAAAGAATTATTATTTAAGTTCTAAAAAGTAGGATATTAACATCTTCACGAGAATATTATTTAATATTGGATACAATCCCACTAATCATGCTAAAAAAATATGTCACTCAAATATTGTAGCCACTTAATTTTTAATGTAGGTGTAGCCCAAATACTAGCACTTGGTGGAGATGGAAATGATCAAAAAAGTCACATGGATGTGGAAATTATTTCAATGCCAACCTTTGTGATTGAAAGCTTAACTACTTGTAATTTCTTAATGAGGCTCTTACTAATCACTTGCCAAAAAAAGAGAAAAGAAAGAGAATGTTCAAAATTGAAATCCTAATCTAAAACAAATGATGCACCAAGATTAGGATATTTTTGTTTATTAATTGAATGGAATAGCCACATGAAACAATACTCTATAAATAGTAAGATAAAAAAATTACTAATTATGTAGAAGATAAACATTCATTCAACATAAAGCACAAGTAGTACAAAAAGAACAAATTTTCACAACTCTATATATTAATGATTTGAATCATATACATCTATAAATTAGAAAAGATATGGAGCCCTATATATAAATAAGGTTTGAAATCAAACTTAATAGATAGAAAATGAAAGCCATAAATCCTAACAATGAAAGATAGCTTCTAATCCTAAGCTAGAAAAATTTCATTCAAAATAATGAGCAAGAAGCTCCTTTTTATATAAAATGATAGAAGTAGGAAAATAAAACAATACTAACATTGAAAGCTCTATTAGCCATAATAAAACATCTCCTCATTAATTCAAGGAGATCAAAGATTTGAATTTACAAAATACACTATTTTATTTGTGTAACTATTTGGATTCATGCCTATAAAATAGGTGGTTTGTTGAATGCATCAATGTTAGCCAAATCTTCCAAATCTAGTTGTAGCTCAAATTTGTGTTGAATTCTCTTGGTGTACACTCCTCAAATCTCATAGCTCATTGAGTTGAAGTAATAGTAATCATTTCCCATGGTAGACACTTAGCATCCTTCCTTATGTTCTTAGCCTGAAATTTGGCAATAAAGATGTTGTAGGAAATTGATTGGGTTTAATTGGATGATTGGTGGATGCTCAAAAAAAAATCCTCTTTATCTCCCATTGGCTCTAGCAAGCCATTAGATTATTACATCAAATGGCTAGTGCAAGTGCTTAAAAAATATTGTATTTCTTTCCATCACCTCCCACTTGCCAATCAAATTGCCACATTGCCGAAATCTTTATATGTGTTATGAACCAAATAATAATCGAAATAGAACCCAACACTAAGAGTGACTAGCATATAGTGGAAGTTGATGTTGGTAAAGTTCTATTCTCTTTATGACTCTCTACCGATTGTTAGATCTTTAAGATAGGTGGATAATAGAAGCTCTCGACACCAAAAGAGAAAAGTGAATAATACTCTCCATGGGCTATTGGGTCAATAAAATTAATGACATGCAAGAGTCCCAACCTTATGGGAACACTTCTCACCTATGCTAACTCTAAGCATGTCAACTTAAACTAAAAGTGTCGGAAACAAAATTCTACATTTATTGATTAATAACTAGACCTTCTTCACCTTAAACAAAATAATAGATTTTACATAAATAGTATTTAGTAATAGCAAAGCTCAAGTGAAAATAATTTTGCATTAGAAAGTTTCTAGAGTTTCCAACTACAAAGAACTTTTGGATAGTCAAACATTAATAAAGCCATAACATAATGATATAAAAAATTTATCTATGGTGACATCGACAACAATATTTCAAAAGTCATCAAACCCAAAAGTTACTCATAGCAATAAAAACCAGAAAAATTTGAGCATCCTTAAACATGCCAATTAATAAGGAGTTCAATTATCTAAGTGATCATAAGGTATCTTCTCAATGTCACCCTCATCGGAATGAAGCCAATATGCATTTACACATTGAGCACAACTATCCTTCTCAATATTGTCAATCCATTTGTGTTGTCCCTGAGGATGAAAAATCCCAGATTTTGAGTGTGGGACCCACCATGATGGTCCTTCTCTTCCACCTTCTATAAATTCTCCCTCTTTCTCTTTCTTCATACAATTGTCTGGGGTGGAAACACTCTTGTTAACATCCACACAAGCCCATCTATATCAAAATTTAACAAACATGCCATATTAAACAAGGTCTTAAAATCAAGTTTAAGCAATATATTTTAAAACATATTTGATAAAAGAAGAAATATATTTTCATTTTTTTAGTTTGTCCAACCATTAATAAAAGAGAATCAAACAGACAAATATAGTAATGATAACAAGTTTCCACAATCCATATCATAGATCTGTATTGCTTCTGGATTCGATTGTGTTGAAAAATTTGATGCTAAAAACTTTCAACACAAATGAAATAAAAAACAATACAGATCTAAAAGAAATATACTAATTCACAACCAGAACAAACTTCCATTAACAACAACAACATTGAAAGAAATATCTAAAACTTAGATTGTATTGTATGTAGAAATACCTAAGCGTTGAGAAACTGCAGGCAGACCCCCCCTTCTTAGGGCGTACATTCCTGATAATATGCCCAATCCCCTCCATCTGTAACTCCTGATGAAACCTTGTCCCTCTTTGCTCACGCCTCTCTGCTATTTATTGCGTGAACAGCCCAAAATTATTGAGCTGGACACAATAAATGGATTCGCCTGTCATTTGTGACATGATAAGCTAATAATCAAATAACCATCCATAAATATAAATATGAATACACTTCTATTCAGCTTACTATAATTGCGGATTCCTCCCTTGTACGGGCTTCCTGCTTTGGTATTAAAAATTTGCATGATTGAGAGCGACTTATTCGAGCTGCAGTGCGTAATTTCTAATAATAAAAATTAGGAATCACTTTTGTTTTTAAATTGTATTAGGAATCACTTTTGGTGGTGGAGGACAAACATTATAGCTTGGTAGTGATCGATCTTAGGCTTGATCATTACCGAACCATAACACAAGTGCATATAATATGATCGTGTTTTAATGTTTTCGTATGATGTTTGTCATAGATAAAAATAAATAAAAATAGAATTTCCCTCTCCCTCCTCTACCTATCTCTCACTTTTGGTGGAGGAAAAACCAACGACAAGCAGCTCCAAGATGTGGCAAGAAATACCAAGGCTTGCATGCTAAATCTGGTAGAATGGACATCAAAAGTTTCCTGAAAGCTTCTAAAAATTAGGATGTTGTCTCTTACGAAACTAAGTGATGTAATTAAACACTAAATAATTGAGTTGAAATTATTATGCAAGAGTATTTTCTTTTATTTTTTAAGCTTTCAAATAATTTTATAGTCATTATTTTGTTATTGTAAAAGATAAATTATATTATAAGAGACACATTCTTGCTTTAATCATCACTCTAGCATGTTAGTGTTCTAGGCAACTATCTCAGTATGCAACACTAGGTAAGTGCAAAAAGATGGGAGATGAAAAAATGGCCACAAACTTTTTGGTCCATCTAAATCAAAACACACTTACGTTATAGTGCACTCATATTATATGTGCTCACATTATAGCTTGGTAGTGACCAATCCTAGGCTTGATCACTATCGAACCATAACACAAGTGCATATAATGTCAATACACTATAATGTAATCGTGTTATAATGTTCTTGCATGATGTTTGTAAAAAAAAGAAAGAATAATAATCTCCCTCTCCCTCTCTCCCTCATCTACCTATCTTTCTCCCTTTCTCTCTATCTCCCCTCCTCTCTCCCTCTCTCTCTCTTCACTCAGTTACAACCAACTCTCACAATACGTAGATGCTATACTATTTTACAAGGAAATTAAAAAATAAATCTCTACAAGGGCACTACCCTTGAACCCCCAACAAGGGGGGCTCTAGAATCTATCACCACCCCCCTTAGACCCCTTGGCAATGAAAGTGGGGAGGTGAGGGAGGCAGCAAGGGGAGCGGGGTGGAGGAGGGTAGGTGGGGAAATCTCCCTTACACTCCCCATTAGGAACTAAGATCCAAACATGGCTGAAATAAAACCTCTAAATCAGGAAGAGGGAGAGGCTCTATTACCAACACTTTCTATCTCTTCCTCTTTATGTCCCCCTCTCTCTATTATTACCTCCCTGTCTCTATCTTAATCTCTCCCTCTACCTCTCTCTATCTCTCTATCTCTCTATCTATTTCTCTCCCTCTCCCTCTCTCCCTCTATCTCCTATTTCATCTCTATCTCAAAATACCTCTCACTCTCTTTGTCCATCCCTCTCTCACCCTCTCTCTCTCTCCCTCTCCCTCTTCCTAAACCCCTATATTTATATCTCTATTTTCCTCTATCTTTCTCTCTCTCTCTCTCTCCCTATCCTATCTCCATATTTTTTCTTCTATCTCTCCCTCTCGTTATCTCTATCTCATTATCTCTCCATCCCTCTCTACCCCTATATCTCTCCCTCTCTCTACCTCTCTATATATATCGCTTCCTATCTCTATATTTATATTTTTATGTCTCTATCTCTCCCTCTATCTTTGTCTCTCCCTCTTTTTATCTCTATTTATCCTCCCTCCCTCATCCTCTCTCCTTCCATATATATCTTTCTCTCCCTCTATATATTTATCCATCTCTCTCTCTTTATCTTTCCTTCTCCATCTCTCTCATCTCAATATCTCTCTCCCATCCCCTCTATCTTTCCCAATTTATACCTATCTTCTCTATCTCTCTCTTTCTATACCTATATTCCTCTCTCTCTCTCTGTATATATATACATCCTTCTCTATCTCTATCTCCATATCACTTTCTCACTCATACACACACACTCCCTATTTCTCCCTCCCTATCTCCATCTCTATGTCTCTCCCTCTCCCTCTCCCTCTCTCTATACCTATTTCTATATTACTTGTCTATATCACCTCATTTCTCTCACTCTTCCTCCTCTATCTCTACCTCCCTGTTGCTCACTCTCCCTTTATATTTATATCTAATTATCTGTACTTCTCTCTCTTATTCGTGCTCCATATCTCCTACTCTAGCTCTCTATCTCTTTATTTCTCTATATCTCCCTCACTCCTTCACTCTCTATAAATATCCTTATATCTCAATCTCTCTATTACTCTATCACTCTATCTCTCTCCCTCTTCCTCTATATCTATCTCCCCCTCTCTCAATTCTTACCTCCCTATCTATCTTTATCTTTATCTCTCCCTTTACCTCGCTCAATCTCTCTATCTATTTCTCTCTCTTTCTCCCTCTATCTTGCTCTCTCCCTCTCTATCTGTGGGTAAAAGCACAAACCTGTGTCACACTTTTGGCCAAATAAATAGTTCTGAGCGAACTATTTTCAACCAAATTGTTTTTGGCCAAATAGGTTTCGACTGAAACCATGTGGCGTATACGTGGCACACAAGGTTTCAGTTGAATAGCTTTCGGTCAAAACCAAAAAAATAAATTTTTCCCTTTACAACTTTGAAGTCGGCGTTCAAATTGGCTTATATTATGTGCAGGGTTTCTATCGAAAGGGTTTCAGCCTTTCAGTCGAAACTGTCTAGTTGGCATCCTAGTTGGCAGCCAACTCAACTTTTTTCAGAATTTTCTGAAACTTTTAACTTTAACTAAGTATTTCTTCAGCCAAAATGATGTTTAAAAAAAAAAAAACGTTTTTGTAGAGCTCAGAGTGATGAATCCAAATATATAATTTTTTTAACATTTTGATTAGTTTTAATATATTTTATTTTTAAAATAATGCAAGTAGGTTATTAAATTAAAAAAGAGGCTGATTAAAAATTAAAAAAAATAGTAAAACATATTATAATTCTTTTTATTGAAAATGATTAAAAAAAT
The DNA here is from genome assembly GCA_007115665.2 of Sequoiadendron giganteum. Lineage (NCBI taxonomy): Eukaryota > Viridiplantae > Streptophyta > Pinopsida > Cupressales > Cupressaceae > Sequoiadendron > Sequoiadendron giganteum. The sequence continues at coordinate 315,037,726 of CM021110.1, forward strand.
TGAAAATAGTTGACGGCCCGTGAAAACTGTCAAATTTTGACAAGTTTGACTTTAAAACATTATTATGAGAAAAATATACATCAAAATTTATTTATTTTTTCATTGCACAAGATATTAAAGTTACCTATTTGGAGAAAGAAAAATTAGGGAGAAATTATTTTTTTTCAATTTGTTTCTTGATGGCCCATGAACTCACAATTTTCTCAAATTTTCAGCATTATAAAATCTATCCTTAAATTGATAAAAACATAATGATTTTTTTTTAATTTTTTTTTTGAAAAATTAAAGGAATAAAATTCATCAAAATTTTTACATTTCATTAGTTTACACCATTTTGAAATTTTAAACATAAATACTTTTATGTGGTCGAAGTTCAATTTTTTTGTTGTTGTTGTTGGTTGATTCCTTTATAAAGTGTGACAGAGGTTTGTGCTTTTACCTCTCTAGATATGTCCCCCTCTCTATCTCTCCCTCTCTCTCCCTCTCCCTCTTCCTAGACCCCCTATATATATCTCCATTTGCCTCTATATCTCTCCCCCAATCTCTATTTATCCATATGTCTCATATCTCTCCCTCTTTCTATCTCTAACTCTCCCTCTCCCTCTTCATCTCTCCTTCAAATTCCCCCTCTATATTTGTCTCTCCATATCTCTCTCCATCTCTCCTATATCTCTTTATTTATCTCTCCCTCTCCCTCTACCTCTCCATATCCATCTCTCCCTCTCCCTCTCTCTCTTGCCCCCTCTATCTTTTCTAAGCTATATATATCTCTATCTCTCCCTCTTTCTACCCCTATCTCCCCCTCTCCCCCTCTCTCCCTCTTTCTCTATATCTCTACTTCTCTACTTATCTCTTCTCTCTCCTCTCTCTATTTCTCTCCCTCTGTCTCCCTCCCTCTCTATCTATTCATATATCTCTCTACTCTCCCCTATCTATTTCTCTCCCACCCTCTCCCTCCATCTCTATCTATTTATATATATCTCTCTCCCTCTCTCTCTCCCTCTCTATATCTCTTTCTCACTCATACAAACACACACTCCATATTTATCCTTCCCTATCTATATCTCTCTTCCTCTACCCCCTTCTCTTCCTCTCCCCCCCTTCTCTCTCCCTTCCTCTTTATTACTTATCTTTATCACCTCCTTTCTCTCTCACTCTTGCCCCCTCTATCTCTTTCCACCTCTCTATCTATATCTGATTAGCTCTACCTCTTTCTCTTATTCACTCCATCTCTCATACTCTATATCTCTATCTCTATTTCTCTCTATCTCCCTCTCACTCCTCTCTCTATCCCTTAATATCCATATATTTATCTACCTCTATCTCCCTATCTCTCTATCTCTCTCCCTATCCCTCTCTACATCTCTATATCTCCCTCTATCTATATAACCTTTTCTCTCTCTCTCTCTCCATATCCATCTCCCCTCTCCCTCTCTATATATTGAGCTATTTCAACCACTGTCCCCCTAACACACACACTCTCTCTCTCCCTTTCTCTACCTCTATCTCTCTATCTCCCCCTCTCCTTCCCTACTTCCCTCTCTATCTCTCTTTTTCTCTTCCCATCTCTCTCTCTCTCTGTTGAATAAATTAGATATTGAGAGGGGGGGCAGGGAGGTGAATCAGTATCCGCATAAACTTATTGAACAACTATCATTAAATTCTTTATACCATAGAACAGATAAGAGCAATGAAAATTCCACAACACAAGAACACCAAATTCTACGTGGAAAACTCAATGAGGAAAAAACCAGGGTGAGGATTAACTCACAATATATAGTTATATCAATACCGATTACAAAAAGAGGCTTACTACCAAAAAGGGCTCACTGCCCGGATACAAAAGCTCATTGCTTACAGGGAGGCTCATTGCCTACAAAGTTTATGTAAACAAAAATATGGCTAACCACCAAGATTGAACTGATGAAGATATACCACAAGTGTAGTTTCATTTTTGTTGATGCACAAAGTATTCTTTCAATAGATTAAACTTCTCTCTTCACACTTCACTTATTAACATATGCTTGTACTCACTCGCACTACTACTTTTCTTCTCTTCACATTATTCACATACTTGTTCGCATACCACACACACTCATCTTCAAAAACTATCTTGTATATATACTTGATATATCCACTTATATCAATTAGGTCAGATTCCAAAAGTAATTCAATCGTGTCATGCAACATCATGTCGGCTAGGACCACAACAAGGTCTCACAAATAGTCTGCGATCCATTATAGACTAAATATTAGGTCAGCCAAGATTAACCTAATACCAAAATACAACCACAAAAACTGATGCCAATGCATTACCCAAACATATGAACAACTGAGAGTACATACATACACGCTTCCAACCATTATAAGCCTTTTCCCAAAAACCTTAGATCATATTGATTACTAGAGAGACTATGCAGACCAAAATAACAGAGATTCCAGATCAAATACCAGATGATATAAACATGATTTGTACACTGGTACAAGGTACTAGACCAACATGGTGACATTAATGATAATATAATGAAAACTTCCAACAATCTCCCCCTTTGGCATTGATGGCAACATGTACAAAAATAAGATCTAAAACAACATTCTCCAACTCTCTCCAATCTCTCCCCCTTAGATCCATATCTCTTCCCCTTTGACATCAATGGAAAAGGGTGCCAAAAAAAAGATGTAAAAATGGTGACATTCAAAATTTGAGAAGAACAGTTTATCCAAAAATTTCTAGAGACTTCAAAACTTCAAAAACTTCAAAGCTTTTAAAACATTTCTTCAAGCAAGAATAACACTTTTCACTTGAAATACCTTCTTGTACCTTTCTTTAATCATAGGATATAGTTTCTTCCATTCAAGCACTACAGAATCCATTCTAGTGCTTATGCTTTCCAGTACAACTAACAATGTAAAGGAGCACAACCAATCAACAAAAGAACATCATTTTTCACAATCTTCTGCATCAAAGAGTATTCTAGCAAGATGATCTAACCAGACCTCAACAATTTCCTTCAAAAGCTAGAAGGTCTTCACTATGCCGTCCCTTTGTCTTTGCACAATGATTAATTCAGCTTGTAACTCACCAATTCTCAACCTTTGCTTTCCATCTTTATGCTAAAAAATATCAAAATTCTTCCCAATACTGTTCACTTCATATTCTATAGCCTAAATTCTGCTTCGGAAATTATCAATTGTTGCAGGCCACCAGAGACAATACTTGTAAGTATTAGTCATTTCCTTCATGCACTTCTTCGTTTCCAATATAATTTTAGATAATTTATGTTTGGCTTTAGAACATCTCCTTCCAACTAAAGCTTCCAACTTGCGTCCATTTGGACCTTCAAGTAACATTCTCTCTTCAACTACCTCAACTAAATTTTCGAGAAAGGAATAAAAAACAATTGAAATATCAATACCTTTACCAAGAAGATACTCAACCAAAGCATCATCAATTTTAAGTCTGTCAACAAGAGAGGCCAAATTCCACAATTCACCAGTTTTCTTCATTTTCCCTTTAACCAACATATTCTGGATGTCATCAGGATCCAAAGATTCAGATCCTGGTAGATATTTTTCTCCTTCTTTCTTCTCTTCAGGAATAACAATGATATTTTCAGAGATCGCTTTCCTTTTCTTTAATTCTGTAGGAGAATCACAGATAACAACTTCCAATTCTTTCATCCTAGAGGAAGAACCTTCCTAAAATCGACTGGCCACAACTTCATAAGAGCTCATTAAATTTTACAAGGATAAGAAAAAGTTTTTACACACATTTTCTTTATCCTCTAAACTTTCTAGATGTCTAGATATCTGTCTTGCAACGAGAATCCTAGATTCCCACTCAACATCTTTCTTTCCCAGTAGCAATTTCAGAAAATAAAGTGCCAAACATGTAAGCAAGGACCAAAAATGGAATGGGTATCCTTCTCCAAGTGACATTCATATGTTCTCGATGAGATTTTTGAGAATTAGCTTTCATAGATCAAATTGTTTGTTTTCTTTCACCATTTTATGCACCAAAAACATTGCAATGGCCGAAGTAGAAATTTCTCAATTTCAAAAATAAATCTTATAAGAAATGTCATACACAACATACCTAATAGAGGAATCAACAATGGTATCGATCAATAGTGCTCAGGGGTCTTTGTCAACTCCTATCATTTCCTCTACTTCTTTGTATTTTATTGTCTTTCATCTAGGAAGTTCTCCAACACTGCACAATCTGATAATTGCTTTGATTGCCTCCTTAAAAATGGGATAAGATCCATCCAATACAATGCAACTGTCCTTGAATCTTCTTAGGAGAAACAAGATAAATTATTTATCAACAAACCAAGGGAATTCTCCCCATACATCCAAACCTAGGGTTTGTATGTTCTTAAATTCGCTTGACTCCAATTCCCATTCCATATTCTTTATTTTCCGATGATAAAATTCATCCAGGTCGACTCCTTTCAAATTTAGAGGGATATTCCTCGATCTTTGTTCAAAATTTCCATTATAGATTTTAAAATTCAACCAGAAAATTCTTCTATTACCTTCTTCTGCAGTCGTGAGATAGGGAAACTTTCATCACTTACTTTCAAATGTTCACAATGTCTTCTTCGAAAGTCTTCAAATTGCTTCAGAGATGCTTCTAGAGAGTTCCAAGTCACTCTACAAATCCTTCAAATGCATTTGATGATCAAAATGATTTGTGAAATTTCCTTTATACTTCATCATTTTTTCCCTAACTCACATTAATTGCAAAAATTTGACAAACTTTCCTTCCACTCTATACTGAGAAACCCTAAATCACTTCATAAAAGAATATTCTTACGCTTTTTCTTCCGGTTTCTTTGTCATCACCTCTGTCTTGTCATACCTCACAATACATCCACGTGCCAGCATCTGACACGTTGTAATTTTGGGGGTTTAATTGATTTTCTAATAAGCCTCCCCCTAAGACCATGCAAGGTCTAATTCCCGGAGGATTCATCTGCATTGGATGAGGGTATAGACACATCAGCAGTCTTTGATTCTTCTTTACTTTTCCATATCTTGCTCATTTCCTGCTTAACCTCTTCCTTATCAATCTTTTCCATCAGTTTGTTATCTTCCACCGGAGCATACTACTTCCCCTTTTTACTTTTGCACACTTTCAAAATATGTCCCAATTTCTTGCAATAGTAATAAACATTATTCCTTTGTCTTATCTGATTTCCATTTCTCCTTGTTCTGCATTGATTCGCTTTATGTCCAAACATGTTACAGGTATAGCAATATCCATCAAATGATTGATTTATTCTTCCTTTATTGAATCTGTTCATCACCACTCTACTAACCAACTTTATTTGTGATCTACATTCAGTAGCCTTATGTCCTATCTTCTTGCATGTGTAACATTGTCCGGAGAAGGAACCAATAAACTGATTCATCTTACTCCTTTCAGTTGCCTTATGTCCAAATGTATTACAAGAAAAAAAAACACCATTGAATGATGAGTACCTAGGTGCATTTGGTTTTCTGATAGGTGATCTTCCAAAGTTTCCTTTCTTCTTTCCTAGAATCTTTTGATTGATTACCGGATTTGAGTTTTACATTTTTCAATCAGCTTCATTACCCAAGCTACTTTTGTCTTTAGAAGGTTTTTGTCCTGCTATCAATTCATCAAGCTTGGTGGAGCTTGTCTTAAAATAATCTTCTCAAAGTTTTGCTTTCTTAAGTTATTCTTTCAGATTCATCACTTCATGTTCAAGCCTAGAGAAAACATCAGCCTTTCTTTCTATCACTATTTTCAAGCATTCTTCAACTTTCTTCTTTTCATCTATCTTCAATTTCAGTCCGGTATTTTCATCATTTTCTTGTTTCAATTTCTCACTCACTTCTCTATATCTTTCTTTGAATTTCTTTAGCCACTCTTTCAATTTCTAGATGCACTCATTTGCTTTATCTAGATTTTCCTTTAGATCTCTATTTTCAATTTCAACCTTGTAAAGGTCTTCAAGGGCAGTCCAGAGCTCTTCTTTATCCATTGTTCAATCTACAGGATCTCCCTCAAGCTATTAAGATTTGTACATAGGAACTAGAGCTTTGATACCAATTTTTGAATAAACTGGATACTAAGAGGGGGGTGAATCAACATCCACATAAACTTATTGAACAACTATCATTAAATTATTTATACCATAGAACATATAAGAGCAATGAAAATTCCACAACACAAGAACACCAAATTTTACGTGGAAAACCAAATGAGGGAAAAACCGTGCGGTGACGATTAACTCACAATATATAGTTATATCAATACTGGTTACAAAAAGAGGCTTACTACCAAAAAGGGCTCACTGTCCAGATACAGAAGCTCACTGCTTACAGGGACGCTCACTGCCTACAAATTTTATGTAAAAAAAAATGGCTAACTACAAAGATTGAATTGATGAAGATACACCACAAGTGTAGATTCAGTTCAATTGATGCACAAAGTATTCTTTCAGCAGATTAAACTTCGCTCTCCACACTTCAGTTATTAATATATGCTTGTACTCACTCACAACACTGATGTTCTTCTCTTCGCATTATTCACATAATTGTTCGCATACCACACACACTCATCTTCAAAAACCATCTTGTATATATACCTGCTATATCCACTTATATCAATTAGGTCGGCTTCCAAAAGTAATTCAACTGTGTCATGCAACATCATGTTGAGTGGGACCATGAAAAGGTCTCACAATTAATTTGTGATCCATTATAGACTGAATATTAGGTCAGCCAAGATTAACCTAATACCGAAATACAACCAAAAAAATTGATGCCAACACATTACCCAAACATATGAACAACTGAGAGTACATACATACATGCTTCCAACCATTATAAGCCTTTTCCCAAAAACCTTAGATCATATTGATTACCAGAGAGACTATGCGGACCAAAATGCTAGAGATACCAGATCAAATACCAGATGAGATAAACATGATCTGTACACCGGTACAAGGTACCAGACCAACATGGTGACATCAATGAAAATATAATGCAAAATTCCAACACTCTCCATCTCGTTTTGTTTATATATATGTATCTCTTCTTGTATTTTTTTCTTTATCCATCTCCCCCTCTCTATATCTTCTTATATATTTATCTCTTTATCACTCTATCTCACAATCTATAACTCTCCCTATCTCTTTCTCTTTCTCTTCCTCTATATATCTCTATCTTTCTCTATCTATTTCTCTCCCTCTATCTTCCTCTCTCCCTCTCTATCTATAGATATGTTCCCTTCTATATCCATCCTATTGGAAGCTTGTGCAGTTTGTATTGTCATTAATGTCAATAGATCTATGTTGTTACATTGATGTCAACCTTTGGGATGCTTTGATTTGTTGCATTATGTTTTCATTAGTAGTCTCACTTGTGTCAAAATCTAGTGTTTCCTTGATAAGAATGTGTGTGGTTGTGATAAGGAAGTGTTGTAGATGATGAAAATGTGTTTGTGGTGCTTGAATAAAAGAGGAAACAATGTGGCAGAGTAGTGTTAAGTGTTTTGCTATGCATTTCTTCTATTTTGAATATATGCTTATGTGGTTTGGATATGTTGATCAAAGGTGTTCAAAGTTATATCCAAAGTTTTAGGTTTTGGATTGTTCAGCAGAAGACGTGTTCACCAGTGTGTGAACTATGAAAGTAGTGTTACATGGGAGAAATCATTTTTCTTTACATTTCTTCACAGTGTGGTTTCTGGTCTTACGGATTTGAGCGCATGCTTACAATTCTCATATCTATCTCCAGTCTGAGTTGTTTAAAGTTTTGGTGTTTCACAAGGTTGGATTCATGTGTTACAATATCTGGAAGGTTAACTAGGTGTACAAGATGAATGTGTTTTTCAGGTGGAAACAATTGTGAAGGATTTGTTTGATTTTAGGGTGTTGATGGAATATTCCAGATTGTTTTTAAGTGTTGTATGTGGTCTACAAATCATCTTTGGACTTGAGGAAGTGTGTACTTAATTTTCAATGGTTTTAACATAGGTTCGACTGACCTTGGATGTTTACACTAATTTTGGATATGCTTCAGTGTTTGTGGAAGCATGACATGGCGTGTATGAGTGTATTTAGGTCCAAGTTAAGGTGTGATGTGGTCTTATTTCATTCCTCTTCACCGCAGGAATGCTTAGTAATGACCTAATTTGAATTTGCATGTTTGAGGTGCATAGCCGACCTGGTAAATTATTTTCAAGGTCAAGGATGATATATATATGTGTGTGTGTTGAGTTGATGAAGGATTGTGTGAATGAAGTGTGTGTGATGCAAATTATTATGTGAAGTGTGAAAGTGTGAAGTGCAATGTGAGCTTTAATGACTAAGACCATTGGAAGTAGTGAGAAGAAGGTGTATACATTCTATAAAGAGAGTGTGAATGTTTTGGTGAATCGGTGGTGGAAATTTTCTATTTCTTTGAGATAGATTTCTCATTGTAACAATATTCTTTCTTCTTCTTTCTATTTTGGCAGTGACCCCTTCTTTCTTTTGGGAAGTGAACCCTCCAGTAGTGAGACTATTGTATTCGATGTTGCAATTAATTTATATTGTGAGCTAATCCTCACCATGGTTTTTCCCTTCTTGGGTTTTTCATGTAAATCTGGTGTTCTCATGTGTTTGGATATGTTTGTTGGAAAAACAAGGATAAACAACTAAGAGGCGGGGGTGAATCAGTTGTTACCAAAATCAAACTTATTCAACTTTATTCAACATTTAATCTCAAATCTAATAATTAACAGTTCAAGCATAAATCAATAACATATTAGAGACACATGAACACCAAAATTTTATACGTGGAAACCCTGTTAGGAGAAAAAACATGGTGGATGTTAGTCCACAAGATTATACCCTATTAGAAGTATAATGAAAAATGAATAAGGAATGCACTTGCATTCAGGCACACTACCTAGAGCTTACTCTTAGAGGAAGGCTCATTACCTTACATATAATAATCAGATTAAATCCATATGATGAACATGAACTGAGAAATTAGCTTCTTCACAAGCCTGATTACAGTTCCAGTTAGGCACAAATATACTTCACTCAACCTTCTTCACACTCTGCTCTTCTCCTAAATGATTTGACCTTTATTCGCACATGTATTTCACACACACACACCGAGCATACCTTGATCACACTTCAAAATGAGTAAACAGTCGCTCTTATATATCCACCACACGGATTTACATCAACTACTCCATTGGCCACAAATAATTAATAAATTACAATTGTCAGCCTCAATACATAAATAAATCTTAATGCACACCAAAAAAAGTCAGTCACCACATAGAGAGGACTCAAATAAACACCTTCGAATACACCAAAAAATAAAATATTAATCCTCATGGATCCGCAACATGCTACCACCAAAATGTAGGCCAAGAACATGAAAACTCGAGCACACATCGGAAAATATCCGATCACGAACACTCTGATCAATGCAAATGTACAAAATTAATAGATCATGATCTAGACTCATCAATGAACATCATAAGAACATGCGAAACAACTGAAATTTCTAGAATTTCATCATCTTCATCCAAGAACACCTGCTACAGTAAAAAAATGATTGTAGGAGCATAAAACTTCCTAACTTTCTCAAATCTTGATGCGTACCATTGAAAAATTCAGAAAACATACTAGATAGATTGAGAAACAAACCCTTTAGTGCACACCACCTAACTATCAACTTACAACACTTAGGTCACCACTCTAACCTTCTCAACTTCATTGGTTGTCTGCAATATTTTTTTTTTACAATTTTCTCAATATCCTCGATATATACAACCTTAAGCATCACCAATGCTAATAGTGTTGACATAAATGACAACCACATATCATCAATACAACCACAACATCTAAAAATCTCCCCCTTTGGTATTGATGGAAACACATGATGTGAAAAGTACCATCAACCCAACTAACTCTTCCAACAATCTCCCCCTTAGATTGTGCACTCTTTTCCTATTAACTCCTTCCACTTTATTCTTCTCTCATGTTTTTCACATTGCTTCCCTTTGAAATCAATGGAAAAGTTACACATGCTCTGATCCTAATATTTAGCACATTTGACTACTCCCCCTGAGTAGGAACCACCGCAACATTAATCCAGAATAAGATATGACTATGAATTCACGGACTGATGCAACAACCTGTATCACTTAATTCTGATCAAGAGGGGAAATCACCCCTAACTTGCCTCTGAGATACTCAAAATTATCCTTAGAAAATGGATTAGTAAAGATGTCTACAATTTTCTCCTTGGTAGGTATATACTCCAGTCTAACTTCTTTTTCACTTACTTTGTCTCTCAAGAAGTGATATTTGATGGATATATGCTTTGTCTTTTGATGCAACACTGGATTCTTAGAAATGTTTATGACACTTGAATTTTCATATAATATGGCAATGGGTTCTTCATACTCAATTCTGACATCTCTCAGTATTTGCTTCATCCACAATACTTGAGTACAACTATTTGCAACAACAATATATTCTGCCTCAGTAGTAGATAATGAAACAAAATTCTGCTTTTTGCTTAGCCAAGATACCAACTTCTTTCCTAAGAATAATGCACCGCCACTGGTACTCTTCCTATCATCCACATGTCATTCCCAATCAATATCAGTGAAAGCACTCAGGATAAGATCATCATCCCTAGGATACCGAAGACCAAGATCCACTGTCCCTTTCAGGTATCTGAAGATTCTTTTCACAACAGTCACATGAGACTCTTTAGGATCAGCTTGATATCTAGCAACCATGCATACAACATTTGTTATATCTGATCTGGTTTGATTCAAATAGAGTAATGCACCAATCATTGACTTGTATCTTGTTTTATTTGCTTTAGGAGAATCATCATTCTGTGTAAGTTTGCATCCGATTACCATAGGTGTACCAACTGGCTTTGAGTCTTCCATGCCAAAAAATTTCAGTAACTCTTTTACATATTTAGACTGAGATACGAAAATCCCATCATCTAGTTGAGTGATTTGTAGTCCTAAAAATAATTTCAGCTCTCCTATCATTGACATTTAAAACTCACTTTTCATTTCATTAGAAAACTTCATACACAAATCATCATTACCTTCAAAAATAATGTCATCAACAAAGACTTCAATGATCAAATCTTTATTCTGATCCAACTTGAAATATAGATTGTTGTCAGCAATACCTTTATTGAATCCAAGTTTCAACAAGTATTTATCCAATCTAGCATACCAAGCTTTGGGGGCTTGCTTAAGTCCATATAGAGATTTATTCAATCGACATACCATGTTTTCTTTTTTAGTCAATTGAAATCCATCCGGTTGTTCAACGTAGACTTCCTCTTCTAGCTCACCATTTAAAAATGTTGACTTTACATCCATCTGATAGATTTTGTAATTCTTGAAAGTAGCATAAGCAATAAATAATCTTACAGCTTCAATTCTAGCAACATGAGCAAAAGTTTCTTCAAAATAAATACATTCCATCTGTGAGTACCCTTTGCAAACCAGTCTTGCTTTGTTTCTGACCACTTCACCTTGTTCATTCAACTTATTTCAAAACACCCATTTGGTTCCAATCACATTTTTGTTCTGAGGTCTAGGAACAAGATCCCATGTATCATTTTTATCTATCTGTATTAGTTCTTCTTTCATGGCTTCCATCCAATATTCATCTTTGCATGCTTCATTGATATTGCTAGGCCTAGTTTTGGAAATTAGACAATACTCTTCTAAAATTATTCTTCTAGTTTGCACACCTTTGCTCTTATCTCCTATGATCTAACTATCATAATGATTTCACCTTACATACTTGGGAGTTTTAGGATTTTCTCTAACTTCTTGTTCTCGTGTTCTTTCTTCTACACTTCTTCTAGTTTCTGCTTCCTGATTCTCTTGGTTCACCAGAATAATTTGAAGTTGATTATGTGTCTGAACATTATCTCCATTGTTAGTACTATCATGTTGATCATCTAAATCATATCCGCTACATCTGGATGGTCTAACCATATCTTCATTAAAAGATTCTTACCAAAATTACTGTTGACATTCACCTGGTTAATGATATACACAACAGTACTTACAACTTCTCTCTAGTAGAAATGAGAAATATTTTCTTCTAGCATCATGGTTCTAGCAGTGTTGAGAATGGTTTTGTTCTTTCTTTCAACAACTCGATTTTGTTGAGGGGTTCAGGGAGCAGATAGTTGTCTTTGGATTCCATGCTCTTCATAGAAAGAATTGAATTCCTAGGAAGTGAATTCACCACCTCTATTTGACCTTAGGAATTTGATCTTTTGATCCGTCTCATTTTCTACCATAGCTTTGAGGCTTTTGATCTTTTCTAATGCTTCATGTTTTTCTCTTAAGAAAGCAACCCATATCACTCTAGAGTAATCATCAATAAGAAACATAAAGTACCTTTCACCTTGAAGACTTCTAATTATGGATGGACCACATAGATCAATATATATCAAGTCCAATATTCCATTAGAGTTGTACCGTTTGCTCTGGAAATAATTTCTGGTATGTTTTCCCATCTGGAATTGCTTACACATAGTGTTAGTAGGCTTCATTAACTTAGGAAGATCTTTGACTACTTGAGTAGAGCTTATCTTGACAATGTTATCCAAGTTCACATGACACAACCTCCTATGCCATAACCAACTTGCATCAATTTGAGCAATTAAACAACTTTCACTAGCAGCACTCAAGTGAAAAATATTACCTTTTGTATTTGTACCTGAAGCAATCATATTTCCAAAACTTCCCCTTATTCTGCACTTACATTCCTTGAATTTAAGATTGTAACCCTTGTCTACCATATGTCCAACACTCAAAAAATTATGCTTTAAGCCTTCTACATAAAGAACATCATCAGTATTGTGCTTACCACCAAAAGAAATAGTGCCTCTGCCACAAATCACACCAGAAGTGTTGTCTCCAAATATTACAACACCACCATCATAGTTTTCCAAGCTTACACACTTTCTTTTGTCACCAATCATATGATGTGAGCATCTGCTGTCAATTACCCACTCATCCTTTTCTTCAATTTTTGCTGCAAGAGCTTTCTCAACATTCACATTACTATTAGATTTAGTGGACACCTGGCCATTTTATTTGATAGCAATGAATACCCATTCATCTTCATTTCTAGTTTCTTTATTAGATTCATCATCAATAACACCTTCTTCAACATAATAGCATTTCTTTTGAAATCTAGTCTTCTCGGGTTTGTACTTATAAACTCTTTCAGGACATCTTGATGCAAAATGACCTATCTTACTACAAGAAAAAACATTTGATAGGTAACTTTTGTACTTACCATGACCTCTGGCTTCTCTTTTCACAATCAATGCTTCCAGTTCTTCTAATTCTTTTTCTTCATCTTCAATATTTTTCATCTCATCTTCATATTTGAATGTCCTTTTGGAACTCTCTCTCAGATTGTATCTCTGTTGGCTTTTCCCAGATACAGTAGCTTTGAATGCAGACTCAGTCTTAGGAGTAGATTCACCAAATTCACTTAACTCAAAGGCAACAAGTTTTCCAATCAACATGTCTCTTATTACATTTGTCACTATCCTGAGTTCATCAATAGCATGAGCTCTTGTTTTTTAGGAGGGAGGCATAGATCTAAGTATCTTAGCCACAATTTCTTCTTCATCCAAGGTTCCACTAACACATCTAATGCTCATCACCAGTTCATTTATCTTTTGAGAAAAAGAGAGGATGTTCTCATCTTCACGCATCTTCATGTCTTCCCACTTGCCTTTTAAACTTTGTAGCTTAGCACTTTTCACTAGTGCATCTCCTTCATACAATGTTTCCAAATTTTTCCAGATCTCATGTGCAGTCTTCAATCCTATCACATTTGTCATCTCTGAATCTATCAAAGAACTCAACAATGCTTCAATAGCCCTGGCATTAGCTTCTTCTTGCTTGATCTCATCTTTAGAGGATAGACCATTTTGAGGAATAGTATATGCACTCTGTGTGATCTTCCAGAAAGGTTCACCAATGCACTTCAAATGACACTCCATTCTGACTTTCCATAAAGAGTATTTTGCACCATTGAATCTAGGACTGTCCTTGTATGATGTCATCTTAGATCACCTCAAGCTGTTAGGATTCTTCAGAGGAACTAGCTCTAATACCAATTGTTGAAAAAACAAGGATAAACAACTGAGAGAGGGGAAGGGGGGGAGGTGTGAATCAATTGTTACCAAAATCAAACTTATTCAACTTTAATCAACCTTTAATCTCAGAACTAATACTTAATAGTGAAAGCATAAATCAATAAGGAATGCACTTGCATTCAGAAACACTGCCTAGAGCTTAATGCTTAGAGGAAGGCTCACTTCCTTACATACAATAATTAGATTAAATCCATCTGATGAACATGAACTAAGAAATTATCTTGTTCACAAGCCTCATTACAGTTATGGTTAGGCATAAATATACTTTGCTCAACCTTCTTCACACTTTGCTCTGCTCTTGAATGACTTGACCTTTATTCGCACATGTATTTCACACACACACACTAAGCATACCTTGAGCACACTTCAAAATGAGTAAACAATCTCTCTTATATATCTGCCACACAAATGTACATCAACTGCTCTATCAGCCACAAATAAATAATAAATTACAACTGTCGGCCTCAATACATAAATAAATCTTAATGCACACCAACACAAGCTGGTCACCACATAAAGAGGACTCAAATAAACACCTTTGAACACAACAAACAATAAAATATTAATCCTCATGGATCCACAACATGCTACCACCAACATGTCGACCAAGAACTTGAAAAATCGAGCACACATCAGAAAAATCTCCGATCACGAACACTTTGATCAATGTGGATGTACAGAACTGATAGATCACAATCTACACTCATCAATGGACATCACAAGAACATGCACAAAAACTGAAATTTCTAGAATTTCATCCTCTTCATCCAAGAACACCTGCTATAGTAACATAATGATTGTAGGAGCATAGAACTTCCTAACTTTCTCAAATCTTGATGTATACCACTGAAACTTTCAGACAACATACTAGATAGATTGAGAAAAAAATCCTTTAGTGTTCACCACTTGATTATCAACTTACAACACTTACCACCACTCTGACCTTCTTAGCTTCACTGTCTGTCTGCAATATATTTCTTTTACAATTTTCTCAATCTCCTCGATATATATAGCCTTAAGAATCACCAATGTTAATAGTGTTGACATGAATGACAACTGCATATCAGCAATGCAACCACAACATCCAACAATATTTGCATTGTTGTTTCTCATGTTTATGTTTTGTAAATGCATGATAAGGGTTTAAGGATTAGTGTAGATTTGAATGTTAATGAGTGATGTTTTAATGTACAACTGATTCACCCCACCTCTTAGTTGTCTTGTGCATTCAATAATTGGTATTAGAGAAAGGTTCCTTCAAAGAAAGCTTAACTGCTTGAGGTAGATCTGGGACTGCACAGAAGAAGGAGGATCCTCTATTTGATGGATCTGATTATGCATTCTAGAAGATCGGGATGAAAGGTTTCATTATTTCTCTAGGATTTTGGGTTTGGAAGTCTGTTGAAATTGGATATACAATGCTTGCAAATGGTCTGATTACTAATGATGATATCAAGGTATATAAGAACATTTCCAAAGAAGGCTATTCTCTTTTGAGTGGTCTTTCTAAATCAAAACTTGTGAAATTTATGAGTCTGAAAACTGTTGGTGAGATCTAGAAAAAGTTGGAAAGTATCTATCAAGGAGATGATAAAGTCAAGCAAGAAAAAATGTAGAACTTGAAGACTAAGTTTGAAACCCTAAAAATGACTAAAGAAGAAGACATTATAGGATACATGCATAGAGTGGACAAAGTTTTCAATTCTATCAGAGGACTTGGAGGAAAACTTGATGAAGATGAGGTGGTAAAGAAGGTATTAAGAAATCTTCCTAAAGCTTATAGTCAAGGTTTTTTCTATTAAAGAAGCTCAAAATTTAGATCATTATTCTAGAGATCAGTTGTTTGGTGCTTTAACTACTTTTAAATTGAGAGAGTTTGGTCCAAGTGATTCATGAAAAGAGACTAATTTTAAAGTTGGAAAAGTAGAGAAGAATGAGGAATCTGATTTGAATAAGTTTGATGAGCTAGAAGCAAACTTTGTGAGGAAATTGAAAAAGGGCACTAGAAAATACAGAGGTAGGTTACCTTTCAAATGTTTCAATTGTGGAAAGATAGGTCATTATGCTTCAAGATGTCCAGTCAAAGCTTCAAATGAAATATTTAAGGAGAATAAAGGCAAATCAATTAAGAGAAGTTATTATGTTAAAGAAGATGAAATGATATCTAATGATGAATCTGAGTACCCTGATGATGAGGATAATGAATGCTTGTTCATGGATCTAAATGTTGGAAGTAATTCTGCTAACTCTAAAAGATGTATGAAGGAAGTTTCTCCAGAAGAAGGTCATAATGGAACTATGGTGACTGATTTTCATGCTAGAGAGGACAAAAACTATTGAATTGTTGACAGTAGATGCTCAAATCACATGACATGTGATAAGAGTAAGTTTTTTAAACTTGAAAATTTTGAAGGAGGTCCTGTTAAGTTTGGTGATGATACATCTACTAAGATATGTGGAAAAGGTTCAATTAGTTTTGATGGAAATAATAATATGGATGATGTTCTTTATGTTAGGGTCTCTAGAATAATTTTCCAAGTGTAGGAAAAATGTGTAGTAAATGATATAACCTTGTATTTCAGGATGGTAGTTGTGAGATCAAAAAAGGCTCCAGAACTCTGGTTGCTGCAGGAAGAAGGATAGATGGAAATATTTAGCAACTCAAAGGTGTTAATGGTATGTGATTTATAACCAATTAATGAAAGTTGGATATGGAATAGAATAATGCATCACATAAATTTTGATATCCTAGTTAGAGTTAGTTTTGCTCAAGCTGTAAGAGATCTGCCAAATATTACAAAGCCTATCAATGTTGTTTGTAAGGAATTCCAAATTGGGAAGCAAGCTAGAAAGAGTTTAAAAGTCAAAGAACATTCTACCACATGACCTTTGGAGTTGGTGTATACATACCTTTATGGACCTAAAAGAACAAGAAGTTTTCAAGGTGATAGGTATTTCATGATATTAATTGATGATTACTCTAGAATGAATTGGGATAATTTTCTCAAAGAAAAATTAGAAGCTCTAGATAAGTTTAAGGAATTCAAAGCTATGATTGAGAATGAAATGGATATAAAAATAAAATGTTTAAGATTTGAAAGAGGTGGAGAGTTCACCTCCAATGATTTTAATAGTTTTTTTCAAGTTCAAGGAATAAAGAGACATTTATTAGCCCCTAGGACTCCTCAACATAATGGAGTGGTTGAAAGGAAGAATAAGGTTGTTTAGGAAGAAACAAGGACAATGATGAAAGAAGAAAACCTATTAGAAGTCTACTAGAGAGAAGCAATTCATACTATAGTCTATATACTTAATAGAGCGCAAGAAAGGAAAAAGAGTTCAAAGACCCCCTATGAGTTGTGGTATGGAAGAACCCCTACTGTCAAGTATTTTAGAGTGTTTGGAAGAAAAAGCTATATCGAGAGAGATGCAAAAAAATTAGGAAATTTTGATGCAAGATCAGATGAAGGAATCTTCCTTGGATATTCTAAACAAAAGGCTTACCAATGCTACAACAAGAGCTAAAAAGGATTTTTGAAAGTGCAAGTGTCAAAGTGGATGGAGACTTACATAAAAGCTCAGTATTGATAGATGGATATGAATTAGATGAGTCCTCTTATAGAGAAGAGAAGGATAAAGGTAAGGAAAAATAAGTATAGGTTGAAGAGGAAGGAGCTCGAGAAAGGATATCTAAGACCCCTAAGTATGTGCAAAAGAATCATTTCAAAGATGATATCATTGGCAAAAAAAGAAAAGGTGTATTTCCAAGAAGAAAATGTATTATGATAGAAGAAAAAGTAAAATTGTGTTTACTTTACAAAGTTGAACCTAAAACAATGATTGAGGCATGCAAAGATGAATTTTGGATCATGGCTATGGGAGAATAATTGATGCAGATTGAGAAGATTTAGAATTGGGAACTTGTCTCAAGACCAGTGAAGAAGAATATGATTGAAACTAAGTGTGTGTTCTAGAATAAACTGAATGTGAAAGGAGAAGTTATCAGGAATAAGGCAAGGCTTGTGTGTAAAGGTTACTCACAAGTAGAAGGAATATAATTTGAAAAGATATTTTCTTCAATGGAAAGGATGGAAGCTATTAGGATGTTTTTGGATTTTGCAACACATAAGAATTTTAAAGTTTATTAGATGGATGTGAAGTCCACATTCTTGAATGGTGAATTGGAAGAAGAAGTATATCAATTATCAAATGATCCTAATATGGTTTGCATATTGAAGAATACATTATATGGATTGAAGAAGGCATTATATGGTTTGAAGTGAGCTCCTAGAGCTTGTTATACAAGATTCTATAGGTACTTGTTGCAACAAGGATTCAATAAAGGTACCATAGATAACAGTCTTTATTTTAAGGTAGAGAAAGATCAAATCTTGATTGTGGTTATGTATGTTTATGACATAATATTTAGAGAAAATGAAGTCATGTGCAAGAGATTTGCAAAAAAAATGCATAATGAGTTTGAAATGTCAATGTTTGGGGAGATGAATTTCTTCCTTGGACTATAAATCAATAAGACAAAGAAAGATATATTCATCTCACAATTAAAGTATGTCAAGGAAATTTTGAAGAAGTTTGGAATGGAAAACTCTAAATTGGTATGTGCTTCTATGGTTACTAGTTGCAAGCTGAGTAAGAATGAAGAATATCCTAAGTCTGATCAAAGAAAGTATAGATCAATGATTTGAGGACTGCTATATCTAACTGATACCAAACTAGGTATCATGCATGAAACTTATCTTGTGGATAGATTTCAAGAAGATATCAAAGAGTCACATGTGGCAGTAGTGAAGAGAATATTCAAATACTTGAAGGGCACTCTAGAACATGGGTTGTGGTATCCTAAGGATATCGATTTCTATTTGAGTGCTTATACAAATGCAAATTGGGTAGGTTGTGTGGATGATAGAAAAAGTACAAGTGGTGGTGCATTCTTTCTTGGAAGCAAGTTGGTATCTTGGCTAAGAAAGAAGATTGATTCAATGTCATTATATACTATAGAAGAAAAATACATTGTTGTAGCATCTTTTTTCACACATGTATTATGGATGAAGGATGCTTTGAAGGATATCAGAGTGGTATATGATGAACCTATTTCTATATTTTGTGATAATACAAGTGCTATTAAAACTTTAAAGAATTTGGGGAAAAAAAATATTTTAATCTGATATCACTTTTTGAGAGAGAAGGTTGTAGAGAATGAGGTGAAGTTGGAATATGTGCCTACTAAGGATCAAGTTGCAGAGTTATTCACTAAAGCTATTCCTAAGGATAATTTTGAGTATCTCCAAGAAAAGTTAGGGGTTATTACCCATCCTTTCAATTAGATGGATAAGGATATGCATCGGTCCAGTGGATTTCAAGATTCATTACTTGTTATGAAATGATATTGGTGGCTACCTCTCAGGGGGAGTAGGTAGTGGTATTGTTGGTTGTTGTAGTCAGGAGGAGTAAGTGTTGTCATTTTGTGGTATACAAATGTTTTCCTTTGTCAGTTGTGTTGGTGTTTTTTCTAGTACACCCTAAGAAATCTCTAGAATGTAGCCACCCTTCATTGTCAAGTCTCTCACAGATGAATGGCCAACTCGACAGGTAAAGGGTTTTAAACCTTTGACCCCTGCACTTTAGGCTCTACGGGACCAAGGAGGGTAATTCCTAGCAGGGTTCATGAAAGATTTTATGAAAAAGGTGAGCACCGTACACATATATGCTCCCCTCTATCCAAATAGACATTACTTGAAAAAGACCTGGCCAAACTTTACAGAAGTAGCCTTCTATTTTCTAGGAGTAGGGTTTCATTTTAGACTTACATCTCAGAATAAGAAAAATTCGATTCATTGTTATCTTCATTATGAGTCTTTAACAAGGTATTTTGGGTACTTCGCTAAGTTGCAAAGACAAGCATTAGGTAAATTAGTTCCTCATCAGTTGGGAATGAAGTTGAATACATGACAATAGGTATTGCATAAATCATGAAATCAATGGCCTTCTCTCATAATGCCTTACATTATAAAAATTCACATTTACCAAGACAACTTCTTATTAGAATCCTGGGTAATTGTGTACAAACCTATGAATCCCTTCAAGTATTTTAATTAACCCCTTAGGCTAAAAAGAGAACAAAATCGTACATTCAATTAAACATTGAAAGAAAAATGATAAAACACTTGGTTTCTCATTCATAGTATTGTAATAACTACATACAGGAGAGCAGTATCACAGTTTTCAAATAACATCACAATATCATAAATTCATACAAAATTATCTAAGATTAGCATGCACAAGATTCAAACCCAAGACAATACACTAGTTTACCCTACATACATTATGTATTACATCCATGTTCAACCTATACTGAAGCCATTTTTGACTCAAAAGAAGATCCCTGAAATGAACCTTGAAATTTTTTTTATAGATTAAGGGAGCAACAAGCAAAGGGTTCATTTTAGTTACATTGATGATGATTTCAAGGACATTTCACCTTGTGGGGCTTCATTCCCCGATAGTTATATTTTCATTTGCATATCATGGGAAAACAAAAAGAGGCACCAAGCCACCACTCAGAGATGCCACACAAGCCTTCCAAAAGCTGTCACCATCGTAACCCGCACCTTGCCCAAAATAGGAAAAATTCACCATCACTTTTAACAGCAAAAACCCCTCAAAACACCCATGTCAGGAAACCACATGACCACACCCAGGACCCAATTATTACTAATCAAAGCACATGGGCATCAAACAACCTTGTTACTGGTTGAAATGACACCCTCACTTGACCTCCTCATAGAGAGTGGAGTTGCAACTACCAATTCCTCATCTGAATCAGTGTAAGGAACAATGGCCATAACTAAGTCCAACCCCCTCAATTTCCTTTGAAGAGTTGTCACTAATCAATACTAGGGAACAGGGTTTACTTGGACAAACCCTAGGGCCTGCCTCTATCCCCATTAATTCTTTCGCAAACTCATCGGGCTTCTTATTTTAAGACTTGCCTAGTTCCTCTGAGCAAGCTCTAGGTCAGAGATTATAAGCTTCTAGGAAAACAGTTCACCCAACCCACCTACGAGCACTCCTTTTAGCTCTCAGAATAACTGGTGCCTCCTTGACCACAATCACCTTCTCAGGTTCAAAAACTAACGGTTCCTGCAAGCTCAAGTGTCATGATCTACGTATGGGTTTGGAAGAAGAGGTCGGCTGAATAATTTTGTTAGCAACACAAATCTGATATGTGCAAGAAACCAACATTTTTCACCAAGAAACCCCTAAGTTGAGGCAATGCGATCTACACCAACACCATATACATAAGAGGTTTCCGAAATGCAATTGGAACAACATATTCATCAAAATACCAACTCACCACCCTGGCGAGAATTTACTAGGAAACAACACTTACTACCCAACGGAGAACCAGGAAACAACACTTACTACCCAACGCTTACGATAATTAACCATAAGCACTGATTCAAAATGAAATCATGAGCAATATAAAGGACAATCCTCATTAAATAGAGGGAATCACAACATGCTGCAATTAATGGCCATCCTAGTTCGCTCACGTGACTGAAAAATCAATCACTTGCATGTCGCATCTCAACCATTGATCGCTGAAGATTAAAACTCAATCAACGAGGATCATTAAGGATCGCCACTTGCTTTATTGGCTATACTTAGAAATAGTGAAGAAGTGATATAAAACCACCACGTACTCGGCCATATCCTGAAACAATCAATCTTGACATGCATGACATTGATCCTTACAACCTGCAAGAAAATCAAAACCAAAAACTGAAGTAGATCAGCCATTGCTAGTTAATCCCCTTAACATGAGTCTCATCAAGTGATGACCCAGAAATCAGCAATGAAACATCAGTTGTAGATTGTAGATATGAACGGATCCAGACCATTGGTATCTATCCACCTCTCTCATCACGCGTTGACAAACCACTTGAATCATCCCAACCCGCGACAGATCGAGCCCTCATGATGAGGAGACTTAACCCATCGGTGGTTACATGTTGCATTCTAACCCACGAAGGACAACACACAATAACAGAGAAACCAGTGACACAAACCATGCACACCCGTCTGGTGCCTTACTCCAGCCGCATCACCCATTGTGTGTTATCGCCTCATAAACATAAATGAACATGCGAAGGCACACAAGCGACCGATGCAAAAGAGACCAAGGCATCACTCATCGTAGGTTCAACGCAAGAATTTGAAAATGAATGAGCGATGGGTGATGAAAGAACATAAAACCCAACCTAGAAAGAACTTATAGCACGTGCGCCAAAGGTTGTTTTAAATGGACTTTCTAGTCACGATGGGCGGGATAAAGAGAGGGTTGGTAAAACCACAAAAATTAAAGCCATGAAGGATTAATGAAAAGACCAAGAACCGACACAACCACTCAACATGAAAATAAAATCTTGGAGGCAAAAAAAGAGTGTGGGCATGAAGAATTTCACAAAACCAGAACCCTAAGGCCATGATAATCAGGGTTTAACCTTATTATTCAGTGGAACCAGGAAAATTTTAGGGGTTCCACCAGTGGCTCTGACTGGGGATGTATGCCCCCTTGTGGGCATAGAAAGATCTCAAAATCTCAGGTAGAACCAGACCATTTGAAAATGAACAATTCAGTCTTGAGTATGTTTCATGGCTCTCCTTTCTCTGGTATTTTTGGATGGCCCCAGGCCATCAAACAAAACCGAGAACTCAATTCTTACCTCTATCAAAAACCTTGTCCTGCTGTTCCTGTGGTGGGCACACCTGTGGGTTAAGCATTCCAGGGTAATCCAGATCACTCCAAGCGGCATCCCCATTCTTGTCTTGTATACCATTTTTATCTTTGTCAGCCTGAAGGACCCCAATCTCATCTGATTGAAATGGTAATACAAAACATTCATAATTGCATGGTTGCAAACTCAGACATCATACTAGAATTCCTCATACATGCCTTGTTGTATGTTAGAATCAATTTTTGTGATGTTAAAAAGGAATGATTCATTGTTGATAAAATCCCCTGTACAATCAGAGTGATTATCAATATTATCCATTGGGAATAAATTTGTAATAAGGCCGAGAAGCTGAGGAGAATCTACAATTTTTTTGACCATATAGTCATACTAATCACCATTGTATTCTAAATCAGGTATATGCACATCAGGCTTTGCCTTATCACAACAGGCATCTATGGAACCACCTTGGATATTTTCACCAGCAGTGGTATTGCTGTCAATATTACCAGAACTAACATCCCCCACCTTTATCCAGTTATTGCTGGTATCAATATCATTATATCTACCAAGCACTTGAAGGGCCAACTGATCCAAGTCATCTATTGTGATCATAGAGTAAGAGTCATCTGCACCACTTTTATTCTTTCTCTTAGTCATTACACTCATGTAATCATTAATGTCTTTGTAGGGTGCATCCGTCATGAAGTCATCAGAGCTTACAATAAATAGTGGGCTATTTCTACACCAATAAGGATTATCTCCCATTGCATCATCCATTGATAAAGGTTCATCATACAAGGGGTTGTGCCATATTCTCATTGTACTATCATTCACCCCTATTTTTTGAGTATGTGAGTGAAAACCCTCCATGCCTTGTGAATCTTCATCAGAGTCATCTTCATCACTTATACTCAGAATTATGGATCCACATTCTGAAAACTCATCACATGAGGAAAATTCCCAATCCTTGGCCACCTGAATCCTATCATAGCTACCATCACATCCCCTGTTCAAGGCCACCGATTCCATCTCCATTTCATAAGATGACCTGTATCCAACAAAATAATGCTCTAAATCCAACTCATCACCAGATGACCCATTGGTTTGTATGTCAAGATCTTCAGTCAAACCAGGGAGTGACATCTCCCCTTGCTTCTGCTTATCTCTCACAATCTCCAAAGTGTGGAAATCAGGCATCACCTCATCATTCACCAAACATACATTATTAACCCACCATTCATGTTCATATACATCATCTTGTCCTAACAACAAAGACTCCTAGTCCTCTTGGTAATAGGTTTCATCAATGTCACTTTGATATGAAATTTGTCCATTATGCTCATTTCGAGTTCCCTCAAAAATCCTAATCCAATTAGTGACTTGGCCCAATGCATGAGGCTTCACTTCTTCTAGAAAAGCACTCAATCCTGATTGATATAATTCACAAAACAAATCAATGCACATCAGGGTACTGGGCCTAAAATCTTTAGGAATTCCAAGTAAAGCATCAATGAACCTAGAGAAAAGATGGTCAAGGGACTACACTTCATGCCTTTGTATGTCACATAACCTACAAACTACCAATTCTCGGTCATCTTTGTCATACATGGGTGAATTATCCTTTTCAGCCACAGTATAATCTTCTTGTAATGTTATTGGTGGGCTTGAAGTAACAGGCGTCTCATTACCATGTCCTAATTCATTGTTGATTGACTCATTTACCATAGCAACATTATGGGGAATTTTATAACTCTCACTACAAATATTAAAACCGCCCCTCATCATTGAAAATTTCAAATTATTTTTGATGTCTATGGAAATGTGATATGCTTTTTGCAAAGTTGTAGGTTCTTTATCCCTCAACAAGTAACTCATCTTTTTGTCAAATGCTCCCAAGTACACAACCAAACACTCGACATAATTTGATCTTATATGTGTTGGGATTTTCCTTATCACTTTTGAAAACCAAAGGTTAAATGAAGGGACCAAATCATTCTCATCCTTCTCCATATCCATAAATTTATGCCTGATCAAGACTGGGTGAATCCTTTCTCCAAATTGTTCCATGAACACCAATTTAAATTCTTTCCATGAGTGTATTGAGGACATAGGCAGATAAGATAGCCAATTTCTAGAATCTCCTTTCAAAGATTGAGCAAACAATTTCATAACTACATCTTCAAAGGTCACCTCATAGTCTCCCATCACATCAATAAAATCCCGCATATGTTGATTTGTTGACTCAATCTGTTCACCTTTAAATATTGGTATCTTATCCTTGATCTTGACTGGTACAACATTTGGGTATCCATAAATGGTATTGAAATCCAAGGTATTGTACCTTTCACTATTGAAACCTCCTTGATGTGACAAGGGGGCCCATTTTTTACATCCTTATCAAAAAACATGGCTTGACCACACATCTTGTTGTGCTTAGCACGATTTTCTATATGCACCACCAGGGATGCCCAAATTTTTTACTAAAAATACAATCTCAAGCTTCTCTCAATAACTTCCCAGATCAATTTTCTTAAGATTAGGATTTACATGTTTCCTCTATAACCACATATAATTCTACAACCCTCACTTAGAAACATGCAAATTTCAACTATCCTTTCCTCTTAATTTGTGCTCTTTCACTTAATTGGGAATCATTTATATTTCAAAAATAAAATAATTCTTATAATCTATCCATAGAGTAATGTGAAAACATCTGGCCTTCTTGCAACATCCACTTAGCTTTCCTTTGAGCACTTGGATCTGAGACTTCAATATATCTTTTTTTAGGTTCTTTAGTCAGAGTCGCCACCTCCCATTGAGAGGAAATAAGTGAAACAAAGTGTCCTATCACATCAACACGTTTTGGTTCTAACTCCTCAATGGAGTCAC
Source organism: Sequoiadendron giganteum (assembly GCA_007115665.2). Taxonomy (NCBI): domain Eukaryota; kingdom Viridiplantae; phylum Streptophyta; class Pinopsida; order Cupressales; family Cupressaceae; genus Sequoiadendron; species Sequoiadendron giganteum. Next base: position 315,063,588 of record CM021110.1, read on the forward strand.
TTTTAGATCCTTCTGAGTAATGTTGCAGACCATCATAATGAATAATTATTTAAATTATGAACAAATTGTCCATATTATTTACACCATTTGACTCCGTGATTCAAAGATCCGCATCTGGAGAGTGAAATTTTGCCTCAACAGAGTCACCATTTTTGTTGGTGTTTTTTTCTAGTACACCCTGAGAAAGCTCTAGAAGGTAGCCACCCTTCATTGTCAAGCATCTCACTGATGAATGGCCAAATCGATGGGTAAAGGGTTTTAAAACTTTGACCCTTGCACTTTAGGCTATGTGGGACTGTTACCATATTTTCACCTACAGGCTCAATCAGGAAGAGCCATCTATGTTTCAAAATGAATGGTACATTTTATTAAATCTTCTATGTTACATTCAGTTATACAAATGAAACAACTTTACAAGATTACACGAATACAAAATTATTACATTCATACAAGTGAATGAAACATAAAAAATTTTACAATATTTGGAAAAAAGTAATCTTTATTGAATTTAATTAGATACATGTGTCTCACACAACAAGCCGTGGGACTGACTTACTCATTTAATACAAATAAGAATTAAAATATACATGAATGAGTAAATGCTGAAAATGAACTGAACATGTAAAGAAGGCAACCAATCATTTCTTGAATGACTGGTTCTACAAATGAATCTAGTGTCTGATTGCCTTGCCTTGCTCCCTGTCGCTCCTTGACCCCTAGGTGTTTGGTGTCTGGTTACCTATATTGGGTAAGGAAATGAGTTAGAACAGTAAGTTATAAGAAATTAAAGGTTGCTAAACATGCACATCTACCCATACATACATATGTTAATTCCTATGTGCATCAAATGTAATGCCTATCTTAAGTGTCCATAAAATCCAAAATAGAAAAACATTATACACACTTAAGGTAGGTGTTTTATTTCTAACATGTTTTCTTTATGTGCAACTACAGGTATAATCATATCTTTGTTTTTTTCAAATCAAATGAGGGGTAAATGTGGCTCCCATAAGGGTTGAGCCAAACTCATTATTTATGCACAACCTTTTAGGTATTTGGGGCATACAAAACATAATTACCATGTCATGAAGGTATTTATACAATGGAACTACAATGCCATTAAAATTGAGCAAGTATAAAGGAGTTCATTGATCGAATTTTGTCTCCCAAAAGTTCACAATGCTTTGTAGGGAGTTTTTTGTTGAAATTGTCACTAGGGTATAACAATCTATGAAGAGAAACACTTATGATAGTCATATAGGCCTGCATATTAGTGACAATTTTTTTGACTAATGCTGCTGAAAAATAAGGAAGCATGTGGATAAATGTGAGTATATGACTAAGTGTGCATCATATGTGGAGGTTTCTAACATTATAAGAGACATCAGATTTCGAGGAGGTGCCAGTAACCTTGAAATGATTAAGCTACAATTCACCATGAGTTGAAGGGATGGTCACAATCATCATGAAGAAACTTATAATACAATCAAGAGGAAAGCTTACCCTAAGTGCATAGTGATATGACAATAAGGATGACAATATAGTACATCAAGGGAGATAGTCACCCATTGATTGGTCAATAGAGAAAATTGATCTAAGAATGCAACAAAGTGAGCAATCAATATCAAGGAGGAATGCTATAGGAACAGTAACAACAATCAAATGAGATGGTGTTAATGATATTACAAAATGATTTTAGCTTTCTTCATTATGTCTTAGCTTAGAGAACTATCCATTGTCTATTAAGATTGTAGTCATAAGGGAATATTAAACTAAAGAATAAGCATCCATAACTAGTCACCACCATAAGGGAAGACCAAGGCCACTAAACAGGAAGGAGATGATCTCTAGTGAATATGTTTCTAAGGGTTTCTAGAAGGAGTGAATGGTATAGTAATAGGCTTGGGCAATATTCTAGAGTTTTTTTTAGAAAATGAATAAGACCTCTAAAGGATATAGGCCTACCAAGGGTTTCCAAAAGGGTAAAATAAATCATAAGTATGGTCACAGTTGCATTGCTTTTCCATGATAGCAATATACATGTCTGTATTATTGGAGAGAGACAATTTGTGCAATGCAAGCTATACGAATAGTGCAATATAGTGTCCAAAACTTATACTTAAATTTAAAGAAAAAAATTAAGATATTGATGGAAAAAAATGGCTTGAGGACCTTTGCATCTAGCAGTGAAGTCATATACTATCAAAAAATAAAAAAACAAACAATGATGATAGTCATGCAAGAGAGGATGAACTCAGTAACAAGTTATCAAAAGCATATTGCAGAAATTCATTAGTGTGTTTAATCCAAAAAAGCACATACTATGTATAAGTATTAGCTTCTCTGCTCAAGAGAATCAAAAGTCTTAACTACTGTCAATATAGAAAACTCAGGTACATCATACCCATTAAGGCATGGCTACAAGTTTCTCAGTTGGCACCATGTGCACGTTCATAGTCTTGTCTTATGAAATTCAACCTTTATTTCAATCTCTCAGAAGTTTCTGAGTGGAGAGGGAATACAAAAATGCAAATAAGGGTTTCTTTTCTATTAATGGAACAACAGTATGGCTGCAACCCACAGGATAAGCATTTTATTTCATAAAATAGAGTGTTGCGGGGCACGGGTTTTTTCCAGGACAATATTTTTCACAAGATATTCACCGAGGAACTAAAGACTTAAGACTAAACCCTCAACCATGAAGAGTGACTAAAAGTAAGGTAGCCATGAAATAAACAAGTACAAAAAATAGATTCAAGGAAAAGTCTCCATCGATTTCCATGTAATGATGGACTCACGGCCTAAGCAAATAAAGGATAAATCATAGAGAAAATAACATACAAAGTAGGTAAGAATGGTTTTAGAATCAAAACCATAGGAGTGCTTACTAGTCCAGTGGTTCTCTAGAAGAAATCAATAGAAATACGGGATTAGAGTCAACTGGAGCTAAAAGATGAATAGAGCTATCCTGTTGCAAAAAGTTTCTACAAACCCTCATGGTCACTGGTGGTGGCCGAGCTTCCTCAGAAAGTTTCTTGCAAAATGGAGTAAAAGTTCTTTCTTTTTCCTTTTACTTTAGGGTTGAAACCCTAGTGTATGTGGCCGATAGAGACTTGGCATTTTTTCCATCTTTTTTATGAAAATCAATGTCAACTAATACCCATGGCTAAGACTTGTGCCTTGATCTATGCCTTGTCTAAGGCATGTTCAATATGCATGTTTTGACTTAGTAATACCTTAGTTTAAGGTTTTGACCGAATGCATGGATCATATTGTAAATGCTTAAATTTGAGTGATATCTTATAAATCACTTAAATTTAAAGCACTACGTTTTAAATAAAAAACATGTGGAGCATGTGTTATATGACTAAGTCTTGGGAGAGAAAGATGGAGGTTATCAACATATGCCAAGGAGAGGAGATGTGATTTGTTTTCACTTTATGATCTTGGAGAGCATCTAGGGGAGGTTGAAAGTTGTTACAAAAATATGCCACAAATATTGGAGCTGCTTTTTGACTCTTTATGAGCTTTGGAGAGTATTTTGGAACCATTATAAGTTGTCATCATGTTTTTCATAGTCAAACTTGACTATTTCAATGCTCTGGAGATTTTGAGGATAAAATCTAGGTGCTATATTTGTGTCTTTTTGAAGACATTCGAGAATGGAAGCTTCTAGTTCCTAGATTTATGGCTTTTGTTGTGAAACTGGGCTACTTAGTCACTTTTGTAACTCATTATTGAGTTATTTCAGATTAGGCTTGTCCATGTACTAGTGACTTATAGTCCATATGCAATTTTGGCCATTTTTGTAACTTTGGAGATACTAAATATAGTTTTTTGCCTTGGATTTTACTGGTAATGAATACTTTCCTTTTGTTTTCTTTGCAGTTCAATGTATGTGAAGTGATTTGATGAAGCTGTCAGTGGAAGTGTCATAACTCCCTTCTGGTTTTGTCTCATAATTTTACCTTCCTGCAAATAGTATGTTTATGCAGGTCATTAATTGAGTAATCGATGCTTTTACTTACTCATTGTGAAGTATACCTTCCCTTGTGTAGTTTTTTGCATTCATACCCTTTAGTGAAATACTTATGCAAGAAAATATAGAAATGAATTGTGCATATTTGTTTCTTATCATTTGAAACCAAGTGTTAGTTTTTTGAGTTTTTATTATCTCATTTTCAGTTTGGTGTATCACCCAGTTTAAACTTTCAACTTTTCATTTATGTTCTTTCTCCCCTTTCCTCAACAATTCAGTAGTTAGGTGATATCATACCAAAAGGAATCCGGCCTTCTCTGGAGGTTCATTTCAGCTTTAGGTGACCCACAACCTTGAAATGATCCCATGTTTCTCCAGAAAGCTCAATTTTCATAACTTTGCAGGAGGGTGCATTTCTAGGAGATAATAGGGACCAAGGAGGGTAATTCCCAATGAGGTTCACGAAGGATTTTATGAAAAGGTGAACACCATACACAAATATGCTCCCCTCTATCCAAATAGACATTACTTGGAAAAGACTTGGCTAGCCTTTACACAAGTAGCCTTCTATATTCTAGGAGCATGGTTTCATTTTAGACTTACATCTCAGAATGATAAAATTTTGATTCAGTGTTATCTTCATTATGATTCTTTGACAGGGTATTTTGGGTGCTTCACTAAGTTGTAGAGACATGCATAAGGTAAATCAGTGCCTCATCAATTGGGAATAGAGTCGAATACATGACAGTCAATAATGCATAAATCATGAAATCAATGGCTTACTCTCATAATGCCTTACATTATGAAAATTCACATTTACCAAGACAAAAATTCTTATCAGGATCCTGGGTAATTGTGTACAAACCTACAAATCCCTTCAAGTATTTTAATTAACCCCTTAGGCTAAAAAAAGAACATATTCGTACATTCAATTAAACATTGAAAGACAAATGATAAAACACTTGGTTTCTCATTCATAGTACTGTAATCACTACATACATGAGATTAGTATCTTAGTTTTCAAATAACATCATAATATCGTAGATTCATACAAAATTATCTAAGATTATCATGCACAGGATTCAAACCCAAGACAATACACTAGTTTACCCTACATAGATTTTGTATTACATCCATGTTTAGCCTATACCTAAGCCATTTTTGACTCAAAAGAAGATCCCTGAAATGAACCTTGAAATCCCTTTTATAGATCTTAAGGGAGCAACAAGCAAAGGGTTCATTTCGGTTACATTTGATGATGATTTTGAGGAAATTTCACCTTGTGGGGCTTCATTCCTAGATAATTATATATTCATTTGCATATCATGGGAAAGAAAAAATAAAAAGAGGCACCAAGCCACTAGTTGAAGATGCCACACAAGCCTTCCAAAAGGTGTTTCCATCATAACCCGCACCTTTCCCAAAATAGGAAAAAGTCACCATCACTTTTAACAATAAAAACCCCTCGGAACACCCATGTTAGGAAACTACATCACCACACTTAGGATCCAATCATTACCAATCAAAGCACATGGGCATCACGTAGCCTTGTTACTGGTTGAAGTGAGACCCTCACTCAGCCTCCTCACAGAGAGTGGAGTTGTAACTACCACTTCCTCATCCAAATTAGTGTAAGGCACAAGGGCAACAAGGTAATGGCCACCACTAAGGCCAAACCCCTTTCCTCTGAAGAGATGTCTCTAATCAATACCGGGGAACTGGGGTTTACCAGGACAAACCCTAGGGCCTACCTCTGTCCCCATTAATTCTTTCGCAAACTCATCAGGGTTCTTCTTTTAAGACTTGCCTAGTTCCTCTGAGCAAGCTCTAGGTTAGAGATTATAAGCTTCTCAGACAACAGTTCACCCAACCCGCCTACAAGCGATCCTTTTAGCTCTTGAAATAACTGGTGCCTCCTTGACCATAATCGCCTTCTTAGATTCAAAAACTAATGGTTCTTGCGAGCTCAAACATCATGACCTACGTACGGGTGTAGAAGAAGAGGTCAGCTTACTCATTTTGTTAGCAACATAGACCTGATATGTGCGAGAAACCAACAATTTTCACCAAGAAAACCCCAAGTAGAGGCAACATGAGCTACACCGACACCATATACATAAGAGGTTGCTGAAATGCAATAGGAACAACATATTCGTTAAAATACCAGCTCACCACCTTGGTGAGAATTTACTAGGCAACAACACTTACTGCCCATCTCTTATGATAATTAACCATGAGCACTAATTTGGAATGAAATGATGAGCAATATGAAGGACAATCCTCATTAAATAGAGGGAGTCACAACATACTACAATTAATGGACATCTCGGTTTGCTTGCGTGACTGAAAAATCAATCACCTGCATGTCACATCTCAACCCTCGATCGCTAGAGATTAAAACTAAATCAATGAGGATCATTAAGGATTGCCACTTGCTTTATTGGCTATACTTAGAAACAACAAAGAAGTTCTTTAAAACCACCATGTACTTGACCATATCCTGAAACAATCAATCTTGACATGCGTGACGTCGATCCTTACAACTTGTAAGAAAATTGGAACCACAAACTAAAGTAGATCACCCATCGCTAGTTCATCCCCTTAACATGAGTCTCATCAAGCGATGAACTATAAACCAGTGATGAAACATCAGATGTAGATCATAGATATGAATGGATCTTGAGAATTGGTACCTAGCCGCCTCACTCATCACACATTGAAAAACCACTCGAATCATCCAACCCATGATAGACCGAGCACTCACGATGAGGAGACTTAACCCAACTGTGATCATGGGTTGCATTCTAACCCGCGAAGGACAATACACGATAATGGAGAAACTAGCGACACAAACCACACACACCCGTTTGGTGCCTTACTCCAACTGCATCGCCCATCATGTGTTACCACCTCAAAAACACAAATGAACACACAAAGGCACACAAGTGGCCGATGCAAAAGAGACCAAGGCATTGCTCATCGCGGGTTGAACACGGGAATGTGAAAATGAACAAGCGATGGGAGATGAAAGAACATAAAACACAACCTAGAAAGAACTTATAACATGTGCACCAAAGGTTGTTTTAAATGGACTTTCTAGTCATGAGGGGTGGGATAAAGAGAGGACTGGTAAAACCAAAAAACTTAAAGCTATGAAGGATTAATGAAAATACTGAGAACTAACACAACCAATCAACATAAAAATAAAATCTCAGAGGCAGAAAAAGAGTGTGGGCATGAAGAATTTCACAAAACCAGAACCCTAAGGCCATGATAATTAGGGTTTAACCTTATAATTCGGTGGAACCAGGAAAATTTTAGGGGTTCCACCAAGTTGTGCCTAAGGATATGTGTAGTAGTTGTTGGTTTTTGCAACATGGTATGCACTTCTAAGGGGGATATGCAGAGAAGTGGAATGTGTAGAGGTGCAGAGAAGGTGCAAAGAAAATAGAGTGCAGTAGTGTGATTTATGTCAAAGGGGATGTTTCCCTTTTCCATTGATGTCAGAGGGGGAGAGATTTAATCGAAAAACCTTATGAATTAAGGGGGAGTAGTGTGCACTAATGTGAAATACATGTGTTGGTGATCATAGTTGTTGGTTATTGTTTTGTTTTTGATGGTTTTTGATGTGTTTCCATCAATGAAAAAGGGGGAGATTGTTGGAATTATGTGTAGTTTATGTTGTCATTAATTTCAATAGATCTATGTTGTTGCATTGATGTCAAACTCTAGGATGCTTTGATTTGTTGCATTATGCTATCATTAGTAGTCTGATTAGTGTCAACCTCTAGTGTTGCCTTGATAAGCATGCATGTGGTAGGGTTGTTGTATTGCAGTTGGTTTGGTTGTGATGAGGAATTATTGAAGATGATGAAAATTTGTTTTTGGTGCTTGGTTTCCAAGTGCTTTTGAGAAAATTTGAATAAAAAGAATCGGTGTGGTAAAGAGTGTTCAGTGTTTTGCTCCACATTTCTTCTATATTTCTCTACCTCTATCTCTCTATCTATCTATCTCTCTCCCTATCCTTCTCTATCTCTTTATACCTCCCTCTCTATATATACCCTTCTCTCTTCGTCTCCCTATCCATCTCCCCTATCCCTCTTTATATTTTGAGCTATCTCTCTCACTCTCCCCCTTAATCTCTCCCCCTCTCTCCCCATCTCTACCTATCTCTCTCCCTTTCTCCACCTCTATCTCTTTATCTCTCCCTCTCTCCATCTCTTCCCCTCTCCTTCCCTCCTTACCTCTCTATCTCTCTCTTTTTCTCTTCCCATCTCTTTTTTTTTATATCTACTTATCTCTTCGTGTCTTTCTCCCTCCCCCCTCTCTATATCTTCTGATATATTTATCTCTCTATCACTCTATCTCACAATCTATAACTCTCTCTATCTATTCCTCTTCCTTTATATCTCTCTATCCTTATATATCACTCTATCCAACTCTATCTCTATCTATCTATTTCTATCCCTCTATCTTCATGTCTACCTATATCTTCCTCTCTCCATCTCTATCTATAGATATGTTCCCCTCTGTATCCATCTTGTTGGAAGTCTGTGCAATTTGTGTTGTCATTGATTTCAAAATAATATATGTTGTTGTATTGATGTCAACCTTTGGGATGCTTTGATTTGTTGCATTATGTTGTCATTAGTAGTCTCACTAGTGTCAACATCTAGTGTTTCCTTGATAAGGATGTGTGTGGTTGAGTTTTTGTATTGTAGTTGGTTTGGTTTTGATGAGGAAGTGTTGTAGATGATGAAAATGTGTTTGTGGTGCTTGGTTGCCAAGTGCTTTTGAGAAAAAAATGAATAAAAGAGAAAACAGTGTGGTAAAGAGTGTTTAGTGTGGCAAAGTAGTGTTCGGTGCTTTGTTTTGCATTTCTTCTATATTTAAGATATGCTTATGCAATTTGGATATGTTGATCAAATGTTTTTAGAGGTGTTATATATCCAAAGTTTTAGGTTCTCAATCATTCAACATAAGACGTGTTCACTAGTGTGTGAAATATGAAAGCAATGTTACCTAGGAGAAATGGTTTTGCTCCACATTTCTCTGCAATGTGGTTTTTGGTCTTGTAGATCTAAGAGTGTTCCTAAAGTGCTCATATATATATCCAATTTAAGTTTTTTAAAGTTTTGGTTTTTCAAAAGGTTGGATTCACGTGTTACAATATGTGGAAGGATAACTGGGTGTACAGTATGAATGTGTTTTTTAGGTGAAAGTTGTTGCGAAGGAGTTTTTGGATTTCAAGGTGTTGATGGAATATTCCAGATTGTGTTTATGTGTTGTATGTGGTCTACAAGTTGTCTTTGAAATTGAGGAAGCATGTACTTAAATGTTTAATGGTGTTAATATAGGTTCGATCGACCTTGGGTGTTTACACTAATTGCAGATATGCTTTAGTGTTTGTGGAAGTGTGGTGTGGTATATATGAGTGGATTTAGGTCTAAGTTAAGGTGTGATGTGGTCTTCTTTCATTCCTCTCCACTATGGGAATGCTTAGTGCCAACCTAATTTTAATTTGCATGCTTGAGGTGCATAGCCAACCTGGTAGATTTTTCAAGGTTGAAGATGATATATATGTGTGTGTGTGTGTATTGATCTGATGAAGGATTTTGTGAATGGAGTGTGTGTGATGAAAATTATTATGTGAATTTTAAAAGTGTGAAGTGTTGTGTGAGATTTAATGACTATGACCATTGGAAGCAACGAGCAGAAGGTGTCTACATTCTACAAAGAGAGTGCAAATATTTTGGTGAAGCAATGTGATGGAGCTTCAAATTTTGTCCTTTGAATTCCATTATCATTTTGCCTTTGTACTGGTCTATCGTGCTATTTGGAAGAAACTTAGGGTTGGGGGGTTTTATTTTTTCCTTCGCACAAATCCTAACATTCTATCTAATACCTTGGGTAGGATCTATTCCGCTGTTACCTTTTTGAAGGAGGTTTTAAAATGACTTATGTCCCATTTGACTCATCTAGGCCGGGCCCTTTTTAATAAATATTGTTAAATATTTTTCCTAACTTTATTATCTCCTAATTTTAGGTTGGCTCGTGCCCCATTTTTAAGAACAACATTAAGCCATCGTTTGTCGTTGGCCTAGGCAATGTCCCCTTGTCCCTTTAATAATTGTTTTATATTTCATACGGAACATTTTTTGGTGATCATCGATCATCCAACAATTGATCCTGACCATTCCCCGTGACCTCGTGATGGCCTCACTACTAAGTTTCAACTGATTTTGATATCACAGGTGGGTGCCATTTGTCTCAGCTATCGACACTGAAAAATATTAACAAAGTGTTTTAAAGTTTATGTCAGGTTTTAATATGTTATATAGTGGGTTACTAAAACAACTGCGAGATGCACGTGATCAAGATCAACGATGGTCTTATAATCTTGATGAAAATTTGCTCGACGGTTATGTTCAATACTAGTGATGGCTATGAATGAACATGATTGCTGATGGTGGTGATCAATGGTTGCCCGCCATCGCGTGATCCAAAGATGCAGGATGCTTAGAGATTATGATATCACGGGCGGGTGCCATGTGTACTCCTTTGGTGTTGCATACTATGGTGGGCCCTCGATGTTGAGATGGAGATTACATCAGCCTTTTTGAAGGTGATCATTCAATCATTTGACGAAGGTAAAAGATCGATGGTTAGAATTTAAATTCACATCAAATGCGATTGGATCCGTTGGCGCGACATGCAAATGAGCTTTAATGGTGGATGAGATGTTTACTAGCTCAATTCGAGTGACATAAAGCATTCTTCCATCATCTTATTTCACCACAAAGCATTCAAGCATTTTCGAAGCGGTTACAGAGCCGGCGATGAGTTTTCGAGTAATCATAACGAGAGTTTGGTTTTCTGCAAAGTGTAATCCTGTGAGTTGTTCTTTGTATTATTTTAGTTATTCTAGCTATGGTTTTTGTGAAGGATTGTGGTGTGCTAGTCAAAGGGTTTATTGATTGTTATCGTAGGGTTATTGGTTTGATTGAATTGTGGGAAATTGCAAGGTTTTGTTGTAGTTTCGCTGTTTCGAGTAGCCCTAGTCTGTTCAAATTTTAAGTTTTAAAGAAGCCATAGTTTATTTGAGATGGCACCACCAAAGAAACATTTCGGCCATGTGGATTATTTATAGAGGAATTTGTATGATGATTTTTTGGATCAACTCCCATTATCAACAAATGACAGGAAGAGGGGTTTAGTTCTGATGAGTGGAAGAACCCTAGGCGAAGGACTAGTTGTAAGAGTTATAACATTGCAGATGCTAGGGTTCCTATGACTGGTTTGGAAATGTTTAGGCTGTGGTATGGACAACGAAACTTACCTCACCCCTTTTCTAATGAATGGAGATATGACATGAGGAAGCTAGCAGTGCCAAATGTGTTCCCTGATGTGGACCTACTTAGAGTGGTGGAAACACGATATGACCCTATTACAAGAGTAATAAGGGATAATGGTGGTGGGATTTTGTTGAGTATAAGCGCAGATGAAATTCAACAGGTGTTTGATTTGAGTGAATCTAGCTCGTTTTTGGTTCCAGTTGATCTTGAGAAGATGAAGCAGGATTATTCAAGATCGAAGCATCTTTTCAGATTGAAGTTGCTTCCTCCTCATCTGGCTAGGGTAGGCAGTTCAATAATTCATATCAGCCCAAGTGACCAGGAGCCTTTCAGGTTGAGTTGATTTTCCAATCACTTTTTGGCTACATTTTATTCACTGTGCCAAATTTTGGGGTTCAACCCTAATACTGTAATGCCAATTGCATACATGTTCATGCGGGCCCAAATTTAGCATCCCAATTTCTCTGTGGTGTATGACTTTGGATATTTTCTAGCAGAAAAGATACATGAGGGATTGCTGAAGTTGTTGGTGGGGGATACTAGCACTCCTTTCTTTTGGTATTCCCTATTAATGCACATATTTTTGTATAAGAATGATGACTTCTTCTCAGAGAAGATGGAGTTGAGGCAAGATGTAAATGGAGAAAGATTATCAGTACAGGTTTGGAGTGTTGATTTATCATACAACATGGGAGGTGATAGTTTTGTACAATTTGACAATTGCTTTGCCTCCAGTCTCAGGGCTCGGTTGGTAGTGAATGTTTCTAGAGTCCCTGAAGACCTACATGACTTCCTCAGACCAAAGGTGAGGAAACCTGATTTAAAAAATTGCCACAATTGGGGTGGCATCATCTTGTACCCTGTAAGTACTTTTCTAAGAGTATATGGTTTCCAGGGAGCCCCACATATCCTCCCATTTAATGTACCATCAAGAATGGGGTTTGCCGAGGTTATGTGGAAAATAGGTTGTATTGACGAGGACAACCTGACAAGGAGGGGAAAGGGAACTTTGTACCCTAATTACACTGTTGTATCTGATTTTGTTTTTTCCAAGGGAGGATGAGTCCACTTCGGAAGATATTTTGATGACTTTCATTTGAGGAGTGGTCCTAGGAGGCAACATTAACCTAAGGGTTTCTTTGCCTTGTTTAGGCAACAAATTAAAGGTGGCAGGTTTGTACATGAGTTCAATTTTCCTGAGGACCTAATCAGGAATGAATTTGATTTCAATAGATAGGAAATAAATTCAAAGAGATCATGGGCACCTTGATGACCAAGAAGGTCAATTTTGAATTAGATTTTGGTATACAAAGACCAGAGGTGAGGCCTGAAGAAACAAGGCCAAATTATCAACCCTCAGTGAATTGACTTCTTTACAAGAGAAAGAGGATTGATAGTAGTGATGAGGAGGAGGGGGATAAGAAAGGAAAAAAAATAATGAAGACATCATCACATCTAGATCCAAGGATCAGAGCACCTGGAGGGATAAAAATTAATGATTTGGATTCATCACCAGAGAGTAATCTTGCATTACTACCATTAGAGCCAAGCCCTAAGAGGCAGAGAGTTGAGGAAGCACAAGAGACTTTGATGGATGAGATAATTGTTATAGATCAAGACATGTAGGTTGGTATTCCTTCCCCTCCTAGATCAACACAATTGGTGCTATCTGATATGGATGTGAAAGGACAATGTGTACAAGATTCCAAAATGGAGGCCTGCAAGGCATTCTTGGATGATGATGCATTTGTGAAGACTCCAGTATTATTGCAACTGGTATGGAGGATAAAGTTAGAAGAATACCATGCCAAATGCAAGGAGAGAAGAGAATCAAGGCCTGATAGGTTTGATCAGGAGAATGATGATGAGGTAAAGGCTGACCTCATGAATGAGTTTAAAAACATCACTCTTGAGGAGGGAAGGAAGTTGGTGACTCAGGATGGTGTCCTAATTTTTTTTGAGTGGGACATAGCAGATGTAATGGCATTTAATGCCATTCTGAAGTCCAAGCATCCCATACAGAACAGTGAGGAAGAGGTTAAGGAAGCCCTGCAGGACTCTGCCTTTAGTGAGGAATATGAAACTATGGCAATTTGGGCATTGGCACCCTAGGGCAGAAAGACAAATGTGACTGATATTAGCCAAAACCTAAGGGGAGGGTTAATAATCAAGAGAGCTTCTGAAACTTCAACTACATAAGCTACAAACTTGAATATAAATGTAGCCAAATTGGCCCAGAAGACAACTGAAAGAGAAGAAGCTGAGAATAAGAGTTTGATGGAGAAGTATAACACCATAATTGGAGAGTATAGTATAATGCAACAAAGGAATGTTGAGCTGTACACTAGGTAGATAGGTTGAAGTACAGGCAAGTGGGGGAGTCTTCTAGTGCTCCTAGTACCTTGACCTTACCTTCTACATCAGGGTTAGTACCTCCAGCTTCTCCAATTGTTTTAACTCTGGGATCCCCCATCTAGACTCCTACTCCCAACCCTTCGTTAGAGCCGGTTGAAGAAGAGGTTGAATACTCTATGGATCCCACTAAGAAGCAGATGTTAAATAAGATCGCAGAGTTACAGGCTGCTTTAAAAGCAAGTGAGGAGGGAGCAATTGCCAAAAAGAATGAGGTTGTTTATATAGTTTTGAGGCACCTGAATGAGAAGGTTGATGGTAGATTACCATTAGTACATTCTTTATATTATTTATTCTTGGATGAAATAAGAAATATTAATAGGGATCGAGAAATAGTTTTGCTCATGGCTGAGAAGTGGATCCCTAGGGCCAATGATCTAGATATTATATATAAGGCCTCTAGATTTGATGCATATAACATGCCCCAATCATTGAGGCCTACTCAATTTTTTGTGAAATCACTGAAAGGTTTCCAGGCCCTACCTGATGATTTGAGTAGGAGAATTAAGGAACTGGTAAATATTTTTGATGATTGGAGTGATACATTTTTTCTAGATATAATTGATGCACAAGGAAATGTTAAATCATTGCAACAGTGGTAGGATAGAGAGGATGAAGTCAACAACGCACAAATCAAGTTGATTTGTGATGATTTAGACTATGAATTTTTGGTGAGTAGCATGGATAAGATAATTAACACCAGCACATTTTTGGAGTCTTTTGAAAGAGAGGTCGATCAGGTAGAAGTGAAATACACACCTTACAATACTAAGGTGAATGAGGTGGTGAATTTTGATTGGCCAACAGATGAAGAATATCAGAGATGGGTGGACAAATATTTAACTAAGGAGGATTAGGATAGAGTCTACTTCTAGAAGTTAACAACTCAACGGTTATGGTTATAACAATTTTTGGATATGTCTCTGGCATTTTTTGTGTGGGTTTTGAGGTTTGGAAAATGCAATAACTATTCTCTAGTGAGTGGGATTAACAAGAATATTCTCCAGGGACTCGGTGGTTGTAGTCATTTTTGTGAAGTGTCATAGAGTGGTTGAATTGACTGGTGACATGTGTATTTTATGGCCCCATGCTTGTTTTCTCCTTCATTCTCTATAAGAAGGATTTCAAGGCTAGAAATACAGGTTAGCAAGTTAGATGTCTTTACGTCGAGTCTAAGGAAAGTTGCAAAGAAAATTGTAAAGAGCCTGATGTTATAGTGGAAATGCTACTCTTAGGTTTTGTGTTATTTTGTTGTATGTTTTAGTTTCATGAGTGTTTGATGTTCTCAGGACAGTACTAGCATCTGAATGAAAATTACTCATTTCGAGCTCATGTCTCTCCATTGTATGAATATATCATTATCTTGAATAAAATGATCAAGGGTTATTTTGTTCATCTCACTGTTGTGGTGTGTATGATTCTCATTTTAGCTTTAGTTCAAGGAATTAATTAAAATGCTTAAGTGAGGTTATAGATGAATGTGTTCATGTAAGGATTTGATAAGTAGTATTGAGTTAGAATACAAATTGATAGTATTGTAAGGCAATATTATCTGAGATTTTATATGCTATGTGTCTGAAATCTGTCATGGATCCTTAAATTCTTATGAATTTGACTCCTCCAATGGTATATGGCACTGGTCTAGGTTGTAATCATTTGTGAGGTTTTGTATTCATTTGTCTTGGCTTAGAGCTTGCTACAAATTGAAAATTAATGACTATCTTAAGTTGTGTAATATTGTTGTAGTATCTCATGCTCCAAGCAGTTGGTATTATTGATGAATGGCCAATTCATTTCAATCTTATCCTATTGTGTTGAGCTATTAAGTGAGATAATCTATTATCATTGATGTTGTTTATAAGTTTGGTGCAAAGATTATAAACACATTATGGGGATCACCCTCCTGGGTTTTTCACATCCCAAAGTGTAGGAGGTTTATTAAAACCCTCGTCGGTTGGTCCAAGTCCTTCGAGCTGCCCCTAATTGGAATTGGCAATTTCATAGATAGATTAAGAGATAAAATTGGTTACATTAAAAACAACCAACATAGTGGTGGAACTTTTCTATTGCTTTGAGATGGATTTCTCATTGTTAAAATCTTCTTTCTTCTTCTTTCTATTCTGGCAGTGATCCATTGGTAGTGTGCCCTTATTTCTTTTGGGTAGTGAGCCCTCTAGCAATGAGCCTATTATATTCGATGTTGCAATTACTTTATATTGTGATCCAATCCTCATCGTGGTTTTTCCAATCTTGGGTTTTCCATGTAAATCTAGTGTTCTCATATTTTTAGATGTGTTTGCATTGTTGTTTCTCATGTTTATGTTCTGCTAATGCATGATAAGGGTTTAATGGTTGTTAAGGGTTTAAGGATCAATGCAGATTTGAATGTTAATGAGAGTTTTATGTTTAATGTACAATTGATTCACCCCCCTCTTATTTATCTTGTGCATTCAACACATCCTTCTCTCTTCCTCTCCCTCTTCCTAGGCCTCTATAGCTATATCTCTATTTTCCTTAATTTCTATCTCCCCCTATCTCTATCTCTCCACATTTCTCCTTTCATCTATCCCTTTCTTTATCTCTATATTTTTGTCTCCCCATCTCTCTCTACCCATATATCTCTCCCTCCCTCGATATATCACTTCTTATCTCTATATTTATATTTCTATCTCCACATCTCTCATTCTCTCCCTCTCTCTCCCTCTCTATGTATTTATCTCTTTCATCTCTCTCTATCCATCTCTCCTCTCCCTCTCTCCATCTCCATCTCCATCTGCATCTCCATCTCCATCTCCATCTCCATCTCTCTCTTGTATCTCTATCTTCTTACCTCCCTCTCTCTCCCACTCTTTCTCCTCTATCTTTGCCTCTCTCACTCTCTCCCTTGTGCAATGTGTATTGTTGATGGATCCTAATAAACAATCTCCAAGTTGGAGATTCTCCCTCTTCCTAATTTGGAGGTTTTGTTTAAACAATGTTTAGATCCTAATTCTTTGTGAGGGGTGTGGGGTGGTTTTTCCAACCAATTCTATTGCTAGAAGGATAAATATGGAGAGAAAAAGATAGAGGGAGAGATATAGATATAGGGGTTTAGGAAGAGGGAGAGAGAGGATGGATAGAGATAGGGAGAGGTATTTGGAGATAGAGAAAAAGATAGGAAGATAGAAGTAGAGATGAAGATAAAGGGAGAGAGGGAGAGGGAGAGAAATATATAGAGAGAGATAGAGGGAGATAAAGATAGAGAGAGATAGGGAGCTATTAATAGAGAGTGAGGGAGATATAGAGAGGAGGAGATAAAGAGTTTTGGTAATGGAGCCTCTCCCTCTTCCTAATTCAGAGGTTTTTTTCTAACCATGTTTTGATCCTAGTTTCTAATGGGGGGTGTGGGGGGTTTGGGGGAAAGACCCCCAAATAGGTTTTTAAATAAATTTCCTTATACAATAGTATAACAACTATGCATTTTCAAAGTTGGTTGTAATTGAGTGAAGAGAGAGAGAGAGAGAAGGGGAGATAGAGAGATAGAGGTAAATAAAGGGAGAGAGATAGGTAGAGGAGGGAGAGATGGAGAGGGAGACTTTTTTTTTTTTTAATGATAGACATAACATGAGAGTGCTATAATGCACTTGCATTTGTAGTTTGCTTGGGTATTGCCAACCCTTAGGGCTATATTTTCCTTGGGAATCCAAATCGAAAGGTGTGACTTACATGTCAATGACCAAAGATGTATTTTTTATAAATTATAAAAAGTGACCAAGTCTCAACTATTCTCTCATTAGGTTTGCACATCTTTCATGTCAATGACCAAAGATGTATTTTTTATAAATTATAAAAAGTGACTAAGTCTCAACTATGCTCTCCATTAGGTTTTCACATCTTTCATTGTTGAGTTGAAAAAATACCACAATTGATGTCTCTCTTAGTTTTAAAATGATGTAAATTTTACTATATTTTGAATATGTATGGTTTTGATGTTTAGTTTTTTTTCTAGTGCCTTCTTTTTTTTTCAAAAACTTATGTGTACCATTTTTGGTTTCAATTTTTACCCGTTCATCCAAATTTGAAGCAAATTACATTTTTACATTCTAGACTTGATTCTATACACATTTAACAAAAAATATTTTCCAAAAAAATTATGGGGGAGCATGCTTAATTTTTTTTTTCAAGATTTGTCCATTTTGAAAATTAGTAAAAAATTATATATTCATTAAAAAATTAGCAGAAAAATCAGGCATAAACTACATGGTGTTTGCTAATTTTCCATCAAAATGATTTTTTAAATTCTAAAAAAAAAAAACATTTTAAGTGTGCACACCAGATGCTATGTTATATATTTTTTTGACAAAAAATAGTACTTTGTGTGCTCCCCTTATTTGGACCCCTTAATCTCCACTATTTTCAAAAAAATAAAATAGTTTAGCAAGTAGATTCAAAGAACTATGAATATTGTTATTTTTGTGTCTTCAAATTTTGAGTGTAACTATCTTTAATGAATCACTCAAGATTAGTTTTTCTTGATTTAAAAAAAAAAATGGCCACTTAAGACCCCCTTTTGGTACCCTATTTCCATGCACTTACCCCACTACAAATTGATCCCATAGAATATAAATTGATATTAGAGCTTTCTAAGGTCATATTAAACCATGTCACATTAATGCTAAGTATTTTATCCATTGGTTAATGTGATATGGCATTTTATATTTAATAGTTAATGCTAGATCTAGTTATAAGGTCTCATATTTTGCTATTATTTTGGTGCATGAAAAATTAATTGTGAAAGATTGAGGGATAAGTCCTCTTGAGGTGTTTCCAATAGGGTTCCTACACCTAAGCCATAGTTGGTGCAAGAGTCATTTAAATATAGTGTCCATACTTATGGTTCATCAATATGGAGAAGTAACTCATCTATAAATTATGTGAGTATGAGCTATGTATTGTCTAGAGGTGTTTTTGCTAATTGATTGATGAGGACTTGATATTTTATTGATTTCTACTCAAAATATTTAATTTAAATTTTTCTAAGGAACATCATCTATTTTTCTATACAACTTGTTAATCTCATTCAATAGACAAGATATTTCAAAGAATCAATCTTTGCAAGGAGCTTACTAGTATGTGAGAGAATATATTGTTTGATTTTATATGAATCAAATACCATACATATAAAATCCCTCTTGATATGCTTATATTGATGTTCATGGCTAACAAGAGTTCAACTATGATAGTAAACAGATTGTTCCTTATCCTATTAATCATGCTATACAAAAGGTATCTCCAACGCATGTTCAATGCTAGATATATATTAGTGCTTTATTGGATCTAGGTAGTATAATAACCAAGAGGTTGGCATATTGTTTTTTTTTTTTTTTAAATCTTTTCCATATGAATCATCTCAAATTAATTATGTATGTTTCTTGAGAAAATGAGTAAATAGATGACACTTGTCTACCATTTAATCAATGAACCATTTGATAAACTACAATTTTCCTTCAAGGTTAAAAAGCTATGTAAGGTGTTGTGGTGAAGGAATTATCAATAGAACTTTGAATTTTTTAGTATGTACCTCAAGCATTCTCAATATAGCTTTGAATTTTTAGGATGGACCTCAATCCTATACCAAGAGACTATGTGACATAATATTTTTCCCTTAGTGAAACCAAATACACACTTTCTTGGATTTAAGTGAACTTTGTACTCTTTGAGACATTATAAGATGCAACATAAGATGATGGGTTGGCCTACTCTTGTTTTTCCTTTCCCAAAATTTTATCAACATAATCCTTGACTTCATGATGAAGCATGCCATGAAATATTATTGTTGTAGCTCTCTAATACATTGATCTTGTATTATTCAAGCTAAAATGGATGACCTAATAATATAATATTCCCCAAGATACAATAAAGGGAATCTTATGTACATGTCCTAGTACAATATATATTTTCTTATAACCTAAGAAATAATCCATGAGAAAGAACATATCATAACCTACTATTAGATCAATAATTGTGTCACATGACAAACCAGAAAAAACCCAAGGGAAGAATAATACAAAAAAACACATAAAAATGAAAATAGCCATCAATAGGTGAGTTTTAGAAACTTTGCATAGTAAGATTATTGGGAAAAAATGATGAAGAAAAAGAAAAATACTCTCAACCAACTATTGGCCAAATTTAATGAGGTAAAAAATTCTCCAAAAATCTTAATTGAACCTGATTGATTATGGTAATGAGATTGTAGAGACCATGGATAGAAAATCATGAAGAGCAACAATCAACATATAACACACACAAAAATAATGCTAAATAAAATTTTAAAAGGGGATAATACATGTGGGAACTTTTCCATTAATGTAGAGATGAATGGTAGCTCAGGGTGACACCACATTATTTGTGACTGGGATGACAAACTTTGCAAGTATGAAAATATAACATATTGGTCTTGTGATGTCTAGTAAACAAAAAGAGGATGTCTAGGTTTCTAAATTCCCATCACTATCATACCAAAAATAATTAACTATGAAAGTCTAACAAAGGAAAAATACCCGAAAAATCTATGAAAGAAATATGGAATAAGAAAAAACACAAAGGGACCAAAAGGAAAAAAAAAACAAATAAAGAAAAAGAAATAAAAAATGGAGTACCTATTATTTTGAAGAAAAATGGGGTGTGTTTTTATAAGACACAACAAGTGCAAGTGTATGCTTATAATGAAAATAATCTTATCTAGAAAGAGGCTGGTATCAACAAAATCTTCATAAGTATCATGATGAGTAATGATTAAAAAATGATAAACATTTGACAAATATCATCAATAATTTCTAAATCATCACTAAAATTATTGAGAGATAAATCCAAAGGTATATATTGTTGCAATTATGAAGGTGTTTTCATTGATATCAATAGGATGTCTACAGGCTGGTGTTTTCATTGATGTCAACTATGTGTTGAGGAAGTTTGTTGCATGATGAAGATGTCAAGATATTGAGAAAATTGTGAAAAAGAGGAAAACAAGTTGTGCAAGTTGTGCATGTGTATTTGAGATATTGAGGAAGTGTTGTGAGTAAATGGAGATATATTTGTGTTGCAGTGTCTGGAGATGTGTAATGTGCTAAGATGATGTCTTTGGTACTTGGTTTCCAAGTGATTTTGAAAAAAAATGATAAATAGAGAAAATAGTGTTGTGCAGGTGTTCAAAATGTGCTTCGAGATGTGCTCCATGTTTCTTCTATGTTGATTTTATGCCTGCATGGATATAATATGTTGTTCAATGTTGTTAGTAGCTACAATGTCTAGAATTTGGGTTTCTGGATCGTTGTGCAGAGTGAGATATTTTCACCAGTGTGTGAAGTAGTTTTTTAGAGGTATTTTATATGGTCTGGGAGAAATGTATTTTCTCCACATTTCTCCATAGCTTGGCTTCACATTGTGCGGATTTTGGAAGTTTCTTATAATGTTTGTATCTTTCAGAATTCAAGGTTTCACTTGATTTGGTACAGTACAGTGTGTGTTTCATGCGTTAGTGTGCGAATAAGTTTTACCAAATGTTTTGGGTTGAAGTATTTCTATGATGTGATTGTGGATGAAGTATTTGTTGGATCTCAAGTGGTTTGAGGATTATTCTAGATATTTTTCAAGTGAATTTTGTTGTTCGAACGTTTCAAATTGATTTAAGGAAGAGTTTACTTAATTTTTTATGGTGTTTAGCATGGGTATTGGCCGCCCTTGTGTTAGAAGTACATGCAAAGTTTTTGAAATCATGTTGAGGCATGTGAGGATTTATTTGGTTCCTAATTAAGGATTTATATGGGTCACCTTCATTCCTAACCATTGTGGGAATTTTTGGGTGTCGACCTAATTTGAAATTTTAAATGTAACAAATAGTTATTGACCTTGGAGAAGGTTTTCAAGGTTGAGGTTGATATAAATAAGAGTTATGTTGTTGTAAGATGTAAGAGAGAAGAAAGATAGATTCAAGATTTATGCAAGTGATGAATGTGATGAAAATTACAAAATTATAGATGTGAACTTGAGCAAAGCAGTGCAAAATTCAAAGTGTTGGATTCATGAATGCAATGAGCTGAAGGTGTCCGCAATCTTTCATGTAAGGCTGAAAAAGTGTTGGAACATATGTGGTGGATTCCCTATTTCATTGAGAATTTATTCTCTATGTAACATTTCCCTTCTATCTTCTTATGTTTCTTTCTATGGTATTGAGCCTCGACAGTGAGCCTTTTTGGACAATGTGTCCTATTCTGGCAGTGAGCCCTTGTACTAGTTTTGCAATTACTTATATTGTGAGATAATCCTCACCATGGTTTTTACCCCATTGGGTTTTCCATGTAAATATGGTGTTCTCTTGTGTATGGTGTTGTTATTTCAATTTATATTATCTGCATTTCATGATTAATCACTTTAACAAAATAAGGGTTTATTGAATGCATGTGGATCTAATTACTGTTGAGGGTTTTGATATTTTAATTTTCTACAATTGATTCACCCCCACTCTCAATTGTCTCATTCATTCAACATATACCTTAATTTTCACCTATTTTTAGTGTTAGAAAAGTGGATACTATGATTCTTTGTTTCTATTCCCTAAGGAATTTACCTCTATAGTTCATACTCTTATATATTTTATTGGTTGTTGGATAATTATTATTCTTGAAATCGGAGGTATATTCCTCTTCAATGTGTAACCATAACACATTTGAGGAGTGAATATATTCATCAAAGATAAAACCATGTTTGACAATATTTGTAGGGCCACACTACAAGGCCTCTCATGTTTTCTTCTATTCCATGTTAGGATGACCATAGGATTTAGGTGACAATTGTTAGAGTAAAGGTTTTAACTTAATTATGTTGATTAAGTTACCTTTATTCCTTTCTTAAGATTTCACTTTAGTTTGCATAAAGTGACATTTAATAATTATATTAATTATTAAATATTTTCCTTTTAGGGCTTCTATTAGGGTTTTTCCTATTAGGTTTTTATTAGGGTTTGCATGATCTCCTTTTTATAAGGATTGATCCCATAGTATTTCACATCAATTCATTCTCTCATTCTCTTTGATATATACATTTTCAGTTTTTAGAGAACCCTTGCTTGTTTGTCTCCATCTCTTCTTTTGTGATAGGTTATTTGCATGCAGGTGATCTTCGAGGTTTGTGGTGTTGTATTTTCTCAACTCCTACATGGTATCAGAACTCCAGACCTGCTACTTCCTATTCTTGTTTTGAAGATTTTTGGAGCTTCAAGGGTTTGGGGTTTGTTTTTCTGATCCAGGGCATACCTGCAATTTTGAAGCATTTTCAGCTCAAACGGACCTCGCCATTGCATCCACAATGGTTCAAAACACCTAAATCAACTGTTCATTCATCCATTTTGAACAAAGTCAAATTTTGGAGCAAATTTTTTTTTTACAGTTCGACCGTACGACCGTCGGTCTGCTGGGAAAAAAATTTCCGTTTTTTCATTATTTTTTTATTCAAAAAAATATTGTCATTTTTTTAAATTTTTTTACAAAAAAATCAGAAAAAAAAGCAAATGCAAAAATTTTAATTGTTTGCAGTTTAAAGGCTTGCAGGCCTTGCATGAGGGTACCCGTAGGTACCTACGTACCTACGGGCCCTTAGGTACGTCGTAGGCGTACTCCCAGCCGTCGGCGGGTTTACCGCCGACCGACGGACTGATAGTACCGCCGATAGCAGTACACTGCCAGCCATAGGCGACAATGGCCCCCGCCTCTGCCAGTTTTTTTTATAAAAAAAAAATTAATTTTGTAGTTTTTTTTATTAATTTTTTTTATCAAAAAAATTAACTTATGTAATTTTTTTTATTTGTTTTTTTATTATTAAAAAAACATTTTTTTTGTAATATTCCCTATCGCACTTTTACGGTGGCGGCCGTTTGGCCATCAAATTTAAGCCACTATTTTTGTTGTGACGGCCGTATGACCGTCAAATTTAACCTAGCACTGACTTTTTTCATCTTTGGAGTTGTTTTCTTCCAAAGGCCGTAACTTGGGCATACAATATCATTTTTTGACAAATGAGATATCGTTGGAAAGCTAGTTTTCTCATATTTTCAGTGGTGTGGGTCTCATCACTTCATTCTTCTATTGGTGTATTCTACAGTTAGTTTTTTGGCTGTTCTTCATGTATTTCTAGCTTTGTCATTTTTGGATATTTTGAGCATCATTTGTAAACTATCTTTTATGTAAACGCACTGAGATAAAGTGCCACACTATTGTACATGCATCTTTTGGGGATCTTGCACATAAGGTTGTGCCATATTTTGTACTCGCACTATTATTATAAAGTACCATGAGGGGTTGTGTAATTTGCCTTTGTTTTGCCATCACATCTTTGTCCTGTGAGTGTCCCTCCACGATGACAGTGAATCCATACCATGAGGGGTTGTGTAGTTTGTCTTTGTTTTGCCATCACATCTTTGTCCAATGAGTATCCCTCCACGATGACAATGAATCTATAACATGGGGGGTTGTGTAGTTTTCCTTTGTTTTTCATCACACCTTTGTCCGGTGAGTGTCCCTCCATGAAGACCATGGATCCATATGATTCCAGCCTCATGCATGTGTGCTTTGTTTTGCACACCACTTTTTCAGTTGCAGGTGCTTTCTTGCATACTTTCAGATGTTGTATCTTCTTCTTCATGCACTACAGGGTGTTTCACATCATTTCAGTGGATCTGTCAGGCTCTCCCAGTTCAACATTATGGGGGGGTTATTATACTATTCGTGCTTATGCTTCCTTGGTTTTTCCTTGGAAGGGATCTTCCATTCTCAGTTGATCAGTGTTTCAGACTATTGGTTCTTGTGCCATTTGTATCTTCGTTCCAGGTGTTTTCCTTTGTTTGCCATCTGATTCGAGTAGTGTCATATGGGCACTTATGCAGATTGTTGTCTTCTTGTTCCTGATCATCCTATCTTCAGCGGAGGTTCTTCAGCACCATAGCAGTCATCTTTCGACAGTTGTTTGCAGCTTCTTCTGCTTCAGTGATGTTCTTCTTGGCTTTCTGCATCTCTTTTTGGAGTAGAGTTTTTTCCCATGAGGTTTTCTCTATTTCTCCATTTTATAGAGATTTGGTTATATTTGGGTCCCTGATCTGGCCTAGTTGTTGGGACCCATGTTTTCCTTCTTGCATTGTAGTTACCTTTGCTTTCTTGCATTTGTTTGTAGCTGCACTGTTGCTCATCTTAAGGGGGGATGTTAGAGTAAAGGTTTTAACTTAATTATGTTGATTAAGTTACCTTTATTCCCTTCTTAAGATTTCACTTTAGTTTGCATAAAGTGACATTCAATAATTATATTAATTATTAAATATTTTCCTTTTAGGACTTCTATTAGGGTTTTTCCTATTAGGGTTTTATTAGGGTTTGCATGATCTCCTTTTTATAAGGATTGATCCCATTATATTTCACATCAATTCATTCTCTCATTCTCTCTGATATATACATTTTCAATTTTTAGAGAACCCTTGCTTGTTTGTCTCCATCTCTTCTTTTGTGATAGGTTATTTGCATGCAGGTGATCTTCGGGGTTTGTGGTGTTGTATTTTCTCAACTCCTACAACAATGAGATTTTTTCGAATGTGGAAGGCCTCTCAAATTTCATACTTGCTACACCCTTTGTTGATGATCTTAACCTTAGTATAATTACAAGTGGGCTGGATGAGATGGATGAAATATCTTTGGGATAGATATAAGAAAAAATTAGATATGAAAATGGATGTACGACTTCAATCATGTGATATTGGTTTAATTTTTGGCTTTGTCCCTCAAAACATTATTGTATCTAAAGGGGTTCTAATCTAATAGGATCATGAATTAAATTACTATGAAAAATAATTTTATACAAAGGTGGAATGTACATGGAATGACCTTCATGGTGTGTATTCATGGTTGACAAAAGATGATATTATATGGAAGGTCAATACCAACAATATGATAAAGGGTGTTATGGATAACATTTCCAACTTGGAGGGGAATATTGATGATGCCAATAGTCTCATATTCTACATTATCATAGGTTATTATTCTAATTGTATGACATCCCAAATAATATTCTATCCATCCCAAAATTTTAAAAATTTGTAAGGTTTAGAGGTTTAACCCACAACTCTTATCTATAAGTACCTATTTGATCTTATGTTTGGGAAAAAGGGCCTCAATATGAAGTGAAAAATTATGGTAGGGGTCATGAAATGCAATATATTTGAGACTACATGTGATATGATGATCAAAATTAAGGTGTGTGATGAGTGAGAGGAAATGAAATGGTTCAATGTTATTTAGAACCCTAAACTCTTTCAACACCTTATCCAATATGTCTTTAAGAATGAGCAATGATTTGAGAATATTCAAGATGAAAATATTTTCCAAAGCCTTCCTAAGTTTTTTGATAAGATCATATATGTTGTCATAGCATAGTGGGGTTTTTAATTATGATTTTTTGTATGTGTGATGTTGATTACTGAATGTAGCCTACAATAGAAACAAATTTATGAGAATATTTTTTGGGAATGGATATTATATGTGTAAATATTAATGTTAAATTGACTTTACTTGGTTGTGTGTAAAAATTAGGAACATGCAAAAATTGGAATCTTATTTGTATGGATAAATCAATTGCTTAGATAGGACAAGATACACCTCTTGAGAAAAATTTTGACTAAAAAATTGATTAGCCAGAGATAAAATCTAGAATCAAAACTCGATAAAAGATGAGTGTACAATTACTATGGGTGAGATATAAATTCTATGGAGTTAAATTTATATGGGATGGGTTATTATGGCCAAGGGTTGGAATTATGACTTGGATGTAGGTTAACTATGTTTTGAGTGTGAAATGATGCTATGGGAAAGGTTTGATGTTACCTAGATGTAAGATAAATCTAAAATGAGTATGTCCAAGTTAGATGATGTTTTAGAATACAGTTAATTTAGACTTGGGTTAAGTGTAAATATGATTAATTATGAACTAATGTTAATTTGAATTGAGTTAGCTTGAAATAGAGATAAGTTAACCTAAGGTTGAGTTAAACTTAGTTTGAATTAAACTAAGGTAAAGTTAAAACCTATGGTTGAGTTAAATTAAGGTTTAGTTAATCTATGGTAAATTTAATATATGTTGAATGGATTATGGTTAAGTTAAACTAAGGTCGAGTTCTACTTAGGTTGAGTTAAAATTGGGTTGAGTTAAATATGGGTTGAATTAAAATAAGGTTGATTCAACCTATGGTTGAGATAAACTAAGGTTGAGTTAACATTTAGTTGAGTTAAATAAAGGTTAATCTAACCTATGTTTGAGTTAAACTAGGGTTCAGTTAACCTATGGTTGAGTTAAACTTGGTTGAGTTATCATATGATTGAGTTAAAGGTGGGTTGAGTTAACCTTTTTTGAGTTAAACTAAGATTGAGTTAACCCATGGTTAAACTTAAATAAGGTTTAGTTAACATATGATCAAGAGTTAAACTAAGGTTGAGTTAAATTATGGTTGGGTTAATCTAATGTTTAATTAACCTATGGTTGGTTGAACTTTGGTTGAGTTAAACTAAGGTTGAGTTCACCTAAGGATGATTTAACTTGTGGCTAAGTTAAAATACCTTGTTTCAAAAAGTTCTTAAAACACATCTCTTCTTAACTAGTAACAACAACGCTTAAAAAATTTAAATCCCACCAATGTATAGAATCCCACTATATCCAATGATTAAATCTAGATACTAGCATATCTAGAGAGAATGAAATATGAGTTATTTTTGATGAGGTATGTATCACAAGAAAAATGAGTCCCAACTATTTTTGGTCCTCAAGGTCATCTTGCAATGTGAGAGGAGAGAAAATGTGTAACGCCATGCCAGGGAACCCAAAGGACAACAAAGAAAGAGGACTGAAAAAGACATGGATTTAAAAAAAAAAAAAAAACATTAACATTGTCAAGAACCTTGATTATCATTAACTAACGTTATTCAACATAATGATCAGCTTTCCAATTAACATACAATCTAGAGTTACTAATATCATTCACAATGAAGTAAACCATCGATAACTCATAAAGTAGTAGCGGAAGATAATAGAACTTATCATTTACATTCTAGTTCTAAGTCCTCCTAGGTTCCCCAATGTTGTTACTAACAAAATCTACCACAAGAAAGGGTTACATTTCTTTTCCCTTTCAACATACTAGACAAGGATCGATAAACATTTAACATTTAAGTACAATAGAAAAATCTTTACATAATTACTAAATGAAATGAACATCTTATAATTACTTTTCCAGTACTTAGGTACATCATGATACACTCCTAGATTATCTTCATAAAGAATGAGATAACATTTGTTCATTTTTCATCCTATACTAACTCCTACTCCATACAACACTAACCAAATACCCTTTTTCATTACATTAGAGTAAAATGTTACATTCACTCTAAGGTAAGTTCGTTAACACCACTATATAGTGTGACATAGACAAAAGATATATAAATGGCATTGTCCATACATGAATTAGTAACACCATAACCACCACCAATTAATCACATCATGCGGTCTTACTACATTCACTATAAGGAATAAGGATGATACCAACATAGCCATGAAGAATGTAAGAAGAATAATTCCAAAGTGAAGATCAATATGATAGGAATCACTACATATTGCCTTAACATAGTTTTCTATTACTCGACATAATACATCATCATTCATTTATAAAATGCACAAATAATAATTATGGCTAAGATATTCCTCATAAAGAATATGCCTATAGCAATTAACCATCTAATCATTGCAATTATTACTTTTCCCATAATTGCTTATCCTAATTCATAAGAATGAAATATCCTTAAAGAAGCATATCTTATAAATCATACATCTCATTTAAGATCTAGGATCTAAAGTTCATTTCTTAACCAACTCAAGCACCTAAGATTAACATTCATTCAAATGAGAAGATATCGATACCACAAGAGCACATGAAAGGAACATAATCAATAATCCTAGATAACCAACCATCATCATTAACCTCCTATTACATTACATCTTGATGCATTATCCTCCAACAAGGAGAAATCTAAAACTCATATGCAACTACGATAATCCAATACATAATATTATCTTGAAATATAGGATCCAAAGCATGAGCAACAAGCAACAGAAGAATCATCACATGAAGACACTTGAATCCATCCATGCACTCAAACTAGGAAACAGATACCCGATGGAGGTAGGAAACCACTCGAGTATGTGGAACCCTAAGGACCACCCCTCATGCTCGGAGATATACATAAGGCCCTCAAACACACAAGAAACCAAGGAAGGGAAACTACCTAAAACCAAGGGTTATCATACAAGGAATGCAAGGGATAAAATTAAGACAAGGATCATTTTGGAACTTACAAGCCATACTCACATGGGTAAAATTTGAGCCTATCTAAACCAAGGTTCTTAAAAAATAACACATGGATACAACATCAAAATACATCATAATATGATTCCCAACCATTCACATATAACCAAGATACATCACTATAACTGTATATTAAGTACCATAGATTAAACCACCATTAGGTGCTCAAGACCCAATGAAACTTTATGAAATTATCATAAATGCACCACAATGAAGTGTAATCATCTCAAGATCACAAGGGACCAAAATAGACATCATAAACCATCCATAAAATTCTTTTATAATAACATCCAATCTGATTATTCACAAATCAAAACAAGGCTACCAATAAATGCATGAAACAACTCTAATCTTCATGAAACTCAACACAAATCCATGAAATTGAAAAGTAAAACAACTTTCTAGTAACAAGAAATAAAGACAGAAAAAAATAATCATTTAATGAGTTTTGCAAACATATTCCCAAAAACAACCCTTAAAAGCCTAAAAACGGAGGAGGGCGAAAGAAACATTCATATGCTAATAAAAGCATAGGAACACCATCAATTTTAGAAATAAGAATACACAGAAAATAGAATGAAAAAACTCCACAAATATTCCATTTCAATATAATTCTAAAGAAAGGACAAGAAGTGTAAAAACCCTACCCCAAAATAGAGCTAAATCCCTCTTGACAACAGTCATGTCTGCCAGCCATAAAACAATCAAATCAACTCGAAATCCAAATTCGTCAAAAAAACATTTCAGATTTGACCCTCAACTACTCAAAATTATGGGAAGAATTGATAAAAAATTCCTCAAAATTTCACAAAATGCAAAACAACAGATGACTCCCTTAAAAAAAATTCTTTTCAGCATACCCGATTATAGTCAAACATCAAAATGAGAAACCCAACTTATAGCAGCATTTCATCACTTGAAAGAAGCACTTCAAAACATTTGAATAACATATTTTATAACATCCATATAACTCTCTATGAATTTAAAACACAAAATTATAAATTAAGTACAAAACCTACCTCAAAACATGAAAATTTTGAATGTAAGAAGCTGAAAATTGAAGAATTTTTCCAAACTTGAATCTCTAATCCAAAGCACGATCAGAAATCAGAATTCCATAAAATCTAGCAAAAAATATATTTCTCTCAAACCATAATTGAATTCCAATTCACTTTCCTCCAAATTTCAATTCAAAGCCACTCAAAATTCCCCCCAAAACCTTTGAAAATTTTCTTCAAAACCATGTAAAATCTCTCCATTTTCTCTCAATTCTCAAACCCCCAATAATCTTTTCCCTAATCCTCTAAATTTCATGCACAACACAAAAAGTGAAAAACCATTTTCC
The DNA here is from genome assembly GCA_007115665.2 of Sequoiadendron giganteum. Taxonomy (NCBI): domain Eukaryota; kingdom Viridiplantae; phylum Streptophyta; class Pinopsida; order Cupressales; family Cupressaceae; genus Sequoiadendron; species Sequoiadendron giganteum. Next base: position 315,094,106 of record CM021110.1, read on the forward strand.
AAATTTTCCCATAAATAAAACTAATTAAATTCAAAAAGAAAGTAACTTTCTTTTTTTTTTCCAAAAGACTCTTCTTTCCAAAATAAAACAAGGAAATAAAATCCTCTCATAAAATAAAATATTAAAATATTAAATTAAAGTAACTATCCTCATCCCACTAATGAAATAAGTAAAATACAATAAATAATCAAATTAACTCATTTATTTAGGGTTTCCCATCAAATAAATTCAAAACATTTTAAAAGATAAAAGAACCTCCTTAAAAATAGTCACTCCACCAAAATAGAAAATCAAAACACAAATATAATATATGCTTACATATTAATATTTAAATATTTACTAATATACATATTAATATTTAATAAATAACATTAGAATATGTTGATATTTATAACCTTATTTTCATAAAATATAATACACATATATACATATGAAAAAATATAATATCTCAAGGAGACTTTTAACCAACAAAACATCAAAAGACATAATTAAAACACAATTAAAATATTAATGCAACACAAATCATTCCACCAAAACAATTCACAAACCAGGGTAAGGATATTGCCTTAATGGCATATTGAACAGGTGTCTACAACTGACAACATCACCTTCTATGAGGTAATGGTTCAAGGCTAGGATATTTAGGGAACTATAATATCTCCAAATACCACCATTAGGATTGTTTTTAGGCATGCTCGGACCTGTGAGACTAGGTGGAGTCGATGCCTTGTACCTGCAATCCTGCATCACAAACCAAGGATGTGTACATATATACCAACATAATATATAACCCACACCCACACATTGGTGAAGGAGAATCATGACGTCATGTGTCTCTCCTAAGAGAGTGACATGAAACCATCCCCTCACACCATAGATAGGTCACACACATGATACATGAAGCACATCATCAAATATTTAGTCCACAATATATATATTAGGGAAATGAACATATATCTAATAGCAACGTGCACCATAATCATACTACACACTATATTCTAATCTCTATCATGAATAAGCTCAAATAAGTAACATCCAACACCAGATTATCACACTCCTAGAATAGAAGATACACCTTATGAATTAAGTAGAAGGACTATAATTAATTTCATCACTAAAATAGGGTTCAATGTCGTAGTACCTATTAGCAGTGCCCAGACTGGAGGGGTATTACAAAATGTAGCCCATCCTTGGTTCACAAAGTGGTATTTTAAGCTATTTTTGATTTCCAAGTTTATCTTCCAATGAGAGGAAAGATCATACACAACCAAGTACTAAGACACACTTTAATAAAAACAAAAAATAACATAGTAGAATAGTATAATTATTGATCATAAAATTAAATTTTAAATGGTTCATTTTAAAATTATTTGAAATGAAGTGTGACACTTGGTTTGAAATTTGTTCCTTCACCTATCAAACTTGCATGAATTCTCATTAGTAGTCTTATAAACTATGGTCTTAAAGTTTAATCTTGTAGGAATAGTAAAAAAAATGACTGGTAGCTACACTTCAAACCCAATCCATTATAGTCAATTATTATTCAATATCTAAAAATTGAAAAGTGAAACTTATTTAAAAATGTACAAATTTCTTTAATACAACGTGTAAAATAAATAGGGAAATAACAATCACTAAGATCTTTATGTTCTCAACAAATTAAAATTTGAACATTAGGGATAAATGGAGTATGCTAGAAAATAAATTATTGCAAGAGAAATTCATGGTAATGTTTTTCTTCAAACCTCAAGAAAGACCCTTGTTTTTATATATGCATTGAATTGCATACACTATTTCTTTTTAGACACTTGGGCATAGGTCATGGTAGCTTTTATCATGAATACTCCCCTTACCAAGGATATCACAAGGGATAATGGAAGGAAAAGTAGTGTATATATTAATAACAATACTTTTCTTTAGCTAGTAGTCCATTCTTAAATTGTGGGCACTAAATTAAAAAATGACTTGTTGTCCCTCAACCATTGGATTCTACCCATACTTTTGTTGGTGGAGGAAAATATTATGACTTTCCACAACTATAGAATTAAATGATGGCTTTGTTAAAGATTGTTGGATGCTATCAATATATTCAATAGTGTCCTCCACTAATCAAATCAAGAACAAGTGTAAAATTATTACTTTAAACTAAATTTTAAACATCTTCAAGATGGTGTTATTAAACCAACTTAAGTCTAGTTTTTTTTCTAACAAATTCATGCACAAAGAGAAAATCAAAACTAGAAATTTAACACCTAGGAATATTTATCTAAAAAATAAACTAGAAATCAAAAGGAAATCCTAATTTGTGAGTCATAATGAAATAATAAAAATAACTACCAAAATAATTATGTTAAAATTCTATACATAATAAATATTCATTTAATTTTGAATGCAAAAATAAAAAATAAAAAATAAAAAAAATCATCCCTAAAAAGTAAAAAAATAACTCAAGATAGATTCCCATCAGGTGTTCCAAAAATGTGAGAGGTAAAATAAAATACAAACCCAAATGAAATCACAACTCTCTCCTTCCAATTGAACTCAACAAAAAAATTCATCAACACAAAATGAATAAAATTATAAATGTAACGCCCCGCCACACAACCCTAGAGGAAGTTGCAATTAACTACTCAAACGTACAATTTTTTTGTTTTGTTTAAGTACAATTAATATGCAAGTTCACTACCCATTGCCAGCAACCTCTAAGGTTATGGGACTGAGATTACTTTAAAGCTCACAAACAACTTAAATGAATCCAAAACATTTATCTACTTAAGAAATTAAGAACACATACATTCCATACAAGATAAATTACATCAAACAATAAGAGATGCATTATGATTTCATATACAATAATTTAACAATAAGATTACATCTCTCATTCCCCGAATGAGGTCAATCCAATAAGCATGATTACAAATTATAACTTTCCACCTCAATTACAAATGAGGGGTAATAAATTACAAGATTCAACTGAAATGAATATAAGCATGAAATGTAACAGGATCCCATGAGCTCTCCAACTGGAAATCTCGTCAACACAAACAAGAAGAAAACCCAACAGAGTAAGGTGCACCTTCCACCCAACCAAGTGGTACCCGAAGGCCCACCCCCTATGCTAGGAGATAGTAACAAGGATTCCTAGACAAGTCCATCTACCTCTAGACATAGGTTGACTCATACTGATACAACCAAACACATGAACCATACAACCACAAGTACACCATTACATTACTGACATGGGTTACATTACTTCCAGATTTAAAACAAACCAAGAAAGTTAAGAGAACCATACACATAAACCCAAATACCATCTGTTGTCCTAAACAGAGTGTCATCGCACAACTCATCATGAGTTACCCACTGTGGATCTTCATAGGCCCTGACCCCCTAATTAAGGGATATCCTGGAAACCTCAACCGACCCCCGACCCTCATACTTACTAATGCGGAATCAAATACTTGTCATAAAGACCAGATAGATGACCTTGACATTCCAGACCTTCCCACTCACCCCAAGCCTAAACAAGCACTTGCAACTATGAGTGAGGTTAGAACTTATCTTGATTAGTGTGAAATACTACCTAATCTTCTAAGTACACTGTTTTAGTTATCACTTGATTAAACTACCTCCGAAGGTTACCCAGTCTTACCTCTTATGGGCTCTGGCCCCTAACGGAAGCCACTCTTCTACTTGACAACACACATTCAAACCAATTACCAAGGGAACCCAAGTGCATACCAAAATAGATATTACAACCACTCCAATTCTAGGAGGAAACATATATTGAAACTCACTCCAACATTGGAGGCAACAATTCACATAATCCACTCCTTCCAAAGGAGGCACAAATCATCCCTGTTCGTGGAAACCAGGTAATTAAATGGTTACAACTCTACGCACTACCCAAGGCAATTCAAAGGTTGAATAACATAATACGACAACCCCAACTAATTAAAAACCTCATCTGGAAGACTTATCAACGCTTCTAAACAATTTCCCCAAAGCGATAACATACGAAATTTACATTTAAAAACAACAATTAGATAGGAATTAAATCTACTTTGGATTTCCTAAATCCACTTCCTTTAATAACAATCAATAATTTATTGCTTAATAAAACTGATTTAATACTATCTCTTTTAGACAAAGGATGAAATTTAACCAGATATTTAATTCCCTAATTGCTCTTAAATAATAATAAAATAAACATTTACTTCCTCGATTCAAAACATAACATTTAAAAAGAAAATAATTGTTTCTTCTTTTAAACAAAAATCATTTAAAAATCAATTAACTCATCTATTAAACATATTCTTTAAAAAACCAAATATATTATTTTTAAAATAAATCCATTAATTCGACTATTGCATATTGATTTAAAAATTTTCCAATTACATTTAAAGCATGTCATTATTTAAATCCACCTTTTAATATATATATATATACATAATATATATATACCTAATATATATTAATATTTTAATATTATATTAATATAATATAAAATAATATATATATTTTAATATTATATTAATATAATATAAAGTATTATATATATATATATTGTTAAAAAAAAATGAATTTAAAAGTCAAACCGCATTTACGTTAGGCCACGCGCTGCGGTTATGGGCGGTCGATTGTGTTTACACACAACTGACCCCATGACTGGGGGCGACTGTGTGTAAACTCAGTCGACACCCCCAAAGGGGGTAGCGGCTGTGTTTATACATAGTCGTCCCTCACTTGGGCGGCGGTGGCAGCAGGTGTGGGGGTCATGCTAGGCGTTGCTCCTCCACACGCCTCCCATGGGGGCATGGTGGGGTGAGCCCCCAGCCCCCCACAAAATTCAAAAATTTCAAATTTTTTAACCTAAATTTTTTTAAAAAACTGATTGCGAATTTTTGAAATCCGTGAATTATGGCAAGGTATTTATTTTTTTGTTTTAAAACAACCACTCACCCAAAATAAATCATATATATAATATATATATGTATATATATATATATATATATATATGTATATGTATATATATATATATATGTATATGTATATATATATATATATATATATATGTATATATATATATATATATATATATATCTCTACATATATATATATATATATATTTAAATATTTCCACAAGAGATTTACAAAACTAATTGAGCAAGCTATTCTTAAAATGATCGTTTACAACCAAGAATACAATTTTTTTACTTGAAGAAGTTCATTTCCAAACAGAGGTTTCAAAGTTTAGAAATAAGATTTAACATGGGTTCCTCTCCCAATTTTAACAAAGTTTATTTTCTTTTTCAAACAACATATATAAATTGTGAATCAATTCAAAAATGGAATAAATTTAATATAAAGGAAAACCTAGTTTCTAAGTGCTTGCAAGATGGACAAAATGGTCGGAGGGTGTGTCGTGCCAGCGCCACCGGTCACGTTAAAAAGTTTACTAGGTGCACTGCAGTTTATAGGGGGTCATGCTACCCGATTCCTGCAGTCTAATAAAAATAAATAAATAAATAAATAAAAATAAATTTAAAAAATGGACAAAATGGTGCAAAGCCTTCTCCTCAGATTCAATCTCCTTCTCAGCAATCCAACTGAGCTTCTCCAAAATCCAAATAAAAAAATCCACAAAACCAAAAATTCCTTCCTTCTCTTTTATAATTTTCAAATTGTTTTTTCCTCCTCTCAAAAACTCCATGAAAATCTAAATAATAGAAAAATGAAATATCTATTCAACCACCATAATAAATTTTCAGAAACAAAATATAAAATATCTTAAATTTCTTTTGCATTCAAATTTTCAAAAAAATGCAAATTAAAGCATTTTTTCATTTTTCAATTTTAAACAAAATATCTATTAATTTCTAAAATGAATAACTTAATTCAATTCAATTAATTCAATAAAATAAATCTAATCTTAAATCTAATCCAAGATTAAATTATTTTATTAATTAAATTAAATTAATTACTAAATTAAATAACATTTCTAACATTATAACCAAATTAATTTAATCAACAACTTAAATACATAAAACCATTTGTTTACCTTTATAATTTTCAATTAAATAATAACAAGGCAAAATTGGACAATATTAAAACAATCAAACCAGACTTAAAACCGATGACACACTATGACCAAGGTGATGACTTGACATAAGAAACCTAGCTACTATCTCCCAATCAAATGTCATTGGGCAATGGACACACTCAAACCTACGGATCCAGGTGGAGTCGATGTCCTGTACTTGTAAACCTACGAACAAAGAGTATATTGAACACGTATATATATGTGTCATATAAAACACACCGTGAAGAGTAAATCATGGAACCGTAGGGCACTCACAAGTGAGTGGTGCAATTCCATCTCCTTCACCAATACAGTGTTACAATCTGACGAATCTAACATCAATAATATAATCAAAGGCATAAAACAACATTAATTCAAATATCATCTATGTTGATCCAAAACATGCCATAATGATAACCTCAGAATAAAATACCATCACATCAAAATATAAAATTCACATCACTTTACAATTAGTGATCAACTAGTAGCTGAGTACCATAGTCAAAGTACTAACAAAAAATAACACATAACGAAGAAGAACATTGTTCGATCAAAAGAGAAAAATGGAGGGGTGATACAATAAATATGAAACCAATGCAAGCTATCATTGTTAATGTTTAATGGATTTCCTTAAATAATTTGAGATACTTTTTGCTCAGTGCTACAACATCTACTTGCTCAATTTGGGATGAAAAAAATGGATGATCAATCTCCAATTTATAGATATTTTGAAAACAAATTCAACAATAGATATTAAATCTTAGATCATGAGTTGGATCCACAATTACTAGATGTTATGGGGAGAGGTGGAAATCAATTTACAAAATGGATGGAAATGACTAGGCAATCATGAGTTGATAATAACTTATTTTTCAATTAATTTGTGATCTTGGGTTAGCCAAATTGATTAGCTTTTCAATGACGAGTTAACTAAATTGATTATTTAATTAACTATTTTAATTTTATATTTAATGCATGAGGTGTAATTTAGGATTGAAATAAATTTAATTGTGGATAATAAATGATAAAGTAATAAATTTAAGATAATATTAATTATTTTAAAAGATTAATAAGTGGAAAGTGTATTAAATGTTAACATGAGATGATATTATATAAATTGATGTATATATGATTTCAATGTCTACAATAGCTTGTAAGCATAAGCTAGCAAAATTCCATCCAAAATTATGAGAAAGAATCTCCTATCTATATAAAATGAAATAAATATGAAAAAAAATAGTCATGAAATTGAAAGCTCTATTAGCCACACTCAAACACTCCCTCAATAAATCCAAGGAGATCAAATATTTAGCTTTATAAAATATCTCATTTAATTTGTGTCACTACTTCGATTCATGCCTATAAAAGAGGTGGTTTCTTGAATGAATCAATGGTAGCCAAATCTTCCAAATCTAGTTGTAGCATAAAATCTATGTTAAATTATCCACAAAGCTCATGGTTAATTGAGTTGAAGTAATTTTAATCACCACTCATGGTAGATACTTAGCATCCTCCCTTGTATTACCATTGGTTTAAAATTTAGATATAAAGTTGTAAGGTTTAATAGGTCATTGATTAGGCTTAATTGAATGATAGATGGATGCTCAAAATATTATTCCCATCAGCTCTAGAAGCCATTAGATTAGTAGATCAAATGACTATTGGAAATTCTCAACAAAGTAGTGTCTTTCTTGATATCATCTCCCACTAGCAAATCAAATTTCCGCATCGTTGTGCATAGCTTTTTTATATGCTCTAAACCAAACAAAAATCAAAGGGGGACCAAAAAATTAGAGAAACTAGCATGTAGTGGAAGTTGATGCTAGCAAAGATCTATTATCTTGATGACTACCTACCAATTGTTAGATCTTTAAGATCGATGGGTGGTGGAAGCTCTTGGCACCAAAAGAGAAAAGTGAATAATAGTCTCTATTAGTTGCTAGACTAATGAAATCAATTGTGTGCAAGATTCCTAACCTTACAGGAAGACTTCTCATCTATCTTGAATCTAAGCACGAAAAACATGACAAATTATACTAAAAATAAAAATAAAAACTCTACATGTAGCAATAAATCACTACACCTTCACCTTAACAAGAATCAAAACATTAGATTTTACATAAATAGTATTTAATAAAAATAAAGCTAAAGGGAAAATAATTTTGCATTAGAATGTTACTAGATTTTCCAACTACAAAGGAACTTAGATAATCAAATATCAATAAAGTCATAGCTTAATCATATTAAAAAAATTACCTATGGTGAAATCGACAACAATAAGTCAAAAATCATATAACCCAATAGTTATTCATAGCAATGAAAACTATAAAAGGTTCTGAGTATCCTTAAATGTGCCAGTTAATAAAGGAGTTCAATTATCTAAGTGATCATAACATGTCTTCTTAATGTCAGCCTCATATGATCAAACGCAATGCATATTTACACATTGAGCATAATTATCTTTCTCAAAATTTTCAATCCATTTATGTTGTCACTCAAAATAAAACATCCTATACTTTGAGTATGAGATCCACCATAATAACCCTCCTCTTCAACTTTCTGTATGTTCACTCTCTTTCTCTTTCTCCATACTAAGGTGGAAATGCTTGTTATCATCCACACAAAAATCCCATCAATATCATCATTGAACAAATACATATCATATTAAAAATAAGTCATTGAAAGAAATACTATTAAACCTAGAAGATTGTATTGTATGTAGAAAGACCTAAACATTGAGAAACTGTAGGTAGGCCCCACCTTAATACATATATTTCTTCTCATATGCCCAATCTCCTCCATTTGCTTCAATCTTGATACCTATAACTTTTGATGAAACCTTTTCCCTCTTTCTCCTTTCCCTCTCCCCCCCTTCTTATCTCTCTATCTTATTCACTCCATATCTCCCTCCATATCTTCTACTCTATATCTTTATCTTCATTTCTTTCTCAATCTTCCTCTCACTCATCTCTCTATCTCTTTCTACCCATATCCTTCTCTACATATATCTCCCTAACTATCTATCTCCCTTTCTCTTTATCTCTTTTCCTATACATCTCTATCTATCTATATTACCCTCTATCTATATCTCTCCCTCTCCCTCTCCCCCTCTCTTCTTATCTCTCCCCATCTACATATATCTCCCTCTTCCCCATCTTCTATCTATCCCTCCTCTACCTATCTCTCCCCCTCTCTCTCCCTCCCTCTCTCTATCTCTCCCCCTCTCTCCCTATCTTGCTCCTTCTATATTCCCTTATCTATCATTATATATCTCAACCTCTCTCTCCCTTTATCTTCCCATATATCTCTATATCTATTTATTTACTCCCCATTTATCTATCTCTCACTCTTTCTCTCTCACTCTCTCTCTATCTCCCACTACTTCTATCTCCCTCTCCATCTCTATTTGTCTTTCTCTACTTCTCTTTATTTTTATATCTATTTATCTCTCCCCCTCTCCTCCTCTCTCTATATATTCTTATATCTCCATCTTTATCACTCTATCTTGCATATATATATCTCTATCTCTTCCTCTCTATCTATCCCTCTCTATATCTCCCCCTTTATCTCCCTATCTCTCTCTATCTTATTTCTCCCTCTATCTATTTCCCCCCTCTTCCTCTCTCATTCTATATTCATCTCTACCTCTATCTATTTATCTCACTCTTCCTCTCTCACTCTATATTTACCTCTACCTCTATATTCCTCTCCCTCCCTCCATCTCTAGAAATATCTCCCTCTCTCTACCCATCCATCTCCCAACCTTTCTCTCTCCCTACCTCTTCATAGACCTTCATTGTCTTCTTCATTTAGAGGTTTTATTTCACTCATTTTTAGAGACCTTTGTTGCACAAACAATATCATTTTCTGAATGGCCAACCAATTGAACTCATGTAATACACAAATTTATGCAAAAAATAGGCTTAAATTTTCCCTAATTGAAATTCCACACCTCTTTGTCATACTCATTGCACGCCAAGTTGTGATTTCTAGTTATTTTTTAAATTAAAAAATATATATTGTTTGTTACACCAAAGGTGTTCACTATATGAAGTGAATGAATTGGAAGGATGCAAGACCATTGAAATGATCTCAATTGTCATTTTTTTAAAGTATTAAAAAATATAATATATAATTAAAGAAAAATAACGACATTCTTATCTAGTCTTAGCTTTAAGTTACAAGAATATAGGATAAGAATTAGTTTTTTCTTTTATATCCTTTTCTGAGTCCTCATATTAGTTAGTTTCTATATCTTTTATGCATGCTTATAGACATTACCAGGACATTTATCCTATACATTTTCATACATTATGCTATCTTTTATGCCTATTATGCAAACCTTGAACCTGGTTCAAGTATATGGAAATATGGTTATGATGTGATGGTGTTGCATGATTTATGTGTGAATATGTATGAATTGTGATTGGATATCTCTACTTAGTCATGGTTGTTAGTATTGTGTACATGTTTTGTGAACTAACCCCTTGTAGCCAAAGGAGGCACTATAGCCCATAGCCAAAGGAGTTTGTGGACATCGAAATAGGGGATGTCCTAGAATAAACCATGGGAAATGACTACAACATGGAAGTATTTAATGAGTGAGATAGTGCATCATTATGATGTTCAATAAAGACACTAGATAAGGAAGAACCTTGTTATAATTGGGATTCTAACCTAACTTATTTTGAGCATTTAACATTCCAATTCTATTAAAACAGAGTCACAATTTAACTTGGACTCTTCTTCTTTTCTAGTTGTAGTTTAAGATCTAACTGAATCTTTGTCACGTTTTGAAATTCAAGGAGTGGTAATTAATGGTTTCAGTTTAGAGTCTTTTTTTGAATAAGATCCCCCATTCCTATATGTACAACTTGGTGGTTGAGTCTTAACTTATCTATGTATCTAGTTTTTAACCAGTCAGTTAGTTTATCATTTTATTGTGAATACAGTTACTAGATAATTTAAATTTTTAGTTGTTATGCATACTATGTTTATTGTGCAATTATTATTTCATGTGAATAAGATCTTTTAGTAGAATCTTATGTAATATTTTGGAGTTATGCAATAAATGAATCTGAGTTATTATGATTGATTTGGATCTAATAAGTTAGATTTGGTTTTAGATTAGTGAAGACATCTACTTGAGAAAGGGTCACTCAAGGTAACTATCCTTAACTCCTTTCTTTTTATTTATTTCATTTATGTTTAGTAGTTACCTCATAATTGCATGATTGTTAGATAGATTCTTCATGTTACAGTTATCAATAATTCTTGCTTCATAATGCTATAATCAATTGAGTTTGGTGTATTCTAGAGTTTAGTATAGGCTTAATTAATAGTTCAATTAATTTACAACATTCACTTCTAAACAATAGTTAGCTATAGTCTTATATTGTAGGTACTTGTAGCCACATAGACAACTTTACTTTCATTACTGTTTTGCAGTCTTATGATTTTTCAGCGAGTGTAATACCTTTACTAAAATGATTTTAGGTAGTTCCAAGTCTTTGAAAGCACATATAGTTCCAGTGCCATCACAAGCCTACTAGCCCTGGTTGATAATTCAATAAAGGTCTTTCCAAATTTTAAGTGAATTGTTCAATTAGGTTTTCCCTCTGAATTGTGTGATTTCTGCCAAGTTTACTAGACACTAGTAGGGACTCTACATTTTTGGCATCATTGTTGGGGATGGTGCTACTTTCAAAGATTAGTTTATGTCATTTTCAAGCTTTCCTAGTTTAGAATTTTCTTTCAGTATTAGGAATGTTAGGTTTAATCTTCTTAAAATAATAGAGTATTTCACCAACATTGTGTAGGACCCATTGCTATACAAATTCATATCTATTATATGGAGAGACAGAGAGACTCTTTGGGAAGATTCCTCCCCTCAAACCAACAAGCTAGAGTAGATATTGGTGACTACATTGATAAGAGTGAGGGTACTACTAAAGAATAATCTTCCCTTTCACCAACATATAATGAAAATACAGAGGGGACCTTCCAAAAAATGGTTGATGTAGCAATGAATGATCCACCAGAACATGTGACCTTTGAATTTTCGATTACCAACCAAGAAAGGGCTATTGTGTTGAACAATATACCTCCTTCAAAATTACTAGTCTTAAATATGTTTTGGTAACTAAAGATCCAAATAAATTATTATTCAAGTTTGATATCCTATGTAGGAGCTATGAATATACAATTGATGCTCATAGGCTCAAGCTATTTCCTACCACTTTAAAGGATGTTGCTTTGAGGTGGTTTATGGGACTAGGTAGAGGTGAAGTCCAAAATTGGAACACCATGAAAATAAAATTCTTGGAGAAATACCAAGATTATTGTAGAGGAGTTGATAGGAGAAGAGATGATATTTGTAGAATGATTCAGAAAGAGGATGAACCATTGGAGGATTGTGTGGAAAGGTTCTAATTCTTCTTGAAGAAAAACCCATAGAATATACTCTAAGAAGAATCCTTGAAGTTTGTGTTCTTAAGATGAGTTAATGATGACTGCATGGATTACCTCAATCTTATTAGGCAAGGGGATGTGTCTCAATTACCCTTTGAAGATATTTGCAAAGTCTATAGAAAGTATTCTAGGACCTTTACCAAAAGATCAAGGAGAGAAAGAACATCTACCATTGGCAAGACATCTAATGGGGTTTCAAGAGTGGAGTTAAGTAACCTACTATCCAATATGAAGGATGATATCATAAGTCATCTAGCTACTTAGTTGGAAACTCTATATATAAAGAAGAAACGGGAAGAGGTTGAAACAATGCTCATTGAATACTACCCTAATTATAGACAAAGGAAAGAAAACTGCAAGTGTAAAAGGGTTGCTAGTATTACAAAAGACAAAATAGAGAAACCTGATTTTCAACCATTGGAAGGAGAATATGGATAACTATTTTATATTGCTTAAATAAGGCCATGGCATCCAAGACAAGGTATGCCACAAGACCCTCTAAATTTTAATACATATTTTCCAATTGGTAATCAAAATTTCTTTGGTTGGAATTATCAACCCTGGCCAAATAACCAAAACCAATGGAAAAATCCTCAGCAAAATTTGAACTAGTAGAAAACAAATGCATGGCCCTAACAAAATTTTCAAGGTGTTAATTATAACCCTCAATAGCCATTGCAGAAAAATCAGTGGCAACCACAATGGAAAAAAGGCTAGTAGTGGCAGCATCAAAATGTGAATTACCAATAGCCTTTTTTGTCTTCTTAGCCATAAAAACAAGCTATTATGCTTAATCCACTAAAGAAAACATTTCAACCACCAAAAGAACCAAAATTACCTACCCAGCCTGTACTTAATCCTAACAATAAGCCTACCCAAAAGGCTTATACTAACAAGGCTATACAATACCCCACTTATGGAGTGGAGGTGAATGATTTCCACCTCAGGTTAGGTAAAACACTAGGTGGACCTTCATCCCCTCAAATCACTAAGATGGAGGATGTGGAACCCATAGATGAAGCTTTAGACAACTCACCTTTGGAGCCTAGGTCAAATTAGGTAAACCAAACCACCTCAAGTCCAAATCCTCCTTTCCCTGAGTGTTTAACCATTCAAAAACATCAAACCCAAGTTGAGACTAACCTATTGGGTCAACTTAAGGATGTCAGTATCAAAATATCATGCATCCAAGCTATCAAGGATATCCCAATATATACCAAGATAGAAAGAGACCTATGTCTTAAGAAACCAGGGAGAAAGAGGAAGGACCCTCAAAAATTTAATGTTTTGGGGAACCTTGCTAATATTATGGTAGGTAATATAACTATCCCTAAATACACAGACCCTAGAATTTCAGTAGTGGATGTTAAGACTAATGGGACCCTTATCAAGAACACCTCGATTGACTTAGGGGAAAAAATTAATGTCATGACTAAGGAGATAATGCATTTACTTCAGTTAGCTAACCTTAGACCTACAACTATTTTACAAATGGCAGATAGGTCAATAATGAAGCCTGAGGGAGTTATTGAGGATTTAGTCATTGCATTAGATTAATGGGAGTATCTTATAGATTTTATACTCTTGCAACCAAGGTCAAACTTGTAGGATATCCAATCATTTTAGGTAGACCATGGTTAGCTACAGACGATGCATTCATAGGTTGTAGGTTTGGGAACATGATAATATCCAATGGGACTATAACCAAGAAATTGGTTCTCTATCCACCAACCCAACCTCATGAAAATATAGAGCAGACTATATGGCCTATCTTGGATGAAGAGGATCACTATTCCCTACAAACTCTCATGAAAATAGAATGTAGCCCCTTGTTAGGAACCCAAGATGAGGATGACTTAATTGACCATATCATATAGAATAACTGTAGTAGGGACTTGCAACAAGACTATCTCTCATGTCTGGAAGATCCACTACAGAACATTATACCAGAAAATTCATCAAAAGAGGTATCCCAACTATTCCATTATCTTTTTACACAATAATGTGTTCCCAATATTAATGGAATTGATCTCTCATCTATCCAATCAGAATCCAAAACATGGGAAATCATGCCAGGTAAAACCCTAAACATAAACAATGGATTAATTGAAGAACAATAGAATTCCCTAAACACTATGTTGTAGGCACACACAACTGCCTTTGCATGGGACTACCATGATATGAAAGGGATTGATCCAAAAATTTGCATGCATATGATCTACATAAATGATGGGTTCAAGTCAATTAGATAGCCCAAAAGGAGAATAAACCCCGCCTTAAGAGAAATAGTTAAGACTGAGTTACAAAAGCTACTTGATGCAAGCTTCATTTATCCCATTTTTGATAGCCAATAGGTGTCACCATTATTCATTGTTCCTAAGAAAGGATGAAAATGGAGGGTATGCGTGGACTATAGGGAGCTAAACACAACAAATAGAAAAGGCCACTTCCCCCTACCTTTCATTGACCAAGTTCTTGATTCCTTAACTAGGAAAAATTCTTCTCTTTCCTAGATGGATTTAGTGGCTATAAGAAGATAAAGATAGCTCCAGAGGACTAGGATAAGACTACATTTATATGCCCTTGGAGTACCTATTCCTATTCTATTCTTCTCTTTGGACTATGTAATGCCCCAAAAGATTTCCAGAGGGCAGTGCTAAGTATCTTTTCAGACTATGCTCATGATTCCATGGAAATATACATGGAGGACTTCACTACCTATGGATACAACCTATGAAGATGCACTCAACAATATAGAAAAGGTTTTGAAAAGGTGTAAATAACATAACCTATCATTGAGTCATGAGAAATGTTTCATGATGATGAATCAAGGGATTGTTCTAGGACACTTTATCTCAAGTGAAGAAATTCAGGTGGATCCCAACAAGATTAAGATCATTTCTACACTTCCTATATTATAGAAGAAAAAATATGTTAGGAGATTTTTGGGACATGCAAGCTACTATAGGAGATTCATCCAAGGTTTTAGTAAAATTGCAGCACCCTTATTTGTCTTACTTACCAAAGAAATAGAATTTGAATGGGTTGTGGAATAGCTACTATAGGAGATTCATCCAAGGTTTTAGTAAAATTGCAGCACCCTTATTTGTCTTACTTACCAAAGACATAGAATTTGAATGGGTTGTGTAATTTCACCATTCCTCTAAAGAACTTAAGACAACTTTGACACAAGCACCTATCTTAAGAGGGCCAAATTGGACACTACCTTTCCATATACACATTGATGCTTCAGATTTTTCTATAGGAGTAATCTTGGAAAAAAATAAGGTAACAAGGAATATTCTATCTACTATATCAATAAAAAATTGCAAGGAGGTGAACTTTAACTACACTGTTATAGAGAAAGAGATGTTGGCAGTTTTTTATGCTATCAACACATTTATACATTATATCATTGGCTATCAAGCCTTTATCCACACAAATTATATAGGCATAATATACTTAATTAACAAGCTTATAGTTGGGGGATACTAGTCAGATGGTTTCTCTTACTACTGGAGCTTGATATAACAATAGTTGATAAGCCAAGGAAAGCTAATGTGGTGACAATTTTTTTGTCTAGGTTACCTACACAAATAGAAGAAGGTGTTGTGGATGACTCTTTTTCATATGAGAATTTGTTTTATCTTACTATAAAAACACACCATGGTTTGCTAATATTGAAAATTACTTAGTGGCAGGGTAGATACCACCACATTTCTCTCCTAGAGAAAAGAGCTAGTTGGTGCATAAATGCTTTCCATATTCTTGGGTAGCTGGTTACTTATTTTACACTAGTCTAGATATTATCATGAGAAGATGTATAAGAGAAGATGAGGTATTTAAAATTCTAAAATATTTCCATGATGAGCCCTATGGGGGTCACTTTGCATCCAAAAGGACATTTAAGATCTTGACAACAGGTTACTATTGGCCAACTCTCCACAAGGATTCAATGAAGTATACCAAGAATTGTGATAGATGTCAAAGAATGAGAAAATCAACAAGGATAGATGAAATGCCTTTGCAGACACAGATACCACTAACACCATTTAACAAATGGGGGCTTGAATTAATTGGAAAAATTTCACCTGCTTCTAATAATAAAGAGTATACTTTGGTTTGTACAAGCTATCTAAAAAAATAGGTTGAAGTCAAGACATTATATTTTGCAAGAGATGGGAATGTAGCTAAGTTCTTATATGAAGAAATCTTTACCAGATATGGAGTGCCTAAAGAAATTGTCACTAATCAAGGTCCTCAATTTACTTCTAACATTATTTATCATTTGGTTAGAGAATATTCAATAAGGCATAGAAAATCAACACCTTATCATCCCCAAGCCAATGGGAAAGTGGAGGTTACAAACAAAGAGATTGAGAATATTCTAACCAAAATAGTGCAAATTCACATAAAGGACTGGGCATCAAGATTCCTTGAAGTTGTGTGGGCCTATAGAATGACATGGAAAACAACTACAGGTTTCACACCTTATGAACTAGTCTATGGGAAAACAACATTTTTTCCAATAGAGTTTGAGTACAAGACACTTAGGATAGTAGTGGATTTAGGAATGGATTTGACAAAAGAATAAAAATAAAGGTTACATAGTCTAAATGGATTAGATGAAATTAGAATGGAGGCCATGCATCACACAAAGATCATTTAAAAATAGAGAACTAAATGGCATAATTAGTTTATAAAGGCCAAAGAGTTCACAATAGGTGACTGGGCTCTACTGTATGATTCCAGACACAAAGACCACAAGGGTAAGTTACAGTCTAGATGGTTGGGACCCTATGAAATTCAACAGGTATTTCCTAATGGGTTAGTCAAGTTACAAAATATAGATGTAGTTATATTCATAATATTGGTGAATGGACACAAATTAAAGTTATATAAGAAAATAGCTCAGAAAGATGATTTTCTTGTTTCTCTAATACATCTATATGGTCAAAACAATGGTTTAGATATAAAAAATATATCACAAGATAACAAATCAGTACCAGATATTACTAGTTCTCACAATGCCTCAGTAGATGACCTACACAGCTCATCTCCTGAGGTTACTCAGGTATAACTTACTATCCCACACTTTTAAGAATATACAACACAATTACGATGATTCACAATCTTCTTCCAAGTACGCTTCATACTGTTGAATGGAACTGTAGCTTAATGTATTAAAGCTTATATAATCTAGTTTGGGAACTATTGCAATAGGGACATGTATCTTAATACATATGAGTTGTCACAGTTCAGTTCGGGACCTATTGTAGAAGATACCCACAATGCTATCTATTAGAACATTCAAAAATTTGTGCCAAATTAATTGTAGCTCATCACCTTTCACTCCACCTTTTACCACACATGCAACATTAATCCTATCATATTAGTACATGAAGCATGCTCATTCCACTCCACATTGCCTATTTTGAATTTCAAAGATGAACTATCACTTCACATCCATCATTCGTACATCCTGCTTCATTTCCTTACATGCGCCAACCTATCATTCATTTCACCATACATTGCAATTAAATCTTGTCAAATCAAACTCATAACATGGAAACTCTTCAATTAGCCTCACATGTGTAGATTTATGTTAATCACATTTGATAGGTACGCATACTACACTTCCATAATTATCATAGATTTCCAAAGCTTTCATTATGTGCTTGCATTAAATTTTGCATGCTATCTATTCATTACTTTTGTTTCCATACTTTACAATCATACCCTTCGCCTATTTCACATGAATTGAAGTGAGGCCACTTTAGGATTTTAAGTTGGGGGGGGGGGGTGTATTATATAAGCCAATTTTTAGTTTTTCTCCACCAAAAGCCAAACATAGAAATAAACATATAAACCCTTTTTGTCTTAATACCTTTTTGCACCTACAACCTTTTATTGTCAATTTTAGTTGTCAGTTTCCTAAATTTAGAGCCAATTCAAAGCCATTCAAGTTGATAGAAGATGGAACAAAGGGAATAAGGGCATATCAATTGAAGTTGTAGTGGAGGAGGTGCATGCAAGTGTGGCAGATAGAGAGGGTTGGTGGGCTGTTGAAATTGAAATTTGAGCTAAAGTTTTAGAGATTTGAGTAGAGGCAGAATATTTAACCATGGGAGGTGACATTATCCGAAGGGAACCATTAGCACACAAAAAATATTGGAGGAAAAATTATGTTTTCCCATTTTCACAAGGGCAAGATGGTTGGACTACTTCTTAAATTTGACAGTTTAATGAAGACATGGCGAGGAATTTTGTAGCTAAATTACAACTTGATGAAGCCATAGTCAAGGGATTGAAAGTGGATTCTTTAGAGATTACAATTGCACAAGTATCTAGTCTACTGAGGGTTGGAGCTGAATTCCCTATTCAAGCAAATGCAATAGCTGTCAGGGACTAGTTTAGAGAGCCAGGAGAAAACCTTGATTCCTCATCACAAGGTACCAAGAGACTATCACTTCCATAGGTATGGGCCTCATGCGATTCTTATATCATTAAGTATATTACTTGTGATGGTAGGCTATCCCTTTTGCAAAATATGTATTTTAAGTTATTAAGTCATCTTTGTCATAATAGATTGGTCAATGTACCCAATTGACTTTACAATTTGCTAAAATTAATTAGGTCTGAATATCAGAGGAAGAAAAATGATTCAACCTTATCACATTACTGTTTGGTAACCTTATTAGTGAGAAGGATCCTTAGGATTCAACATCCCTAGGTGTTTTGGGAAATTTTTGTAATTTATAAAGACATTAATCACATTCTTGAGGAACCAATGGTTCTAAAAACCCTAGAATCACCTGTCGCATCTATAAGAGAAACTCCTCCTATTTCACCTACTGTTTCAACTACTTGTACCCAAGGTGAACCCGAGGAAAAAATGTACAAGGATCACCACATGCAGCCTCTGGCCAACCTGTAGAAAAAGAGACCCCATCTTCCTCTAAAACACCTAAGACTAGGAAAAAGAGTGGCAGTTCTTCTACACCTTCCAAGGTGCAGAAGAAGGATACACAAAAAAAGACATCTACCCCACCTAGGCATTCAAACTGCTTGAGGAAGAAAGGTGTTATGAGAAGAAGCATAAAGAAACTAGAAGAGGAAACAAGGGACAAAGGTAAAAAAGAAGAAGATGTTATGATTATTGAAACTGATTCATAAATGAAAGGAAATGCCTCTGAAAATATGCATGTGTCTGTAAAGAGAAAATGGTATATATCTACTACTGTTGAGTTAGATTTAGAGGATGTTTTTGTTGCTAATAAAACAAGAAAGAGAACCCTAGTTAGCCCTGATAATGAGGGTTATGATTATACATGGGGTTGTAATGATAAATTTTTAAAGGATGAGGAAATATTTTTAGAAGATAGAAATGTTAGGAAAGAGTTTCAAGAAGCTTTAGAAAGGATTAAACAACTAGAGGAACTAGTACAAAATTATGAGAAAATGGACAAAGAAAGGGAAATAAAAATATAGGAGTTGGAGGAAAAGCTACAAAAATATGGATATGGGGAAAAATTGGACCTATTGGGATAGATTTCCATGGTCAAAGTAGGGAATAGAGAGCTTGCAGCTGAAAATAAGAGATCCCATACTACAAAAACCCCAACTAATCATACAACCCTATCCCTTGGATACCAACTGTAGAAGGTTACTCATGAATTTTCTTAGCAAAAGGAAATTTTGAAAAAGGAAAAGGAAGAAAAAATGGTAGAGCATACTGAAGTATTGGAGGGTAAGGACATTGAATTGAAAAAGTTAGTAGTTAAAGTGGAAGAGGTAGCAGAAAAAGCTGCCCAGATTGTCAAATGTAGACCCCCAACCAGGACTTATACTTTTTTTCTATAGGAAAAGTTTTTGAGTTTACAATTCAATAGGTTGATAAGTAACTAGCCACTTTCCATGAGTAGAAAATTGGATCTTCTTAACATTTTTGCTGATGCTACACCAGATGAATAGGACCAAATTTGTGAATATTATCTTCATTAAATTATGTAGTGCCAAAGGATATAAAATGGAACCCCTTGATGTTTGTGGGGGATTTACAAGTAAGCGCAGTAGCATCCTACTTCAGAAATGAAAAATTTAGGGGTGAACTCGTGGAAGAGTATGTGGAGAGAGAAAAATAAATTTCTCTCCTACTGAGAAAAGAATCCAAGAACCTCGATGCAATCATAGATGAATGGTTACAACTTCTGGATCACAAGGGTGCAAGAAGGAAGATCATGAACTTAAGGATACATGATTACAATAGAATGCAAAAATTGATTGTTGGACTAGACCATCATTATTGGAAATATGTGTAGGAAAGATGAGACAGTTTGACTCTAGAATTACAGAGGAAAGAGCCCCACTCAGTGTCTAATTTTATGGCCATGACTGAAAGAGTACACAAGTACATTGATATTTCTATTGACAAATGACTTGTATGGGTACCACTTACATTCCAACCACCAATACTCCTTTATCCAATACCACATTGGATAGGAAATAAAATGGAGGAATGTGAGCAGGCTGAACTTATCAAAATGAGGAGACTTTCAATCTACACAGGCTTTTACTTGAAGCAAGTCAAAGGAGTGAACATTATCATGGATCTTAGAGAAATCACACTGCACTACAACCTTGATCCCTAGTTGATTTTCTTGAGGGAAAGGAAATAGGTAGTTGGGGGAAATGATGAGTCCAGATATTAGTTAGATTTAATATATTTTATGCATGTTTATAGATATTACCAAGACATTTATCATATACATGTCCATACATTATGCTATCTTTTATGCCTATTATGCAAACCCTGAACCTATTTTAAGTATATGGAAATATGGTTATGATTTGATGGTGTTGCATGATTTATGCGTGAATATGTATGAGTCATGATTGGATATTTGTGCTTAGTCATGGTTGTTAGTATTGTGTACATGTTTTGTGAACTAACCCCTTGCAGCCAGGGGAGGCATTGTAGCTTGCAACAACTACAGGACGTAGCCCACAACCGAAGGAGTTCCTAGATAACGAAACAGAGGATGTCCCAGAATAAACTAAGCACAATGACTACATCATGGAGTTATTTAATGAAGGATATAGTGTATCATTATGACATTCAATACAGACACTGGAGAATGAAGAACCCTATTACAATTGGGATTCTAACATAATTGATTTTGAGCATTTCACGTTCCAATTATGTTACAATAGAGTCACAATCCAACTTGGACTCTTCTTCTTTTCTAGTTGCAATTTAAGATTTAACTAAATATTTGTCATGCTCTGAAATCCAGGGAGTGGTAGTTAAGGGTTTCAGTTTAGAGACTCATTTTGAATAAGCTCCCCCATGCCTATATGTACAACTTGGTGATTGAGTCTTAAGTTAGCTAGTTATCTAGTTTTTAACCAGTAGTTAGTTTATCATTTGATTGTGAACACAATTACCACATACTTTCAATTTTTAGTTTTTATGTAGAATATTTTTATTGTGCAATTATGATTTCATGAATAAGATCGTTCAACAAAATATTATGTGATATTTTAGAGTTGTGCAGTGAATGAATTTGAGTTATTATGATTGAGTTAGATCTAAGAAGTCAGATTTGGTTTTAGATTAGTGAAAAAAACTAGTTGAACAAGGGCCACTCAAGGTAACTACCCTTCACTACTTTATTTTCAGTTATTTTATTTCTATTTAGTAGTTACCTCATAATTGCATGATTGTTAGATAGATTATTCATGTTACAGTTATCAATAATTCTTGCTTCATAATGCTATAATACATTGAGTTTGTTGTACTCCAGAGTGTAGTATAGGTTTAATTAACAATTCAGTTAATTTCCAACATTCACTTCTGAACAGTAGTTAGCTACAGTCTTATACTGTACAAGTACTTGTATCCATAGAGACAACTTTACTTTCTTTACTGTTTTGCAATCTTATGATTTTCCAGCAAGTGTAATACCTTTACTAGAATGATTTGGGTAGTTCCAAGTCTTTGAAAGCACATACAGTGTTAGTGCCATCACAAGCCTACTAGCCTTGGTCAATAATTCAATGAAGGTCTTTCCAAATGTTAAGTGGACTATTCAGTTAGGTTTTCACTCTAAATTGTGTGATTGCCACAAAGTTTACTAGACACTACTAGAGACTCTACACCTTTTAAACTTAGATTTTTAGATTAATAACAATTTTTTAATAAATATATATTTTTCAAATAATAATAAATCAATAAATTATGAATTGACTTTTTATCTTTTGAACATTTTATTTTTTACTTTTAAAGTTTGGTGTTACTTGTAATTTTTAATATAAAAGTTATAATTTTAATTTTAACAATTTTAATATAATATATTTTTATTTTTAATATTTTATTTCAAATATAATTTTAGTTTTTAAAATTTAATTTATCTAATAACATTTTTTTATTTTTTAATATTGTTTGTAATATATTAATTACATTTTTAGGTACATATTTTATTAATAATTGAATTCTAATAAATAAATAAAAGTTTTACTTTTTTATTTAATCTTTATTAACTTAATAAGTTTACTATTTGTTATTAATTTTTTAAAATGATTATGTTTATTAATATTTGGATTTTGATATATTTTGACTTTCCATTTATTTTATTTTATTTTTTAATTTAGATTTAAGATTTTTTTTATTATTTATGTTTTTTATGAAA
Source organism: Sequoiadendron giganteum (assembly GCA_007115665.2). Taxonomy (NCBI): domain Eukaryota; kingdom Viridiplantae; phylum Streptophyta; class Pinopsida; order Cupressales; family Cupressaceae; genus Sequoiadendron; species Sequoiadendron giganteum. The sequence goes on from CM021110.1 coordinate 315,117,350, forward strand.
TTACAAATAATATTTAAAAATTATTAGAATTATTTATCTCATTATTATTCTTTTTTATAAAGAGGGTAAAAACTTTATTAATCAAAGAAAGTAGTACAAAGTAGAAGTGAACAAGGAAACCCAAAAGGGCTAAGTAACATCTAACAAGAAATCAAGAAGTACTCATGTAACATCTCATATACTCAGTAACCAACTCCTCCAACTCTTGAGCAAGTTCCCTAGGTAAACTACCCCAATCATCCACCATCCATGTCTTGGTCTTCTCGGAAACCCATTTGGGCAAACCATCGGCCACCTTATTCCATTCCCAAGGGATATGAGAGAAGGTGATAGAATCTAAGATTTATCCAAGACTGGTAATTTGCCTAACCACCACAACTAATTGCCAACTAACATCATCTAATCGCCACTTGTTTAGCAAGTCTATCACAACTTGAGAATCAGACTCACAAATAATCCTTTTCTAGCCAAGGGCACATGCCCTCTTCATCTCTAAAAGAATAGCCAAAGCTTCCATAAGATTATTAGAGTGTTGTCCCTTATACTCAAAAAAGAAAAACTCAACCACACCAGAAATATCCCTACCAACCCCACCAACTCCAACATGCCTAGGATTTCCCCTTGCAAACCCATCAGTGTTAATTTTAAAAATTTCAGCACAAGGGGGAAACCAATGCCCCACTTGAAGATCTTCCCTATAGAGCCCCTACTTTGCCAAATATTGGGCCTGCCATTACCACCAACAAAAATCCCCAAATTATGGATCACTCTAGCATCACTAGGATCCACAGGGACAGACATATCATAGGGTGATCCCACAATACTGGTTTACAATTTTTGGGCAAACTGGACACTGAACTGATTTTTTTTAACTAAATCTTCACTTTCGGGCTCTTATAGCAGCTAAATCGTGAGGAATTTGAAGATGATGCAAACTAGTGAATTGTTATGTTTTGTCTATAGATTCTAAATATATATTTTTCAAAATTTTCGGAATTAGATTGTACTTCTTTTTCCATCTCCTTCGAAAACTAGCTTTTAAAAAAAAAACAACATTTTTAAGGAGTGGCGCTCACCGTATACAACATAAATTTTTTTGTATGAAGGATAAAATTATATTTTTTTTGAATTTAGATTTGTAACTATGATATCTAACACTTTTATTTGGTTTGATAGTGTTTTATTAAATATTTTTTCCTTAATCAAGTTTTGAAGTCAAACCAATTACAATTGAAACATAGGTGGACTGTATACAACATAAAAAAATTGTATATATTGAAATTCATTTTTTTTTAATGGATCAAGGACATCAATACCCAGCCTGAACATATATTTTTAAAAATTATTTTGATAATTTGCTATTTTTTCACATGTGCAGAACAAAGAGCTTGATTTTCGGTGAAAAACCTATGTTTAATAAAACTAAAAAAACACATACATAATAAAACCAAAACATATTAAAACTATATTTGCTGGATAGCTTGTTCCGAGGACTACCATGATCATTTGAAATAAATCTTAAATGAATTCATTTGATCCCTCAAAAGGTAAATCAAAAGTGATTTTTTATCAACATTTTGATAGGTGTAAAGGAGACTCTGTTGTAGGTATAGTTTAAAACTAGCAGGGTTCTATCCAAGGGGGTTTGATCAAACCCTCTTTAATTGAAATCCTTAAAATTGAATTTTTAAAATCTTAAATCATTATATTTTCTAAAAATACGTGATTTTAGCAAAAATCAAAATCTCCCAGAAATTGTAAACCAACTTTTTGGGATCACCCCACATTTACCTTACAAAGTCTCCTGCAAGGCTCCAACAATGTGCAACCAAACTTGGCCCACCTAAAGCTTCCTATCTAGAAAGATCCTGCAGTTGCGCTCCTACCAAATGTGCCAAATAAGAAAACAAGGTCCAATAGTCCAAGCTATGTGCAAAAAGGAAGTCTTCATCGAGATGGGCCCAAGATTCTACCAAAATTCATCTAAGGAAGAGGAATGCTTGCACTACGAATTCTAGGCCCCCCACAAAAAATGCCAAATAGTCCTAGCAAAGGGGCACTAAAAGAAAAGATGAGAAACCATCTCAACATCCTTCAGACATAAAAAAAATATTGAAGGACCTTGAAAACTACACTTACAAAGGTTATCCCATGTCAAGCACCTACTATAAACCACCAGCCAAGAGAAGAAATTACATTTTGGCCAAGAGAACTTATTCCAAATGTGCTTCCACCAAGGAATCTCAACCCTACCAAAAGATTGTCTGTCCAACACATGATAACCTAAAGCAACCGTGAACTTCCCTTTTGGATCAAGAACCCACACAAGAACATCTTGTTTCAGAAGAGAACAAACAACTCTATTTTCCAAAATGGAAGACAACTCCATCCTCTCTTCCAAAGAGCCACCCAGAGGCCATTCTTGCATGTCCTTCCATATGTAAAAAATAGTCTTCCCCAAATCTTGAGGTGCTTTGAAATCCATCACTCTGCGCCATCCAACCTTAACAAAAATCCTACATAAACCTAGCAAGTGAGGATGAGAGGATCAAATAGGCAAGAAGCCATCCCAAGAGTCATACCAAAAAAGAGAATTCGAGCCTCTATTCCAAATCCAAAAAGGCCTTGTTTAACCAACTTAGCCCCCCTCTTGAGAGTATCCCAGACCATAGAACCTTTCCCCATAAGACTAAATCGAGGGACCTCAACACTATCCAACTCTCGCAGGTACTTAAAGGTAAGAATATTGGCCCAATATTGATGTTGATGAGAGCACCATCTCTAGTACAGCTTGGCAGCCAAGGCTTGGCCATTCCAATCCACTCTATGCAATCCCAGACCACCTTCATGTCTCGGTCGACAAAAAACTTCCCACTTGATCAAGCTCCACTCCTCGAAAGAAGATTATCTGACCAAAGAAACTGTCGAAAAATACACTCAAAATATTGAATGAAGATTGAAAGGGCAATCAACATAAAGCACATGTATAAAGGAAGAGAAAACACCACCAATTTCAGTAGGGTAACTCTACCAACCATAGACAACCATCTACAACTCCAATGGAAAACCAACCTGTGAAATTTATCAATCACATCCTACCAAAAACACCTAGGAAGCGAGCAAACCACCAAAGGGATACCAAGATAAATGAAAGGAAGTGATCCCACCTAAAATCTTAAAATCTTGGTAATGTGTTGCTGAATAAGCATGGGGGTATTAAAGAAATAAATACAAGACTTGCGCTCATTAATGATTTTCCTTGAAGCAACCAAGTAACAGTCCAAATTCTTCGTCATTGCAACCCCTTCAGCTATTTTTGCAACACGTATCAAAGCAGTATCATCAACAAATTGAAGATAAGTTTGAGAAGGAAGAGAATTGCTCCATTTCTATCCCTAGATGAGTCCATTCATAACATGTCTTAATGAGCATCCCCAAGCCCTCAACCATGAAGATGAATAAGTATGGGGATAAGGGACCCCCCTTCCAAAGGCCCTTGGATGCAACAAACAACTTAGAAGACTCCCCATTTATGAGAACAAAAAAAGAGGAAGTCCTCACACAACTCATGACCTAATCAATCCAATCCCTACTGAACCCAAAAGCCCTAAGAATTTTGGATAGAAAATCCCATTTAACCCTGCCATAAGCTTTGGCCATGTCCAACTTAATAAACATAGAATTCTCACTAGAAGAGGCCATAAAATGAATAGTCTCTGCTGCAATAAAAACACCATCCAAGATCTGCCTTCCCGCAACAAAACCACCCTATTCCTTTGAAATCAACCTATCCAACCATGGATTGAGATGCTCAACAATAAACTTTGTAATAATTTTATAAACCACATTGCACAAATAAATTGGTTGAAAAAGATCCAAAGAGTCAACACCTTCACTTTTTGGGAGAATAGCTAGAAACGTGACATTCATAGCACACAACATTTGCTTATTCCTTAAATATTCATAAACAACCTCAAGCAGATCAAGCTTAATCACCTCCCAAAATTCCTAAAAGAACTTTGCTGAAAACCCGTCAAGATTAGGAGCCTTTCCTTTTTTCAGCTAGAACACAATCTCCTCCAATTCCTTCAATGAAATAGTCTTAAGAAGAGAGTCATTCATGACCATAGTCACTAGCAAGGGGATACAAGATAAGATATTAGCTTCTTCATCACTAGCTGGTAGATTATCTTCAGAAAAAAGAGCAAAAGAGAAACGAACAACCTCTCTAGAAATCTTAGAAGAGGAAGAAAGAACCAAACCCTTAGAAGAATGAAGAGTAGTAATAATATTACCCTATCTTCTGGCTTTAACCGAATTATGAAAGAAAGAAGTATTCCTATCCCCTTCTTGAAGCCAATCAATTTGAGCATTTTTTTTGAAAAAAAATCCTCTCGGAGCTCCCATTCCTCAAGATCTTTAACAACACTAGCTTCCAACCTACTCAAATTCATAGCAAGACCATGATCCCTAATCTGTCGGGTAATCAAATCCAAGTGTTTACGAGCATCCATTTTTTCTTGAAATAGATTGCCAAACTAGTACCTATTCCACTGTTTCTGCTTATATTTTATATATTGCAGCCTCTTCATAAAGGAGTACATAGCCGTGCCAAAGGTAGACCTCCCTTCAATCCACCATTTAGAAACCAAATCATGAAGCCCCATCTCCCTGAGCCACACAAGCTGAAATCTAAAATTCTACTTCCTGGAGAAACTAGACTAACAAGTAGAGAATTTAATCGACCAATGGTCTGACCCATGTCAATCCAAAATTTTAGAACTTGACAACCACTTGTCACCAAACCAAAATATGGAAATAAGAAACCTGTCTAACCTTTCAGAAATAAAATCACCACCAAGCCTCCTAATATTCCAAGTAAACATGTCATTCAAAGGTTTGATATCCACAAGCTGCAACTGAGCCAAATTGTCCCTTAGAAGATTAGAGGAAGGATCCAAATGAGAAATACCCCCCTTTTCTCCTCTAAAGAGGTGATTTCATTGAAGTCACTTGCCATAATCTAGGGAAGGAAGGGATCCAAAAATCTCAAAAAATTGATATGAGACCACAAGAGAATCTTACCAGGGAAATCCGAAGGAGCATAAATGTTATAAATAAAGATTCTTTCTCTTGTCTCCAAACTAATCACAACAAGAGATAGAGAATCTGCTAGAGAACCACCAGACAGGAGAAATTTGTCGAGGTTTCCAAAAGCAAGCAAGACCACCAGAGCTACCATGCCCACCCACACATTGGCATAACCCTCTATTCCAAATCTTAGAAGCACATTGCATCATACCATCAACATATAACTTTGTCTCCTGTAGGAAAACTAAATCTAGAGAATGTACATGAATCAAATCCCGAATAGCCTTTTGTATAGGGATTCTATTCATACCCCTTACATTTCATGATAACACAATCATCACGAAGGGTGAGAGAAATGAGCATCCAATGTCCTCACCAAGCCAGATTCTACCAACATCTCACCAACCATCTTAACTTTTTCCTTTTCCTTCTTCCTACCCACCTTTAGGGGCTTATCAGGAGCACCCTTTTTCAAGGTCTTTTGCTGCAAACCCAGAATAAGAGAAGGAGTTTGGTTCCTACCATAATCTACAAAGCCAAAACCACCAGCTAGATTTGAACCTATGGTAGTCAAAACCATAGAAGTTCCAACCAACACACAAGAGTCTCCAAGCCCAACATCAAGGGAAGGAGAAATAGAACCCATTCCCACCCCAAGAGCCTCCACAGGATCAAGATCTGAAGTAGTGACAACCATAGACTCATAATTATGAGAAACTAATGGGGTAGCATCAACATGCATGCCAAAAGATACCCCCTCCTCATGTACTAACTCAATGCATCAAACATGTTAAACATCTCCTCCTCATGACGATCCCGTAGAGTTGTCTTCATATCCCAACTTTTATTTCAAGACCTAACTGGCATAAACCCATATTTATCCGGAACCACCCCCTATATGGGCTCTTTACCCTTTTCTATCCTTGAATTTTATGGAACCATCCCATTACTTGAGCTACCAGCACTAGAAGCACGAGGACACCTCCACTAAAGATGACCATACTCACGACATAATCTGCACCTAAATGGCAATGTATCATAATCTAATGATTGATTCTAGGAGCTAGATACAACTATCAAATCAATAAAATCTGGAAAAGGCTGACTCAAATCAATCTCTACACATACATGAGCATAGGAGAAAATCCTCTTCTCCAGAGTTTGTTGAGAAGGGTCGATAGGCTTTCCTAGCAACATAGCAATTGACTACAGTATATCTCTTCTCCAACATTCAAGCGATAGTTGAGGAAGGCAAACCCAAATCGAGACCTTGGAGGGAAACTCTTCCGTCGAATTAAAGCCTGCATGCCATGGCTTAATGAATAGTCCAACTTGATTATAAAAATATGGTCCACCCTCAAAATCCTTATTTCGACCTGAAATGCATGAAAAATATACCAAAAATAAATTATTTGCAGCCAACAGAATTTCAAATTCACCCTTCAGATTCCATGTCTTACGAATCTAGGGATCAAGGAAAGGAAGTGAAACCCTCATCCTCAAAAAATTGTAGATCAAAACATGCTTGCTGTAATATTCTAGATCATCAGTCACTGCTTCTGATTGAATCACCAATTTCAGACGAACTTGAACCCTCTCCAAGCACCCATTTATCTTTTGCAATTTAAAAGCACTAGACCTGGTCACACCCACACTAGGAGAAGATGGAGTAGGAGCCCCATCACCAACCTCCACCATAGCATCATCCCCCGTCACCTCATCCAAAGCAACATTCAAAGCAATGAGAAATCCCCTAGACAAAACCCTAGCCAAGAAACACTCCACACCAAACCCCAAAAAATTTTAAGTCCCAAGATGAGAAAGCATGCAAAAAACCCCACAAGGGAATGAGTGAACACCCCAAGCAACACACAAAGCATAGTCTGAACACGACCCCCAACACAAACCCATGACTAGTTAGCACAACCAAAGCACAAAAAAACAAAGGCCTACACCACAAAACAATGCTTCACAAGAAAAAGATAAGGCACCCATTCATGACTACAGGCACTGCACATGCCAAATCTAGGCACAAGAAGGGACCCACACCAGACAATACTGTTGCAACACAGAACAAAAAAAGAAGAGAGCCACAGACACTGATCTCCCCGACACAAGCTGAAAAGACCCCCACTCACCAATCCAGATGGCCAAGACCAAACACAAGCAACCATAAACACATGCATCCAACAAAGGAGACAAGCAACTCAACCTCAATGGCTATGAGCTAGCATGCTCACAGAGCAGAAACATGCGCTTTCCATCTCATCCTTAAAACCTATTAATTATCTTACTAAAACTTTAGTTATTATAGAATAATTGTATTTAGGATTTTTTTTTATAATTTATATAATAAAATGAATTGCAAACTTAAAATATAAATTAAAATTTATAGAGTGAGAGAGAGAAGGTAACTTTTGATTAGTCATTTCATGCCAACAATCAAAGGATAACACGTCCCTAGGGATTTATTCTCAAGGTAGCATGTAATTTGATTAAGGATATGATAATTCACCTTTAAAACCTCTTTAGTGTACCCAATGCACACTTAGGAGGAAAATAGATAGAGAGAAAAACATAGAAAGTAAAGAGAGAGAAATAGAGAAATAGAGAGGGAGATAAAAAGAGAGATAGAGATACAAAATAGAGGTATAGATATAAAGGAATAAATATGGAGAGACAAAGAAATAGATATAGGAAGAGAGATAAATAAAGAGATAGAGGAAAAGAGAGAAGAGAGAAAATCAAAACTCCCTTCTCTTACTCTCCCTATCTATTTATATCTCATTATCTCTATATCTCTCTTATTTACACCACATCTCCCTCCATCTATCCTACTCTCTTTATATATATCCCTCTATACCTCTTTAGATATATATATAATTTCCTATATCTTTATATTTATCTCTCCATCTCCCCCTCTTCCATTATCTCCCTCTTTCTATCTCTAGCTCTCCCTCTCCCTCTCCCTCTCCCTCTCCCTCTCCCCTTCCATCTCTCCATTTATATATTTATCACTCTATATATTTGTCTTTGTCTCTCTCTCACCCTCTCTATCTTTCCCAAGTTATATTTATCTCTCTATCTCTCCTTTATATCCCTATCTATCTCTCTCTCCCTCTCCCTATCACTTCCTCTTTCTATATCTCTCTACTTATCTCTCCCATATCTATTTCTCTCCTTCCATCTCCATACCTCTCTATCTATTTATACATATCTATCTCCCTCTCTCTCTCCCTCTCCATATGTCTCTCATACTCATACACACACACACACTTCTTGTTTCTCCCTCCCTATCTCTATCTCTATCTCTCCATATTGAAATAATTACATATATCTATCTATCTCTATCTCATTACCTATCCATATCTCTCTACACCTATATCTTTCTGTCTCTCTACCCCTCCTATCTATCACTTCATATATCTATATTTATATTTCTATATCCCCCTCTCTCATTCTCACCCTCTCTCCCTCTCTATATTTTTATCTCTTCCATCTCTATCTCTCCATTTGTCCTCTCTTTATCTCTCCCTCTCCTCCATCTCCATCTCCATTTTCATCTCCATTTCTATCTCTAACTTCCTCTCTATCTCTATCTCCTTACCTCTCTCTCTCTCTCTCCATATTTATATACCCATATCTCCCTCTCTCTCCCTCTCTCCATATTTATATACCCATATCTCCCTCTCTCTCCCTCTCTCCATATTGAAAACATAACAATGATCCTATTGGTAATGGAGCCTTATTATCTTCTTAATTCAAAGGTTTTATTTTAGTTGTGTTTACATCCATTTAAGTAGATGCATAGTTTATTTGAAGCTATAACTTCTCGATTTAGACCTTTGTTGCACAAACAACATCATTTTCTAAATATCATACCAATTGACCTTATGTATACTACAAACATGTATGTAAAAAATAGACTTGGAAAAATTTCCCTAATTGACTTTCCACACTTCTTCGGTGTATCTATTTCCATGTGAGAGTTTAGAGTAAGTCATAAGGTTTAAACTAAGAGCAACTAAAACTCCATCACTGAACTAGTTCTTAGTGGTAGATAAACCATAAATAACACACTAGTTTCTAGAGATATGGAGGGTGATGAGGTTGTTGCTATGCATGGAAGGAAGTTGATGAAGGGAGGGAGCCGCTAAACATTGCAAAAGTAAATTTGCAAGACAATAGCAATAATTATAGGTTGGTAGATCAAAACATAGGTTATTTTGTGAAATAAGTCGAATCTCTAATTTCTTGCAAAATCACATAATAATTGCTTGCAAAAAAGTAGTTTAAACTTCCAAACAAAGAATGTCAAACTAATGCATGAAAGGCTAATTTCTTGAAGGTCGTTGGAGAATGCCAAAGAATATGTGCAGGTTTGGAGCTGAAATTAATGGCTAAACTAGACATATACAAGAAAAAATTGCACAAATAAATTCCTCAGGAGTTGGTTCTTATGCAAGAGACAAAACTTGGTGATCAGGAGTTGGTGAAGTTTAGCAAAAAAATAAAGCTATGGAAATGGGTAGGAGCTGGGGCAAACGGAGCTTTGAGCGACCTATTAACTATTTAAAGGTCATAATCAATTTTAGTGGAAGCCATTGAAACCAATCGTCACTAGATAGCTTGCTGAGTAAGAAGCTTAATCTCAAATATTCATTTTATTCTCATCAATGTGTATGGCCCACATTATTTCCTACAAAAAAGAGTTTGGCAAGAACTTGATTAGATTCTTAATCGTCAAACGGTTGAGTTTTGGGTTTTGGGGGGTGATTTCAATGCCATTTTAAGGTCTGCAAACAAAAAAGGGGGGCTGGCAGAGTATTGCAGTCCCAAAAAGACCTTCAACTCTTTGTGGAAAGAAATTCTCTAGTTGAAATTAAAATTGGTAATGGGAGATTTACTTGGACCAATAGAAGGAAGGATTTTTGTAGTATAGCAGAAAAGTTGGATAGGTTTTTCTTCAAAGGGGATTTGGGTGCATTCCCCTTCACAATGGACAACAAGATCAATTCAGGGACTGGATCAGATCATTTTCTAGTCCAATTAAATATAGAGGGAGAGAAGGTTCCAGTTCGTTGCCTCTTTAAATTGGAACTAATGTGGTTTAAGGATCCAAAAATTCTAGACATGATAAAACATTGGTGGTTGGAGTGCAATCCAGGTGGTTCAAAGATGTTCAATATTGTGGCAAAATTAAAGTATATCAAGCAGCAGTTGAGGCAGTGGAATAAAGAATTCTTTAAAAAATCTTTGAGGAAAGATCAAAGATTGAGGTCGATTTGGGTAAGCTGGTTGAGGAAATAATAAATCATGGTATGGACAATGAAATTTTTGAGCAAGAAAAGACTCTAACTCTGAAACTGAATGACGTGTTGGCTAAGGAAGAGTTGTTCTCGAGGAAAAATTTGAGGGAAGTTTGTTAAAAGTGGGAGACAGGAATACAAAATATTTCTACAACTCTACAAAGGTTCGTAGGGAAATTAATAGGATTGTTAGTATCAAGGCTCCAATCGGCCATTTGTTGGACCCCCAAGAAATTAAAAATTCAACAGTCGAATACTTCAACAACCTCCTCAATGATTGGGAAGGATCCAAATTGCGTACACAAAATGAAATTATGAGGAATATCCCTTCTTTAGTTTTAGGTTTGCGAATGGCTGCATTGAATGCCCGATTCATGAAGAGGAAATAAAATTAGCCACATTTGGGCTAAATCCAAAGAAGGATCTAGGGATCGATGGGTTTCTAGTGTTCTTCTTTTAGAGATGCTAGGAATTTGTGGGCAGGGAAGTTATAGAGGAAATTGAAGACTCAAGGAGCTCAGGGAAGATCTTAAGGGAGCTAAAAAATAATTTTATTGCACTCATTCCTAAGAAGGAAAAACTAGAGTCATGGGAATAATTTCGTCTAATCTCACTTTGTAATACACTTTATAAAATTCTAGCAAAGGCGGTTACAAATTGTTTGAAGAATCTTTTTCCAAACATCATTTTTGAGGAGCAAATATGGTTCATCCCTGGGAGGTCAATTTTTGATGGTGTGATAATAGCACAAGAAGTCATTCATTTTGTCCAAAAAATAAGAAAACTAGCCATGCTACTAAAGTTAGATATAAAGAAATCCTATGATCAGGTCAATTGGCATTTTCTGTTCAAGGTTCTTGAAGCTTTTGGCTTTCATAGAGATTGGTTAGACTAGTTGTTCAACTGGGTGGCCAGTCCGAGATATTCAGTTCTTTTGAATGGATCCCTAAAATGTTTTTTTCTAGTGTCAAAGGCTCTAAGGAAAGGAGATCCATTATCCCCTTTTCTTTTCATTATTATGGAAAAAGCATTGGATCGGTGGATAGACAATGCAAGAATCTCAGGATGGATTGAGGGTCTTCAAGTTACCAGTTGTATCCCATCAGTTACCCATAAACAAATTGTTGATGATACGATTCTGAACTTGGTTTGGCTTCACTTAGAGAAGCAAGGAGATTAAAAGGCATAATGGACAAGTATTCTTCAGCTTCGAGCCAGGTATTGAATCTTGCCAAGTTGGAAGCCTTTTTATTTAACATTAGCACTAGTTTGGAAAATAAATTATTAAGATGTTTAGGCTTTAGAAAAGGGGAGCTACCATGCAAGTACTTAGGTCTCCCCTTGGAAAAAGGGACCCAACATGGAAGTACATGAAATTATTTGTTAGAGAAAGTGAAAGATAAACTATCCACTTGGAAAAGTAGATGGCTCTCTTGGGTAGGAAGGTTAACAATGTTAAAATTAGTCATTGCAACACTTCCCATTTATATGATTTCATTCCTTCAGTTTTCAGTATGAACTAGTAAATCAATCAATAGATAAATTAAAGACTTCTTTTGGAATGGTAGTGGGGATTAGAAAAAGTTCCCTTTGATTAAATGGTAGAAAGTGTGTGAACAAAGAGAAAATGATGGTGTGGGATTGAAAAATCTTCTACTTCAAAACAAAGCACTAGGGGAAAAGCTAGCCTGGACTATTCACTCTTTCCTGGAGCTGAAGTGGGTGAAAATTGTAAGAGCCAAATATCTGGTCGATGAGGAGAACAAATTTTTGAAGGCCAAGTCTCTTTCAAATGGTTCTTGAATTTGGAACTTCATAAAAAATTCCAAGGATCTAATTTTAGATTATTTAACCTAGGAGGTTAAAGGTGGTGACGAGGTCTTCTTTTTGGAAGATTCATGGGAAGGTTTTCCCATTCTAGCAGAAGATCCAACTCTGGCTCGGATTAAGGAAAAGGCTAAACAAGTTTGGGGTGACAAAGTCAAGGACTACTTCGATGCTCAGTCTAGCTCTCATAATGGATTTTATAATTGGAATCCTCTTAGTCAGTTGGGTTTGGAGGTCCAAGAAGTAGAAGCTTTTGAGGAGAATTTAAACTTGGTCAACATGTTTGGAAGAGGATGAGCAGGGACATAGTCCATTGGAATCCATCAACCAATTGGGTTTATTAGACAAATATTGGCTACGCAATTTTGGCATCCATAAAGCAGGATGTATTGAGACTTCCAATCAAATTGTGTTGGAACAAATATTTCCTACCCAAGGCTAGCATTTTCACTTGGGTGGCGGCTCAGGGCAAGATTTTGACTGGAGACAAATTTGTAAGGCTTGGTTTTTATGGTCCTTCTAGGTGTGCCTGTGCAAATGTAATGAGGAATCAATGGACCATTTACTTCTCAATTGTTCATTCACATGAGCTATTTGGGACTATTTGTGTTCTAATTTACAATGGAAAATTTCCATTCCCAAACATTTGGTTGACTGGTTGAATTCTTGGCCAACACCCTTAAGGCACTCTTTGTTTGGTGATCTTTGGCTGATGAGTCCCTCGATAGTCCTTTGGGAAGTATGGAAAGAAATGAATAGAAGGTTTTTTCAGGAGAAGGAATTATCAATCCCAAGACTACAATTTAAAATTGAGGCATGCATAGTGGAGTGTTTTAATGCAAGGCTGGAAGTGATGAACCTCAAGGAGTGAAATTTCTTGGCTTGGGACTCTTTCATTTTGAAGAATTGGTTTGGCATTAAGGTTTCTTCTTTCATAGGGGCAGGAGGTGCAGTGATGGTGGAAGAGTGAAGAAAAGTGGTGTGGTGACCACTTGATCTAGGATGGGTTAAATTGAAGTTTGATGGAGCTTCCAAGGGAAACCCTGGTCCCTCTAGAGCAGGCTGTATAGTGAGGGATAGTAATGGGGAGGTGTTGGGATCTTTAGCAGTTTCCCTTCTTGAGGGGACCAATAATGTTGTGGATATTCAAGCTTTAATACTAGGATTAAACCTTTACATGGAACTCAAAGCAAGCAAGGTGGTAAATGAACGGGACTCATCTTTAGTCATCAATTCCTTGAGAACAAGGCAAATTCTAAATTGGAAGCTGGTGGAGAAGATGGAGATCACTCTGGGATGGATAAATGAATTCAATCAAGTAATGTTTAATCATATTCTAAGAGAAGGGAATTTGGAAGTAGATCATTTTTCAAACTTGGGCGTGGTCGGTCCAGACAAGAAAGTGATTAATAAAGTTCTGGCTTAATGTATGTGGGTGGTTGGGTGGGCGACCCTCCACGTTGGTGGAGGGGTACTAGTGGAGTGTGACTTGATGCCTATGTGGGACTCTAATGGTGATGACGTCGCTAGAATGTGTGGCGGAGGTGGAGAGGAAAAATGGAAAATAAGTTTCTATACTCCGTATTTGGCGAGTACATGCAATGAAGGTAGCTGGCAGGGAAACTCTCATATCAAGGCATACTTTATGTTAAAAGTTGGTGCCGAAGGATGGCCATGCATGTGAGGACTGGATTTCCCTACATAGTAATTATGCTTTGCTCATGTGAAGTGAGCTTAGCTTTATTTCCGTGGACATTGTTTATGGGAGAGGTGGTTGGTGGGTTGGTTGAGTGTGTTTAGTACGGTTTTTGTGGTGCTCAATTTGTGTGCGGGTTGTCAAGCAACGTATAGCTTCTGGTGGCTTCTAAGATGGCTTCGGTCGGTCAGTCCAAATTCATTATTTCTATCTTAGTGGAGGGGGTGGAGATGTTTGGCACAGATACTCCCATCTCTCTACAGGAAACAAAGAGGCAAGGTGCATTTAGAGAGATTACCAACCTGAGGCTCAAGCGTATTCTTCTCAAAATGGATCCCTTGGTCTTGGTCACGGTTAAAATGGTCTTAGGGAAAGGCCATTTGGAGAGGAAGGAGTATGTGAGGGATAATGCTTATATCTCCTCGCGTTTCTTAGCCTCAGTACTGGATAATGACGTTTCCAAGGCAGAGGAAAAGGGTATGCTGATGGGCCTATTTCATGAGGACTTGGTGGGCGGTTTAGAGGAGACCTTGAAGGCTGCCATAGTCAATAAAGGAATTCCCTAGCCAACGGATTTGGAGCAGCTCTAGAAAATAGATGAAGTAGTCAAATTTTTCCCCTTCCTTCTGGATTTGAAAGGGGCGGAGTTCATGAGGCACATAGTGATTGCAACCATGGTGGTGGAATTTCTGAAAAGGAAGTTAGGGTTGGTGGTGGTGGATGACTTGGACTGGGTGGTGGACTTTGAATCCTTCGTAAAACTTAATGGCTTCCTATGAAGCACATCCTTTGTTATGGTTTAAATTTTTCTTTTCTTTTTCTGAAGCGATAAGTTTAAGGTTTTAATGTTGGCTTGGATTCAACCATGTCTAGTCGAATTTTTCTCTGGCTGCAGTAGTTTTTTTTAGTTTTTTGGTTTAATCAGGGGATGGCTCTTCCTGCATCAGTAGATGTGTTGTATGGTTTATTTTAATAATTAATATAATATACCAAACTCTTACGTATAAAAAAATGGCCATTCTTTCCAAATTGATGACCACAAAACCTTCAAATAGCCAAATCTTCTTTGTAATTGGCCAAATCAATCCCATAAATTAAACCCCATAATGAAGATGAATTTTATATTCAAATCAAGTTGCATGGAACTCTAAATTAGGCTAGATGCAATATTTTGGGAAGGGTTTTTGTTGCATGAATTTGATACCATGTTAGGATTTGCATCCAAGATCATAACAATAGAAACCTTATGCTTCCACAAAAATCCACTTGCACAAAATGAGCCTATCTTTCCATTGTCAAAGAGATTGATAAAAGAGTTAAGAGTTTTTTATAATATGAGCTTACCTAAATAGACAAGGTAGTGAAGGTAGTCATATGAAACACAATGACTAACAAACCATTCAAATATTGAACACTTTTTAACTCACATGACATGTGTTCTAGAGTGATTCACAAGTGATCATGCAAGAGGTTTAGAGGTGTATCACAAAGTGAGAACACTTGTCTTAACCACATGAGGTGAGATAAATTTCTAGAATTCCTCTAAGTGAGCTTAAGTGTAGTGTGAATAGGAATCTACTACGTAGGATAAAAAATAACTTGTTTAACAATACCTATTTTCAAACTAACACACACACACACACACATATATATTCAAAAAAATATAAACTTGAAATGCACTAAAAACAACATTTGACAAAATTTAAATCATTTCAAAATTCAAATCATATATATCACTTCCTAGTGATTCAAATTTAAAATCTATATTAGTGTTGGTCATTTTCTTTATAATAGTGCCAGACAAATTTGAACCATAGTTCTTGGGTTATTCACTTGAGCAACCTGACTAGAACCACACTTCACAACTGGATCCATAGTGGCTACAAAGACCAACCTACCAAACCCCCTACAAGGAGTGGGTAGGATATAATAGCTTAATAAATTGGTCAAGATAAGATGAAGATTTATGGTCCTACCCATACCTAGCACCTCCTTATTGTAGCTAATTCATGAAGTTGTGCCCTTGTATTGATGAAATTCAATCTTGATCTAAGTCCCAATAATTCTCTTGCAACTAAGATAGTAGGGGCTAGTGAGCCTTACTTCTTATTATGTAATTACTTATTGAACCACCAAAAACAATGCACAATCGGGAGAGAGGATTCCCAATGAGCCTCTAAAGTTTTTCACCTAGAAGCTAACTTTGGAAGAATGACTCTCTTTCCACTTATTGGTTTGGTGTTTTTGGGTGAGGTTCATTCAAAGGGGGAACTTTTAGGGGCTTAAAGTGATGTGTGTAGAGTGCCCTAAATGCAATAAACTAAAAAGGAAATGATTTATTGAATGCTAAACTATTGAAATGCAAAGTGCTGGAAAGCACATAATGATATGCAAACATATACAAAATAACCTAAGAAATATGAACAAACTATTATAGAAATGAATGAGATAGAAGGGGTGTGTACCTGGAAACTTGTAGAGGCTAGAAATACTGCTGAATTTGATGCAAAATCTGAAAGGGACAATTGTGCCAATCTGGGTGACCTAGTCTTATGTTAGGAAACTTTGTCGGAGTGGATTTCTGCCAAAAGGGTATCCAAACCTACCAAAATCCCTGAAAAATAGATTCAGTGGGACTAGGTCACCCAAAGTGGCAACCTAGTCCTCTTCTAAATTTTTGTAAATCAAAAGATGGAATATGGAGCCCTCGGTCTATTTTTTTTGCTTCTCTAGGTGTCTGGTCCCGAAAGTGCGGAATCTGATCTATGGAGGTCTTCCAAGCTTCAACTAGGGTTTCTTCAACCTTAGAGAGCTTGGACAAGTTGTTGAATGATCTTCCACCTTGGTCCTTTTCCAAATCTTCCTACAAGACCTGCAAAACACACAAAGAGAGGAAGAAATGTTGGATGTTAGGGTATGGGGGCTTGCTTTGGTCAAGCCCCTTTTGAGTAATCAAACCAAAAGATGAAATAAAGTAATGAAGCATGAAACAAAGTAGTGATAGTTTACCTTGCCTTGATGATTGATCTTGAGTTGCAACAATGGAGGATTTAGTTCTTGAATGCTTCTTGCGAGATGTCTTGTTGGCTTAGAGGGTAAGTGCACCAAGATGGTTCCCAAAAAGGGGACTTAAGTGGACAAATTTTTTCTGAAATAAGGAAATACTGACCTTGGATGTGAAATTGAGGATACTTACACTCAAAATTTTGAGATGGAACAAAAAGAAGGATTCAAGTGCTCTGAGTCTACTTTTTAAACTAATAATTTATTTTGAAAATGGTTGAGATTAAGGGGTTCAAATGAGGGATGTACACAAATTGGTGTTGTTTTTGTCAAAAAAACATAACATAGGAACTCTTGTATGACCCTCGTACGGTGAAATTTTATTTAGTATTTTTAAAATCGCTACGGTTAGAAGCTAGCTAACAGTATGTAGTTGACGCATGATTTTTCTGATAATTTTTTAATGAATATTTTATTTTTTACTAATTTTTGAAGTGGACACTTCCTGAAAAATAGAATTTTGGCCATGCTACCCCTACAAATTTTGGAAACTAATTGATTTTTTTTTTTATAATTTATAGAATGGAGTCTACTTTCTAAAAATGTAGTTTATTTGAAAATTCGATGAACGGTCAATTTATAACGAAAAAAACACCAAACACTACTTTTTGGCTAAAAAGAGACATACAAACAAAAGAAATTATGGATGAAAGGCTTAACATTGTCATAAAGTGAAAAAAATTACATCATTGGATAGCTAAGAGAGAGTTGAACATTACCCATGTGTTTGATTTTTTCAATATTGGACCACATGCAATCCTGACGGTGAGCATGAACCCGATTATGTGAAAAATTGTAGAATTTGCAAAACCACATCTCTGGTCATTGAGAATGCCCTCCAAGCCTTTGGGTTGGTATTCCAAGGAAAATACCAATCCTAAGGCTTGGGGATTCCCAAAGCAAGATATAACGCGAGCACATTATAACATGCTCACATTATATCTCAGTTTTGACATGTTTTGTGAATGCATTGACAAAATGCGAGCGCGTTATAATGTGCTCGCATTTTGGTTTACATTGAAATTTTTATCTTCTAGTTTTCTTATATTTTTCTTTTTGTTATCTTTCAAGGAAACTATATACATGAAATAAACATTTAAGTATAAGTTCACACTTACATATGGACATTTAATTTCTTATACTTTAAGTTATATTTCATGTATATAGGCAGGATGTTTGAGAGTGCTTTCAGGTCTCTAGGAGTTATAATGCAAATTCTAGTTTCAGGAAGATCTTAAAAAAAATAGAATTAGTCAAATTGCAGTAATCAGCATGTCAAATTTTAGTAATCAGGAGGTCAAATTTTAGTAGTCGGCAAGTTCTATCATCTTTATCTCTCACTCTCTCCTTCTCTCTACTCTCTATCTCTCCACTCCCTCTCTCTCTCCCTTCCTCCCTCTCTCCCCTCTCTCTCTTCTAGTTTTTGGAGGATCTCACAAATTTCAAACTTGGTCAAATTTCAATAATCAGGAGGTCAAATTTTAGTAATCAAAAAATTGTATTATTTCTCTCTCTCACTCATTTTTATCCCTTACACTCTATACCTCTCTCTCATTATCTCTATCCCTTTTTTTCTCTCCCTTGATCTCAAGAACTCTTTCTCTATTTATCTCTCTCCTTTTCCCTCTAATTCTCTCTACCTCACTTCTCTCTCCCTCCTTCCCTCTCTACTTATCTCTATCTCCCTCCCTCCATCTCTCTCTCTCTCTCTCTCTCTCTCTCTCTCTCTACCTACCTACCTATCTCTCCCTCCATCACTCCCTACCACTCTCTCTATTTCTCTCTAGCTAACCTCTCTCTCACCTCCCTCTCTCTCCCTCCATAATTCTCTCTCCCTCTCTTCTTTCCTATCTACTCTCTATCTCCCAATCCCTCTCTCTACCTACCTCTGCATCCATCAAACCTTACCACTCTCTCTCTACACCTCTCTATCTCACCTTTCCCTCCCTCCCTCATTCCCTCTCTACTTCTCTCTATCTCACCTCTCTCTCTACCTCTCCTTCCATCTCTACTTATCTTTATCTCCTCTCTCCCTCTCTCCTACCTCTCCTTCCACCACTTTTATTTCTCTCTATCTCACCTCTCTCTCTCTCACTACATCTCTCTCCCTCTCTCGCTCCCTCTCTAATTATCTATATCCCCTCTCCCTCTCTACCTAGCTCTCCATACATCACAACCTACCACTCTCTCTCTATTTCTCTCTATCTCACCTACCACTCTCTCCATCCATACCTATCCCTCTCCTTCCCTCTCTACTCTATACCTCCCTAATCCCTCTCTACCTACCTCTCGATCCATCACTCCCTAACACTCTCTCTACACCTCTCTATCTTTCTTCTCTCCCTCCCTCCCTCCCTCATTCCCTCTCTACTTCTCTCTCTACCTCTCCTTCCCTCTCTAATTATCTTTATCTCCCCTATCCCTCTCTCTCTCTCACTAGATGTCTCCCTCCCTACCTTTTCCCCTATCTACTCTCTATCTCTCCTCTCCCTCCCTCTACCTCTCTCTCTCACTCTGTCTCACTCCTCCCTTACCCTCTTTCTCTCTCACTCTCTCCTCTTTATCTCACCATTCTCTCTTTCCCTCTTTGTAACTCTCCACTTCTCTATATGTCACCATTCTCTCTCTACATATCTTTATCTCACCTATCCCTCTTTACCTCTCCCTTCCTCCCCTCTCTCACCCACCCTCCTCCTTCCCTCTATCTCTATCTCTCTCTACTTCTCTCTATCTCACCTATCCCTCTCTACCCACATATCCCTCCATCACTCCCTACCACACTCTCTCTATTGCTCTCTATCTCACCTCTCTCTCACCTCCCTCTCTCCCCCTCCATACCTCTCCCTCTCCTTCCCTCTCTAATCTCTATCTCCGTAATCCCTCTCTACTACCTCTCCATCCATCACTCCCTACCACTCTCTCTACACCTCTCTATCTCGATTCTCTCCCTCCCTTATTCTCTCTACTTCTCTCTACCTCCTTGCCTTTCTCTAATTATATTTTTCTCCCCTAGCCCTCTCTCTCTCTCACTAGATGTCTCTCCCTACCTTTTCCCCTATCTACTCTCTATCTCTCCTCTCCCTCCCTCTACCCGTCTCTCTCACTCCTCCCTCATCCTCCTTCTCTCTCTCTCTCCTCTCTATCTCACCATTATCTCTTTCCATCTCTATAACTCTCTCCTCTATATGTCACCATTCTCTCTCTACTTATCTTTATCTCACATATCCCTCTTTACCTCTCCCTTCCTCCCCTCTCTCACCCACCCTCCCTCCTTCCCTTTATCTCTGTCTCACCTATCCCTCTCTACCTACATATCCCTCTATCACTCCCTACCACACTCTCTTTATTGTTCTCTATCTCACCTCTCTCTCACCTCCCTCTCTCTCCCTCCATTTGTCCTTCCTTATCTACTCTTTATCTCACATGTCTCTCTACCTCTCCTTCCCTCTCTACTTATCTTTATCTCCTCTTTCCCTCCCAACCTCTCTCTCTCCCCAATCCCTCCCTCCCCCTCTTTCTCTCTCCCCCTATGAGGGTCCCTCCCTCCCCCTCTTTCTCTCTCCTCCTATGAGGGTTGAGGGTGTAAG
>CM021110.1:315138022-315198576 GCA_007115665.2 Sequoiadendron giganteum
CTACTCTATACCTCCCTACTCCCTCTCTACCTACCTCTCGATCCATCACTCCCTAACACTCTCTCTACACCTCTCTATCTTTCTTCTCTCCCTCCCTCCCTCATTCCCTCTCTACTTCTCTCTCTCTACCTCTCCTTCCCTCTCTAATTATCTTTATCTCCCCTATCCCTCTCTCTCACACTAGATGTCTCCCTCCCTACCTTTTCCCATATCTACTCTCTATCTCTCCTCTCCCTCCCTCTACCTCTCTCTCTCACTCTCTCTCACTCCTCCCTCACCCTCTTTCTCTCTCACTCTCTCCTCTTTATCTCACTATTCTCTCTTTCCCTCTTTGTAACTCTCCACTTCTCTATATGTCACCATTCTCTCTCTACATATCTTTATCTCACCTATTCCTCTTTACCTCTCCCTTCCTCTCCTCTCTAACCCACCCACCCTCCTTCCCTCCATCTCGATCTCTCTCTACTTATCTATATCTCACCTATCCCTCTCTACCCACATATCCCTCCATCACTCCCTACCACACTCTCTCTATTGCTCTCTATCTCACCTCTCTCTCACCTCCCTCTCTCCTCCTCCATACCTCTCCCTCTCCTTCTCTCTCTACTATCTATCTCCCTAATCCCTCTCTACCTACCTCCCCATCCACCACTCCCTACCACTCTCTCTACACCTCTCTATCTCGATTCTCTCCCTCCCTTATTCTCTCTCTACTTCTCTCTACCTCTCCTTCTTTCTCTAATTATCTTTATCTCCCCTATCCCTCTCTCTCTCTCTCTCACTAGATGTCTCTCTCACTACCTTTTCCCCTATCTACTCTTTATATCTCCTCTCCTTCCCTATACCTCTCTCTCTCACTCACTCCTCTCTATCCCACCATTCTCTTTCCCTCTCTATAAATATCTCCTCTATATGTCACCATTCTCTCTCTACTTATCTTTACCTCACATATCCCTCTTTACCTCTCCATTCCTCCCATCTCTTTCCCACCCTCCCTCCTTCCCTCTATCTCTATCTCTATCTCTCTCTACTTCTCACTATCTCACCTATCCCTCTCTACCTGCATATCCATCTATCACTCCCTACCACACTCTCTTTATTTCTCTCTATCTCACCTCTCTCTCACCTCCCTCTCTCTCACTCCATACCTCTCCCTCCATCTGTACTTCCTTATCTACTCTTTATCTCTCATGTCTCTCTACCTCTTCTGCCCTCTCTACTTATCTTTATCTCCTCTTTCCCTCCCAACCTCTCTCTCTCCCCAATCCCCCCCCTCTTTCTCTCTCCCCCTATGAGGGTTGATGGTGTAAGGTTTCGTGTTTAAGGTTATACGGTTGAGGTTATAGTGTTCCATTCTTTGTTCAATTTCTATTTTAGTGTGTAAAAATGGTAACTCTTTGACTTTATAAGGCTTTGGTTTCTTGCTTGATTGAGGTTTGGTTGAAGGAGGAGGACCTAAGATGATATTATCATCCTTGTGAGGGATTGTTTGATCATTATGAAGGGGGACACTTTTTTCTTTGGAAGATGTGGGTGGAGGAGGATCTTGATAACATAGTCCTTTGGTATCTTCAATTGGGATTTTCTCTAGCAATTTGTGGAGTTCATGCTCATTGGCTATGTCCCATCATTGTTTACTTAATATTTTAAAGCCTTGAACATAATTCTCTTCTAGGTTAATGGGTGTATTAGTAACTCGATTGGTATATGATAGAAGAGTATCATTATTGATCTTGTTAACAAGTTCATTAATGATTGATGGTTGAGGCTTTCTTTTTGGTTCAATTTCAGGATGTAAAATGTTGAACATATCAAGTGATAGAATTATACATGGTATTGGTTGTTGCATGGAGGGGTAAAAGGAAGAATTTTTCTCAAGGTTGTCAAGACAACTATGTATGAAGTTATGCAAGCTATCCTCATCTTCTCCTATGATGTAAACCTCATGGGGACATTCATTAGGAGTTGATTGAGAATGATTAGGTTCCAGTGCTTTATGATCATTACCAAAAAAACATATTGAGACATTAACCAAAGACATTAAGGACTTCCATATGTTTCCCATACACATATCCATGATGCAAGAATGAATTGAAATGCAAAGAGATAAAAAAAATAGATTTTAACAAGATAATATGTTGATTATAGAATGCAAAAACCTGAAAATGATGTCTTGTAATTTCAATTTTGATTTTTAAATGAACTTGAATTTGGCCAATTAACCTTAATGTAAATGATTTGAAAAAATAGAAATTGTGGAAACTGAAATAGAGATCTGAATGCATAAACACAAAATGCAAAATTAGGGGTTTTAATGCCCATAAATTCATAAAGAAGCCCGATTAGGGACTCATTCGCCCATGGGTGAATGGGTCTCACTTAAGGGTTTTGAAAAATCAAATTTTTTTTTTGAGTGGATATTTATGCTTTCAGATTCTGGTTGCAAACATGTAGTATAGTTTCAGATTTCTGGAAAATCAGATCTAAACGCAAGTGTAAAATGATGCTAAATGAAAAGCAAAAATACCTAATTTGAAATGCAATTTTGATTCGATTTTATGATTCAAGTTGCTGATCATGCAATGTTATGTAAATACTTTACAAAATTGACAATTTTTTTGAATTTTCTAGATTTTAAAGAATGCAAAATGCAAACCTAAAACCCTAAATTCAAGATGCAAAGTAATGAAAGCTAAGAACCCTAAATGAGATGAAAATCAATGCAAAGTGATGAAAATCCTAGATCTAGGGTTTAAATGGACTCCAAATTCAGAAAGTTTATAGTGCAAGAATGTCAAGTTCACCAGAATGAAACATAAAAAATGGGGTTTTTTATGTTTTACAAAAGGGTGTTCAACAAATATAGACTTATTTTCCTTTATTTAATTAGGAAATGAGATCCACCCAAAGAATTGACTTACAACCCTTAGGTGATTCAACTCAATGAAGGGATCTATTTATTTCATTATGCTTGAGGACAAGGGTTTCAGCCTGAACAACACTTTTGGGAGAAAAACTAAAAATAGAAAATCTACTCAATTATGCCTATTCAAACTTGAAACAACAATATAAAGCTCAATATTAAAAACAATATTTTTTTTTTGGAATTTGAGAAGGATAGAACACTGTGTACCAGTCACCAAAAGGCAGTTTCAAGAGGTTGTCTGGGGCTCATTTGCACATGGGTGAATGGGTCTCTGCTCATGGTTTTCAACAAACTTTCGAGAACCTCTAATTTCAGTCTGTAGCTTCTATTTGATCCGAGTTGAAAGTCAAAAATCATATCTGTAGGTGAGTTTCCATGATTTGATGACAACTTTGACAAATTTTCCAATCTTTCTCTTCAAATGATCTTTAATCCTTCTTCAACCTAAAATTTGCAACACAAACACAAGAGGATTTTTTTTTGTTTTTGGTGAATGGGGACTTTCCTTGGTCAAACCTCGTTTGGGTAATTAAACCTTGAATTGAAATAATTAAATGTGAAAGGAATGATGAATGGATAATGCAATGTTGCAACTCACCAAGCCCTTGAATAAACCTTAAGAGGACTAAGTTTTTTGTGTTGATCTTAAATGAGATGGCTTCAATAGATGTGGACCTTAATGCTTGAAATATGACTTTGAACGATTGACTTGAATCTTAAAACCTACATCACAATGTTAGATCCAAAAATATGCACGATGCAAGAAGACTTTGGCATGATTTGCTTGATATCTTGATTGCTGCAACAAAATTCTTGATAAATATGTTCTTGAGTATCTTTGATCATAAACTTAGCTCTTACAAACTTGAACTAATGATCTCATGAAGTTCTAGGATTTGAATGATAAAATAACCTTGTATTTATAGGTATATATCCTTAAATTCTCAAAAATTAAACATTACAAGTTGACATCAAAATTTGAATTTAGAAATGTTAAAATACTACCAAAAACATAATTTAAATTCAGGTTCAAAGGCCTAGGGTGGACCCATTCGCCCATGGGCGAATGGGTCCCAAGTCCCTATTCTTGGAACACACATTGCTCAAGGTAAAGTTTTATGTGTTGGCAATAATTATTGTAGGGATTCCCCTTTAAAAAATGTAATTTATTAGGCTTGTAGATGCAAAATATGGTTTATTAAGGCATAATTAAGTCCAATTTAATTAAGAGGGCCCAAAAAAAGTATGAAAATTTAAAGGAGTACATTTTTCTACACTACAATAAGTATTAACCCCAAGCTCAATAAAGGATAAAAGTATAAGTAAGAACCCACCCTTACTGATGTCAATGCATACTCGACCAATTGATCTAAAGGAGCCAATCTTTCAATCTTGCTCTGAGCCTCATCCCTTGGGATCTTCCATTGAACCAGCTTGAGCATCCCCCCCATGCCATGTAGGGGAATGGATTGGTTGGGTCACACCAAAGAGAATCTCCTATTCATTTCCCTCTCTTCAAGATGGGAACTAGGGAAGCTAGTCACATTCGCTTACACTACATGGGTTGATCAAATAACCCCAATGGGGTGGGTGGGAGGCCCTATCTACCTATCTCAAGGTCGGGCTAACCCTTAGAATAGTAGGGGCCCCTCAAAAATATTATTGTTCATGGATTGAAGGAGAGGCCTCATGAACTAAAATAACCTCCTCCTCGCAATCACTAACTACATCCTCCTGAAACTATACTATTCCTTCCCACCCAATAATATTTGGTGAATCCTCGAAAATATATTATTCCCTCCCACTATACTATTCCCTCCCACTATATTTGTCCCAAGGCCTATAGGGTGGGGGGGGCTTGGGTAGGAAACTATAGAAAAACTGGTCTGAATAGAAGGTGCAACTAGAATCCCCACCCAACCCGGTATAGTTTCGAGTGGGAGGAGATATTGGTGTAACATGTCTAGGGCACTAGAATCCCCCCACCCAAAATTTAACCCCCACAATAACTATTCCTTGGGTTCAAGTTGGGAAGAATTCAAACTTGGAGCATGGTTGGGGGGACTACAACCATCAAAGGAGTGGTTGCCACATTAGCAAAAATTGTAAGCATGGTATGAAGGGCTTTGATTTGAGAAACATGCCTTCCATTAAATTGTGACTGTAAACTCTTGCATGAACACCACAAAGATTGATCAAAATGTTTCTAGTTGATATTGTGGAAAGCATAACTTATTCTCACCCATCTCGAGTCTTGATTGCATCATTACATTAGGGGAAGTAGATGCATGCACGACATGGTAAACCGAGAAAATGTGGCTATGAAATCTTGGATGTGCATAAGAAAGTAGATGTAGTTGATTATGTTGATCCAACACTACCCATAACTCCAGAACAAACTATAGAATAACCACTTGTTCATCAAGGAAGTAGGGTAAGGCCCCCCCTCCCATACCCTAACATTTTCTCCCCTAGTGATGTTTCCACTTAATTTCCATTGTTGCCTCGATGAGAGATCATAAAAAAAAATGATTTTTGCTTGGGTGGGTGGCTAGAGATCTAAATTGAAGAAGAGCTGCAAGCTCCAAAAATGAGAACCTATGTGCAACAACGAGAACTCTTCCAACCATTACTTTCCTATCAGAGACCCACCCAACCATCAACACTGATAGAACCAACAACTGATAACATCATATTCACACTAAGAACTCAATGCTAGTGAAAACAGCTATAACATTATTCAACTTGCTCCCCTTTTCCCTCAATCTCCAGAAGTAGCAGTATAGTCAAGGAATAGCCACAAAGATAGATCACCACCAACCAAGCCAAGAAGATTGATCCATGTCCCTGTCTTTGGCTTTCCTTCTACTCACACAGGGTCGGTTGGGTAGACATAGATGCTTCTGTAGATGTTTATAAAGATATCAAATGCTCAAATTTGAATTCAATTATTCACTCAAAATTATAATTTTAAAGGACCATTTATCTTGATGAAATTCTCTACCTGAATAATTTTAAAAATTACAATTTTTTCTAAGAGGCTCCAAACTATTATCAATAAAAATAATATTTAATGAAATAAATTTTGGTACAAATTTTATGCAATGCTATTGAATGTTACCAATGAATTAAATATTATAGCTCTTACCAAATATTTAAGACTCAATTATTTTGGGATCTACTTTTGGGTTTCCCATTGGGATGTTAGAGCCTTGTAGTTTTGATCTTGTTTTATTTAAATGAAAAATAACAATCAAACATTTTTATACTATTGAATCTCTCTTACATTTTATTTGGAGGACAACTATGCTGAAATATTCATAATTTGGTGTTATGTTCATGTATAAAAATGCATCAATTTATATTCATTTTAGGACAATAGGGAATACTCCTTAGCAAACATAAAATTACAAGAGAAGTCAATCACATATGATGATATAGTCATCCTAGAACATGTGATTTACGAGGTGATGAATCTAGAATTAATGGGCATGCCTAAAGATTGATGTCTATGAAGGTATTTTCAAATACTGGTAGCTAGAGAATAAGTCCCTAAAAATGTGAGATGATTTAGCATCTAATATTTATTTCATAAATAGCCATAACAAAAAATCTAGAGATGGTCAAACATTGAATTTGCAAGTATAAAATATATTTTCTAGTTGTGGACTAGATTTAGGACAGTGAATTCAACCCAATGTAAATCGTAGAAGAATATTTTGGTTCTATTGTACACATATGTTTGTAACCCAAGATCATTTTACATTTTAAAAACACATTGATCGAATTGTCTTCATTCATTGCTAGTCATTATTTAGTGACAAAGCTAAGAAAATCTTTTTAGTTAGTACTATATATATAGTATGATTGTACTTTGTAGTTGATATTGGTTAGTCTTATCAAGTCAAATCGAACAACTTATTTAATATAGGTTAATTTGCAATCAGTTAAAGAGTAAGATAATCCTATTGAATTGTTATTCAAGATAATATTGCATTCAATTTAAAGAAGAAAATAGAATGATAAAAGCAAAAAACAAAATGAAATATTTATTTTTTAAATAACCACATAGTATCATCACATTACTTTATTTTATATACATCTACATAATACTTATTTATTAAAAAAATATTTAAACAATGATAAAAAAAACATACCAATCCATGCTTATACTTATTTTACTTGATTTATTAATACTTAATTATTACAATCTATAACATATATCCATATTAATACTTATCACAATCTATAACATATATGATATTAATACTATAACAGATTATTAATACTTAATCTATGTCAATAGTTTATTTTATTCCCGCTCGCCCTTGATTATAGCAGGCGCTACTAGGTAACAGAAGGTCAGGCCTAGTATTACTGTACTTGTTTATCCTGCTGGTTTTCAAGGATGTGGAACTGAGTCCACAGCTAGAGTACAATTATCATAACACCAACAAGAAAAGTCCATGCAGAATCCCCCAATATGATGATCTACATATATACACATGTCGTTGTAGGCACCCTTGTCCAATGCCAAGCATGGTCCGTGATATCCACCGCTCATGGTTGCATAATAAAGGTTTCCAGAGGCGTCGTGGTAGTAGTAATCATCCAAGGACACTTGTAATCATCAACATATTACAAATCAGCAAGTAGTTGAGAATAACAACATATAAAACCGTTTACTAATATTATTATTACCTTCTTCTTCTTCAGAAGTAGAAGCAAAAGAGGCCGTGAGAAAAGAAATTAAAAGAATAGATATATGCCCTTCACCATGTAAGTGTAGGATTAGAGGCAGAGACAAGACAAAAAATTTATACATAGAAAATATCTTATATTATTCATATGAGTTTTTACAGAACAACACTCTCACTATAGTTTTCTTCTGTTGAGCAATATATATAATATCTACCACCTTCTCAAAAATTACAAACACGTCATATTTTTCACTAAAGTCTAAAGTCTATCCGAGGCTAATAAATACAAGCATATCGAAAAATGCTATCAAGACAAGTTCAATCATCTTAAAAGCAAGTCATATCGCCATAAATAAAATATCTCCATATAGCAATAAATAATAGTCCTTTATCCTATCTGTCTACCAGCGAGGATTCTACTAACTATATTGCCACCGAAGAAGTCAAAAAGTCAATAGAGGTTGACTACCGCGCTACTGCCGTAGTTTACAAGGAGACCGTGGTGGCCGCGGTAACTGTGAACGCTGCGAGGAAAGGGTTTACCGCACTACCGCCATGGTGGCTGCGGTAACCGTCCACCGACGGACAATAAACAGCAAGAAACAGGCACCATGCTACCGTAGGAGGCTAGAGAATAGACCGCGGTAGAGCGGTAACTGTACGGACGGACAGTGAGCAAAGAACTGGCGGTTACCACGGTACCACACGCGGTCAGAATAGTCACCGCGGTAGAGCGGTAACTGTCTTCTGGCGGTTAACCGCGATACCTCGGTCAAGTCAGAAGGAGACCACGGTAGAGCGGTAAACTGTGCCAAACCGTGAGCAGTGAAATTTGAAGGCACGGGGGCACGGTTAGAGCAGAAAGTGGAGGCGGGAGTGGAGTGAAACTCCAACACTCCCCCTTGAACGAAACTCTCACCATTTGTGATGCCCAGTCTGGTCCATTGAAAAACAAATGAAACTGTCCCCAGTGCCTTCGTAAATATATATGCTTGTTGCTCCTCTGATTTGCAAAACTCCAGATTAATATCGCCATTTATTATCAGCTCTTGAATGTAATGATAACGTGTATCATTATGTTTGGTCCACTTGTGAAATACTGGGTTCTTCGATAGAGTTATGGCTGAATTGTTATCACAAAAAATCTTTGTTGCTTTTGTCTGCTCAATCTGGATTTCTTGCAGTACTCATCTCATCCACATTGCTTGGCAAGATGCACTTGTGGCTGCAACATACTCAGCTTCAGCTGATGACAATGTAACAATTGGTTGTTTCTTTAAAGCCCATGCAACTACACCACTGCCAAAATGAAAAACATAGCCAGAGGTGCTTTTTCTATCATCAACACTTCTTACACAGTCACTGTCTATGTAACCTGTTAATTTAAATTCATCTGTTCTTGAATATTGGATACCAAAATTTTTGGTTCCACTGATATACCTTAAAATTCTCTTTCTGGCTTTCTAGTGATTCTCCTTTGGTGTTTCCATAAATCTAGAAATCAAACTGACTGAATACATATGTCTGGCCTTGTGGCTATCAGATACATTAAACTTCCTACTAACTGTTTATACAAAGTTGGATTCACATCTGATCCTTTGTCTTCTTTGCTCAATTTTAGTCTAGTCACCATTGAAGTAGGTGCTAACTTACAATTCAACATATTAAACCTTTTTAAAACATCCTTTGCATATTTAGACTGAGAAACAAAAATGACTTTGTCATTTTGTGTTACCTCAATGCCCAGAAAATACTTCATCAGACCCATGTTTGTCATCTCAAACTCTTTCATCATTTCTGTTTTGAACAAATCAACTGATAGATTCCTAGTCAGAATTAAGTCATCAACATACAGGCATATGATCAGAATTTTACCTTCATTATTCATTTTAGTATACAGTGTTGGTTCACTGTCACATCTAGTAAATCCATTCTGTATGAAATAACTGTCTATTCTGCTATACTAAGCTCTTGGAGCTTGTTTCAGACCATACAATGCCTTCTTCAGTTTGTAAACTTTATCTTCATGTCCTGATATCTCATATCTAGGTGGCTATTCTATATAAACATCCTCTTCAAGATAGCCATTTAAAAATGTTGATTTCACATCCATCTGATGAACTGACCATCTGTTCTATGCTGCTAAGGCAAGTATCATTCTGACTGTGACAAGGCATGCAACTGGTGCAAAAGTTTCATTATAATCTATTCCAGGTTGTTGTGCATAACCCTTTACCACCAATCTTGCTTTGTGCTTCTACACTTCTCCATTTGCATTCAGTTTAGTTTTATAAATCCATTTGACTCCTATAACATCTTTGTCTTTTGGAAGACTTTGCAATTCCCATGTCTAATTATTTTCTATTGAATCTATTTCATCATCCATTGTTGTTATCCACTTTTCTTCCTTGATTGCATCTTCATAATGAATAGGATCTCGAGCTTGTGAATAAAATGCAAAAGGTGTAAATTGCTGAGAATTATTCTCTCCTTCATTTTGATTATAAATATCAGACATGCTTCTAATTTTCTGCCTCCTCATGCTAGCCAAAGTTGGATTTGATAAATCACTTGAATCTGCAAAATGTGGACTTGAAGGTCCTATGCCAGAAATTCTTCCTGTGGTTGGCATCTGTAGTCCTCTTGATGAAGCTCTTGTATTACTTGTTGGTGTCAATTGTTGACCACTTGCTTGAGGTTGAATAGGAATAATAGGTACATTAGTTGGAACTGAAATTTCATTCTTATCTTGAGGGATATTGACTGTAACATTGACAGTACTTTCTTTGCTTCCATCCCATGCTTCATCTTCAACAAATTGGACATCCCTGCTGATTATTACTTTCTTGGTTGAGGGATTAAACAATTTGTATGCTTTGGATTCTTCACTATATCCAACAAAAATGCATTTTTCTCCTTTTTTATCAAGTTTTCTTCTTAGCTGTTCAGGTACATGTGCATATGAAACACATCCAAAAACTCTCATGTGAGACACACTGTGCTTTTTACCTGTCCATGCCTCCTCAGGGATAATATTCATCACACTTTTTGTTGGGCATCTATTCATGATATATGCTGCACAAGATACAGCTTCAGCCCAAAATTCATTTGTTAAGTGCTTGGCTTTTAACATACTTCTAGCCATCTCCATTATGGTTCTATTTTTTCTTTCAGCTACACCTTTCTGTTGAGGTGTGTATCTTGTTGTGAATTGTTTGTGTATTCCATGCTCTTTGCAAAAATTTAAGAACTCTCTTGATATGTATTCACCTCCTCTATCTGTTCTTAGCACTTTGATGAAACAACCACTCTATTTTTCAGCTAATGATTTGAATTGACAAAAATAATTAAACACTTCACTTTTCTGTTTCAGAAAATACACCCATGTCTTCTTTGAATAATCATCTATAAAAGTTAAAAAGTATAAACTACCACCTATTGAAGGTGTCTGCATTGGACCACATAAATCTGAATGAACTATTTCCAATGGTACTTTTGCTCTAGTGGATTTCCCTATTGGGAAAGACTCTCTATGTTGCTTTCCAAGTATGCAACCTTCACAAACTCTCTCTGGTTTTTGAATTAATGGTATTCCCTTTACCATGTTCTTCCTATGAAGCAAATTCAAACCTCCAAAATTTAAATGATCGAATCTTAAATGCCAAAGCCAGTTCTCATCCTTTACCTCTGCTTGAAAGATAGTTTGAATAACACTTGATAGCTCTTGTGCTTGTGCATAGTTTGTGCTCAAAGCTGGCTGTATTCTTAAAGGAAACATCCTGTTGTTTGTCATCTAAATTTTTGCAATCAACTGGCCACTTGGGTATTTGTCTAAAATAGTGCACAACCCATTCTTGAAAGACATTCTATAACCCTTTTGAATTAACTGTCCTACACTCATCAAGTTGTGTTTAAGACTAGGCACAAAATAAACATCAGAAATATATTTTTGCTCCCCCTGCTTTCTTAGAATATTAACATTCCCTTTTCCTTTAACTGACACTTTGTTGTCATTACCCAGTGTGACATATGATTTAATATTCTCATCTAAACTTGCAAACAACTCTAAATTTTCAGTCATGTGGTTACTACAACCTGAATCTAAAAACCAAACATCTTTCTCACTAGCTTGTGCTACATTACAGGCTAAAAACATTGTACTTTTATCAGGTCTATTGTCTTGACTCTCTCTAGTAAAATTTGCATTTTTTCTACCCATATCATACTGCTTCTTTCTACACTCATTCATGTAATGACCAAACTTTTTATAGTAATGACATTGGACCTGAGATTTATCATACCTTTGTCCTTGAGGAAAGTTTTGAGATGGGTTTTGGCTGCTACCTCTTCCACTTGAACTTGACTGGTTATTTCTTCCACCTTTGTTGAAACCTCTTCCTCTTGCTCTGTAATTTGATCTACCTCTGCCTCTTCCTTGGTAAATTGAAGCTTGTGACTTGAATGCATGCTTCAATGACATATTTGTTGTTCTGTCGAGTCTGTAATCATGCGAAATCAGTGAAGCATATAGCTCATCAACTGAATACTGTGTGAGATCCTTTGTCTCCTCTATTGTGACTGTAATTGATTTGAACCTTGTGGGTAAGCTTCTTAAAATATTTTCTACAACTTTGACATCTTCTAGTGTCTGTCCATGTGTTCTCATCTGGTTCACCAGTCCCATTATTTGTGTAAAGTATGTATCAACTAGCTCATTTTCTTTCATAAACAGAGTCTCAAACTCTCTTCTTAGTATTTGCAACTTTGTTGTTTTAACTTTGTCCATTCCTTGATATGCTATTTGTAATATGTCCCATGCTTGCTTGGACTTGGTAGTAGTTGAAATTATGGGAAAAATACTTTCATGTACTCCTTGTAGAATGAAGAAGTGTGTCTTTGAGTCCTTCTCTACTTGTGTTAGAGCATTATATGTTGCTGCATCTACATGCTCTGGAAACCCATTCTCTACATACTCCCATAAATCTTGTGAACAAAACAATGCTCTCATTGTTATAGACCAGTAGTCATAATTCTTTCCATTCAACTGTGGAATTTGAGGATTACTCAAGCTTGTGCTTGATGCCATGATTTACAGACTCTCTACAACTAACCTTAGGCTCTGATGCCACGTGTAGGATTAGACGCAGAGACAAGACAAAAAATTTATACACAGAAAATATCTTATATTATTCATATGAGTTTTTACAGAACAACACTCTCACTTTGTTTTGTCAAGCAATATATATAATATCTACCACCTTCTCAAAAATTACAAACACGTCATATTTTCCACTAAAGTCTAAAGTCTATTCGAGGCTAATAAATACAAGCATATCAAAAAATGCTATCAAGACAAGTTCAATCATCTTAAAAGCAAGTCATATCGCCATAAATAAAATATCTCCATATAGCAATAAATAATAGTCCTTTATCCTATTTGTTTGCCAGCGAGGATTCCACTAACTATACTGCCGCCGAAGAAGTCAAAAAGTCAATAGAGGTTGACTACCGCACTACCGCCATGGTTTACGAGGAGACCGCGGTGGCTGTCGTAACCATGAGCACTGCGAGGAAAGGGTTTACCGTGCTACCACCATGATTAAGAAATAGACCGCGGTGGCTGCGGTAACCATCCACCAACGGAAAACAAACATCAAGAAATGGGCACTGCGCTACCATAGGAGGCTAGAGAACAGATCGCGGTAGAGCGGTAACTGTACGGACGGATGGTGAGCGAAGAGCTGGCGGTTACCGCGGTACCGCACGTGGTCAAAAGAGTCACCACGGTAGATCGGTAACTATCTTCTGGCGGTTAACCACGATACCTCGGTCAAGTCAGAAGGAGACCGCGGTAGAGCGGTAAACTATGCCAAACCGTGAGCATTGAAATTTGAAGGCGCAAGGGCACAGTTAGAGCAGAAAGTGGAGGCGAGAGAGGAGTGAAACTCCAATAGTAAGCAACTGCAAATGTATTCTATGAGTAAACGATAACCTGCTTATATACCTCACACATCGACTGCTCTCCTTCATGTGTTCCATGCAATTTCGTTATATTCAACGTTTATTGCCTCCACAAATCCGATGTAGAGATGTTTTTTAGAGTACTTAGATATAAGGCGATACCACATAATATGAAATAATTTTAAGCGTTAACATTGAAATGTCCATAAGAAGTGATAGGGGAGATGGTGAACTCTATTATGAGTGGCCGTAAATTCATCCTTATTCTAATTTTAAAGATATAAAATTGAAAACAGTGACTGTGCAATCAGATAAAACAGTGGCCTTACTTTCACCTTCAAACTTTAACGTTCTATTGTTTTGCATGCCGTCATCTTCTTACCATTTGCATTGCCATCCGACAGTGAAAGAATGGATTTTCACTTGGCTTTCTTTTTTTCACTGTATAGCTTAACAAACCAAGCTAGTTGATAGATTAAAATGATTCCCAGTTGAAATGGAATTCTCATCGAGAAATGAAGGGAAATTATGTCCTCTTAGCTCGAACTCATCTTCTACATTTTTCGTTGGTTCAAGGAAAATTCATCGTCATAATTCACCGAAGAAAAATTCGCTGTTAGCAATTCATTGTCATGGAAAATTTATCAATGGAAAATTCACCACCAAGTAAAATTCACCGGGAGCAATTCACCACGGCCGAAAATTAACGGCATTAATAATTTCTAATATATTTGGAAAACTTTGATTTTATTGAAAATAGAATTGCTGCCGGTGAATTTTACTTGGTGGTGAATTTTCCATGGTGGTGAATTGCTGGTGGTGAATTTTCCTTCGGTAAATTGCTGACGATAAATTTGCTAGATGCCCTTTTCGTGATTACAATTGGTTGAACATTTTCCATGAGAAAAGTATCTTGACCAACCAAATTAAAGTAGTAAAATATTTTAATACTTTATGGTCGTACCAAGTCAATAATTAATTATGATAAAATATTTAAAATAAATAAAATTTATCCAATATGAAAATTTTCTTGGGCTTCTTTGCATGTGTTCGATTCAGTTATCTCTTTTATTGTTATTGATTTAGCTATTATTATAATATATTAATTTCTATTGATTTGGTCAACATAGACAATCTATTGACATAATCATTCATTGTCACTCACCATTGCACATAATGAACATTTATAAATATTTTCAACCAATTGTTATGCAACATGGGCTATAAATCAATCGCATTTTTTTCCTGTAGATACAAATACAATGAACATGGAAATATAGAGCTTCAATTAACAACTGTGTGATCTTTATTTGTTTCTCGTGTGTTTTTCTTTTTATGGTATTAGAACCCTTTAAACCTTGGAATGTGAGTGAGATGTGTGTAGCCCATCAAATTAAGAGTGTAGTGCCTCTCATGTTCTGATACTCTAATACTACTTTGGTATGTGTGTGTTGCTTTAGTGTGATTTTTGGTTATGTTCTGATGCATATGTGATACTCTGTTTAACATCATTTCCGCCATGTGTTGGGCATGGTAGACAATTATACTTATTTGCTTATGATAGTTGGACTTATGTGTGGGATACTCATGTTTTGATGATGTTACTTTGTGAGTTATTTTGATGATGTGATGATTTTGTTTATTGTATTTGATTTCTGGTGAAGGAGACGGGGTGGCATCACTCATCTATGAGCACCCTGCCTCATTGTAACTCTCATTCACAATGTGTTTGACTATGAGTTATATGAATATGTACATGTTCGATGTTTTATGTTATGCAGGAATGCAGGTAACGGATGTCGACTCCACCCGCATTGTCGGGTCTGAATGCATCCTACATACTCAATGGTTGAAGTAGTTAGGGAGTTGGTATGAAAGCACCCCCGTCTATATCAGTGGTTGGTTTAGGGATTCTTTATGTCGTGTCTGTAATTCATTTGTGTGGGTATGGTTGTTAATTAATCATTGTATTTCATGAGTTTTATAAGTGTGTTTATGGCTTAGTCTAGTGCTTTATGATTTAAATTAAATGCTAGTCTTTGGTGCCAAATATTAAATTAATTATATCTTCATTTTTGCTTATGATATTAATACTTTGGAAAATTATGGGTACATTAGCACTTTATTGTTATTTTAATATGAGAAGCTAACCTTTAATTTGAATCATTAAATTAAATAATATAGTTAGAGAAATTATTATGGATTATTTTTAAAAGAAATAAAGTTAAGGGAAAGTATTATCATATTTGTCTTTATTAAAAAAAAGTGATTTAATAAAATAAATTTTAAACTTAAAATTTAAATTAAGTGAAATGTGGTTTAAAATTATTATTAATTAATTGTTGTTTTTAAAAAGTTAATTTATTAAAGTGAAATTAAAATTTTAAAAAGGGCATACTTTGGTGTAAACTAATTATGGAAGATTCCCTTCCAAAATTGGAAAATGGCAGAATTGGAGTGTTAAGTGGAATTGGAATAGGAAAGTTGTCAGAAAATTTATGACAACTTCTGATTTGGCTTTTTTTGAAAAAGTATATTTCCAAATATTGCTTTTTCGAAAAAGCAAGAGGGAAAAAATGAAAAATGAAAAAAAATGTCTCCAACTCGAAAATTGTTGAATTTTTTTCAAACGAATAGTTAATTCATGTGGTTTTTCATTGATTCGATAGGAGGAGATTTAATTTTAGTTTTGCACTGGGTTTGTTGTCGAATCCGTTGTTTCTGGGGTTCGAATCTCTGGTTTTTCAAAGATTTCATCTGGCTAGAATTGCACAACTCATCCTCGAATTGATCTTTGCGTAGGACTCCAAGTAATTCGAATTTCTTACCTTGATCTCTGTAAATTTGGTTTTAAAAAGAAAGGAGAAAATAAATTTTTGTTTGAGAAAGAAAATGTGTTTCCTGTGTGTTTGGGAAAATCCTCTTTCTCTGTAAAATTTTAATTACCTGTTTGTGGATTTCCCTTTTTCCTCTCTGTAATTCATTTCAGAATTCTTGTTGATCTCAATTCTCAGCTTTAAATCTCTGTAAACCTCTCTCGTTTGAAAACCCTCTCATTCCCTCTATTTGGTTTCCCCAATTTATTTATTTAGGAAATTTTTTACATCTCCTTTCTTATATTGCAATTGTTTTCATTTAATCTTGTTGGATAAAATATATATTTACATATATATATATATATATTATTGTTATTATTTTATTAAACCTATGTTGGATTTGGCACCGTATGGTGAAATGAGGTGATAAGGTTTTAATTTTCCCAGCCTTCATTGTTTGCTTGTGGTGTTTATTTGTGTTTATGGGGATGGTTGGGGGAGGCGATGCCTCCCACCATCGCCCCCATATGGAGAAGGCAATGTGGAGGCAGAGCCTCCACCACCTCCCCACTCCCTTTGTTGTGTGGGGAATGAGGGGGGCTATGGTTGTGTACAGTCGCCCCTCCCCCAACACAGAAGCCTCTGTGTATGTTTTCAACATGGGTTCTTTGGCTTTTTCACTGCTCGTGTTTTCTTTGTGATTTCGATTTTATTTGGAGGTTTATATATATATGTTTTAAGTTGGGCAGTTTTTAAATAGTAATGTGGAAGTATATATATATGTGTGTGTGTGTGTGTGTGTGTGTGTGTGTGTATATATATATATATGCATATATATGTATGTGTATATATATTCTGTAAATTGTTATATTCTGTTAATACTGAGTTTTGATCTTTAGCAACATAAGATGAATTGATATATATTTATTCCAGTATTTATATACATATATGTATATACATAAATATATATATTTAAATATATATATATATATATATGCATATAATGTATAGATAGGAAATGTGAGCAAATAATGAAAAGTAAAAATAAGTTATTCTTTGGAAATATTATATTTAATTGGAAACAAATGTTATTTGTAAACTCTGTTTGGAGAATGAAACTTGTAATTTAAAATATAATGTAGAATTTGATTTCCTAATTTTCCCAGTCAAACTATACTTTGAAATATCAGAATAAGTTGTTTAAAATAAATAAATCAATTTTTTTGAACTTAGTTAATTAATAAATTGAATCTTCTTTTTATCTTGAAACTGATTTTTAAATTAAAGATTAGATGAATATTCTATGTGGAAAAGAATTAAAATTAGAAAATAAAATATAGTTGAAAAATTGAATTTAGTAAATGGTTTATAATTAGTTTTTAATAAATTAAGTTAGTATCTTTTTTTTTAAAAGTCTATTTTATTATGTTTAAATAAATAATGGAAGTGTCACTGTTGTTCTTAAATAAGCTTTTAGTAAGTTTGTTAACTTAGATATTTAATTAGTGAACTATTTAAATGTAGGAAGATATTTATTAAATTGAATATTGTTTTGGATTAAATAGAAATATTAGTGAATTTCCTTACTTTGATTTTAATTGATGAAACTGGTTATTTGATTGAGACTTGGATGATTTATTATTTAAATGCTTTATAGTTAATGATGTGGTGTTATTTAATTGAATGTGACATTTTAGTGTGTCTTGTGTGGATTTAGTGTTATTTCCATAGGTTAGGGAAGTTGTGAATGCTTGTCTATGGTTGCATCTTTTTGGTTTATGTTGTTATCATGTGGGAATTTGTGTGGGTGGTACCTCCTAGTTTTATGGATTTTGGATGCTTTATGTTGTCATGAGGTAGTCATGCCTCATGTGCCTTGTTGTGGAATAAGGCCCTTTATGGTCTGTGCATTGAGGTACACCCATTGCTTGTCTTTGTTTTTAAGGCAACCATAGGGGAGAGTGGCTCTTCTTGGGGCAGGGTAAAAGTGGTCACACTTGAAAGAGTTTCCCTAATTAATTTACTTAGTGGGTTGGGTTAGTTATCACATAACAAGATAAAAATATACACCTCACCCCTGCCGTTAGCGCTCCAAAAGGTTAAGTATGGGTGGGAAGACCTGGTTGGTAAGGTCACTACCTTGTTTCTGAGAAAGGTAAGTGGCTTTGCATGAGTCACCCTATGGGGTGGTGCCTTGAGATAGGTTGCCTGGTTAACCATAGATGGAGGCGGTTCCTAGCGTTAAGTAGTTTGGTTAATCCACAGAGTTGGAATCGGTTCCTAATGTTAGGTAGCATGGTTAATCCATGTAAGGTCATGCGATGACACTCTCCCATTGTACCCCTTTGTTTCCCTTTTTCTTGTGCCTCTGGAGTTGTTTGAGTTGTTTATTTATTGTTGATTTTCATGTTGTATCATGGGCTTGAGTCTTGTGATGTGAGTCTGTTATGTTTGATTTTGTGGCCGAGGGTTCTTTCTTATCAACTCCTTGCAGTGGGGTGTATCTTATGGTTCACAAGGTTGAGTGGAAACATGCAATGTACCAATTGGGTCCCCAGTTGTGATCATGGCATGGATGCAATTGCAGTGATCACAGAGCTCATACAGAGAAGATTGTACCTATGAAGAGTTCTCTTTCATTATTGTACTTTTGTATTATGATTGTACCCTTCCCAATGTTATCAGGGAAGTGGCCTTGTAATGTAACTATGATTTTATATTGTGTTGTATTTGTGAAAATATATTCCACATTTGTAACTTTGAATTCTGAAGTTGAATATATTATTATGTGATTTATGTTTATGAGTATATATCTTATTCTTGTTGTACTTATATCATGTTTCATTCTCATTTCTTTCTTCCGCTTTAGTTAGTATTGCATATCGTTTATTTGTTGGGTTCGTTTAAGTAACGCACCATGTACCCCATAGGATTAGGTTAATGATTTAGGTTA
Source organism: Sequoiadendron giganteum (assembly GCA_007115665.2). NCBI lineage: Eukaryota > Viridiplantae > Streptophyta > Pinopsida > Cupressales > Cupressaceae > Sequoiadendron > Sequoiadendron giganteum. Next base: position 315,157,379 of record CM021110.1, read on the forward strand.
CATCTAGGTTGTATAAATGTTTATAGATTGCATTGTGTTATTGTTATTTTCCAAAAAAAATATTATGTATTTGTGGTAGTTGTCCTATGGGGTTTGTGTGGCAGGGTGTTACAACTTGGTATCAGAGCATTGGGCTCATACACTGGGCACTCTGGATACAATGATCCCATTATGTTGACCTAGTCTGTGTACTCATGTAGTTATGTTATCCTTTATTGACCATTAGTGGTTGACGATCTTAATCGGGTCCGTAGTTGGCGTGTGGTTCAATGGTGCAGAAACCAGTGGAAGGGATAGGACCCTCGGTGTAGTGTACAATGCACCGATATCCTTTCTGTCGGGAAACGCATCATGGACTCTTGGGTTGTCTTATGTGTTTTCGGGTAATGTGAATTTTGAGTATGTTAAGGATGTGTTTAAAATCATAAGCATAGTGCTTGAATTTTGAGTTTGATCTGTATTTTCCTTTATGTCACCCTCGCCTTATCATTGTGACTCTTTTCTTGGTGTAGTGTGTATAGGTATGATAAGTTAGGGTTAGTTGTGTTTTAAAATTTGTATTGAGTCTAATGTTTACCCTTGTTTGTGTGCAGGGATGGGAGGGTCAAAGTCTATAAAGAAGAAAGGAAAGGCAGGAAAGGCTGCCAAAAAAGGGGTTGTTATCAATGAGAATCCTACACCTATAGCCCCACCCTACATCCATGATGATGAGACCTTGGCTCTGGCCATCTCACGACCCAAGGTAGAAAAAGAGAAAATGGCAGATGAGCCAAAGCCCATAACTAAAGGGAAGAAGCCATCCACATTCTGGGAGTGGCCATTGGGGTGCAAACCTAATGCTCCCCTACTATCCAAGGAAGAGAAGGAGAGCCCTCGTGCTCAGCCTTCAACTTCCATTATAGTTGTAGTAGACTTTGATGAGGACCAAGAGGAGTGTCCTCTTTCAAACAGTGAGTAGCTCAATTGTCGTTGGAGGGATGTTGAATCTTCTTTATTGCTTAGTTGGTTGCTACTTTATTCTATGTTGTGATTATGAAACTTTGATACTTAATATAATATTTTTTACGCTTTGTGACCTTTTAGTTGGTTGTTTCACCATTCTAGACGGGGTTGGATGAAATTTTATTTGAATTTGATGATCATGACTTTATGTATTGATGTTTATGTTATGTTGAATTTATGGAATTAGTATTGTGTCAGATAATTTTGATTATGTGTATTTCGTGGTTCATGATTATGCTTGTTAGGCTGAGGAGTAGCTAGTTCCTTATGATGTGGCTCGTAACTGTGTATGTTTACTTGATCTTGTGACTTCCAGGAGTAAGTCGAGTTATAGGGGGGAAGATGTAGTGCCACTCATGTTCTGATACTCTGATACTACTTTGGTATGTGTGTGTTTCTTTAGTGTGATTTTTGGTTATGTTCTGATGCATATGTGATACTCTGTTTGACATCATTTCCGCCATGTGTTGGGTGTGGTAGATAGTTATACTTATTTTCTTATGATAGTTGGACTTATGTGTGGGATACTCATGTTATGATGATGTTACTTTGTGAGTTATTTTGATGATGTGATGATTTTGTTTACTGTATTTGATTTTTGCTGAAGGAGATGGGGTGGCATCACTCATCCATGAGTGCCTTGCCTCACCGTAACTCTCCTTCATGATGTGTTTGACTATGAGTTATATGAATATATACATGTTGTTCGACATTTTGTGTTATGTAGGAATGCAGGTACCGGATGTCGACTCCACTCGCATTGTTGGGTCAGAGTGCATCCTACATACCCAATGGTTGAAGTGGTTAGGGAGTTGGTAAGAAAGCACCCCCGCCTATGTCAGTGGTTGGATCAAAGATTGTTCCTGTCGTGGCCGTAATTCGTTCGTATGGGTATGGTTGTTAATTAATCATTGTATTTCATGAGTTTTATAAGTGTGTGTATGGCTTAGTCTAGTGCTTTATGATTTAAATTAAATGCTAGTCTTTGGTGCCGAATATTAAATTAATTATATGTTCATTTTTTCTTATGATATTAATACTTTGGAAAATTATGGGTACATTAGCACTTTATTGTTATTTAAATATGAGAAGCTAACCTTTAATTTGAATCATTAAATTAAATAATAAGTTAGAGAAATTATTATGGATTATTTTTAAAAGAAATAAAGTTAAGGGAAAGTATTATCATATTTGTCTTTATTAAAAAAAAGTATTTAATAAAATAAATTTTAAACTTAAAATTATAATGAAGTGAAATGTGGTTTAAAATTATTATTAATTAATTTTTATTTTTTAAAAGTTAATTTATTAAAATGAAATTAAATCTTAAAAAGGGCATATTTTGGTGTAAACTAATTATGGAAGATTATCTTCCAAAATTGGAAAATGGAAAAATTGGAGTGTTAAGTGGAATTGGCATGGGAAAGTTGTCGGAAACTTTATGACAACTTCTGATTTGGATTTTTTTGGAAAAAGTATATTTCCAATTATCGCTTTTAAAAAAAAGCAAGAGGGAAAAAAATGAAAAAAAATGTCTACAACTCAAAAATTGTTGAAATTTTTTCAAAGGAATAGTTAATTCATGTGGTTTTTCATCGATTCGATCGGAGGAGATTTAATTTTAGTTTTGCACTGGATTTGTTGTCGAATCCGTTGTTGTTGGGGTTCGAATCTCTGGTTTTTTGAAGATTTCATCTGCTGGAATTGCGCAAATCATCCTCAAATCGAGCTTTGCATAGGACTCTGGGTAATTCGAATTTCTTATTTTGATCTTTGTAAATTTGGTTTTAAAAAGAAAGGAGAAAAGAAATTTTTGTTTGAGAAAGAAAATGTGTTTCCTGTGTGTTTGGGAAAATTCTCTTTCTCTGTAAAATTTTAGTTACCTGTTTGTGGATTTCCCTTTTTCCTCTTTGTAATTCATTTCAAAATTCTTGTTGATCTCGATTCTTAGCTTTAAATCTCTTGAAACCTCTCTCGTTCCCTTTATTTGGTTTCCCCAATTTATTTATTCTAGAATTTTTTTACATCTCCTCTATTATACTGCAATTGTTTTCATTTAATCTTGTTGGATAAAATATATATATTTACATAAATATTATTATTACTATTATTATTTTATTAAACCTCTGTAGGATTTGGTGTCGTACGATGAAATGAGGTGATAAGGTTTTAATTTTCCCAGCCTTCATTATTTACTTGTGGTGTTTATTTGTGTTATGGGGATGGTTGGGGGATGCACTGTCTCCCACCGTCGCCCCCAAATGGGGATGGCGATGTGGAGGCAAAGCCTCCACCACCTCCCCACTGCCTTTGCTACGTGGGGAATGAAGGGGGGTATGGTTGTGTACAACCGTCCCTCCCGCAACACATAAGCCTCTATGTATGTTTTAATCCTACGTTCTTTGGCTTTTTACCGCCTGTGATTTCTTTGTGATTTTGATTTTATTTGGAGGTTTACATATATATATGTATATACAAGTGTTTTAAGTTGGGAAGTTTTTAAATAGTAATGTGGAAGTATTTATATATATGTGTGTATATATATATATATGCATATATATGTATATATCTATGTGTATATATATTCTATAAATTGGTATATTTTGTTAATACTTAGTTTTGATCTTCAGCAACATAAGATGAATTGATATATATTTATTCCAGTATTTATATACATATATATATTTATTTATCTATATATATGCATATAGTGTATAGATAGGAAATGTGAGCAAATAATGAGAAGTAAAAATAAGTTATTCTCTGGAAATTTTATATTTAATTGGAAAAAAATATTATTTGTAAACTCTATTTGGAGAATGAAACTTGTAATTTAAAATATACTGTAGAATTTGATTTCTTGATTTTCCCAGTCAAACTGTACTGTGAAATATCAAAATAAGTTGTTTAAAATAAATAAATCTATTTTTTTGAACTTAGTTAATTAATAAATTGAATCTTCTGTTTATCTTGAAATTGATTTTTAAATTAAAGATTAGATTTCTATTATCTTAGAAAAAATCAGAATTTAGAATATTCTGTGTGGAAAAGAATTAAAATCAAAAAATAAAATATAGTTGAAAAATTGAATTTAGTAAATGGTTTATAATTGGTTTTTAATAACTAAGTTAGTATCTTTAATTTTTCTTTAAAGTTTATTTTATTATGTTTAAATAAATAATGGAAGTGTCACTGCTATTCTTAAATCAGCTTTTAGCAAGTTTGTTAACTTAGATATTTAATTAGTGAACTTGTAAGACCCCTCCATTTTGCTCTTTTGATCGAACAGTGTTATGTTTGGTTAGGGCTTATTTTATGTTGGTGCTTTGACTTAGAACTCAGTTGTTGTTTGATCGCTATCTGTAAAGTGATGTGAATGTGATATTTTATTGTGATTGTATTTTATCCTAATGTTATCATTATGTCATGCTTTGGATTAGCATAGTGGATGATTGAATTAATGATGTTTATGCTTTTGATCATATTAATGATGTTAGATTCGTCAGTTAGTAATACTGTATTGGTGAAGGGGACGAGATTGCATCACTCGCTTGCGAGCGCCTTGCAATCCCGAGACTTCCTCTTCATGGTGTGTTTAATTTTAACAATATGCATGTGGATATACTCTATGTTCACAGGTTGATAGGTACAGGACATCGACTCCACCTAGTTTCACAAGTTTGAGTGTGTCCAATGTCCAACAGTATTCGATTGGGAGATAGTAGCTAGGTTTTCCGTGCCAAGTCGTCACCCTAGTCCTAGTATGTCGTCAGGTGTCTGTCGGGTTGTGTTGCTTTGAATATTGTTCCCTCTCTTCATTATTTAATTTCAAGTTAGAAAAGGGTAATTAAATGGCTTAATGTATTTAAGTTGTGGATTAATTTGTTCTGAGATTATGTTGAAATATAATTTATTTTATTATTAATTTAATTTAATTAATAAATAATTTAACCATTGATTAAATCTATTTATTAATTAATTAAACTTATGATGTTGAAAGAATTTTATTTATTTATTTTGGAAATGATTGGATATTTGTTGAAATTGAAAAATAAGAATAATGAGTTAAAAGTCAAATTTGAAAGTTTGAATTCAAAAATTGAAGAAATTGAAATATCTTGCATTTTCTGTTTTGGAGAATTTATGAGGGTGGTTGTTGAATTTTTAGGGTTTTATCCTTATGTTTGAATTTGCATCACAATTTTGGATCATCATGAAATTTTGGAAAAGATGGAAATAGAAAGAGGTGGGATTGTTGGTTTTTTGTCAGTTTTTGGATTGAAGTTGTAAAAATGGTTGATCTAAAGAGGGAATCCAAGCAAGGAACTAGACATCATCTGGATCTTCTCCAAATTCTTGCATACTAGGTTCATGTTATTTAATTGTTTATTGAATTTGAAAAGATTCATGTTTTGAAATGGTTGTTTGCAAACTCATTGCTTGGAAACTCAAATGAATTGTAATGCCCCGCCAAGTAACCCTAAAGGAAGTTGTAATTAATGACTTAAGTGAACCAATTTTTTTTTTTTTTTAAAAGTGCACTTAACATACACATTCACTTACTAATTAACAACAACCTCAAGGCTACAAGGTTGGGATTACTTAACCCACACATACATCTTACATATAACCATAACATTAAATACTTTATGAAATAAACATCATACAACGTAAAGATACCACATAACATAATAAGATATACATCCGAGATACAATTTCATATTCATTTACATAATCCAATAGTTACATCATTCATTCCTAGAATGAGACAATAGAACATAAGGTTACAATTACAAAATCTCACCTCTTAAACATAAGAGGGATAAATAACATATACAATCTAAAATATTACAATGCAAGAATAACTCAAGAACTGCGAGCTGTCCCACTGGATGTCTCGCCACCAAGTACTGAAGAACAATGGGGACCCAACGGTTTTGATGCATGTTCCACCCAACCAAGTGGTACCCAAAGGACCACCCCCCATGCTAGGAGATAGTAACAAAGTAACATGGACAAAGATCTACAACCTCTAACCAAAGGCAGACTCATACTGACCCAACCAAACAAAAGTACAACATAAGAACAACTTTCACATCACTGACATAGATCACATTGCTTCCAGACATAAAATAGATCAAGTATGTTTAGAGAACCATACACATAACATAAAATACCAAACAAACAAACAATTGTCCCAGATAGAGTGTCATCGCAAAACTCATAATAAGTTACCCTCAACGGATCTTCATAGGCTTTGGTGATCCTGGTAGCCTCTACCGACCCTCAGCCCTCATACTTACTAATGCGGAATCAAATACCTCTCGTGCTGACGAGATAGATGACTATGCCATTCCAGGCCTTTCCACTTCATTCCAAGCCTTAACTAGCACTTGACTATGAGTGAAGCTAGAACTTATCTTTTTAGTATGTAGTACCCCCCAATATTCATTTCAATTTTAGTTATCACTTGATTAAACTCATTTCCATAGGTTACCCAAATCCTACCTCTTCTAGGCTCTGGCCCCTACTGGAAGCCACTCTTCTATTCGACAACACACAAACAAACTAATCACCAAGGGACTCACAAGTGCATACAACCTAGGTATCAAAACCACTCCATCACAAGGAGGAAACAAATAATAGAAACACACTCCAAACATCTTGGAGGAAAAAAACACATAGTCCACTCCTTTCACAGGAGGTACAAAAACAACCCCGTTCGTGGAAACCAGGTAACTACTGATAAAACATCATGCACTACCCAAGGTAAATCACTGGTTGACATCATAAATCGACAACCCTCTTAGATCCTCTAAAGTTCTTTAGAAGACTTATAAATTGGACTAACTCATAATCCCATATCCCAAAATACATTATGACGACATAGCTACAAAAGCAATCAAGTCATTAAGCAAATCTAATATTTGGATTTCCTAAATCCATACTCAAGCAATAGGTAACGTTTACAAAGGCAAAGGCACAATAACAAGATTTACCCAAATAACCGTATACCCATCTTCCATTTTCATAATAGGGAATCTTAAACAATTTAAACTCACAACCCCTTTTGCAACATACAAGGAAAATAATTATAAAAGACAATCACGAAGATATTGCCATGTTTGGATATTCTAAATCCATATCTCATTCATAATTTCATTCACAATAATTAAATTGCTTTAATAGAAATAAATAAGTTAAAATAATTAACTGTCTTTTCAATATAATCTTTTTCTAAATTTACTTTTAATTCAACATAAAAAATATTACAAATAATATTTTCAATTTCCCATCTAAATCCTATCTCTTAACTTTCCATTTAAAAACATGTCATTTATACAATATCTTTTCCTTATCTATCTTCCCATGCATTCAACCTTATCCTTTAAAAATCTCCATGCAACCTCAAATAATTGTACTTAAATAAAACATATTTAAATACTAATTATACTCCTGATTGAAAACAACATATAAATATGCATCATATGTATATATTAATATATTTTATTAAATAATACATTATTTAATAAAACATATTAAATTTCAACAAATAATTTCCAAAAGCCTATTCTTTTAAACATTTGAATAACCCAAAATGTTTTTATAATATTAATTCATATTATACAAATTTACACAGTACTCGTATTAATTATTTCATTAATCCAGTTTAAACAATACAAAAATATTACATTAAATTAATAAAATATTATTATACAACTAATTAATTTTCCAAACATATGAATATATATTCATATGTATATATATCAATATATATTAAATATAATATATGTATATATATATATTACTTATAACATACATACACATATCATATTTTAATATATATTAAATATTACAATTAAAATCATCAAAAATTGGAAAATGAAACTAAGTTTCGCGGACGTATTAACCGTGGTTTATTAAAAAAAAAAGAAATAAAAAAAACAGACTATAAGGGTTTGGGGAGGGGTCGGCTGTAGCCGCACCCTCTCCCTTCACTCCACGCCCGCGGCCTCCCCATGGGGTTGCGCTGCCTTTGGAGGTAGCCGCACCTCCAATACAAGGAGTGGTGGTGGGTTCAAAACCCCCGCCTAAATGCAATGCACAGAAAAGAATACACGTTTCATTTTTTTTATTTTGATTTTAAAAGAAAACCTTTACAAATTTCTGGAATTCCATCCGGTGTACAAACAGCGATTCAGGGATAAAAATAAATTTTCAACAGCAAAATTAAATATATATATATATCATATGTATATATGTATATTTAACAAAATATATATATATATATATATGTATATATATATTTATCCAGAATTTCCACTATAAGTCAGATTGAAGAGATTTTTCCAGAAAATCCAATTTTCCACAGAATTTTAACAAAAATTTAATTCTTTAAACTATTTTTTTTTTTAAAAGTTCATGGTCAATTAAAAGAATAATAGAACCAAATAGATCTAAATTAAAACCAGAAGTTTTTCAAAACCAATTTGTTTTTCCACAGAGGTTTAAATTTTCTAAAAACAATCTAATGTTTTGTTTAACCTCAAAGTTCGATTTAAACAACAGAACAATCCATTTTCTCAATTAAATTAACTTCTACAGAGATTTACACAATTTTCCCCACAATTTTGGTTTAATTTAAATCTAGTTTCAATTATCAAATTCTAATTCTCAATAAATTCAACAAACAGATTTCTTGAACAATATATATTTGTTTTGAACAAACTAGAACAAGAAAACCACATAACAAAACCTAGAATTCAAAGCTACAAGATGAGAATAAATTTCTGATGCAAGCATTCTCCAAGGATTCCCTGTATTTTTCTTAAACGTGCAATGGATCCAATCCAAAAACTTCAATAATTGCAAACTGACTTTCCTCAAATCACATCCAAAACCAAAAGTTGCTTCAACCCTTCCTCTGTGCAATTTTCAAAAAATTATCCTCTCACACCAGAAGAAGTTTTTCTTCTACCAAAATTCTCTCTATGCCTAAATTTTGCAACCAATCTTCGTTCCTAAATTCAACTCACACATGCATGCCTAATTGAAAAATATCTTGCACAACCAAATCTGATTTTGCATGCAAAACTGAAACTTAAAATATCTAAATATCAATTATCTCCAAAAATTGAAAACCAACTTTGCTTTTAAAAACCAATTTCAATTTCTAAATTAATTCCAACTTAATTGAAATGAAATTCCAAAATAATTAAATTTCTACAAATTGAAATTAAATTCCAAGTTAATTTTAATTCTTTTATTTCTTTTAATTTTCTAGCAACACATTTAATTAATTAATTTAATTATTTAATAACTAAAATCAACCCCCTTAGATTAAATTTAATCAATTAAATAAATTAAATATAATTAATTAATTTAAATATAAGCTTTTATCCACATCGCATAATTTAAATTAAATAATCATCAACATCATATAATGCAATTATTCTAAACATCTATTTCCAAACAAAAATCTTTAAAATTAAATAACATTAAAGTAAGGCAAACAATGACTCGACACAGACGATTGACAACACACTATGGCTAGGGTGTAGACTTGACACATGTTACCTAGCTACTATCTCCCTTCAACTTAACCGTTGGATCGACATGCTCAAACCTGTGAAACCAAGTGGAGTTAGTGTCATGTACCTGCAAACCTGAAACATAATAACCAACATCATAAAATACACACCGTGAAGAAGAAATCTCAGATTCGCAGGGTGCTCACAAGCGAGTGATGTGAATCCGTCCCCTTCACCAATACACTCAACAAAACTGACACTTCCACAACACATCGAATATTCTCATAAGCACTAACATGTTATATCAACTAACATCATTACACCATTAAAACATGTAACATAAATCATCAGATAAACCAAATCACATCACATAAAATAGTCTATCACTCAATAAATGGCGATCCAATACACACACAAGATAAAGTATCTGAATATCCAAAAGTATAAATCAACGCAAAACAAGGACACACTGTCCAGTCCATAAAGCAAAACAGAGGGGTGTTACATGAATTATGTAAAAAAAAAATAGAAAACCCATGTTGAAATCTGAGTTTGTTTGCAAAAAAATCCCTCCTTAGAAATTTATTTCTTCAAAAAAATCAATGGGGTTTTTGACTGAAAATGGTCTTTTAAATTATTTCCTCAATTAGTTATATGGATTCCATGTGGGTATATATAGATATATATATACATATTTATATAAACATATATACATATATACATATATATATATATATATATATATATATATATATATATATATATATATACATATTTATATAAACATATATACATATATACATATATATATATACATATATATATATATATATTTATGTCATAGTGTTTGGCTGGGGAATAATAAAAAACCCTGTTTTTTATGTTTTTGTAAAATCCGGATAAAAAATCCGTAGGTTTTTTTTTTATGAAAAATATGTTTGTTTTTAAAAAAAAATTTAAATCAAATTTTAGGAGGGGTTGGGGCTCGACCCACAACCACCCCCATGGAGGTGTTGTGGGGAGTCACGCCAGCCGCCCCCGCCATCACCCCTGCGGTGGCTTGGCAACGCTGCCACCATAGTGGTGGTCGGCTGTGCTAAGCACAACCGAGCCACCCCTGTGGGGGATGGCGGTGCACAGCCGCTGGTCACTGCCTGGCCCAGCCTCTGCCTCGCCCTGCTCAACAATGTTGCCGCCTGGATATTCCGCGGCCGACGCCCACCAAATCCGTCGCCCCACTCATAAAACCCACGGCCAAGGGAAGAAAAAAGTGTGTGGCCCTAATCCGCGCATGCGGCCCGAGATCCACGTGGTCCAACCCTAAAGGTTGGCGCGCGGACCAAGGAAGGATTGGGTCTTTTTCAAAAAAAAGTAATTTATATATATATTTATTATTTTTATAATATATTAATTTAATATTAAAATATGAATATATTTTATATTATATTAATATATTATTAAGTAATAATATTTATATATAGTGGTTATGGTTATTTCTTTAATATATATATATATATATATATATATATATATATATATTTGAATAATAGCATGATTATGTTGTAATTGGGGAATTTGTTAAAGTAATATGTTAAATGGTTGAATTTTTGGTCTTATTTTAAAATGATATTTATTCTAGAATAAATATTTGATTTTAGAGTAATGGATGGGTAAACAGATTTTAAAGGAATATATATATATATTGGAAAAGAAGGAATTGTTTTAAAATAATATGTGAAAGGGTGGATAGTGAATTTAAAAGAAAGGTGTTAAATTTAATTGAGGAAATGGAAAATAATTAATTGGAATTAAATTATTGTTTTTTTTTTTAAAACATTATTTTAAAGGAGATTTAGTTATGATAGTAAATAATACGTGTTCAAGTCAAGTTAATTATTTTCGAATGGCTATATTTAAATTGGGAAACAATAGTTATTTTAAAAGCAACGTATTTTGAATTATATTGTAAAATGGTTGAATTTTCATTATTTAAATGCAAGTAAGGAAATTAGATGATTAAGTGTTAATTTCATCCATTATTTGAAAAAGACGTTATTGAATCAGGTTATTGTGCAATAAATTATTGAATGTTATTAAGGGAAATGGATTTAATATATCCAAATTTAGTTTATTTCCTCACTATTGCTTTATGTGGTTATTTCCTTGGCGTTCATGTTTGGAAATGGGGTAAGTGTCTCTATTATGTAAGCCTTCCAAAGGACCCTAGAGGTTGGGGGTTGTCGTTTTGTAATGACGACTGTTTCTTTTTTTCCTTGGGTAGTGCATGAAGTTATGTCATTGTTATACCCGGTTTCCATGAACGGGGATGTTTTGTACCTCCTAAGAAAGGAGTGGATTACTTGAGTTGTGCCTCCTTGTCAGGAGTGACTTTGTTAGTGTGTTTCCTCCGGTGTTTGGAGAGGGTTTTATCTTTGTCGCCTCCTAAGAAAGGAGTGGACGTGTTATCTTGTTTGTGCACTTTGATACCCTTGGTGTTTGGATGATATGTGTGCTGTCAAGTAGAAGAGTGGCTTTTGTAGGGGCCAGAGCCTAAAAGAGGTAAATTGGGTAACTTACGGAGGTGGTTTAATCAAGTGATAACTAAAACAAAACTTAGAAGATTAGGTGGTACTTCTCACTAATCAAGATAATTATGCCTCACTCATAGACACAAGGGCTCGTTTTAGACTTGGGATGAGTGGGAAGGCTTAGAATGGAAAGGTCATCTATCTTGTCTATACGAAAGGTATTTGATTCCACATGAGTGAGTATGGGGGCCAGGATTCGGTAGAGGCCACCAGGATAACCCATAGTGGGGGCCGAAGCCTAGGAAGAATTCCAGAGGATAACCTATGACGAGTTGTGTGATGACACTCTATCTAGGACAACAGTTGGTTCTTGTTTATTGTGGGTATGGTTTCCTTAACATACTTGATGTGACCATAGTTGGTATTCGATCTTGTTGGTATGGTTTCCTTAACATACCTGATGTGACCATAGTTGGTATTCGATTATTATGTGTATGGTTCTCTTAACATACTTGATCTTCTTTATTTCTAGAAGCAATGTGACCATGTAGAGTTGTACTTGTGAGGTACTCATGATGCTCTTGAGTTGTACTTGTGTTGCTCATGTGATTGGCTGTGTCAGTTTGGTTCAGTGGTGATTTAGCCTATGTCTAGAGGTAGATGGTCTTGGCTAGGATTCCTTGTTACTATCTCCTAGCATGGGGGGTGGGCCTTTGGGTTCCACTTGGTTGGGTGGCGTGCACCTAAATCCATTGGGTTCTTTCATCATGTTCAATTGGATGAGATTTCCAGTTGGAGAGCTCGTTGGTTTTAGTTTCAATTCTTGCTTTATTCTTTTCAGTTGATCTTGTATTATTTTTACCCCTCTATGTTATCGAGGTGGAAAGATGTAATTTGTAGATTATGTTTATTGGACTTGCCTCATTCGGGGAATGAGAGTTGTAATTGTAATATTTAACTATGGATAAATGAGATGGGAAGTTATCTATTATGCTTTGATGTAATTTATCCTGTATGGAATGTATGCGTTCTTAATTTAATAAGTAAATAAATGTTTTGGTTTTTACTTATGTTGTTGTCGGTTGATAAGTAATTTCAGTCTCGTAACCTTAGGGGATGGTTGCATTGGGAAGCAAACTTATGTATTAATTGTACTTAAAAAAAAAAAATTAGCCTGTTTAAGTAGTTGTTTGCAACATCCTCTAGGGTTGTGTGACAGGGCGTTACAAAACTATTTAAATGTAAGAAGATATTTATTAAATTGAATATTGTTTTGGATTAAATATAAATATTAGTGAATTTCCTTACTTTGATTTTAATTGATGAAAATGGTTATTTGATTGAGACTTGGATGATTTATTATTTAAATTCCTTATAATTAATGATGTGGTGTTATTTAATTGAATGTGACATTTTAGTGTGTCTTGTGTGGATTTAGTATTATCTCCAGAGGTTAGGGAAGGTGTGAATGCTTGTCTATGGTTGCATATTTTTGGTTTATGTTGTTACCATGTGGGAATTTGTGTAGGTGTTACCTCCTAGTTTTATGGATTTTGGATGCTTTGTGTTGTCACGAGGTGGTCATGCCTCGTGTGCCTTATTGTGGAATAATGCCCTTTATGGTTTGTGCATTGAGGTACACCCATTGCTGCTATTTGTTTTTAGGGAAACCATAGGGGAGATTGGCTCTTCTTGGGGCCAGGGTACAAGTGGTCACCCTTGAAAGAGTTTCCTTAATTAAAGTGAAAACCTAATTAATTTACTTAGTGGGTTGGGTTAGTTATCACATAACAAGATAAAAATATACACCTCACCCCTGTCGTTAGCGCTCCCAAAGGCTAATGAAGGGTGAGAAGACCTGGTTGGTAAGGTCACTTCCTTGTTTTCGAGAAAGTTAAGTGGCTCCGCATGAGTCACCCTATGGGACGGGGTGATCCCACAATAGTGGTTTACAATTTTTTGCCAAACTCGAAATTGAAATTATTATTTTTAACTAAATCTTCACATTCGGGCACCTATAGCGGCTAAATCATGAGGAATTTGAAGATGATGCAAACTAGTGTCTCGTCACATTTTGTCTGTAGATTCCAAAAATATATTTTTTAAAAAATTTTGAAATCAGGTTGCACTTCTTTTTCCATCTCCCATGAAAACTAGTTTTTTTCAAAAAACAACATTTTTAAAAAGTGACGCACACTGTATAACGCATTATTTTTTTTCCATGAAGGATAAAATTCTAATTCTTTCGAATTTAGATTTGTAACTCCAATATATAGTGATTCCACTTGGTTAGATAGTTTTTAATTGAATATTTTTTCTTTAATCAAGTTTCGAAGTCAAACCAATTATAGTTCAGACATAGCGCTATTGTATAATGCGTAACTTTTTTTGTATATATCAAAATTCAATTTATTTTTTTGTTGGATCAAGGATTTGAATATTTGGTGCACTCATATTTTTCAAAAGAAAAAAATTATAATTTGCTATTTTTCCACATGTGCAGAACAAAGACCTTCATTTTCGATGAAAAACCTATGTTTAATAAAACTAAAAAAACAAATACATAATAAAACCAAAATATATTAAAATTATATTCGTTGGATAGCTTGTTTTGAGGACTACCATAATCATTTGAAATAAATTTGAAATTACTTCATTTGATCCCCCAAAAGGTAAATCAAAAGTGATTTTTTATCAACATTTTGATAGGTGTAAAGGAGACTCATTTATAGGTATGGTCTAAAACTAGCGAGGTTCTATCCAAGGGGGTTTGATCAAACCCTCTTCAATTGGAATAATTAAAATGGAACTTTTTAAGGCTTAAATCATTATATTTTCTAAAAATATGTGATTTTAGCAAAAATCAATTCTTCAAAAATTGTAAACCAGCTTTGTGGGATCACCCGGTGGTGCCTTAAGATAGGCTATTTGGTTAACCATAGATGGAGGCGATTCCTAGTGTTAGTTAGCCTGGTTAATCCATAGAGTTGGAGTCGGTTCCTAATGTTAGGTAGCCTAGTTAATCCATGTAAGGCCATGCGATGACACTCCCCCATTGTGCCCCTTTGTTTCCCTTGTTCTTGTGCCTCTGGAGTTGTTTGAGTTGTTTATTTACTATTGATGTTTATGTTGTATCGTGGGCTTGAGTCTTGTGATGTGAGTCCATTATGTTTGATTTTGTGGCCGAGGCTTCTTTCTTATCGACTCATTGCATGGGGGGTGTTCCTTCGGATTCACAAGGTCGGGTGGAAACGTGCAATGCACCCATTGGCTCCCCAGTTGTGATCGTGGCGTGGATGCAGTTGCAGTGATCTTGGAGCTCGCATAGAGAAGATTGTAACTATGAAGAGTTCTTTTTCATTATTGTACTTTTATATTATGATTGTACCCTTCCCAATGTTATAAGGGAAGTGGCCTTGAAATGTAACTTTGATTTTATATTGTGTTGTATCTATGGAAATATATTCCACATTTGTAACTTTGAATTCTAAAGTTGAATATATTATTATGTGATTTATGTTTATGAGTATATATCTTATTCTTGTTGTACTTATATCATGTTTCATTCTCATTTCTTTCTTCTACTTTAGTTAGTATTGCATATCGTTTATTTGTTGGGTTTGTTTAAGTAACGTACCATGTACCCCATAGGATTAGGTTAATGATTTAGGTTACATCTAGGTTGTATAAATGTTTATATGTTGCATTGTGTAATTGTTATTTTCCAAAAAAAAAATTATTCTATATATTTGTTGTAGTTATCCTATGGGGTTTGCATGGCAGGGCATTACAACTTGGTATCAGAGCATTAGGTTCATACACTAGGCACTCTGGATACAATGAGCCCATTATGTCGAGCTAGTGCGCATACTCATGTAGTTATGTTATCCTTTGTTGACCATTAGTGGTTGAAGATCTTAATCGGGTCTGTAGTTGGCGTGCGGTTTAATGGTGTGAATTTTGAGTATGTTAAGGATGTGTTTAAAATCATAAGTATAGTTCTTGACTTTTGAGTTTGATCTGTATTTTCCTTTTTGTCAACCTCGCCTTATTTTTGTGACTCTTTTCTTGGTGTAGTGTGTATAGGTAAGATAAGTTAGGGTTAGTTGTATTTTAAATTTTTTTTGTAGTCTAATGTTTACCCTTGTTTGTGTGCAGGGATGGGAGGGTCAAAGTTTGTAAAGAAGAAAGGAAAGGCAGGAAAGACTGCCAAAAAAGGGGTTGTTATCAATGAGAATATTACACCTATAGCCCCACCTTGCATCCATGATGATGAGACCTTGGCTCAAGCCATCTCACGGCTCAAGGTAGAAAATGGGAAAGAGTTAGATGAGCCAAAGCCCATAACTAAAAGGAAGAAGCCATCCTCATTTCAGGAGTGGCCATTGGGGTACGAACCTAACACTCCCCTACTATCCAAGGAAGAGAAGGAGAGCCTCCATGCTCAGCCTTCTGCTTCCATTATAGTGGTAGTGGAATCTGATGAGGACCGAGAGGAGTGTCCTCTTTCGAGCAGTGAGTAGCTAGATGGTCGTTGGAGGGATGTTGAATCTTCTTTGTTGCTTAGTCGGTTGCTACTTTATTCTATGTTGTGATTAATAAACTTTGATACTTAATATAATATCTTTTATGCTTTGTGACCTTTTAGTTGGTTGTTTCACCATTCTAGATGGTGTTGGATGACATTTTATTTGAATTTGATGATCGTGACTTTATGTATTGATGTTTATGTTATGTTGAATTTTTGGAATTAGTATTGTGTCGGATAATTTTGATTATGCATATTTCGTGGTTCATGATTATGCTTGTTAGGTTGAGGAGTAGTTATTTCCTTATAATGTGGCTCGTAACTACGTATGTTTACTTGATCTTGCAACTTCCAGGAGTAAGTCGAGTTCTAGGGGGGAGGATGTAGTGCCTCTCATGTTTTGATACTCTAATACTACTTTGGTATGTGTGTGTTTCTTTAGTGTGATTTCTGGTTATGTTATGATGAATATGTGATACTTTGTTTGACATCATTTCTGCCATGTGTTGGGTGTTGTAGATAGTTATACTTATTTTCTTATGATAGTTGGACTTATGTGTGGGATACTCATGTTATGATGATATTAATTTGTGAGTTATTTTGATTATGTGATGATTTTTTTTACTGTATTTGATTTCTGTTGAAGGAGATGGGGTGGCATCGCTCATCTATGAGTGCCCTGCCTCACCGTAACTCTCCTTCACAATGTGTTTGACTATGAGTTATATGAATATGTACATGTTGTTTGAAGTTTTGTGTTATGCAGGAATGCAGGTACCGGATGTTGACTCCACCCGCATTGTCGGGTTTGAGCGCATCCTACATACCCAATGTTTGAAGTGGTCAGGGAGTTGGTAAGAAAGCACCCCCGCCTATGTAAGTGGTTGGTTCAGGGATTGTTCATATCATCTCTATAATTCATTCTCGTGGGTATGGTTGTTAATTAATCATTGTATTTCATGAGTTTTATAAGTGTGTTTATGACATAGTCTAGTGCTTTATGATTTAAATTAAATGCTAATCTTTGGTGCTGAATATTAAATTAATTATATGTTCATTTTTGCTTATGATATTAATACTTTGGAAAATTATGGGTACATTAGCACTTTATCGTTATTTTAATTTGAGAAGCTAACCTTTAATTTGAATCATTAAATTAAATAATATAGTTAGAGAAATTATTATGGATTATTTTTAAAAGAAATAAAGTTAAGGGAAAGTATTATCATATTTGTCTCTATTAAAAAAAAAAGTGATTTAATAAAATAAATTTTAAACTTAAAATTACAATTAAGTGAAATGTGGTTTAAAATTATTATTAATTAATTGTTAATTTTCAAAAGTTAATTTATTAAAATTTTAAAAAGGGCATATTTTGGTGTAAACTAATTATGGAAGATTCTTTTCCAAAATTGGAAAATGGCCGAATTGGAGTGTTAAGTGGAATTGGCATGGGAAAGTTGTTGGAAAATTTATGACAACTTCTTATTTGGCTTTTTTTGGAAAAAGTATATTTTCAAATATTGTGTTTTCGAAAAAGCAAGAGGGAAAAAATGAAAAATGAAAAAAAATGTCTGCAACTCGAAAATTGTTGAAATTTTTTCAGAGGAATAGTTAATTCATGTGGTTTTTTGTCGATTCGATCGGAGGAGATTTCATTTTAGTTTTGCACTAGTTTTTTTTGTCGAATCCGTTGTTGCTGGGGTTGGAATCTTTGGTATTTTGAAGATTTCATCTCGCTGGAATTGCGCAACTCATCCTCGAATCGAGATTTTGTGTAGGACTCTAGGTAATTCAAATTTATTATTCTAATCTCTATAAATTTGGTTTTAAAAAGAAAGGAGAAAATATTTTTTTGTTTGAGAAAGAAAATGTGTTTCCTGTGTGTTTGGGAAAATCCTCTTTCTCTGTAAAATTTTAATTACCTATTTGTGGATTTCCCTTTTTCCTCTTTGTAATTCATTTAAAAATTCTTCTTGATCTCGATTCTCAGCTTTAAATCTCTATAAACCTCTCTCATTTGAAAACCCTCTCATTCCCTGTATTTGGTTTCCCTAATTTATTTATTCTAGAATTTTTTTACATCTCCTCTATTATACTGCAATTGTTTTCATTTAATCTTGTTGGATAAAATATATATTTACATATATATATATATATATATTATTGTTATTATTTTATTAAACCTCTATTGGATTCGGTGTCATACGACGAAATGAGGTGATAAGGTTTTAATTTTTGCAGCCTTCATTGTTTGCTTGTGATGTTTATTTGTGTTTATGGGGATGGTTGGGGGAGGTGCTACCTCCCACTGTCACCCCCATATGGGGATGGCGATGTGGAGGCAGAGCCTTCACCACCTCCCCACTCCCTTTGCTATGTGGGAAATGAAGGTGGGGTATGACTGTGTACAACCACCCCTCCCCCAACAAATAAGCCTCTATGTATGTTTTAAACCTACGTTCTTTGGCTTTTTTGTCGCCCGTGATTTCTTTGTGATTTTGATTTTATTTGGAGGTTTATATATATATATATATATATATATATAAGTGTTTTAAGTTGGGAAATTTTTAAATAGTAATGTGGAAGTATTAATATATATGTGTGTGTCTGTGTGTGTGTATATATATATGTATATATGTATGTGTATACATACTCTGTAAATTGATATATTCTCTTAATACTGAGTTTTGATCTTCAGCAGCATAAGATGAATTGATCTATATTTATTCCAGTATTTATATACATATATATATATTTAAATATATATATGCATATATAGTGTATAGACAGGAAATGTGAGCAAATCGAGAAAAGTAAAAATAAGTTATTCTCTGGAAATTTTATATTTAATTGGAAAAAAATGTTATTTGTAAACTCTGTTTGGAAAATGAGACTTGTAATTTAAAATATATTGTAGAATTTGATTTCCTGATTTTCCCAGTCAAACTGTACTATGAAATATCGAAATAATTTGTTTAAAATAAATAAATCATATTTTTTGAACTTAGTTAATTAATAAATTGAATCTTCTTTTTATCTTGAAACTGATTTTTAAATTAAGATTAGATTTCTATGATCTTAGAAAAAATCAGAATTTAGAATATTCTATGTAGAAAAGAATTAAAATCAGAAAATAAAATATAGTTGAAAAATTGTATTTAGTAAATGGTTTATAATTGGTTTGTAATAAATTAAGTTAGTATCTTTAATGTTTTTTTAAAGTATATTTTATTATGTTTAAATAAATAATGGAAGTGTCACTGCTATTCTTAAATCAACTTTTAGCAAGTTTGTTAACTTAGATATTTAATTAGTGAACTATTTAAATGTAGGAAGATATTTATTAAATTGAATATTGTTTGGATTAAATAGAAATATTAGTGAATTTTCTTACTTTGATTTTAATTGATGAAAATGATTATTTGATTGAGACTTGGATGATTTATTATTTAAATGCCTTATAGTTAATGATGTGGTGTTATTTAATTGAATGTGACATTTTAGTGTGTCTTGTGTGGATTTAGTGTTATCTCCAGAGGTTAGGGAAGGTGTGAATGCTTGTCTATGGTTACATATTTTTGGTTTATTTTGTTACCATGTGGGAATTTGTGTGGGTGGTACCTCCTAGTTTTATGGATTTTATATGCTTTTTGTTGTCACAAGGTGGTCATGCCTCGTGTGCCTTATTTTGGAATAAGGCCCTTTATGGTTTGTGCATTGAGGTATGTACCCATTTCTTGTCTTTGTTTTTAGGGAAACCATAGGGGAGAGTGGCTCTTCTTGGGGCCAAGGTACAAGTGGTCACCCTTGAAAGAGTTTCCCTAATTAAAGTGAAATCCTAATTAATTTACTTAGTGGGTTAGG
This sequence comes from Sequoiadendron giganteum, assembly GCA_007115665.2. NCBI lineage: Eukaryota > Viridiplantae > Streptophyta > Pinopsida > Cupressales > Cupressaceae > Sequoiadendron > Sequoiadendron giganteum. Next base: position 315,177,835 of record CM021110.1, read on the forward strand.
CTAGTTATCACATAACAAGATAAAAATATACACCTCATCCCTACTGTTAGAGCTCCCAAAGGCTAATGATGGGTGGGAAGACCTGGTTGGTAAGGTCACTACCTTGTTTCCGAGAAAGGTAAGTGGCTCTGCATGAGTCACCCTATGGGGAGGTGCCTTGAGATAAGCTATCTGGTTAACCATAGATGGAGGCGGTTCCTAGCGTTAGGTAGCCTAGTTAATCCATAGAGTTGGAGTCGGTTCCTAAAGTTAGGTAGCCTGGTTAATCCATGTAATTCCATGCAATGACACTCTCTCATTGTGCCCCTTTTTTTCCCTTGTTCTTGTGCCTCTGGAGTTGTTTTAGTTGTTTGAGTTGTTTATTTACTATTGATGTTTATGTTGTATCGTGGGCTTGAGTCTTGTGATGTGAGTCCATTATGTTTGAGTTTGTGGCTGAGGATTCTTTCTTATCGACTCCTTGCATGGGGGGTGTTCCTTCGGGTTCACAAGGTCGAGTGGAAACGTGCAATGCACCCATTGAGTCCCTAGTTGTGATCGTGGCATGGATGTAGTTGCAGTGATTTCGAAGTTCGCATGGAGAAGATTGTACCTATGAAGATTTCTCTTTCATTATTATACTTTTGTATTATTATTGTACCCTTCCCAATGTTATAAGGGAAGTGGACTTGTAATGTAACTTTGATTTTATATTGTGTTGTATCTGTGGAAATATATTCCACATTTGTAACCTTGAATTCTAAAGTTGAATATACTATTATGTGATTTATGTTTATGAGTATATATCTTATTCTTGTTGTACTTATATCATGTTTCATTCTCGTTTCTTTCTTCCGCTTTAGTAAGTATTGCATATCGTTTATTTGTTGGGTTTGTTTAAGTAACACACCATGTACCCCATAGGATTAGGTTAATGATTTAGGTGAAATCTATGCTCTATAAATGTTTATATGTTGCATTGTGTAATTGTTATTTTCCAAAAAAAAAAAAAAATTATTTGTTGTAGTTGTCCTATGGGGTTTGCATGGCGGGGCGTTACAAAGAGTTGTAAATGATTAAAAAGATTTGTATTTCAACAACTTGGGGATTTGCTAGACTTAGTAACCATTTTGCAAAATAATAGAAAATTGGAGAAGAACTAGTTGTAGTGGTAGTAGTTGTGGGAGAAGATTTTGTTTGAAGTAAAGGTCAAATTTTCTTCAACACATTATAATAAAAATTGAAGCAAGCTAATTGTTTTATATTTCATCTTGATGGAAAGGAGCAATATAAGAATGTGAATTTTATAAGTTTTTCATTTTATTGATTGCATCCACGAAAGAAAAAAAAAATTTATTTGATTTTAAGTTATCCATGCCCTCAATTTAATGTTTTCTAATCATAACCTTTATTGAATTTATGCTCCTTTAGTTGAATGGATGATTATATGTGAGTGGGTTGTGATTGCTAAAGCTATATTTTTTGTTGTCTCATGTTGTTCAGTAAATCTTGAATGTTAATGGAGTTATGTGTTTTGTAGACCATGAAACATCATAGAACCTATGGAGCTCTCTATAGGAGAAGCATATATGAGTTTTGTGATGTATATATAAAATTTTGAACGAATGATAGTTGTGTGGAGTAACATATTTTTAAAATATTAATATTTAAAGTATTTTTTAATTGTATTTATTTTTTTAAATGTGAATCCTACACAAAAAAATAAATTCAAAGTTGTATGGAATAAAGTTATCAAGAAATGGAAGGTGAAGAAATTATCATACTGTAATAGTTGGCAATTCTAGTTGAAGTGAAATATTGAATTAAAATCTCTTTTATATTTGTGTATCACAAATATTTTACAAATTTCTTTTTCATTTGTTTCATAAGAAGGCCGACATCAAGGCAACATAATACAAAAAAAATTACTATGTGTATTGTTAGACTTCAGTTTTCAATTCTTTGTGTTTATACACATGGAAAATTTATTTTTATACCATTTATGACCTCATTTGAAATATTTAATATTGTGGTTAGTACAAAAATAGATGGTTGTAACTACATAAATTGAAAATGTGAGATGGAATTAATTTTACAAATGAAATGTTTATGGGAGCCAACAATAGAAGACAAACCTACAAATGAAATTAAGTATGAAAATGAGATAAAATGGATATGAATGTATGAACAAATCTTATATAAAAAGTTAATCTAGGGATTAAGCCTTGTGTTTAGGACCTTATAGTAAAAAATAAAATAAAATATTGAAAATTTGCAAACAATATATGAAATAACTAAAACAATACAATTTAGGGAAATTAGAAATCAATTAGATTATTTGAAAATGAAAGGAAGAGATAGCATGGATGATCACATTGAAAATTTGATGAATTTGAGAAATCAACTTGTAATGATGAAGACACAATGTGAAGATTATGAAATTCTAGATTTTTTGATTGAAAGTATTCTAGATGAGTAGGTCATAATTTTATATACATATTAGAGATAACTATAACTTTTGACAATATCAAACTAGAAGAAGTATAAGAGGTTTTGTCAATGAAGAGGATAGGCTTAAGAAGATTAGAGGCGAGTCTAGAAATATTTCTCAAGCATTTAATGCTGGAGGAGAATATAAGAATAACAATCAAATCAAGTCATATCAAAATCAAAGACAACAAAATCAAGGGAATCAACATAAAAATAATCAAAGGCAATAGAATGAATCATGGGAAAATCAACAAAGTCGTTATTTTTAAAAGGGGTAAAATGCATGGATAAATCACAAAGATCATTTTAAAAGATAAAATTCTATTAGATGTTATTATTTGGAAAATAAGGGCATAAAATTGATCAATATCCTAGAAAATCACATGTAGGAGGGCAAGGAATTTTTTTGTCAAAAAATGTAATAAAATTTTGATTAAGAAGAAGGTAAGTATAATATATTAATATCCTTATTAGGTACTAAAGGAAATTTAAATAACGCATGGTATAGTAATTTAGGATCTAGTCAATATATGACTTACAATAAAAAATTATTTAATTATTTAGAAGTGAAAGGTGTAAGAATATTTCTTGGTGATGATAGTTCACATGAAATTGAATGAATAGATTCAATTTTAATGACAAGAAAAAATGTAAGAAATTAGAAATAATAGATGTGAATCATGTACTTAAGCTAACCAAAAATATTATCTCAATAAGTCAAATAACTCAACATGGTTATAAGGTGGAGTTCTATTCGTAAAGTGTCTAATCAATATCATTAGTAATGAATTTTAAAAAAAATCTATAGGAGTTGAGAGTGATGATATCTTTAAATTTTTAGCATATGTATATAAGGAAAATTTGACTACTATAGGTTCCTCTACAAGTAAGTTGTGTCATCAAAGATTCGGTCACCTAAATTATCAAATTTTGGCTATGCATTCAAAGATGAATATGGTTGATGGAAGTCATTGGATAAAGGTAAGCACAAATGTGTGTATAAGATGCATGATAGTAAAATAATACATAGACAAGAACTAAGGTTCAACATCTAGGGAAAGTAAATCTCTTGACCTTGTCCATAATCTTTTATATGGGTGGATAAATTTCCCATCAAGGGGAGGAGCTAAGTAAGTCTTATGCTTCATTGGTGTTTTTCATAGGAAGTATTGGGTCTAATTCCTTAAGCAAAAGGATGAAGTGTCTAGAAAGTTGAATGTTTAAAGCATTATAGAAAATCAAATTGAAACATGATCAAATAAATATGAATAGATAATGATGGAGAATATGTCAATAATAAGGAATATTTTTTGCATATGATGAAAAATATTCCATAATTTATCTTCTCTCTCTTTGTTCTAAAGCCATTTCATTATGTAGTAAAAAGCAATCTACTATTATTTTATCAAGTATAGAGGTAGAATATACAAAAATAAATGAGGAAACTAAAGAAATAACTTGGTTATGTGATCCTCTTTTAGTACTCAAACAACATCAAGTAGGGCCTTCTTTACTTCATTATAGCAATGAAAATGAAATTTTATTTTCTAGGAATCTAGTGTTTAATGGTAGAAAAAAGAATACAAATGTCTATCACCATTAAATTGGGAATCTTATCTAGCAGTAAGTGATTCATCTTCAATTTTGTAGGATAGAGTACAAAATAGATAATATTTTAACCAACGCTTTATGTGAGACTAAGCTTTTATATTTTATAGGTATTTAGGATTATGATAATTCAAGTGAAAATTTGATGGTAGTCATTTAGGGAGGGTTATTGTGAATTTCTACTACTTTATAAGTGAATAAGTGGTTGTAAATGGGTACCTAACAAGGATTTGTATTGGGACCCATCTTTTTTGGATTATGGGTGGATATTTAAAATTGATTAATAAATGTATTTTATGGGTGAATTAATAGAATAAATTATTTTTTATTATCTTGGTTAGCATAGATAGTCTATCACTATAGCCACTCATCACTGCTTACTATATCACATAGTCAATATTTTTAAATATTTTAAAACAAATTTTATGCAATATTGACTATAAATTAATCATGTGTTTTTCATATAAATATGAATATAACAAGCAAGAAAATATATAGAGTTTCAACTAACAACCAAGTGATATGTGTTTATTCCTAATGTGTTTTTAGTTATGAGGTTGTTACAAACCCAACATTATTTTAACTATCATATACCTAGTATCTAAATAATGACTCAAGGTACTCTTATGAACCTTGCACTATCTTGATTATCATATTTTTTTAGATAACTATTATTCTACTCTTGAATATTATTATGCATAATATAGTCCTCTTGACATGGTTTTCTTCTTATAAAATAGTGTTATCTATTTCTCTCCATGGCTTTGATACTCATGTGTTTGTGTATGTGAAGATGAGCCATGCATAGAAAGACCTTGAATATATTTCTATTATGGATAGGGAATTTATTGAATTTTTCTTAATAACTAGTGAATTATCATTACAAATAATCATGTTTGAATATATGTCAAGTGGAAATTTTTATATGATGCATAAAAAAGTTAATAATGTAGTAGCTTATGTAAGTGATACTCTAGCACATTCAAAGATAGATAATATTTATATTAATGGTTGGTCATATGCTATTTGAATTGACTAATGAACCAAGTACTTAATGAAATGTTGAAGCCATATTAAGGCCTACAGAGTGGAAGTAAGAAAATGAATTTACTTTGAAACATGTGTATGGTATCCATTGATGGACCCAAATGAAATAAAAGGATAATATAATTACAATTTCCTTGAAGGAGGCACAAGCTTTCATGTGAATGATCATCCTTCTAATTACCAAAATAAAATTCAAAAAACCCAAACCAAATGTATGAAGGAAATGTTGGCAAAACAAGGATAGACAACTAAGATGGGGGGGTGAATCAGTTGTTACCAAAATCAAACTTATAAAACATTAACCATTCCTTATATCACAAATCTGATAATTAACAATGCAGGCATAAGAACAACACATCAGAGACACATGAACACAAAGATTTTATACGTGGAAATCCTATGAGGGGAAAAACCACAATGGATGTTAGTCCACAAGATTATACCCTATTAGAAGTATAATGAAGAATAAAAAGAGAATGCACTTGCATTCAGGCACACTACCTAGAGCACATTGCTCAAAGGGAAGGCTTGCTGCCTTACATATAGTAATCAGATTAAATCCATGTGATGAATTTGAACTGAGAAAATAGCTTTTGCAAAAGCCTGATTATAGTTCCAGTTAGGCACACAAAACTTCTTCAAACTCTTCCACACTCTACTCTGAATGATCTAACCTTTATTCGCACTTGTACATCACTTGTACACTTGAGCACTCCTCCTAAATGAGGAAAACAATCTTGTATAAATATCTGCTACACGGATTTGCATCCACTATTTAGTCGGCCACAAATAAGGAATAAATTACAACTGTCATCCTTGATACATAAATAAATTTCAATGCGTACCAACACAAGTTGGCCATAACATAGTGAAGACCCAAACAAAAATCTCCAAACATGCCAAACAATAAAATATTAATCCTCATGGATCCGCAACATGCTAACAGCACAATGTCGGCCAAGAACATGAACACTCAGGCACATATCAGAAAAATCTCTGATCACAAACACTCCAATCACTACAGACGTACACCAAGGATAGAGCACAATCTAGACTCATCCATGAACATCATAGGGATATGAGAAACACATGATATTACCATACTTTCATCCTCTTTGACCAAGAACACCATCTACATAGACTAAATAACTGTAGGCACACAGATCATCATAAATTCCATAGAACTTCATGCGCACCACTGAAACTTTCAAACAACATACTAGAAAGGTTCAACACCAAACCATTTGAAGTGCACCTTCATATCTTCAACACATAGAGCTTTCCAACATTTTGACCTGCTCAGCTCCACTGGCTACCTATACTATATTTTTTACAATTTTCTCAATCTCCTCAACATATACAGCCTTAAGCAAATTAAAATGCTAATAATGTTGACATCAATGACAATAATATATTAGCAACAAAACCACAACATCCAAAAATCTCCCCCTTTGGCATTGATGGCAACACATGATGTGAAAAATAATACCATCAACCCAACTAACTCTTCTTCAACAATCTCCCCCTGAGATTGTGCACTTTTTGTTTCCTTCTTCTTTCCCATTTTTTTTCAAATTACTTCTCTCCCCCTTTGACATCAATGGCAAAGGTACATATGCTCTGATTTCAATCTTGAAAAAATTTGACTACTCCCCATGAGTAGCATTCACCACAACATCAATCCAAAATATGATATAGCAATGAATTCACAGACTAATGCAAATATCTGCATCTTAGTTTTGATTAGGAGGGGAAATTACCCCTAACTTGCCTTTGAGGTACTCAAAAGTATCCTTAGGCAACGACTTTGTAGAGATATCTGCAATTTTCTCTTTGGTAGGTATGTACTTCAATCTGACTTCTTTGTCACTTACTTTGTCTCTCAAGAAGTGATACTTGATGGATATATGCTTTATCTTTGACTGCAATACTGGATTCTTAGAAATTTTAATGGCACTTGAATTGTCACAAAGTATAGCAATGGGTTCTTCATACTCAATTCTGACATCTCTCAACATTTTCTTCATCCATAATACTTGGGTACAACTATTTGCAACAATAATGTACTTTGCCTCAGCAATAGATAATGAAACTGAGTTTTTCTTTTTTCTTAACCAGGATACCAACTTCTTACCTAAGAAGAATGCACCACCACTGGTACTCTTCCTATCATCTATATCTCCTGCCCAACCAGCATCAGTAAAAGCACTTAGAGTAAGATCATCATTCTTAGGATACCAAAGACCAAGATCAGTTGTCCCTTTCAGATATCTGAATATTCTTTTCACAGTAGTCACATGGGACACTTTAGGATCAACTTGAAATCTAGCAACCATGCACACAACATTCATTATATTTGGTCTTGTCTGAGTCAAGTAGAACAATCCACCAATCATCGATCTATACCTTGTTTGATTTTCTTTAGGGGATTCATCATTCTTTGTGAGTTTACATCCATTCACCATAGGTGTACCAACAGGCTTTGCTTCTTCCATGCCAAATTTTTTCAATAGCTCTTTTACATATTTGGACTGAGATATAAATATCCCATCTTCTAACTGAGTGATTTGCAATCCTAAAAATAATTTAGCTCTCCTATCATTGACATTTCAAATTCACTTTTCATTTCATCAGCATACTTCATACACAAATCATCATCTCCTTCAAAGATAATATCATCAACAAAGACTTCAATGATCAATTCTTTGTTCTCATCCAACTTGAAATACAAATTGTTGTCAATAGTACCTTTACTGAATCCAAGATTCAAAAAATATTCGTCCAATCTAACATACCAAGCTCTAGGAGCTTGCTTTAGTCCATACAGAGCTTTCTTCAATCGACATACCATGTCATTTTTATTAGTCAAATGAAATCCATCTAGTTGTTCAACATAAAATTCTTCTTCTAATTCACCATTCAGAAATGTTGACTTCACATCCATCTGATAAACTTTGTAGTTCTTGAAAGTAGCATAAGCAAGAAGTAGTCTAACAGGCTCCATTCTAGCAACAAAAGAAAAAGTTTCTTCAAAATCAATACCTTCCATATGTGAGTAACCTTTGCAAACCAATCTTGCTTTATTTCTAACCACATCACTTTGTTCATTTAGCTTATTCTAGAACAACCACTTGGTTCCAATCACATTTTTTTTCTGAGGTCTAGGAACAATATCCCATGTATTATTCTTCTGCATCTGCAATGGTTCTTCTTTCATGGTTTTCATCCAATGTTCATCCTTGCATGCTTCACTTATATTTCTAGGTTCAGCTTTAGAAATTAGACAATATTCTTCTAGAATTCTTCTTCTAGCTTGCACACCTTTGGTTTTGTCTCCTATGATCTGACTATTAGAATGATTTCTTCTCACATACTTAGGTGTTTTGAAGTTTTCTCTTACCTCTTGTTCTTGTGATCTTTCTTCTGCACTTTTTCTTGTTTTTGCTTTTGATTTTCTTGATTCATCGGAATAATCTGAAGTTGATTATGTGTCTGGGCATCATTTTCAGCATCATTATGTTGATCATCTAAATCATAATCACTGACTCTAGATGATTTACCAATATATTCATCAACCTTAACATTTACACTTTCAACCATTTTCTTCAACCTTTTATTAAAGCACCGGTAAGCTTTGCTTTTAGTAGAGTATCCTAGGAAGATTCCTTCATCACTTCTAGCATCAAACTTACCTATATCATCATCTCTCTTGATGTAGCATTTTCTTCCAAAATTTTTGAAGTATTTGACAATAGGCTTATAACCGAACCATAGCTCAAAAGGTGTCTTACCAAAATTATTGTTGACATTCACCCTATTAATAGTATACACAACAGTACTTACAGCTTCTCTCCGGTAGAAATGAGGAACATTTGCTTCCATCATCATGGTTCTAGTAGTGTCTAGAACAGTTCTTTTCTTTCTTTCAACAACTCCATTCTATTGAGGTGTCCAGGGAGCAGATAGTTGTCTTTGAATACCATGCTCTTCACAAAACGAATTGAATTCTCATGAAGTAAATTCACCACCTCTATTTGACCTTAAACATTTGATCTTTTGACCTATCTCATTCTCTACCATAGCTTTAAAACTTTTGAACGTTTCTAATGCTTCATGTTTTTCTCTTAAGAAAGCGACCCATATCATTCTAGAAAAATCATCAATGAGTAACATAAAGTACCTTTCACCTTGTAGGCTTCTGATTCTGGAAGGACCACATAGATCAGTATGTATTAAATCTAGTACTCCATTAGAGTTGTACTATTTTCTAAGGAAGGAATTTCTTGTTTTCTTTTCCATCTGACAGTCCTTGCACATAGTGTTAGTAGGCTTCACTAACTTAGGTAAATCTCTGACTGCTTGAGTAGAACTTATCCTGACAATGTTATCAAAGTTCACATGACATTACCTCCTATGCCATAACCAGATTACATCAATTTTATCAATAAAACAACTTTGACTAGCAGTACTTAAATGAAATATATTACCTTTTGTCTTTGTTCTTGAAGCAATTATATTTCCTGAACTTCTTGTTATTCTGCACTTACCATTCTTGAACTGTAGATTGTAGCCTTTGTCTACCATTTTTCCAACACTCAACAATTTATTCTTTAGGCCTTCTACATAAAGAACATCACTAGTATTGTGTTTAACATCAAAAGAATAGGGCATCTACCATGAATCACACCAGAAGTGTTGTCACCAAACCTCACTACACCACCATCATAGTTTTCCAAGATTATAAAACTTTCTGAACACACCAGTCATATGATGTGAGCATCTTTTGTCAATCACCCACTCATATTTCTCTTCAACTTTAGTTGCAAGAGATTTCTCAACATTTACATTACTAGTAGATTCAATGGACACCTGACCATTTTCTTTGATAGCAATAAATACTCATTCATCTTCATTTCCAATTTCTTTATCATATTCTTCATCAGTTACACCTTCTTCATCATAATAGAACTTTCCTTGAAATCTAGTATTCTCATACTTATATTTTGAAACTCTTTCAAGACATCTAGAAGAAAAATGACCTATCTTACTACAAGAAAGGAATTTAATAGGTAACTTTCCTTTGTACTTACCATGACCTCTTGATTCTCTTTTCATAATCAATGCTTCTAGTTCTTCCAATTCCCTTTCTTCATCTTCAATCTGCTTCATCTCATCTTCATATATGAATTTTCTCTGGGAACTCTCTCCTGAGTCATATCTCTTTTTTCTCGGATACAGTTGCCTTGAAAGCATATTCATTCTTAGGAGCAGAGTCACCAAATCCACTTAATTCAAATGCATCAAGTTTTCCAATCAGCGTGTCTTTTGTAATATTTTTCATTGTTTTAAGTTCATCAATAGCATGAGCTTTTGTCTTGTAGGAAGGGGGCACATATCTAAGTATCTTAGCCACAATTTCATCATCATTCATAGTTCCATCGACACATCTAATGTCCATCACCAATTCATTTATCTTATGCGAGAAGGAAAAGATGTTCTCATCTTCACTCATCTTCAAGCTCTCCCATTTTACTTTTAGACTTTGTAGCTTAGCACTTTTCACTAGTGCATCATCTTCATACAATGTTTCCATATTTTTCCACATCTAGTATGAAATCTTCAAACCCATCACATTTGTCATTTCTGAATCTATCAAAGCACTCACTAGTGTTTCTACTGACCTGGTATTAATTTTTTCTTGTTTGATCTCATCTTCAGAGGAGGGACCATTTTGAGGAATATTAAATGCAATTTGTGTCATATGCCAAAAAGTTTCACCAATGCATCTCAAATGAAATTACATCCCGACTTTCCATAGAGAGTAGTTTGTACCATCGAATCTAGGAATATCCTTTTTAAATTATGCCATCTTGGATCACCTCAAGTTGTTAGGCTTCTTTCAAAGGAACTAGCTCTGATACCAATTGTTGGAAAAACAAGGATAGACAACTGAGATGAGGGGGGGTGAATCAGTTGTTACCAAAATCAAACTTATACAACATTAACCAATCCTTATATCACAGATCTGATAATTAACAATCCAAGCATAAGAACAACACATCAGAGACACATGAACACAAAGATTTTATACGTGGAAACCCTATGAGGGGAAAAACCACAGTGGATGTTAATCCACAAGATTATACCCTATTAGAAGTATAATGAAGAATAAAAAGAGAATGCACTTGAATCCAAGCACACTACCTAGAGCACACTGCTCAAAGGGAAGGCTCATTTCCTTACATACAGTAATTAGATTAAATCCATCTGATGAATTTGAACTAAGAAAATAGCTTCTGCAAAAGCCTGATTACAGTTCCAATTAGGCACACAAAAATTCTTCAAACTCTTCCACACTCTACTCTGAATGATCTGACGTATATTCACACTTGTACATAACTTCTACACTTGAGCACTCCTCCAAAATGAGGGAAAAAATATTGTATAAATATCTACTACACGGATTTGCATCCACTATTCAGTCGGCCACAAATAAAGAATAAATTACAACTATCGGCCTTGATACATGAATAAATTTCAATGCGTACCAACACAAGTCGGCCATAACATAGTGAGGACCCAAACAAACATATCCAAAAAGTTCCAAACAATAAAATATTAATCCTCATGGATCCGCAACATGCTAACACTACAATGTCAGCCAAGAACATGAACACTCGGGCACATATTAGAAATTTTTTTGATTACGAACACTCCAATCATTGCAAACATACACCAAGGATAGAGCGTGATCTAGTCTCATCCATGAGCGTCATAGACACATGAGAAACACATGAGATTACCATACTTTCATCCGCTTTGACCAAGAACACCATCTACAGAGACTAAATAATTGTAGACACACAATTCATCATAATTCCACAAAACTTCATGCGCACCACTGAAACTTTCAGACAACATATTAGAGAGGTTCAACACTAAACCCTTTGAAGTGCACCTTCATATCTTCAACACATAGAGCTTTCCAACATTCTGACCTTCTTAGCTCCACTGGCTTCCTGTACTATATTTTTTACAATTTTTTCAATCTCCTCGACATATACAGCCTTAGGCAGATTAAAATGATAATAGTGTTGACATCAATGACAAAAATATATCAACACCACAACCACAACATCCAACAGGAAAGGTCTCTATCTAAATAATTTTAATGCTTCAATATGTAGGCAATCAATAAGGGGCAAAAGTAGTTTGACATAGTTTGGATATTTAACAAGACTATTATTGATTCCAAGCAAGTTATTCATTCAAATCCACTCTAGTTCCACTAACAAGTTGTAAATTCAGATATATCACATTTAAAATGAAAGACAAGTAGTTAAACTATATATTATAATAACTAGGAGTCTATTCGTTCATTTAGTTATTAATAGTTAAAACCAGATTCAATGTGGGCATGGATCTTTCAAGGTGCAAGCACAAGTAGACACAACTTCAACACATGGTTATAAACATGCACCACTCATCATCACACCCATTGAATCCTTCTTTACTAGGAATTCATTGTTTTACTCTATTCTTGTAAATAGAGAGGAAATAATGAATTTATTTTTTAATTTCATATTGCTCTCAATATATATTTAGGGAGTGTTTGTGTAATTGTAGTGTAGGAAAATATATCCCTTTATATTTTCACACTTGTTTGGGCCCTCCCTACTAAAATTGGGCTTCTTTATACCTTATTTAGCCCTATTTTGCATCCAAAAGCCTTATTTAATGCATCTTTTCGAGGATAATCCTAACATTTATCTAATAACCAATCATAATTTAGTGATATGGGACTCATATGCCACCTTGGGTGTATGGGTCCCACCTAAGTTTTGAGGTCTCCTAAATTTGGCATAGAACTTAACATTTCTTGAAATTTGTGTCCCAAGCCTAAGCTACTAGGACTCATATGCCCCAACTTTCATATGAGCCCCACTTAGCTTGGACCCATTTTAAATTTAAATTCTTGGCAAAATTTTATTCTCCTAGATCTGATGTAGCTTGTAGTGTTGTAATTTCAGGAAATTTGGCATAAAGAAGTATAAATACAAGGTTATTTCATATATTTTCACCTAACAAGAGCTAGAAGTTTTATGAAAGCATTCTTATAGAAATTTTATGAGATCAGGAGCATTCAAGAGTTGATTATCAGGCATCTTAGAGCTATATTCAAGAATCAAGCATCATGTCAAAGTCAGCATACATCATGTTTATTTGTTTATTTTTGAGCTAACATTTGTGATGTAGGTTTTCATGATTCAAGCAAGCATTCAAGTCAAGATCCATAACATACAATCAAGAGTCAAGACCTACATTCATGCTAGCCATTTCGTATAATATTGTAGCCTTTGTTCCAATGGTTTGGTGAGTTGCAATGTAGCATATTTATTCATTCATCATTCCTCCATCCTATTTCATTTCATTTCAAAGTTTGATTACCAAAATGGGGTTTGACCAAGGAAAACCCCTATCCACTAAAAAAACAACATTTTTCCCTCTCTTTGATGTATGATTTATAGATTTAGGTTGAGGATGTGTTAAAGATAAATACTAGAGAAAGTTGTCAAATTTGTCACTTTGCTTGCAAGATTATGGAAAGTCACCTATAGGTTGGAATTCAGAGTTTTAGACTCAGAAATCAAAAGGGAGAGAATCTACTAAAGATCACTAGAGGATACCAGAGTTTTAGATCAACCCTGATACTGAGACTAAATAACCACTTCTGGCATATGAGTCCTAGTATATACCAATTTTCAAACATTTTATGTAGATCCTGGTTTACCAGTTGTAGATTCCAATTTCAACCTAAAACCCTAAATTAGGACTAAATTTTCCCAACTGGCATATGAGTCCAAGTGTGCTTCAAAAGTCATAATTTCAAGATTACAGACCTTGTTTCAATCATCTTTAGTTTTCCAGGTGCACCTCTGTTCATCTCCTGTTATTTATTTTGATTTGAAGTTTCACATTTTAGGTTACATTTTTAGACTTGCATATCATTTAAATTTACTTATTTCTAAGCCTTTTCTTAGTGTTGAACCCCCTTTTTATCTTTAATCACACCCTATTAGACCTTACAATAGATCCATTTTCTCAATTGCACTATTAGATTGAGATCTCTAAGGTTTCGTTGAATGAACTAGAGTGAAATAGGAAGGGAACCTCCCTTTCCCTAGTTCCATCTCTAAAAAAGTGGAACCCTATTTCTTTATTTCATTTTGGTGAACATATCCTTTAGACACATTATTTTTTATTTTGCATCTTAGTCCTTGATCTTGCTTAGATTAACTTTGCATTAGATAAATTGTATTAGTTAATTTGCATTTAGGGCTTCTAAATCTTGCATTAGTGAAAGTGCATATAGGTTGCATTTTTTCATCTTGCATCATTGAATTTAATTTGAAATCTATAATTGCACATAGTCTAGACAACATACAAGTTAAAACCCTTAAAATTCACTCAAAAATTGCTGAATTTAGTGTCAAAACCCTCATTTGGGACTCATTCACCCATCTAGGTGAGTTAGTCTTGGTACGAGTTGTTTTACCTAATTTTTGGAAATTTTGTGGTGATTGTTTTTCACTGCTTGAATCCTTCAAAAACCCTAACTAGGACTCATATGCCCCTGTGGGTGATTTAGTTCCATGTTAGACATAAAACTACATTTTTACGGCATTAAAAACCTTGTTTATGTGCTTATGTTTACTATTGTTAGATCTCTATTTCAGTTTACTAAGTTTCTGTTTCACTCATTTCATTGCATCTAGCTTAATTTCATTCAAATTAGAATTAAAGAATATCATTTATCTTGTTTTCAGTGCATTTATCTTGCATTCGTTTGTCCCTTACATGAGCTTTACAAATTGGCATCCTATTGCTAATACTATATAGTGAGATGTATTTTGGGACTCATGTCGTCCCATGATAGCACACTCATCATGGATTTTGGGTTATCTATATCTTTTACTCATAGTGTTGACACTAGTTCACTAGGTATGGACCATACCCTTAACAACTCTTTACCTTCAAGTAGTATGACAAGTCTTGAAACAATGGTTGCTATTATTCCTCAAGAAAACATAATCCAAATCCATGAAGACTTAGCAAACCTAAAACATCAAGTCAGTACTGAAAAAATTTCTAACACTGCTATTCCTACCATATAGATAACATACACTGCATGATTGAAAGTGAAGGAGTAGAACTTGTGCGTGACCTAGCTTAGATTTTTGGCAAAAATATTGCCCCAATGACTAGCTATGATCTACCTTTGAAAAATGTTTGAAGCAAAGGAGGAACTCAAATTCATCCTCCCACAACCATTTCCTCTATTACTACCTATACCAACCCTCAAGTTACAACAATGATGCAACCTACTAGTAATGTCATTCCTACCTTAGGCATTTCCACTAGAAATCATAATACCTTTTTGGCATCGCACACCATATCTCCTACCACTTTACCTCCTGTAAGCATCCCATTCACTTCCCCCTTGAACACATATACACCTCCACCATATTCACCTCCATCTCAAAACACAACCAATGAGGCCATCCTTAATCAACTTTTGCAAAAAAAATCTACCCTTCGAAAGAAAATTTCCACCATATACCAAAATCAAAATGGCCAACCTTCATACTATGTCAATAGCAATCCATTATCCTTGGAGATATTGAGAGCATCGATACCACAAGGTATAAAGATTCCTAGATTTGAGAAATATGGGGGAAAGGAGATCCTTCTAACCATGTTTTTATTTATATTGTCTTATGCAGTGATTTTGTCCTTGAGGATAAGCTCTTGGCTAAGCTTTTCCCAAGGTCCTTGAAAGATAGTGCTTTAGAATGGTTTTTCTCATTATCAAAAAAATTCATTCATTCATTCAATGAACTTGTTGAAGTCTTTATAAACCATTTGAAAGTGCACATGAATCCTAATATGACATTAACTAATTTGATGAGATGTAAGCAAAAGGATGATGAAAAAGTTACTAACTTCATTTCACTCTGCCAAATTCATTATTCCCAAATTGACATAAAGATTCTTGATCCTCACCTTCAATGAATGTTCATTGAAAACTTGAAAACTAGGATAGAAGATAAGCTTGGTATGATGAAGTTTCCTTCCTTTGTAAACTTGTGTACTTCCCTTCATGATTATCAAAATTCAGTTAGTAGTCATGAAACAAAAACCACCTCTAGCCAACCTGAGAAGTTTAAATCCATAAATAAAAACAATTACCAACCTTTTAGGAAACATAATAAAGGCTTCACTAAGTCCCCCTCAACAAACTCAACATGTTGATATCCAGGTGGCTACTATAAAGAAGACAAGCCCTTTTACATTTGGGGATCCAGCTAGACAATTTACTCACCTACCCAATACCCTCCATAACACAATTTTACAACTCCTAGAACAAAAAATGATCACCTTACCTCCCGCTAAAAGTCTTGATCCTAATAATCCTCTACCTCCAAACTTTAGATTGAATTCTTATTGCCATTATCATCGACAAAATGGACACGATACAAAACATTGTAAGCATCTTAAACATCTTGTGCAAGACCTCATTGATTCTGGTTGAGTTCAAATTAGAGGTGTTAATGATCAAGGAAATAAGTCCATTGCCCCTCCTAACCAAAACTTGCAAATCTTTACCAACCCTATGTGAAATCATAATATTTCATTTGTCAAAGCTAGTGAAACTAAGAAGAATGTTGTGATGAATATTGATAACATGGATACTATTAATCAAGGTCCTAGAGATACTAATGGACAAAATCCTATCAATGGTTTGGTTTCATTGATCAAAACTCATCCTCGTAAGGGATAAACTAAAAAGCCTCTTGACATTGCTTTCTCATCTAAAGATATTATTAGAAATGCACCTAATGGTCCTCTTTACTGTTATGCATTGCATAGCCACCCCATTTTGTTTTGGTCAAAATGAGTCCCCCCTTTTTTTGTTTTGTCCTTGGTGTTCCTATTTAGGTCTTAGGGGTTGTTTCTTTTTCTCCTAAGTCTTGTTTTTGTTTGTTTTTTCAGGTTCAGGTTTTGGACCGGCACTGACACTTGCTACTTTGAAAAGTTCAAGTTCTTGTTTGGGCCCCAATCTTGATCCCCACGTGTTGCCTTGTCTTTTTCTTTGTCTGTCGGAGTCAGGTTTCAGATGAGAACCACTACCTTACACTCTTCAAGATGTAATTTCTTGATGAAGTTTCGATCTCAACTTTCATTTTCTACACTTTTGTGTTTTGTTTGTGTCGAAATCAAAAATCGGGTCAGAACCAGAACTAGAACTTTTCAAAGTTATTGTTCTTGTTTCCACCCCAATCCTAACTTTTGACTCTCTTTGTGTTTTTCAAGATTGGACGTTAGACTGTGACTTGCACTTAGAACTTGTCAAAGTTCTGGTTTCATCTCTTGACCCGATCCTGATTCTCGCTTTATCTTTTTTTTTTTCAGGATCAGAATTTGGACCTTCATTTAAACTTTGCACTAATTGAAAGTTATGTGTCCATTCGTGTCTCCATCTTGACCCCCCGCTTGCCTGTGTTCTTGCAACCCACATTTATGATGTTCACCCCGATCCCAAGGCCTGATCAAATGACATTAATTTTTAACTGTTCGCATGCATGAGGGTCATCCCACAATAATGGGTTACACTTTTTGGCCAAACTTGACATTCAAATCAACATTTTCAAAAGAAACTTCACTGTCTAACACATATAGTAGGTAAAGTGTTAGGAATTTGAAAATTACGTAAACTAGTGATTTGTGAGGTTTTGTTTGTAGATTTTAAATGTATTTAAAAAAAAAAATTAAATTAAATTATAATCTTTTTTGCATCTCCTTTGATAACTAGTTTTTAATAGTAAACAATTTTTTTAAAAAGTGGTGTGTACTTCGGCTCACACAACTTTTTTTCTAGAAAGGATAAAATTTTGATTCTTTGGATTTAGGTTGGTAACACTAGTATCTAGTGCTTTCATTTTGTTGAATATTTTTCTTTTAATTAAGTTTTGAAGTCAAACCAATTACAATTTAGACATAGGTGCACTTTGGCTTGCATAATGTTTTTGGTATTTATTGAAATTCAATTTTTCTTCTTTTGTTGGAATGAGGACATCAATACCTAGTGTGTATATATTTTTCAAAAAAAAAAAATCTCAAATTTAATATTTTTCCACAATGATGTTTCACTGAACTTGATGTTTGATTAAAAACCTATTTTTAGTAAAACTAAAAAATAAAATATAAAATAAAAACAAAATATATTAAATTTATAGTTGTTGGAAAGCACGTTTTGATCACTACAATCCTCCACATTGGTTTATCAAGTTGAATCTATTTGCACCTCCTTCTTGGGCTTCAATAGTAAAAAAAATGCATAAATTTTGAAATGGTGGGGGAGGTGAAAAAAGGGGGTTCAAAGAGGGTGGGTTCATTAGAAGGTGGGGGAGGGAGGTTTCATTCGAACCCCCTTCATTAGAAGGGAGGGGGAGGGGGGTTTCATTCGATCCCCTTCATTAGAAGAGGTAAGCCATTTTAAAAAATTTGATGGGAATTTCTAATTTTTCTTCATGGAAAAAATTGTAACCCACTATTGCGGGTTTACCCATGAACGAGTTTTATTGCATCTCTCCTTGATCTCCATTTATTCTAGCTTGTACAGTTTGAAGGGAAGAACTTGAGCGACACTACAAACTAGGGTTTGGGAAGGCACTTCAATTTCATTACGCTGTCAGAATTCCTAGGTGCGTTCACAAGTAGGGGGTGTTTTTCTTTGCTTTTTCTTCTTTTTTCTTTGTTTCATCGGTTTTTGTTGTCCTTGCTTTGCATTTTGGTTTTTTATTTTCCTTCTTCGCTTGCCCCTACTTTGTTCATTTTGGTATTCACCATTCTCAAACCCTTTGGTTCGTTGGGTGGGTAAAAGTACAAATTTGTGTGACACTTTTGGCCAACTTATCAGCATAAGTGAATTTTAGTATTTATAACTAAAAATCAATTTTGGTCAAATATATGACCTAGTAAGATTCATTCTAGATAAGTTAAATATGTCCACAACTTTTCTAACTAAAATTGTTGGCTAAATGCATATGTAGCACCATTTTGAGGCCAATTTACTAAAAAAGTGAAATTATTTGAAAATTTAATGTTTCAACAACTCCTACTCATATAAACTATATATTTTTTTAAATGTAAAAATACCCTTTTGTAGATCCATAAGTGTAGTTCTC
Source organism: Sequoiadendron giganteum (assembly GCA_007115665.2). NCBI lineage: Eukaryota > Viridiplantae > Streptophyta > Pinopsida > Cupressales > Cupressaceae > Sequoiadendron > Sequoiadendron giganteum. The sequence continues at coordinate 315,197,208 of CM021110.1, forward strand.
ATATATATATATATATATATATATATATATATATACTAATATGTATATGTATATGTATTTTAATAGTTCGATTAATACATATTTCGTTTTGGTTTTTACTCCCAAAGAGTAGGTTTATTAGAGCAGAAAATGTTAGGTTGATTGCTGTATCGAGGAGAATTCAAGAGCTTGTTAAAGAATGAATAAAGAAATGCTGAGTGCCTATGAATGAAAGGATCTGAGATTAAAGAGATGAGGTATAGTTTTCTGTGCATGAAGTTTTATTATAAAGAGGTTGGTCAGTGGAGGGTCATTGTTTTAATGCACTGTTTAAATGTTGTTTTAAATGTATGTTGTTAAGGTTTTCCGAAATGTCCGTGCCCTGAGTTTTAGAGTTGTAATGCCTGCAAAAATGGAGATTGAGAGGAGAAAGAGAGATTTGCTATGTGAAGCGATGAAATATATTGGCATCATTTTTTGACGTTTTATCCCGGCAGCTTCGTTATGAAAATTGTCAGTTTATAAGAGAGTCTGTAATTTCAAATGAATTTTTTTTTAATTTTGTCAAAAAAATGCAAACATAAAATATACTAAAAATACACATTTTATTAGTTTACATCATTTAAAAATTCAAAACATATATGCCACTTTCTAGTGATTCAAGTTTAAAAGTTAGATCAGTGTTGGCCATTTCCTTTATAAAAGTGTGAAACAACTTTGTACTTTTACCCGGGTGCGTTTTGTTTTCTCTTGCATTGCTTGTTTGTTTCTATTTTGCAAGATTGTCCATCTTGTCATGCCCTAGTTTTCTATGGTTTTGTCATCTTGAAGAGTGGAAATCGTGTTTAAATTAATGAGTTTGAAATTTCAACTGCTTTAGATCAAAAGTCATGTTCCCGACCACAATCCGATCCCGAAGGAACCATTTGGAGATGTTGTTATATGTATTTTTTCCTTCATTATGATTACTATGTGATCCCTGATTCTCGCTTGTATTTCGGAGTCAAGAATCAAAACTTCACTTAGTGTTACCACTGCTTGAGTCTAGGTTCCTTCACCAAACTCAAACCTGACTCCCAATACTTTGTCAGGATTGGGTGTCAGACTGTCATCATGAAATGATCAAGGATTTTTTCCAAAGTGTTTCTTTATGTCTCGTGCTCAATCTCCAATTCACCATCAGGATCAGAAGTCGTGTTGACACCAAACCTCGACCATATCTATTGGAGTACGAGAGACATTGAGAGGGGGGGAGTGAATCAATGTCTGAATAAATTAATTTAATTTTTTGATTTCCAAAACCACTTAAACTCTTTGTAAACAATATAAATTCTATTTCAAGAGTAGATTCAAGTGTAACAACTAATTTATAAATTCTTAATAATATATA
>CM021110.1:315198676-315314029 GCA_007115665.2 Sequoiadendron giganteum
AAACGAATTGAATTCTCATGAAGTAAATTCACCACCTCTATTTGACCTTAAACATTTGATCTTTTGACCTATCTCATTCTCTACCATAGCTTTAAAACTTTTGAACGTTTCTAATGCTTCATGTTTTTCTCTTAAGAAAGCGACCCATATCATTCTAGAAAAATCATCAATGAGTAACATAAAGTACCTTTCACCTTGTAGGCTTCTGATTCTGGAAGGACCACATAGATCAGTATGTATTAAATCTAGTACTCCATTAGAGTTGTACTATTTTCTAAGGAAGGAATTTCTTGTTTTCTTTTCCATCTGACAGTCCTTGCACATAGTGTTAGTAGGCTTCACTAACTTAGGTAAATCTCTGACTGCTTGAGTAGAACTTATCCTGACAATGTTATCAAAGTTCACATGACATTACCTCCTATGCCATAACCAGATTACATCAATTTTATCAATAAAACAACTTTGACTAGCAGTACTTAAATGAAATATATTACCTTTTGTCTTTGTTCTTGAAGCAATTATATTTCCTGAACTTCTTGTTATTCTGCACTTACCATTCTTGAACTGTAGATTGTAGCCTTTGTCTACCATTTTTCCAACACTCAACAATTTATTCTTTAGGCCTTCTACATAAAGAACATCACTAGTATTGTGTTTAACATCAAAAGAATAGGGCATCTACCATGAATCACACCAGAAGTGTTGTCACCAAACCTCACTACACCACCATCATAGTTTTCCAAGATTATAAAACTTTCTGAACACACCAGTCATATGATGTGAGCATCTTTTGTCAATCACCCACTCATATTTCTCTTCAACTTTAGTTGCAAGAGATTTCTCAACATTTACATTACTAGTAGATTCAATGGACACCTGACCATTTTCTTTGATAGCAATAAATACTCATTCATCTTCATTTCCAATTTCTTTATCATATTCTTCATCAGTTACACCTTCTTCATCATAATAGAACTTTCCTTGAAATCTAGTATTCTCATACTTATATTTTGAAACTCTTTCAAGACATCTAGAAGAAAAATGACCTATCTTACTACAAGAAAGGAATTTAATAGGTAACTTTCCTTTGTACTTACCATGACCTCTTGATTCTCTTTTCATAATCAATGCTTCTAGTTCTTCCAATTCCCTTTCTTCATCTTCAATCTGCTTCATCTCATCTTCATATATGAATTTTCTCTGGGAACTCTCTCCTGAGTCATATCTCTTTTTTCTCGGATACAGTTGCCTTGAAAGCATATTCATTCTTAGGAGCAGAGTCACCAAATCCACTTAATTCAAATGCATCAAGTTTTCCAATCAGCGTGTCTTTTGTAATATTTTTCATTGTTTTAAGTTCATCAATAGCATGAGCTTTTGTCTTGTAGGAAGGGGGCACATATCTAAGTATCTTAGCCACAATTTCATCATCATTCATAGTTCCATCGACACATCTAATGTCCATCACCAATTCATTTATCTTATGCGAGAAGGAAAAGATGTTCTCATCTTCACTCATCTTCAAGCTCTCCCATTTTACTTTTAGACTTTGTAGCTTAGCACTTTTCACTAGTGCATCATCTTCATACAATGTTTCCATATTTTTCCACATCTAGTATGAAATCTTCAAACCCATCACATTTGTCATTTCTGAATCTATCAAAGCACTCACTAGTGTTTCTACTGACCTGGTATTAATTTTTTCTTGTTTGATCTCATCTTCAGAGGAGGGACCATTTTGAGGAATATTAAATGCAATTTGTGTCATATGCCAAAAAGTTTCACCAATGCATCTCAAATGAAATTACATCCCGACTTTCCATAGAGAGTAGTTTGTACCATCGAATCTAGGAATATCCTTTTTAAATTATGCCATCTTGGATCACCTCAAGTTGTTAGGCTTCTTTCAAAGGAACTAGCTCTGATACCAATTGTTGGAAAAACAAGGATAGACAACTGAGATGAGGGGGGGTGAATCAGTTGTTACCAAAATCAAACTTATACAACATTAACCAATCCTTATATCACAGATCTGATAATTAACAATCCAAGCATAAGAACAACACATCAGAGACACATGAACACAAAGATTTTATACGTGGAAACCCTATGAGGGGAAAAACCACAGTGGATGTTAATCCACAAGATTATACCCTATTAGAAGTATAATGAAGAATAAAAAGAGAATGCACTTGAATCCAAGCACACTACCTAGAGCACACTGCTCAAAGGGAAGGCTCATTTCCTTACATACAGTAATTAGATTAAATCCATCTGATGAATTTGAACTAAGAAAATAGCTTCTGCAAAAGCCTGATTACAGTTCCAATTAGGCACACAAAAATTCTTCAAACTCTTCCACACTCTACTCTGAATGATCTGACGTATATTCACACTTGTACATAACTTCTACACTTGAGCACTCCTCCAAAATGAGGGAAAAAATATTGTATAAATATCTACTACACGGATTTGCATCCACTATTCAGTCGGCCACAAATAAAGAATAAATTACAACTATCGGCCTTGATACATGAATAAATTTCAATGCGTACCAACACAAGTCGGCCATAACATAGTGAGGACCCAAACAAACATATCCAAAAAGTTCCAAACAATAAAATATTAATCCTCATGGATCCGCAACATGCTAACACTACAATGTCAGCCAAGAACATGAACACTCGGGCACATATTAGAAATTTTTTTGATTACGAACACTCCAATCATTGCAAACATACACCAAGGATAGAGCGTGATCTAGTCTCATCCATGAGCGTCATAGACACATGAGAAACACATGAGATTACCATACTTTCATCCGCTTTGACCAAGAACACCATCTACAGAGACTAAATAATTGTAGACACACAATTCATCATAATTCCACAAAACTTCATGCGCACCACTGAAACTTTCAGACAACATATTAGAGAGGTTCAACACTAAACCCTTTGAAGTGCACCTTCATATCTTCAACACATAGAGCTTTCCAACATTCTGACCTTCTTAGCTCCACTGGCTTCCTGTACTATATTTTTTACAATTTTTTCAATCTCCTCGACATATACAGCCTTAGGCAGATTAAAATGATAATAGTGTTGACATCAATGACAAAAATATATCAACACCACAACCACAACATCCAACAGGAAAGGTCTCTATCTAAATAATTTTAATGCTTCAATATGTAGGCAATCAATAAGGGGCAAAAGTAGTTTGACATAGTTTGGATATTTAACAAGACTATTATTGATTCCAAGCAAGTTATTCATTCAAATCCACTCTAGTTCCACTAACAAGTTGTAAATTCAGATATATCACATTTAAAATGAAAGACAAGTAGTTAAACTATATATTATAATAACTAGGAGTCTATTCGTTCATTTAGTTATTAATAGTTAAAACCAGATTCAATGTGGGCATGGATCTTTCAAGGTGCAAGCACAAGTAGACACAACTTCAACACATGGTTATAAACATGCACCACTCATCATCACACCCATTGAATCCTTCTTTACTAGGAATTCATTGTTTTACTCTATTCTTGTAAATAGAGAGGAAATAATGAATTTATTTTTTAATTTCATATTGCTCTCAATATATATTTAGGGAGTGTTTGTGTAATTGTAGTGTAGGAAAATATATCCCTTTATATTTTCACACTTGTTTGGGCCCTCCCTACTAAAATTGGGCTTCTTTATACCTTATTTAGCCCTATTTTGCATCCAAAAGCCTTATTTAATGCATCTTTTCGAGGATAATCCTAACATTTATCTAATAACCAATCATAATTTAGTGATATGGGACTCATATGCCACCTTGGGTGTATGGGTCCCACCTAAGTTTTGAGGTCTCCTAAATTTGGCATAGAACTTAACATTTCTTGAAATTTGTGTCCCAAGCCTAAGCTACTAGGACTCATATGCCCCAACTTTCATATGAGCCCCACTTAGCTTGGACCCATTTTAAATTTAAATTCTTGGCAAAATTTTATTCTCCTAGATCTGATGTAGCTTGTAGTGTTGTAATTTCAGGAAATTTGGCATAAAGAAGTATAAATACAAGGTTATTTCATATATTTTCACCTAACAAGAGCTAGAAGTTTTATGAAAGCATTCTTATAGAAATTTTATGAGATCAGGAGCATTCAAGAGTTGATTATCAGGCATCTTAGAGCTATATTCAAGAATCAAGCATCATGTCAAAGTCAGCATACATCATGTTTATTTGTTTATTTTTGAGCTAACATTTGTGATGTAGGTTTTCATGATTCAAGCAAGCATTCAAGTCAAGATCCATAACATACAATCAAGAGTCAAGACCTACATTCATGCTAGCCATTTCGTATAATATTGTAGCCTTTGTTCCAATGGTTTGGTGAGTTGCAATGTAGCATATTTATTCATTCATCATTCCTCCATCCTATTTCATTTCATTTCAAAGTTTGATTACCAAAATGGGGTTTGACCAAGGAAAACCCCTATCCACTAAAAAAACAACATTTTTCCCTCTCTTTGATGTATGATTTATAGATTTAGGTTGAGGATGTGTTAAAGATAAATACTAGAGAAAGTTGTCAAATTTGTCACTTTGCTTGCAAGATTATGGAAAGTCACCTATAGGTTGGAATTCAGAGTTTTAGACTCAGAAATCAAAAGGGAGAGAATCTACTAAAGATCACTAGAGGATACCAGAGTTTTAGATCAACCCTGATACTGAGACTAAATAACCACTTCTGGCATATGAGTCCTAGTATATACCAATTTTCAAACATTTTATGTAGATCCTGGTTTACCAGTTGTAGATTCCAATTTCAACCTAAAACCCTAAATTAGGACTAAATTTTCCCAACTGGCATATGAGTCCAAGTGTGCTTCAAAAGTCATAATTTCAAGATTACAGACCTTGTTTCAATCATCTTTAGTTTTCCAGGTGCACCTCTGTTCATCTCCTGTTATTTATTTTGATTTGAAGTTTCACATTTTAGGTTACATTTTTAGACTTGCATATCATTTAAATTTACTTATTTCTAAGCCTTTTCTTAGTGTTGAACCCCCTTTTTATCTTTAATCACACCCTATTAGACCTTACAATAGATCCATTTTCTCAATTGCACTATTAGATTGAGATCTCTAAGGTTTCGTTGAATGAACTAGAGTGAAATAGGAAGGGAACCTCCCTTTCCCTAGTTCCATCTCTAAAAAAGTGGAACCCTATTTCTTTATTTCATTTTGGTGAACATATCCTTTAGACACATTATTTTTTATTTTGCATCTTAGTCCTTGATCTTGCTTAGATTAACTTTGCATTAGATAAATTGTATTAGTTAATTTGCATTTAGGGCTTCTAAATCTTGCATTAGTGAAAGTGCATATAGGTTGCATTTTTTCATCTTGCATCATTGAATTTAATTTGAAATCTATAATTGCACATAGTCTAGACAACATACAAGTTAAAACCCTTAAAATTCACTCAAAAATTGCTGAATTTAGTGTCAAAACCCTCATTTGGGACTCATTCACCCATCTAGGTGAGTTAGTCTTGGTACGAGTTGTTTTACCTAATTTTTGGAAATTTTGTGGTGATTGTTTTTCACTGCTTGAATCCTTCAAAAACCCTAACTAGGACTCATATGCCCCTGTGGGTGATTTAGTTCCATGTTAGACATAAAACTACATTTTTACGGCATTAAAAACCTTGTTTATGTGCTTATGTTTACTATTGTTAGATCTCTATTTCAGTTTACTAAGTTTCTGTTTCACTCATTTCATTGCATCTAGCTTAATTTCATTCAAATTAGAATTAAAGAATATCATTTATCTTGTTTTCAGTGCATTTATCTTGCATTCGTTTGTCCCTTACATGAGCTTTACAAATTGGCATCCTATTGCTAATACTATATAGTGAGATGTATTTTGGGACTCATGTCGTCCCATGATAGCACACTCATCATGGATTTTGGGTTATCTATATCTTTTACTCATAGTGTTGACACTAGTTCACTAGGTATGGACCATACCCTTAACAACTCTTTACCTTCAAGTAGTATGACAAGTCTTGAAACAATGGTTGCTATTATTCCTCAAGAAAACATAATCCAAATCCATGAAGACTTAGCAAACCTAAAACATCAAGTCAGTACTGAAAAAATTTCTAACACTGCTATTCCTACCATATAGATAACATACACTGCATGATTGAAAGTGAAGGAGTAGAACTTGTGCGTGACCTAGCTTAGATTTTTGGCAAAAATATTGCCCCAATGACTAGCTATGATCTACCTTTGAAAAATGTTTGAAGCAAAGGAGGAACTCAAATTCATCCTCCCACAACCATTTCCTCTATTACTACCTATACCAACCCTCAAGTTACAACAATGATGCAACCTACTAGTAATGTCATTCCTACCTTAGGCATTTCCACTAGAAATCATAATACCTTTTTGGCATCGCACACCATATCTCCTACCACTTTACCTCCTGTAAGCATCCCATTCACTTCCCCCTTGAACACATATACACCTCCACCATATTCACCTCCATCTCAAAACACAACCAATGAGGCCATCCTTAATCAACTTTTGCAAAAAAAATCTACCCTTCGAAAGAAAATTTCCACCATATACCAAAATCAAAATGGCCAACCTTCATACTATGTCAATAGCAATCCATTATCCTTGGAGATATTGGCAATAAGAATTCAATCTAAAGGTTTGGAGGTAGAGGGATTAGTAGGATCAAGATTTTTTAAGGTGATCATTTTGTTCTAGGGTTGTAAATGTGTTATGGAGGTATGGGTAAGGGAGTAATTGTCTATTTGGATCCCCAAATGTAAAAGGATTTGTCTTCTTTATAGTACCACTTGGGTATCAACATGTTGAGTTGGTTGAGGGGGATTTAGTTTGAAGGAAGCCATTATTTTATTTCCTAAATTTGTAATTGTTTTGATTTGCAGATTCAAACTTTTTAGGATGGCTAGAGTGGGTTTTGTTTCATGACTACTAACCAATTTTGATAATCATGAAGGGAAAGTACACAAGTTTACAAAGAAAGAAACTTCATCATGTATGAGCTTATCTTCTATCTAGTTTTCAAGTTTTCAATGAACATTCATTGATTCTGGTTGAGTTCAAATTAGAGGTGTTAATGATCAAGGAAATAAGTCCATTGCCCCTCCTAACCAAAACTTGCAAATCTTTACCAACCCTATGTGAAATCATAATATTTCATTTGTCAAAGCTAGTGAAACTAAGAAGAATGTTGTGATGAATATTGATAACATGGATACTATTAATCAAGGTCCTAGAGATACTAATGGACAAAATCCTATCAATGGTTTGGTTTCATTGATCAAAACTCATCCTCGTAAGGGATAAACTAAAAAGCCTCTTGACATTGCTTTCTCATCTAAAGATATTATTAGAAATGCACCTAATGGTCCTCTTTACTGTTATGCATTGCATAGCCACCCCATTTTGTTTTGGTCAAAATGAGTCCCCCCTTTTTTTGTTTTGTCCTTGGTGTTCCTATTTAGGTCTTAGGGGTTGTTTCTTTTTCTCCTAAGTCTTGTTTTTGTTTGTTTTTTCAGGTTCAGGTTTTGGACCGGCACTGACACTTGCTACTTTGAAAAGTTCAAGTTCTTGTTTGGGCCCCAATCTTGATCCCCACGTGTTGCCTTGTCTTTTTCTTTGTCTGTCGGAGTCAGGTTTCAGATGAGAACCACTACCTTACACTCTTCAAGATGTAATTTCTTGATGAAGTTTCGATCTCAACTTTCATTTTCTACACTTTTGTGTTTTGTTTGTGTCGAAATCAAAAATCGGGTCAGAACCAGAACTAGAACTTTTCAAAGTTATTGTTCTTGTTTCCACCCCAATCCTAACTTTTGACTCTCTTTGTGTTTTTCAAGATTGGACGTTAGACTGTGACTTGCACTTAGAACTTGTCAAAGTTCTGGTTTCATCTCTTGACCCGATCCTGATTCTCGCTTTATCTTTTTTTTTTTCAGGATCAGAATTTGGACCTTCATTTAAACTTTGCACTAATTGAAAGTTATGTGTCCATTCGTGTCTCCATCTTGACCCCCCGCTTGCCTGTGTTCTTGCAACCCACATTTATGATGTTCACCCCGATCCCAAGGCCTGATCAAATGACATTAATTTTTAACTGTTCGCATGCATGAGGGTCATCCCACAATAATGGGTTACACTTTTTGGCCAAACTTGACATTCAAATCAACATTTTCAAAAGAAACTTCACTGTCTAACACATATAGTAGGTAAAGTGTTAGGAATTTGAAAATTACGTAAACTAGTGATTTGTGAGGTTTTGTTTGTAGATTTTAAATGTATTTAAAAAAAAAAATTAAATTAAATTATAATCTTTTTTGCATCTCCTTTGATAACTAGTTTTTAATAGTAAACAATTTTTTTAAAAAGTGGTGTGTACTTCGGCTCACACAACTTTTTTTCTAGAAAGGATAAAATTTTGATTCTTTGGATTTAGGTTGGTAACACTAGTATCTAGTGCTTTCATTTTGTTGAATATTTTTCTTTTAATTAAGTTTTGAAGTCAAACCAATTACAATTTAGACATAGGTGCACTTTGGCTTGCATAATGTTTTTGGTATTTATTGAAATTCAATTTTTCTTCTTTTGTTGGAATGAGGACATCAATACCTAGTGTGTATATATTTTTCAAAAAAAAAAAATCTCAAATTTAATATTTTTCCACAATGATGTTTCACTGAACTTGATGTTTGATTAAAAACCTATTTTTAGTAAAACTAAAAAATAAAATATAAAATAAAAACAAAATATATTAAATTTATAGTTGTTGGAAAGCACGTTTTGATCACTACAATCCTCCACATTGGTTTATCAAGTTGAATCTATTTGCACCTCCTTCTTGGGCTTCAATAGTAAAAAAAATGCATAAATTTTGAAATGGTGGAAGTGAAAAGGAGGTTCATTAGAAGAGGTGGGTTCATTAGAAGGGGTTGGGGTTCATTAGAGGGAGGGTTTCATTCGAACCCCCTTCATTAGAAGGGAGGGGGAGGGGGGTTTCATTCGATCCCCTTCATTAGAAGAGGTAAGCCATTTTAAAAAATTTGATGGGAATTTCTAATTTTTCTTCATGGAAAAAATTGTAACCCACTATTGCGGGTTTACCCATGAACGAGTTTTATTGCATCTCTCCTTGATCTCCATTTATTCTAGCTTGTACAGTTTGAAGGGAAGAACTTGAGCGACACTACAAACTAGGGTTTGGGAAGGCACTTCAATTTCATTACGCTGTCAGAATTCCTAGGTGCGTTCACAAGTAGGGGGTGTTTTTCTTTGCTTTTTCTTCTTTTTTCTTTGTTTCATCGGTTTTTGTTGTCCTTGCTTTGCATTTTGGTTTTTTATTTTCCTTCTTCGCTTGCCCCTACTTTGTTCATTTTGGTATTCACCATTCTCAAACCCTTTGGTTCGTTGGGTGGGTAAAAGTACAAATTTGTGTGACACTTTTGGCCAACTTATCAGCATAAGTGAATTTTAGTATTTATAACTAAAAATCAATTTTGGTCAAATATATGACCTAGTAAGATTCATTCTAGATAAGTTAAATATGTCCACAACTTTTCTAACTAAAATTGTTGGCTAAATGCATATGTAGCACCATTTTGAGGCCAATTTACTAAAAAAGTGAAATTATTTGAAAATTTAATGTTTCAACAACTCCTACTCATATAAACTATATATTTTTTTAAATGTAAAAATACCCTTTTGTAGATCCATAAGTGTAGTTCTCATATATATATATTTTAATAGTTCAATTAATATACATATTTCATTTTAGTTTTTTACTAAAAGTAGGTTATCAGCAAAAAAATATTAGGTTGATTACCATATCAAGAAAATACTAAAACTTATTAAAAATAAAATAAAAAAATATGATGCCCTAGATAAAAGAATCTAGATTAAGATAGTATAATTTTTTTTCTATTTTACATAAATTTTTAATATAAAAGTTGGCGTCAAGTGGAAGCAGTCATGTTTTAATACACACACATTTAAATATTTATTTAAAAATATATATTTATTAAAATTTCAAAAAAAAATATCCATGCCCTAAAGTTTCAAGTTATAATACACACAAAAATAAATTGAAGGAAAAAGAAGAAAATTTACTATATAAAGCTTGATGTCTCATGTAACATCATTTTTCAGCATTTTATCAACAACTAAATTATAGTGTCAATTTATAAAAATCTATATTCAAATAATTTTTTAATTTTGTCAAAAAAATGCAAACATAAAATATACTAAAAATACACATTTTATTAGTTTACATCATTTAAAAATTCAAAACATATATGCCACTTTCTAGTGATTCAAGTTTAAAAGTTAGATCAGTGTTGGCCATTTCCTTTATAAAAGTGTGAAACAACTTTGTACTTTTACCCGGGTGCGTTTTGTTTTCTCTTGCATTGCTTGTTTGTTTCTATTTTGCAAGATTGTCCATCTTGTCATGCCCTAGTTTTCTATGGTTTTGTCATCTTGAAGAGTGGAAATCGTGTTTAAATTAATGAGTTTGAAATTTCAACTGCTTTAGATCAAAAGTCATGTTCCCGACCACAATCCGATCCCGAAGGAACCATTTGGAGATGTTGTTATATGTATTTTTTCCTTCATTATGATTACTATGTGATCCCTGATTCTCGCTTGTATTTCGGAGTCAAGAATCAAAACTTCACTTAGTGTTACCACTGCTTGAGTCTAGGTTCCTTCACCAAACTCAAACCTGACTCCCAATACTTTGTCAGGATTGGGTGTCAGACTGTCATCATGAAATGATCAAGGATTTTTTCCAAAGTGTTTCTTTATGTCTCGTGCTCAATCTCCAATTCACCATCAGGATCAGAAGTCGTGTTGACACCAAACCTCGACCATATCTATTGGAGTACGAGAGACATTGAGAGGGGGGGAGTGAATCAATGTCTGAATAAATTAATTTAATTTTTTGATTTCCAAAACCACTTAAACTCTTTGTAAACAATATAAATTCTATTTCAAGAGTAGATTCAAGTGTAACAACTAATTTATAAATTCTTAATAATATATAAATGGAACTGTTGTAATAAAAAGTAATGAAATGGCAAGATCATAAATGCAACCACACAAAGAACCATAACATAATGTTTTTCATGAGTGGAAAACCCTTTAGGGATAAAAACACTCATAAAAATGCCTCACTGGCATAATAAACCTCATTGGTTGCATAATGCCTCACTGACAAATATGGCCTCACTGACCAAAGAACCTCACTGACCAAAGAACCTCACTGGTGACAAGATGCCTTACTGGCAATGATCAATTTGTCTCACTGACTTGATCATTTTATCTTCACTATACATTTCTGAATAGAGAATAATTCAACTACAGAGGATCACTCTGTTTCACTACAAATCACATTTCATTTTCAATCCAATACACTTAGTATCCTAAAGATTCATTTACTGGATTCTTTAAAATATCAAATGTACCAATTACAATTTGCTTTGCATAATGTTTTCAAACTATCTTATTAAAAAAATTAGATTATGCTTTCATTCCTTCTGTAAAACTTCTGAATGCATAACAGTGTCAAAGCACTATTTAAATAAACAACTGTATCATCTGATATGCTGCCACTTGTCAACAAATGTAATCATCAGATAAACCACTTTCAAACTGTATCAAACTATCCCATATCAAGTCATCAATGTGAATCCACCTATTAACTTCATAAAATTGTCTTTTAACCCATGTATGATCAATACAATGTATGTACTATAAACCCAAGGTATCGACACCACAAACTATGCACAAAATGTATTATAACTAATAACACATATGCATCGAGACCATACAAAAAATACAAGATAGACCCCCAACATGTTGGCACTACATGTCATATATAACAATTATCACATAAGCATTGCTTTTGACAAAACATATATACCATACATATATACCCATGCATATGTATCCTTTTCACTTGACTATGCATAATAGACGTGCATTCAATGTAATGATTAGAACATTGAAACCCAAACCACATTGGACTAAACCCTATCATGGAGAAACACAACTGAAAAATAACTATACAAATAGAATTTCAACTTCTACAACAACTGTTAAGTGTTGACCATATCCGCGTATTGGTTAAAGAAAAAAAATACCCACATTATCAATGCTCTAACAAATGTAACAAAATCGTCCCATGTAAATGCTAGGGTTACCCAACCCAATACTATTTTCCTTTCCTTTCTTAATACAACATTTATCTTTTTAACATAAAACTAATTATGCAACTGTAACAACAACGGCCAAGAAAGATATCACTTGAAAATCAATTTGCACAATCCCAAAATTTGTGTCATTCCCTTGAAATGTGGTGACATAACCATCTAGCCTCAAGCTTCAATCACCCCATTGTTTGAGCTTGAGTTGAGCTTTGCAAAATTAAAAAACTCATGATTACACTCAGAATTCAAAAATGTCATTATCATTTGAACCCTAAGTTTGAAACCTCAATAACCAAACTACAAAATTTACAAAAATAAAACATAAAAATGCTTTATGCACGATATACACATGTTATTAAAAGTTCTTGTTTTCCCTAAAGGGGCTAGTAACTCCTTTGTTCACAATGCCACTATTTACTTGTTACAAAGTTCCAATACTTGTTGTTCAAGTTAATCACTTGAAATAGGACTGAATATGATGAGTGATTTATCACATTGAAACAAATGAAATCAAAACCTTAAAAACCTTTAATTCAAAATGGTGTCCACTTTATGCATAGTGAATAATCACTATTGCCTTGGTTAAGAATCAAGGCATGATATGCCTCTAATTTAATAATCAAAACAATGATGTATACCATACAATTATATGCCCAACACAATAAGCTCAAGATCCTTCTCATATATAATGAATGAAACATTAATATCAAAGCAATGCATTATTGCCTTTGTTTATTGTAATGAAGTTGACTTCATATACCTTGTGCAAACCAACCATATTGCAAATGGAAAACACTATCAATACCATCATGTTTGAATCAATCAACACAAATTCCACATTGCCAAATATGTCACCTGAATGTGTGCGAAACCAATCTGACAATATCTTCCATATGTAGTGAATTTCATAATGTTGTCTCACAAAATTGAAATTTTACCAAATCCTTATACCCTCTAAATGTAGTGTAATCAAACTGAAATGTAGGATATACTTGAGTGTGTTGAATGTGAGTCTCAGCTTGTACCTTTTGACTTCATGTACCTTCATGCATCTCCTTTAATTTTAATGACAACACAACCTTTGACACCAATGACAAACTTACATGCCAACAATGTCATTATGTATCATGACCTCGTGACATCCCAATCTCGATCCCCGAAACACAGTCGGGACCGGAACTTGGGACTGACCCATTCCTGATTTGCATATTTGAGGTCTCCTCCATGACGAAGTCCCGGTTTTGATTCCTGATATCGCATCGGGATTGAAACTCGGGAAGTTGTTTACACCTAACCATCACTGTGGGTTTGGTTATGAATCATAACCCGATCCCGATGTCTGATTCAACATCGAGATTGGAACTCAACAAAATCCCTTCTTACACTTAGTTGGTTAAAATGTTGCTACGTAGTGAAGACCCGATCCCAATAGAACACTATAGGATTGGAACATGGAATTGCACTAAACTTGGTCATTAGTAAAGATATAGGTATCAAGTCACGACCAGAACCCAACTCCTGACAAAGTTCAATTTTGTGTTTAGAATGATCAAGTTCTCGGTTCGGTCTCGAACCCGAAACCCCATGATGTTGGACTAACTTACTGAATACGGTCTATACTGATGAATACTGATATAATTTGAATGATTTTGCTAAACTCATCTTCATATGTCTTTTCTTTGCCTGATAATTGTCAGTAGTGCAAGATAAATAACAAATGTTTGACTTAGAAGAGGAAGTGTCCAACTAATGGAACATCAAAGGGAACAAGGACAAAGAAGTTAAAACTAGAACAAGTGCCTTTCACAATGAAGTACAAATTCCAAGGGAACTTGGTGCCATCTAAGTTTGGGTCCGAGGTCTTGAACATTATTGATACACTAGTGGGGCATCTTGATTTAGAGCAATTTTGCACAGATACCTTTTCAGAAGATGCTTGCCCAAGGGAAAAGAGGATTATAGAGTCTGGGCTAGCTCATGTAGCTAGTTTCCCTATTGTTGTGTAGTGTCTTGAGTTCATTCTAACTATTGCACAAACATACAATGCTATTCAAAGGAAATGAATTGATACACAGGGTAATGTAATAACTGATTTAACCCCGACAATGATCAGACATGTTCTTTACCCTCCTCCTTATCCCAATCTTAAGATTATGACTAAGGATGGTGCGCTTAAAATATAGGCAAAGGACATGGAAGGAAACAAGAAGTTTATTAATAAGTGGTTCAAGATAGGAAAGAAGTCAATAAAGAAATTGCTAGATAACCCCAAAAGGTCTGACGTTTCTGAAGAAATAGGGGACATAATCACATTGTTGGCTAGAGTATTTGGAAAAAAAAATTCTTGCATCTTTGAACATTGGATGTTCCCATTCATCCAACTAATTCTAGAAGGAAAGCAATTTTTGGATTGGGGCCAAATTATTTCAGATAACATCCATAACCAACTATTGAAAGTAGCAGAAACTAAGAAATTTTATATGTCTTCATACATCATATACTATGTTGCAAGGATGGGATAGTTTCCCGGGTTGAACACTAAAGGGTCAATGGATTATTACCCAAACCAAAAGAAGGTCTGGGAACATTATGACGAATTGGAGCTTAAGGAAGCAGAGAAATACTTTAAAAGGGTTAACAATGCATTTTTGTATGTTATCATCAATAACCTCACAGGTGACATTGGTTTCCTGGATTGTCACAAGAGGCTATTGAGTTCATCCAAGAGTGGGGATATTGGTTTATTCAATACCCCAAGTCAACCTATTTTAGATTTTTTGGTTGTTATGGTCACCCTTTTAAACTGCCAAGGTGTTGTGGTGATAGATGGGTTTTGATGGAGTTTGCTCAACAGGCTGCTGAGGTAAATACTAAATTTTTCACACAACATAAAACTATTTTTCATTCTTTCCCAATGTAATTAGGATTTTATTCTTGTTCATCTTCAATGATGGCTAAAATTGTAATAGAAGAATTCCAGGCTCTGAATTTACAACAACATACTTACGGGAAATCCTTTGATCCAAGGAGAAAAACATATGGGTTGTATGCTTCTCAGTTTCCCCACCATCAGCCACTCTTTGAAGATTTTTGGGATAACCTTTAGGATCAATTTGAAGTGAGGAAAAGGGGATATGAAAGACTAACAATTCCCCAGATGAAAGTTTTTGAAGATAAAATAGATATAACAAAGGGCACTACAGATGATGGTATCACACTTGACCCTAGATATGAAATGGATCAAGTTGCCACTAAGGATTTGGAACCCATCAATTGGATGGAAAAAGAAGAAACTAATATCCATAAAGTATCATGGGGATTGGTGGATAGGAGTATAAGATGGATTGAGCTTCATTTAAAGCAACCAAGGGGTACATATTCAAAGAAGAGGGGCTCTAGCACTAAACCTACTTCCTCCACAAATACAAAACAACAATACAAGAGATTAAAGAAAGGAGTTGCAGCAACATAGACACCCACAAAAAAGCCTACCTCAATAGAAGAAGAAATTTCATTGCAACAAATTGATCATGCCTTGAAGAAGGCTAAAGTTACTTATGAGGCAGCTACTTCTGGAGTTGTTTTAGGATTGGATGCCACACCTTTGGCTATTGTATACCCTAGGGAGCAAACTTATGGAGAAGTACCTTCTGTTGTTCCCATGCAAACCCAGGATACCTCTCCTACCATGCCATCAACATCAGTAACAACAACTGTTGAAGAGGAGAGGGCCCCTATGATTGATATAATAGAATCACCCATTTCTTTAGACTCCAGAAAAACTCTATCTCAAGAAGGAGAAAGACCCGAATGGGAGGAGTATTTGAAGAAGGTTGAGGAGGACCTAGGTGAAGAATAAATTGGGTTTGAAACTGGAAGTTTGTATGTTGAACAATTGGAGCTGAATGAAGTTTTAACTAAAAAGGAGCAAGAGGAGTTGTTGGAAAGTGGCTAGAGGTTAGTTGTTGAGAAATTAGCTCAAAAAGAGGAAGAACAAAGAAAATTGAAGAGCTAACCCAACAAAAGAGGGCTGAAGAAGAGGTTGTACGTAGAACGTGAAATGGAACAACAAAGAAAATCTAAACAAGAGAAGGCTGCAGAAGAAGAGCTTCGGGAAAAAGAGTTAGACCAACAGAGGTTGAAATATGAAGAAGAGGCTAAAAGAAAAGAGGAGGAAATAAAGAAGATAGAAGAAATTAGATCCTTAAATGAGAAAATGGAGAAAGAATGGTTACAGAAAGAATAGGAAGATCAACAAAAGGCTTCTTCTTAGCAAACTATTGGGGTAATTTCTTCTACACCATCGTCTTTGACACCTCCCAATGTTCAAAAAGTGACTCCTTAGCTTGTTGTTCCTACTTGGCTAAAGCTAAATTTAGAAAAGAGGCAGCAAGTGCAAGCTCATCCAGTCACATGAGATGAGATGATTGAGGATATTGATAAGGAGAAACCAAGGAAGAAGCCTTTTGCAGTACATTCCACAAAGTTGAATAATGAAGGATATTTTATAGCATAAATTGCTACTCCTATTGTTGATAAGGATGATAGAGACTAGAGGCCAAGGATTACCAGATAAGCATTGTTAATCTGGGGAAACATAGAAGGAATCAACAAATAAATCTGATTGATATTATTGCCACCACCACCAAGTCAAGGCTAATCAAAGATAAGCAAGCTAAAGATGAGATTAAGGATCAAGTGGGAAAAATGAAATATTTTTTGAAGGAGTTAATTTCATCCATTCCTGAACAACCCACACCATCGGAGATCCCTATTTTGATGAGCTGGGAGGAGGTGGATGGATTGAATGAAATGGAGAAGAAGGACACATGGTTTGATAATTGGATTAATTTTTTCAAGTATGACATAGATAAGCATTTAGATGAAGTTTTTAAACATTATCGTGCATGGTTGGCCTTGGTTAAGACAATAGAAGAATTTATAAGGAAATGGTGGGAAGAAGAAGACAAGATCAGACAGTACTTGGGAAAGCTCAAAGTGATAAAATTTATGATGAAGCGTTGGTCTAGTAAAATATTTTGGGTGATGAGAGCCCTGAATATATTTCAAAGTCTATTAATGTGTTTGTTTTCAAAACACATAATCTCATTTAACAAAGTGTAGATATGCTTAAAGGTATTCATGAGATATGGGAGAATGCAGTCATATTTGAAAACATTGTTGCAAAAATAATTGATAAGGTTTCACCCCCAAATCAAAGACTCGAATCATTGGGAGAAATCAAAGATGCTTGGGAAGTCAGATTGGATAAATTAATGAAAGAAGGAGACACTGCTGAATTAACTCTTATGGATAGGCTACTGGATATTAGATATGACATGAGGTGGGAAATCATAGACATTGTCCAGTTAAGGGAAGTAGTTGTTGTAGTGGAAAGGAGGTTTGAGGAGTCAAATTTCAAAGCTAACTGGCTCGATGGACCTAATGATGATACATTAAAGCATATTTTCTCTAATTGGTATGAGTATCATGGGATTATTCATGAGGAGAATAAGTAGGTCAGGTGCATTTTGGGACAACGGTCTTTCCATGTAAGTTTTTGAGGAGCTAGACTACTATTGATCAGTTTTTGGTGAGTCATAAGTTGGGAACGTTGATCAACAAAAGATTAAATCAGAACTCATAGTCATATTTTGATTGAGGAAGTATGCAACATACCATTCAGCACCTGCAGTTTTAGTAGAGAAAAACACTTGGGGTTAACTAAAAATTTGTATGATTGTGGATCTAGGCCCTAGATTGTGGATCGTGAGTTTTGATAGGAGGAATTGATGCTAATTTTGTCTATAATTAAAAATTATCTCCTCATTGTAAAGGTCGACTAATTGAAGTCAGATTAGCTACCTAAAGAGAGATTAGATATAGTTTATAGTTTTTATAGCTTTTTATGCAAAATACTCAAACATTTTACAGTTTCAATGCAATTAGTCTTATTTCAAAAGTTTATTATTTTAATGATGATGTTAATGAATGATGGTCATTTGTATGCTAGTGAATCTTGCTATGCATAAGTGTTTCTTATCTGATGAAAATCTATAGAAGACTTTGAATTTGAAAACCATTTTTATTACATTATCTGTGAACAAATATTTCTTAACATCTGTTGATCTATTAATTTTAGTAATCAGCTCATGGGATTGTGTTATTGAAAATCTCTAAAAAAAATGGTGATGAATAGTTGTATGTTTTAAATATGCACTATGAATGAATGCAATGGTATGGAGCATTTTCATAAATTGTATTGTTCTATGGTTTTAAGTGAATTAGGAAAATGCTCATTATTAGAATTGCATGTCTAAATTAAAAGAATTTTGTGTTCATGCTTTGTTTTCCTACGCCTTGATTTATCTTTTTGTTGTTTATTTAAACCCCCAATTTTAATTTATGTTACAATGTCCAACTTTAACTTGTTTACCAGTAGGCCCCTTGAATATTACGGTTGCACGAATCACTAAATAATAATAAAACAGTTGAGAACCAACTACAGAAACCTTGGAAGATAGGTGGTTTTAGATCATTTGTCTTTTTTAGGAGAAATAGAGTGGGAATATTCTATTTAATGTTGTTGTGTTACTTTTGACCATCAACATTTACATAGCCAGCTGAATCAATGAAAATCCTACTAATGGGATATCAATTCATCTCGTCTATGGAGAGAATGTGACCACTGAGGAATTATTAATTTTGCATGTGCTTTATCAAGAAACATATGATCAACTGAAAGCATGGATAAAAATGCATAACGGTTTCGCTTTCCCTACAATGGGATCGATCACCCTTCCTTTAAAAATCAGACTAAAACAATTAGATGTCTCATTCTCCATCATTTTGACATTGGATAAATTCTATGTGAAGCTTGGTTATCCATAGCTATGCTCCATGGAAGTTGTCTCGTCAATTGTGCATAAGTGTTTAAATTCTCCCTTTGACAATGAAATCCTTAATGTGCACCATGTTGGAACACAATGATCTACTGAGAGGGGGGTCTAAATAAGTAGATATTAAAACTTATCCCTTAAAACCTTTTGTGTGGACTACTTTATTTAACCCTTAATGTGTAGATATTAAACATGTGATACAAAAATATAACCAGGTACACAAACAACACATAACATAACATAACATAACACATGATATACGTGGAAAACCCAAGATGGAAAAAACCACAGTGAGAAACATTGTTAGGATCTATTGTCCTAATCTAGCCTCACAAATAATGAAGTTCAATTACAATATTTTAGGGCACCAAACCATGGAAGCTTCAACTCCCTAATTTAGGAGCACAAACTCCAAGGATACACCAATCCCCTACTCTGAGCATCAACTCAATACAAATGAGGCTAAAACCACTTACAACATTAAAATATCATATATGCATAAATAGGTTCTACATAACCTATAATGCACCAATACATTTTGTACTTTATTGCACACACTACAACTTACTTTATGTTATTGAATCTGCACTCTCAACAACACATCCCATCTACGCTACACTCTCTCTTACTCCACATTTGCTTCTCTACTGCATATTCAGGTGTACATCTCTCTATTCAGCACCCTGTGCACTAGCCACCTTCTCACTCACGGGCTTGACACTTAGACAATACCTGATTGTCTTCCTTCTTTACCAACCTGCAATCACTATCTCAAGATTCTCCTACCGTCTAGATCATCTCCAACTTACTATTAGGGTTTTCTTCATATGCTAACTTCACTAGAAAGCTTCCTTTACCTCGAGCCACACACCACTATCCAGCTCATCACTAAGACATATGATAGAGCTTACCAGATATCGCCATACCTTGCATTGAGCCATACAACATTTAATTTTGTTATAGAGAATTTTTCCAAATTAGCTCTCAATCAAACCTAAGAAGTTGATATGCATTAAATGCATTCTCCTGTCCATTCGATCTTATTCGATCACGATTTCCTCCTTATCTCTCCATCGCTAAGTCGCTAAAAAATTGAACCTCAAAACCTCTTGTCGAAGGTTACAAAATTATGTAAACTTGCGACTCACTGATAACAAAGAGAAATCACTAAGTCACTAAAAACCCAAACTTTAGAACCTCTTGTTGGAGGTTCTGAAGTTTTGAAAACATGTGACTTGTTGATAACAAAGAGAACCTCACAACCGCTAAGTCAGAAGGTTATAAAACTCTAGAACCCAGCGACATAATTTAGAAAAACTTGAAAAACCGCAACTTAAGTTATTACTTAAACTTCTTGCAACCGTGAAACACAAGTCACCGTCGCAATAGAACATTTTGAGGATGACATGATTGTAAACAAATTAGGTTTTATCTGTAAACCCTAGAATCACTTGAGAGCATGAATAAATCATTTCTAGGCACATCTTGCACTTTCTGAACCTACAAAACACATCACTGGAATGCTCTCGAAAAACCCATATCAAATATGCCACCTAATTTTCCATTGGATCCAGTGCTCTCACACTCATCCTTTGTCATTATTCCAACAATCTCCTTTGCATGATTTTCACTTTTGACATCAATGACAACTATATGCCACCAATCTCCCCCTTTGGCATTGATGGCAAAACTAAATGCTCAACTTGTTGTCGTTACTCTGATCAATGGTGGATAATCATCTGAGCTCACATCTCCTTTGATCATATTTATGATCATTCAATAGTTTTCTCATGCTCCTACTTCGAGTATTTTCTCAAATCTCTCCCCCTTTGACATCAATGGCAAAGGGTAGACTCTCCCTACCACATTACCCCCCATTTTCTCAACTCTCTTCCCCTTGGTAATTTTAGTTATTCAACCATCAAGTCATTAGAAATTTGTAAAACATGGATACTTGACTTGATGTGTCCAATTTGTTTCTAGGGATGAATGAAAGATTGATGAAACTCCCCTTGGACATGTACCCCATCACTATTAACTAGTGATATAATGTGGGAGCAATAACTCCCAATTTTTTGCCTCAAATATTCAAATTGTTCCTTAGGAAAAGTCTTGGTGAAAATGTTAGCTACATGTTCCTTTGTGGGGACATACTCCATATTAACTTCCTTATCAGAAACCTTCTCTCTTATGAAGTGATACTTAATGGATATGTACTTCATTTTATAGTGCATCATTGGATTCTTAGATATGTTTATGGGACTTGAATTATCACAAAGAATTGAAATGGGTTCTTTGTATTCTACCTTAATTTCCTTGTGTGTTTGCTTCATCCAAATAAATTGAGTACAACATGTTGCTTCTGCCACATACTCTGCTTCAATAGTGGATAGAGTGACTAATTCTTGTTTCTTTCTCATCTAAGAAACTAACTTTTTTTCCAAAAGGAATGCTCTACCACTGGTGCTTTTCCTATCATCCACATTTCTTGCACAATAAACATCTATATATGTAGTGAGAGAAAATACCTTTCTCTTGGAATACCATAGTCCATAGTCAACAGTACCCTTGATGTATCTAAAAATTCCTTTTACAACATTGACATGTGATTCTCTAGGTGCATCCTGAAATCTTGCTACTAAACACACTTCTTGCATAATGTCTGGCCAAGTGATGTAGTTAAATACAACAAGCTTCCAATCATTGACCTATACACTATCTAACTTGTCTTAGGTGATTCATCTAGTTTTCTTAACTTGCAGCTAGTTATCATGGGGGTACCGACTAGTCTGTTGTTTTCCATACCAAATTTCATTTATCTCTACCTCTCCTTTATATACCTATCTCTCCCTCTCTCCCTCTCCCTCTCACTTCCTCTTTCTATATATCTCTACTTGTCTCTCCTATCTCTATTTCTCTCCCTCCATCTCCATCCCTCTATCTATTTATACTATCTATCTCCCTCTCTCTCTATATATATATCTCTCTTACTCATACACACACTCCTTATTTCTCCCTCCCTATCTCTATCTCTATCTCTCCATATATAAATAATTACATATATCTATCTATCTCTATCTCATTATCTATCCATCTCTCTCTACAACTATATATTTCCCTCTCTCTACCCTCTCTATATATCACTTCTTATCTCTACCTTTATATTTCTATATCTCCCTTTGTATATATTTATCTCTTCCATATCTCTCTATTTGTCCTCTCTTTATCTCTCCCTCTTCTCTCCATATCCCTCTCCTCCATCTCCATCTCTATCTCTAACTTCCTCTCTATCTCTATCTCTATCTCCTTTCCTCTCTCTCTCTCTCCATATTTCTATCCCCATATCTCCCTCTCTCTCTCTCTCCATATTGAAAACATAACATAAGCCTATTGGTAA
This sequence comes from Sequoiadendron giganteum, assembly GCA_007115665.2. Taxonomy (NCBI): domain Eukaryota; kingdom Viridiplantae; phylum Streptophyta; class Pinopsida; order Cupressales; family Cupressaceae; genus Sequoiadendron; species Sequoiadendron giganteum. The sequence goes on from CM021110.1 coordinate 315,221,246, forward strand.
TGGAGCCTTATTATCTTTGTAATTAAGAGGTTTTCTTTTAGTTGTGTTTACATCCATTTAAGTAGATGTGTAGTTTATTTGAAGCTATAATTTCTCCATTTAGACCTTTGTTGCACAAACAACATCATTTTCTAAGTTGTGTACCAATTGACCTCATGTATACTACACAAATGTATGTAAAAAATAGACCAATAATTTTCCTAATTGACCTTCCACACTTCTTTGGTGTATCAATTGCAATGTGAGAGTTTGTAGTAAGTCGTAAGGTTTAAACCAAGAGAAACTGAAACTCTGTCACTAAATTAGTGCTTAGTGGTAGATAAACCATCAATAATGCACTAGTTTCTAGAGATATGGAGGGTGAAGAGGTCACTAATATGCATGGAAGGAAAAAAATGAAGGGAGGGCACCACTAAACGTTGCAAAAGTAAAGTTACAAGACAATAGAAATAATTATGGTTTGGTAGATCAAAACATAGGTTATTTTTTGAAATAAGTTGAATCTCTAATTTCCTGTAAAACCAAAAAATAATTGCCCACAAAAAAATAGTTTAAACCCCAAACAAATAATGCAAAACTAATGCATGAAAGGCTGATTTCTTGAAGGTCGTTGGAGAATGACAAAGAATATGTGTAGGTTTGGAGCTGAAATTAATGCTAAACTAGACATATACAATGAAAAATTGCACAAATAAATTCCTCCTAATTGATATGAATCAAAAAAGGCCATTCTTTCAAAATTGATGACCACAAAACCTTCAAATAGCTAAATATTCTATGTAATTGGTCAAATCAACCCCACAATGAAGATCAATTTTATATGAAAATCAAGTTGTAGGGAACTCCAAATTAGGCTAGATGCAATATTTTGGGAAGGGTTTTTGTTGCATGGCTCTGATACCATGTTAGGATTTGTATCCAAGATCATAACAAAAAAAAAACTTGTGCTTCCACCAAAATCCACTTGTTAACAATGAGCTTAACTTTCCATTATCAAAGAGATTGATAAAAGAGTTAAGAGTTTTTTACAATATGAGCTTGACTAAATAGACAAGGTAGTGAAGGTAGTCATGTGAGGCACAATGAATAAATAACCATTCAAATATTGAACACTTGTTAACTCACATGACATGTGTTCTAGTGATTCGCAAGTGATCATGCAAGAGGTGTAGAGGTGTATCACAAAGTGAGAACCAAAGTCTCAACCACATGAGGTGAGACAAATTTCTATAAGTCATCTAAGTGAGCTTAAGTGTAGTGTGAATAGGAATCTACTATATGTGGGATAAAAACTAACTAGCTTAACAATACCTCTTTTCAAACTAACATATATATATATATATATATATATATATTCAAAAAATATAAAATTAAAATACACTGAAAAACAACATATAATAGAATTTAAATCATTTCAATATTCAAATCATATATATCACTTCTTAATGATTCAAATTCAAAATCTATATTAGTGTTGTTCATTTTCTTTATAATAGTGCTAGACAATTTTGAACCATAGTTCTCGAGGCATTCACTCAACCAACTTGGCTAGAACCATGCTTCACAACTAGATCTACAGTGACAACAAAGACCAACCAACCAACCCCCCTACAATGGGTGGGTTGGAAACAATAGCTTAATAATTTGGTCAAGATAAGATGAAGATTTATGGTCCTACCCATACCTACCAACTCTTTATAATTGTAGCTAATTCATGAGATCATGCACTTGTAATGATGAAATTCAATCTCAATCTCAATCCCAAGAATGCTCTTACAACTAAGATATTAGGGGCTAGTGAGCCTTACTTCTTATTATGTAATTAGTTATCTAGCTGCTTCAACCTTGACCAATCAATAAAAGGGTTTTACTGTTGGTTCATTCTTGGGGTTTACCATACATGCATATCCCCTCTAGTTAATATGACCAAGGGAAATAGGGTGGGTGGCCTTTGCTAGTTCCTTATAGTTCCCACCCACCTAACCCCTCTCTAGTGATGTGTTCTCTCGAGCCAATCCAACAAAAAACTCAATAGAATTCCTGAATATAGGGGTAGATGAGATATAGATAGTCGTGATGGTGGATACACTATTTGGTTTGAGTTGTGTGGATCTAGAGAATAAAGGGATTCAATAGCAGTGAGAAGTTTTGTTTAGAAGAGAATGGATTCCAATTCCCTATATCGTGTTAAGGCACCACTAGGAGAGGGATAAGGGTGATCCCACAATAGTGGTTTACAATTTTTGGGCAAACTGAACACTGCAATTATTATTTTTAACTAAATCTTCACTTTCGGGCTCTTGTGGTGGCTAAACCGCGAGGAATTTGAAAATGATGCAAACTAAAGTCTCATCACATTTTGTCTATAGATTCTAAAAAAAAAAAATTCAAAATTTTTGGAATCAGATTGCACTTTTTTTTCCCTCTCCCATGAAAACTGGTTTTTTTTCAGAAATCAGCAATTTTAAAAAGTGATGCTCACCGTATACAACATAAATTTTTTTGTATGAAGGATAAAATTCTAATTTTTTTGAATTTAGATTTGTAACTACGATATCTAGCACTTGCATTTGGTCTCATTGTTTTTTATTGAATATTTTTTCCTTAATCAAGTTTCAAAGTCAAACCAATTCCAATTCAGACATATGTGGACTGTATACAACATAACTTTTTCTATATGAATCGAAATTCAATTTTTATTTTTTTTAATGGATCAAGGACATCAATACCCAACCTCAACATATTTTTAAAATTTTTATTTTGATAATCTGTTATTTTTCCACATATGCGAACCAGAGATTTTAATTTTCAGTGAAAAACCTATGTTTAATAAAACTAAAAAATAAAATACATAATAAAAGCAAATCATAGTAAAATTATATTCGACGGATAGCTCATTCCGAGGACTATCATTATCTAGCTAGGTTTCTGAAGTTTTGTGCATTTTCAATTTCAAATTGAGCTTTGAACGACAATTTTTTACAAAAAAATCTATTTTTTGAGAAGCTAGGGGAAAAAGGGTGTTCGGCCGAACCTAGGTTCGATCGAACCACATTCTAGGTTCGGCCAAACCACATTAAAATAATGAGCGAAATTATTTTAAAGGGGTTCGTTCGAACCACCCTGAAATGGGTTCGATTGAACCCCTCCAGTATACATACGAGAGTCAAACAACTTTTCTAGGGTTTTTGTGCATTTTTCCGAACTCCTCTGTAAACGGCGTTTTCTAGGCGAGCTTTCAAACATGTCGACTGAAAAAGACAAATAACAGGTGAAAAAATGTTTTAGATTTTTTGAAAATGTTTTGTGACAGATTTTTTGCATTTTGTAGGAGAATTTGTTGTTAGTTTAAATCAAACATTTGTGTTTTGAAGAAGAAAATGGGACAAAAAGCAAAAAGAAAAAACAAAGCTCAACGGAAATTTTCAAGAGATAAAGAAGAAAATAGACACAAAAAAAACTTGACAAATTATCATAGAAAGAAACAAGGTACATGTTTATTTCTTCTCTTTCTTGTCAAATATGGGTAAATTTATTTACTTACAATAGTGAGTTTATCATATGTTTTATCTAGCAACAAGGAAAAATGCATCCAATAATTAATATATAAGAAAATTGAATGTTCTTCATTTCAATTTTTTGAAAATGAAAAGTCAAATGCATATCATCAATGGGTTCTATAAAACTAAAATCTGCAAGTTATCACTAGATTTTATGAATCCTTATACTAAATGTTTTAATAGTTTTGATCTACAATATATTTTCTTTATTTGTATTTTTTTGTAGCACCCAATTTTGCATAGATATCTATGTGTATGTCTTTTAAATTCTTATATTTATTTCATCCAATTGTGCATCATCAATTATATAGATATGGTAGAAACACCATCTTTCACCAATATTTCTCCCTCTATCAAGTAGTATTTCCCTTTGTATCAATACATGAAAATGAATAGTAGGGAAATCATTATGTATAACCAAATTGGATTAAAGAAGATGACACAAGATAATTCAACAAAAGAGAATTTTTAAACTCATCTAAAAAACCTAAATAGTGATAATTAGTTGAGAAGGTGGGGATAACTCAAACACCCCACAAACACACAAAAATTAGTAAAAAATATAAGTAAATTATAATAAATAGAATCATATTAGTTAACAATAACTATTTTTGGATTAGGATAGATTTAACAAGAAGTACGATGAATATACACATAAAGCATACATTAACTAAATAAGTTTATATGCGAAGAACATATAATGTAGAAGTATGTATCTAAAATAATATTTTCTAAATTTTCTAACACATAATCTAACATAGAATTAGAATATTCTTTATAAGAGTGAAATAATTCATAAAGAAATAAACATATATTGATAGTAAAAAGAAAAATGTATTGAATTTGATAACCTAAATAAAAAGTTGAAAGTTTTATTAAACAAAATATTAAAAATGGGATTTAATTATAAACAAAGAAAAACCTAGAATGAGAGTTGAGAAATAGATATCTCATCATGATAGGAATCTAGAATTATGAATCAATAGAAGATAATAAAAATTACATCATGTTTCCTAGATGGTAGCATGACTACATTAAGGTCTATATGTCTACATAGATTTTTGTTGTACATAAAAAATAACAATTTATACAAAATTTGAAAATCTATAAAATAAGAATAAAATACACAACCAATAACAAGAAACTTTAGTAGAATAACATGATAAATTTGTTAAAATAAATTAAATGATATAAAATGGTCATAATGTTATTTAAACTGAGCTCTAAGATAATATAATTATGATAGATAGGAAAAGACACAAAACCTCCATATGAAGAGATTTCCAAGAATACATGTAGCTAGTGCCACAAAGGGAAAGGGGTGAATTTTGGTTATCTTACCAATTATATTGTCAAATCCCTAATTTGGTAATTTTACCTCCACAAATAATCAAATAAAAAGACATTAGATTAATATGGTTACGCTCTTATCTTATGTGCATCTAGAACTAAGACGAGTACAACATAAAAAATATATATAATCTATAGCAATAAGTGTATCCCTTAGATATATAGAATAAATAAAATTGAGAAGATGGATCAACATGAAAATATAATAGTTCAAACTATCACATGTTGTAATGTACACTCATATTTTTGATGAAAAATAGTCATGAGTAATGCACATGTTATTTTCTTCATGTAATACCTGATAAAATTATTGTGTACTATAAAGTGTATTTTTATTGATTCGGGGTAATTTTAATTAAATGACTCATTTATCTATAAGATGGGAGGGGCAATTTTCTTTAATTTTTTAGCATTCTAGTCCTTACATATTCCTACTCTTGCATACATAGATCACATCACATGGTCCTTGTATGTACATATATATCATTTCACCTAGTTCTTGCATGTACAACCCCTTGCATATATCAAGATCATATCACCTAAGTTCCAAGTTGCATACATTCCATGAATTTAGTCCTTTGCATATTCATCATTGATCAAATAGAACCCTTAGCTCTTGCACAAGCTGGACACTACTCTTCATATGTCTCAAAATCAACCCATTAAATTCTATCTATCACCCACATCACTTAAGGTTTATCATATACTTTCAAGTTAGGAAACATGTCGGGTTATCCTTGCTCATCTAGGAAAATCCTTTTGGAGTCCATCATCTCCTACATACCCTCTCTTGGTAATTGGTCCCTTGTGTTTATCCATCATATCACAAGTCAATCCTTGCATCGTAACCAAATTTGGACCTAGAGTTGCATTTGACCTCTTGCATTCTTAACTTATCGTATCATATCGGATACCATTTTCATTGGATTATAGTCCTTACATATTCCTACTCTTGCATACATAGATCACATCACATAGTCCTTGTACGTATATATATATATATATATATTTGTTACATTTTATAACTTGAAAATTAGATTTTGTTCAGTATTAATAGATAGGGATTGAAGGTTGAGACACAAATCCTAACGATCACTCGTAATGGGTACCTTATCTAAGAAAAATAAAATATTTAAATTTACTAGATCTTGACTATCTACTTAGGTACAAAGAGGCTCATAGACTTACCACACTATCTAATAACATGTTTTTTTTTATGGAAACCATAACATTCCTATATGTTATATAACATGATTGAATTATAGAACTTATAGTAACAAGTCTAAAACTTAGTTACTAGCATGCATAAATTTAATTGCATTAAAACATGAAAATATAATAGTTCAAGCTATCATGTTGTAACACACTCATATTTTTGATGAAAAATAGTCATGATAATGTGTGTTATTTTCTTCATGTAATACTTGATAAAATTATTGTGTACTATAAAGTGTATTTTTATTGATTTGGGGTAATTTTAATTTAATGAATCATTTATCTATAAGATGAGAGGGGCAAGTTTCTTTAATTTGTTAGCAATTTGAGTTCAAAATTAAATCACTTTTATTTTCATTTAAATGTTGAATCATTTTTTTAATTATAATCTAAAATTTGAATCTGTTGACACCTCCAAACACTCATCTCTAAGTTGAAATAAATTATGCACGGTAAATTTAATGTTGAATGAAATGCATAAAATAAACCCCTCAAATTCTTGTTTTAGCATTTTTTCAATTGGAATTAGATAAATGTTATTTTAATTGTTTTCTTTTCTTTTCAACTCGCATTTTACATGCATTGGTTAAAAAAGAACAGATATGCAAATGCATATGGGTTAAAAAGAACAACACACTTTTTTTTTCATTGGGTTTAAAATTAACTCCTAGATAGAAAACACTACAAATAGTTCAAAATAACCCCTTTGCTTGACAAACACTACAAATGGATAAAATGAACCTTGTGCATTCTCTGTTTGTTCACATTTTGATTTTGGTTAAAAAAGAACACCATGCGAGTGTGATCTGAAATATTCATGTGCTTTCTCTTTGTTTTTAAACAAAGATTGATTGAACTATGAATATTTTGGTTCACTTTTGTTAAGCCTTAGATCTTGGGCCTATTTTGGTGGGAAGAAGTACTCACCCCAAAGTGACTCAAACCGGGAATGCGCTAAAGCCAAGCGACGCCCAACCGGTATATAAATTTGAATGTTAAGGAAAGCTTAGCATTACAAAACTTCTTGCGGACCAGCAATTGACTCCCCAGTACCCTTGTGGTGCGTCGAAACCTACAAACCCTAACCTCTACACACTAGGATGATAATGCCTCTCACGTGGCCTTCTGAACGAGTGCCTGAAATAAATCCTTTGTTTTAGAAAACCATAAACCTTCTATTCTTTGGTGCAGCAATGGTCATTGCTAAGGCACCCACACCTGCACAGTTCTTAGTAGAAATTATCAATCTTCCATGGGAGTTTCATGGAGATTGGAAGCTTGGTTGCCCTGAGAAGTGAGTGCACTATAAGGGGGAGCCCGTGGGGCCAAGCTTCTAAAATTCATTCGCTAAGGATATGCGGTTCATGGGATCCATAAGAATATTGTCCTTGTAGCCTTAGGATTTTTTTTTGTAAATGTCTTCTATGTGGTTGATTTTCATTCTTTACAACACCACGTGTTTTCCAACTGTTTTCAGACAACATGAACAAATGAACATCATCCTCCAAATTTGCAACATAGTCAAACTGAAATAAATTCCTTGTAATCTGCTTGAAATTTTGTCAAATCACTTCCTGCAATGCATTATCCATCATGAACCACATTTGTCAAATCAAGTCCTCAATTTTGCACACTTTGGGATAGGAAAAATTTCCTTGCTTTGTCAAACCATTGTCTCAAAAAGTAAATTGTCATTGGACCAAATCAAACAAGTCCTTAGTCATTATCCTCTTGTGAGCTATTTCCAACTCATAAGTCTAGTGTGAAAATCTCACCTAGTTCTTGCATACATGTACAACCTAGAGTGCATATATCAAGATCATATCATGCCTAAGTTCCAAGTTGCATACATTCCATGAATTTAGTCCTTTGTATATTCATCATTGATCAAATAGAACCCTTAGCTCTTGCACAAGTTCCACTACTCTTCATAGGTCTCAAAACCAATCCATTTTTTATCCATCGCCCACATCACTTAAGGTTTATCATGGACTTTCAAGTTAGGGAAAATACCATTATCTTTGCTTGTCTAGGGAAATCCTTTTGGAGTCCATCATCTCCTGCATACCCTCTCTTGATCATTGGTCCCTTGTTTTTATCCATCATAACACAAGTCAAGCCTTGCATCGTAACCAAATTTGGACCTAGAGTTGCATTTGACCTCTTGCATTCTTAACTTATCACATCATATCATACCATTTTCATATATCCCATCTTAGAATCATATCCTTTTCATTGCATCCTAGTCCTTACATATTCATACTCTTGCATATGTATAGATCATATCACATAGTCCTTGTATACATATATATCATTTCACCTAGTTCTTGCATGTACAACCCAAAGTGCATATATCAAGATCATATCGTGCCTAAGTTCCAAGTTGCATACATTCCATGAATTTAGTCCTTTGCATATTCATCATTGATCAAATAGAACCCTTAGCTCTTGCACAAGTTCCACTACTCTTCATAGGTCTCAAAACCAATCCATTTTTTATCTATCACCCACATCACTTAAGGTTTATCATGGACTTTCAAGTTAGGGAAAATACCATTATCCTTGCTTGTCTAGGGAAATCCTTTTGGAGTCCATCATCTCCTGCATACCCTCTCTTGATCATTGGTCCCTTGTGTTTATCCATCATAACACAAGTCAAGCCTTGCATCGTAACCAAATTTGGACCTAGAGTTGCATTTGACCTCTTGCATTCTTAACTTATCACATCATATCATACCATTTTCATATATCCCATCTTAGAATCATATCCTTTTCATTGCATCCTAGTCCTTACATATTCCTACTCTTGCATATGTATAGATCATATCACATAGTCCTTGTATACATATATATCATTTCACCTAGTTCTTGCATGTACAACCCCTTGCATATATCAAGATCATATCGTGCCTAAGTTCCAAGTTGCATACATTCCATGAATTTAGTCCTTTGCATATTCATCATTGATCAAATAGAACCCTTAGCTCTTGCACAAGTTCCACTACTCTTCATAGGTCTCAAAACCAATCCATTTTTTATCTATCGCCCACATCACTTAAGGTTTATCATGGACTTTCAAGTTAGGGAAAATACCATTATCCTTGCTTGTCTAGGGAAATCCTTTTGGAGTCCATCATCTCCTGCATACCCTCTCTTGATCATTGGTCCCTTGTGTTTATCCATCATAACACAAGTCAAGCCTTGCATCGTAACCAAATTTGGACCTAGAGTTGCATTTGACCTCTTGCATTCTTAACTTATCACATCATATCATACCATTTTCATATATCCCATCTTAGAATCATATCCTTTTCATTGCATCCTAGTCCTTACATATTCATACTCTTGCATACATAGATCATATCACATAGTCCTTGTATACATATATATCATTTCACCTAGTTCTTGCATGTACAACCCCTTGCATATATCAAGATCATATCATGCCTAAGTTCCAAGTTGCATACATTCCATGAATTTAGTCCTTTGCATATTCATCATTGATCAAATAGAACCCTTAGCTCTTGCACGAGTTCCACTACTCTTCATAGGTCTCAAAACCAATCCATTTTTTATCTATCGCCCACATCACTTAAGGTTTATCATGGATTTTCAAGTTAGGGAAAATACCATTATCCTTGCTTGTCTAGGGAAATCCTTTTGGAGTCCATCATCTCCTGCATACCCTCTCTTGATCATTGGTCCCTTGTGTTTATCCATCATAACACAAGTCAAGCCTTGCATCGTAACCAAATTTGGACCTAGAGTTGCATTTGACCTCTTGCATTCTTAGCTTATCACATCATATATATCATACCATTTTCATGTATATCCCATCTTTGAATCATATCCTTTTCAAATGCATTTTTTTCATGGAATTCTTAAGTTCAAAAATCTTTGATTTCATATGTTCAACTCCACTTATATATCATCATCTCTCACTTTCTTTGCACAATATTTTGTGACATGTACAAATGGCTCAACAAGCAGGAAGTTCTCAAGCAGAAGTCGAGCCCAATCTAGATATTGGACCAAATGAATCAGTTGAAGAACACATGGACCTTGAAGATAGGGAGGAGGCCCGAGTTCAAACAATGCATGTTGGAGAGGGGTCGGGATCACTTCCTTCTACACCAATGGATGAGCATATAAAAGTAGCTGAAACAGTGGGGAAACAAATTTCTTATAGAAATTTAGATCATTTACTTGAAATGGATATGGAGAAACTGAAATGTTATGCCGACAACCTAAAAATAAAAGTAAGAGGTCAATAACTAAATCTGTAAATAGAATAATCCATGATCATTTCAATCATCTTGAAACACTTGAAAAAACCCAATTGTTATCGCGTTTACTTCTTTGTGATGAGCTGAAAGAGTCATTACAATTGATGGGTGTATATTCTGCATCGAATAAGAGGAAACACATGAGACTGAAAAAAGATATTGTTGAAAATGTTAAAAAAGGTTTAGATTCCATTGGGAAAAGATCTCGATCAGTGGATAAGGCCATTGCAAGAAAGGTGATTTTGACATCTGTTTTAAATAAAGAAATATCCAGAAAAAGAAAAATGTCAGCACTTTCCACTGAATTTGGTTATAGTAGAACCACACTAATAAAATATGAGAAAAAAAGAAAGGTTTTAGATGATAGTTTTGAAGGCAATTGGGCAATTATGTGTAGAGCTCGCCGTTCTAATAGGATTGAAGATGTTGTTAGGAACTTGATCTCAAGTTTTTGGAATGATCAGACCCATCCGTCATCAAATACTAGAGATGTTATGAGGCACAGGATTGGACCTGGTATTTATGAAGAACATATTAAACATTGGCTAGACATAACACAACTTGAGATGTATATGAACTTTTGTAATATGTATCCTCATATAAAGATTGGGCAAACAATGTTTGAAAGGTTAAAGCCATATTATGTGAAGATAAACAAGTTTTTTGAAACTTTTTGTTGTCGTTATCACATTGAATTTGATCTCTACTATTAGGTGTTTCGAAAGATGAGAGAAGAAAGATATGGTTTTCAAAAGGCACCTCCTAAATAGGTAAGTTTGTTCATAAAGGATCTATTATGTGATCATGAAAATGGACCTCAAATAAAATGCATAAAAGGACTCTGTGAAACATGTGGAAATTTGGCTAACTTTCCTTCAACAAATGAAAATGCTGACCTAACAAAGACAGTAAATTGCAAGAGTTACAAGTATGTAAAGTTTCAAACAAATTTTGGGAAAGAATCCACAAGGTTAAACTATGTAGAAGAGGAGATACCTATTGGGAAATTTATGGAAGATTTTCAAAAATTGATACAACCATACATACAACATTCATTTTATGCTAAGTGGCAAGCACATCAATTTCAAACATTAAGAGATACTTTCCCACTTGGAACAGTTCTATCAGTAGTTGAACTTTGCAGAAAATTACTCTTTTGTACATCAAAAAGAGATTCAATCAGAATATTACTTTTCAAAGAAGGTCACTATTATGGTTCATGTGTGTTATCGAACATGCACAATTGGAATTGGATGGTGTTGAGAGTACAAATGAACAATGAGCCATCAAGAAAGAATATCACTTTTATATTAGTGATGATAAAGAGCATGACACACTTTTTGTACAACATTGTTTTACAAAATGTTTTTTTGAGAATTTGAGAAGTAGGGGTGTAAAATTTGAAAAGAATTTTGTATGGTCAGATGGATGTGCGACACAATTCAAATCATCACAGCCATTTTATGCACTTTCTAGATATCATAAAATTTACAACATACCACATGTTTGGAGTTTCTTTGAGAGTGGGCATGGAAAGGGTGAGCATGATGGCACAGGAGCTTGCATCAAACGTGCTTTAAGAAAGCATCAAATGAGTTATTCAGAAGATTGTATAGACGATGCACATGATGTTGTTGAATGGTGCAAGAAACACTTTGCATCAAATGAGGTCGCACATCTTCAAGAACAAACCGAAACATTCCACATAGAGTGTTTTGGGAGATATCGGGTATGTATAAATTACATTTTTAAAAAATAAATTTATTTAAATTTAAAATTTACACATATATATATACACACATGTTCAAGTTCACATAAGTTTGTTGCAAGTACATGTATCTAGGTGTGGATAGAAGATCGATGCATGGATGCAAGAGGGTAGAAAAAACAAGATCTTTGCATTGTGTTATGAGTTCAGATAGTCACCCTAGATGGAAATTATACACGAGGGATTACTCTTGTTTCTGCACTGAGTGCATTGCGGAAACTCTCATGCATGCAACAATGAAGAACTTGAATATGTTAGTAAATGGGATATGGTACCACTATTCATTTCAGACACATACGATGAAAATGAGGATGAAAGATTTCAAGACATTCCTTTGATTTCAATTGATTATGACCATATTTCAGGATTGGTTAGAAAAGGTACATGTGTAAGTTTTCAATAATTTAAATATTATATAAATTTAATGATCTTTAAAGTCTAGAGACAATTCTAATTTTTTAGAATTTTATTGTGTAAATTTGGTGTAGAGGAGATGTTTTTGTAGTCATAGTAGAGCCTGAAAACATAGAAGGTGTTAGCTATTATTTACTGCGTTGCACAGAAGAGAGGAATAAGCTAACACGACCTGAAACAAATGATGGAATGTTATTTCCCATAGGTGAGTTTGAATTTAAAATTATATATATACATTGTGTACATGTGTACATTACCTTAAAAACATTAAATATATATTGTACAAACCTTGAGCATGAAAATGTTGTACATGTGCACATGTATTACCTCAGGTTCATGTTTACCGTGCAGGTTCTGTTGTTGTGCAAGGGATATATCTAAAACAAGTCAAAGTTGTTCAACATGGGATTCATTTTGTGGACTATCAAGTTGATAACAAGGTATATCAATATAGTCACCTTATAATTGCTACCGCCCTACATCTTCATGCAGTTCCACATGCATGTGGACGAAAAAAATGGAGACTAGATAGTGATGACCATCAAAAAAATTTACATGTTATTCAAGAGCGGGTTGAACCAGAATGTTTGAGTTAGATTATATCCATGATTTTCAAGTTCACTTGTACATGTACATACATGTTCAAGATGAGAACTTATAGTAACTTGTTTGAACTCTGGATTGTTTTAGTTACTTATAATATATGTTGATGACAAGTGTTTTAAATTTGGTTGGACACAAATTAGGGGTTGAAATACATTGAGAACCTTAATTGAGTAGATATTTCCAATTATATATTTGTTCCATGGAATTCAAGTACTTGTTATGTACATAATGTGCAAACCTTTGTCATAAAAAAAGTCATTGGAAGAGTGATGGTGGGAGTAGAATAAAATTTAGTGTTAGTTTCAATGATCCCCCAAAGAGCATGTTTATTTATTTATATCTTCAATAATGTTGTATTTATGTATATAGTTGTATATATTTAATCAAGATGGTTAATATTATAGTTAATTAATTCTCTATTGAAATGTAACATGTTAAATATTATTGTCATTATCGAAATTTAAATAATTTTTTAATTTAAATTATGAACTTTATTGAATCATTGCATCATATTGGAGATTATTGTCGAGTCATAACATGGACACATGATTTCATCTTCCTATTTCCTATTAGGTATATTCCTAGGACAAAACCCTTTATTTATATAGATCAATTTGAGGATTCTCTTGTGAAATATATATATTTATCTAGATATATATTAATAAGGAAGAGGGCTTTGATAATTTATAACAACTTGCATGTTAGTGATGATAAGAATAGGAACTTGAAACTCCTTAAGAAAGATACCAATTGTTTACCATAGTTCTTATTCATGTTCCCTAAATACTAGTTCTTTACCATAATTCTTATTCATGTTCCCTAAATACTAGTTTAAATGAATCAAGTGGTAATCAAACAAGTTATTTCATTGTGGAGTTTGTTGTTATTTAATGTATAGATATGCAACATATCTAGTAATTTTAGAATTTTGTTACAAGTCAAAAAGATAATAGAGGTATAATTTGAATTGAATTTTCTTAATGTTTCAAAGAATAAATATTTTTTTTTTATTTGTTCTTACTTTCTATCAAGATTTTAATTGTGATGTACTTTATTTGTTCTTACTTTCTATCAAGATTTTAATTTCATCATTTTTATCAAATTTTAAAACTAGAAGAACATGTCCTTGAAATTAATAAATTATAGGCTCAAGTAAATACACTCATTTATAAAATATCATTAGTTTACTTGAGCTTGGGAGTCATTTATTTTATAATTTTTGACTGCTTACTATAATTTATTCAACATGGGCATGCGTGTGCAAAATATTTATTGTGATCAACATGAATGAACTTAATTATAAAGTGGCATTCATTTCCTAAAATTCTACTCTAGAGAGATCAAATGAATATATCATATAAGGAAATGTAAGTTGTAAGAGATCATCAAATAAGAAAATGTATGTATATTGAATAAAAGCAAATGTATACATATATCATATAAACATGTAAACATATCAATATTGATCAATGTATAAACATGTAACATGTTATAAGAAAAGTTCCAAATGTATGTATATCATAAAATAAAATGTAAGTTAGAGATCATCGAATGTGGAATACTAAAGATCATCATATAAGGAAATGTTGAATACTAAAAATCATCATATATAGCAAATGTAAGTTAGAGATAATCAAATGTCAAATACTAGAAAGATCATCATATAAGATCATCATATAAGGAAATGTTGAATACTAAAAATCATCATATATAGCAAATGTAAGTTAGAGATAATCAAATGTCAAATACTAGAAAGATCATCATATAAGCAAATACATCTAATATGCAGGGCCTAATATGAATGTCGACTCCTAGTCGAACGACCATCTGAATGAGAATGGTCCTGCTCTGATGGATGTGTTGAGCCCTGCAAATAAAATGGTGTAAAAAATGTGTTAAATACATATAATTTATATTAAATATGTATCTAGATCTATGCATGTACATATTCATGTACATATACACATGTATATATTAAAATTTAAAACTCACATGTCCACTAGCATCAGATTCATCCATAGAGTCACATAGATGTTCATGATCTGGAACAAGGCTAGGAGTGACATTAGGTATGTCCACCTACAAATATATAAATTCATATATATCAGTACATGAATATCTAGTTAAATTAAAACTAAAATTTAAAAATAATTAAAAAGGAATTGAAACATGCACATGCACACATGCATGTATATCATCTGATATCGGATGAGATGAGTCCTCTGAAACAACCGCTTCCACCATATCAACTATACAGTTAAGCGACGAACCAATATCTACATCCATCTGATTTATCTCATGTCGTGCCATAAATGATGAGTGGAGAGGACTATGTAGGTGAGATGGCATTGACGATAATAAACCAGAACCAACCAACATCTCAGTACCCATAGTCTGTGTAGCTATCGAATGATCAGATGGTGGATCCTAATGTGCACTAGTGTTGGGTTGAGAGTGATAGGATCCTGGAAGTGAATGACCTCCACATGCCAAATGATCTCTAACATGCTCTATACCGATCCCATAGTCTGATGCAATGAAAGCATATTCCTCCAAGAGTTCCTCAGCCAAACAATGCAAAGTCCTACGTGCCATACCTCCTGTAAGTTCCTCAAGCTCTGTGGGAGTAGGGATGCCTGCTGATGTGAAAGGATCAATGGTGGTCCACTGTGCTGAAGATGGCATGGGTCAGGGACGTCTAGACATCAAATACTGACCTACACAATCAGTAGATATCCTACTGGTGGCAGCTGCAATGTCACATATAGTATCAATTGCTTCCTTTTGGGAAGCAACGACAACCGCATCTGCTATGGGGGATAGAGCTGGGGTGATAGCAAGAGACCTCTCACCAACCAATACCCTAAACACTGGGGTCGGTCTATCTGCTCAATGATAAGTGGGTCTGTCAGCAATCCTGCCACGCCCCTGACCAACATATGGTGGAATGTCTAGGTAGTTGACTTTGAGGCCCAAATGGACCTCAGCATACAACTGTTGAACAAAATATAATGGAATCTGGTCATTGTTTGGGTATTGACCATGTGCTACAAGAAATCACGGGTAGATCAATGAGGCCATATCACGATCAACACATCTAGTGACCTGGTATCCCCTAACCTTATGTGTACTTTGATAAAATGGAAAACAATTGGTTTTTATCATTTCTTTGGTCACACTATCCTGTATTTGTTTAAGGGGAACCTCACCATGTACTTCTTCCCGCATGCAGGAAAGAATAGCAGCTACTCTATCTGGAGAAAATGTGCTTGTCCTCTCAAGTTCATCTCTTAGTTTTTCAAGAGTATGCAATATTGATATGCATGGTTCAGAATATATCCTTGGGTTTGCATTTTGCGCTAATGAGTCTTTCAATTTATTAATCTCATTAGTGGTATTTGCAAACAAAGATTCTAGAGGTGGAGCATCTGCATTATCCATGTTATGTATGTATGTGTACCTAAAGGAGCAATGAGACCTTAGTTTAAATAATATATCTAGATATAAGGAATAGAAATCTAAAACAGTTTTAATAATTCATCTACTCATCAATAATATTTCCATACCATTAACACAAAACATGTTCAACATCTATCATAGTTTTTAATAATCAAAACATTCACATTACTAGATTGCACAAAAAACATAATCTAAAACAATTATAAAATTTAAATTTACAAGTGTGCATGTGCACTCTAGAACAAAATGTGTCATTAAAGACAATTTTAAAAACATTGATAAAGGTTGCATCTAAGATTTATTTCCTACAACTAGTAATAAAGGGAAAACAT
Organism: Sequoiadendron giganteum; assembly: GCA_007115665.2. Lineage (NCBI taxonomy): Eukaryota > Viridiplantae > Streptophyta > Pinopsida > Cupressales > Cupressaceae > Sequoiadendron > Sequoiadendron giganteum. Next base: position 315,238,236 of record CM021110.1, read on the forward strand.
TATTACTTAACATTGAAAATAAAAATGTTGAACATGAAAGTGAAAATGTTGCAAAATGTTATGAAACACCTATCGAAAAGAGTAACATCATAGAAAAATAAGAATTCAAATTTAGAAATATTTTTGAATAATGTAGAAATGAACCCCATGATATTAAAATCATATTCCGTGATCCAATTGTTGATAATATTAGTAAAATTGATAACACACATAAAAAAATGAAAGTCATTGTATCTCCAAGTTACTTAAGAAGAGAGAGGACCTTTCTGAATTAGAATACTAACCAAATTTTACAAGAGTGTGGTACAATTAAAATACCAAATTTATCTAAGGACTTATTAGATTTATTTTAATGTGTTGGATACAATGATTGTAATTTTTGTAAAAACGTGTTTAAATGATGGTTAGATCAACAAGTCAAGGTGTGCAAGGATTTTTCCTAATTGGAACTATTATAGATCTATAGTCAATTTTATATAAAATTACAAGTTGCAGCCACAAAAAGAAGTTGAATCATATTAATATTACAATTCTATTCAGATAAACTATTATTGTTCACATCACATATAGGCGTGCCCCTAATAGTAAAAAACAAAATAAGAAGATAGTTAGGGAGCACAATTTTTACATGTTAGTGATGATCAATATCATTCGTCATAGTATGTACAATATTGTTTTCAATAATTTTTTGAGTTATTACAAGAAAACATTGGTATTATAAAGGTTCAAAAAATCAATATTTGGTCAAATAATTATACTGATTAACTCAATTTAATGCTTGTGTATTCATATTGGTTTAGTAGAATACATGCAGAGAAGGTTATACCTTGTATTTGGATTTTTTTAAAAGGTGGGCTACCTTCTTCATGTGGAGGAATTGTGTGAATAATGTCATTATGTGGTTCATTGTACGAAGTTTTCTCTTGATGAGGAATAAATAAATACTTAGTAGAATAGTAACTAATATAATCTACAAAGTGCATAGTGTGATGTTTTGAAGTTCAATATATTGTAATAAGATTTAGTGGCATGATAGGAGGTGAAGGGATAAAGAGATTTGGAAATGCTAGAGGAATTTTATTGTTAAGTTGTACTATAGCAAGATCCACAAGAGTAGGACCCTAGTTGGCAATCTTGTGATCCTCATAACTTAAGTATTAATTCATTTATTGCTATTGAAGATATCTAGTTCTCTTTTTTTTTTCTCATAGTTGTAGCAAAATTTATTGATTATCTTTATGTTATGGTTCTATTTTTCTCTCTTTCAATGATTTTGATTATGTAAGAACAAAAAATGATTAGAATAAATTCATTAAGACTACTAATTTGGATAATTTCACATATGCTCAACATATGCTCCTATAGAAATGGCGACTTTATATATTTTGAAATGTGTTTACTCTATATAATGATGTATGAGTCATTTTCTTAATCTTGGGGGTGTAGTGTATGAGAGTCTAGAATTGGATCCAAGATGGAGATTTTGTGTGATGAGAAGTGCCTTAGATCCTATCATCACGTGAGGTCCACTAAAAGAATGTTCTTAGTTTGAACACTATTTTTCTCTCTTTACAAAACCAAAATATATTGGGAATCATGAAAATAGTGGTGAGTACACTAGAATATCAATCAAGAGAGGCAAGTACATCAATCCCACAATAGTAAGTATGCTCAAAATTTGACTCATAGAATATGATGTCATTATAGATTTCATTATCTAAAGTTTTCTCTTTATGAGGAATAAATAGAGAATAATTGGAATAGTGCCTAATGTAATGTACAAAGTACAGATAACTTGATGTTTTGAAGATGGATATCTTAAAATTTTAATTGAATTATTTTTTGTAGAGGATGTGGTGTTGGGTATTTTTCTTGCAACCATCTAGATATTAAGGAAATCTACCATAATGTCCCAGTCTAGGAATAATGTAGGCAATGGGGAAGTAGCCTATATATTTAGACTAAGGGGGAGAAAAATTAGAGTAGATAGAATGACTTGGATAAAGCCTCCTCCTCTTCTTTGAGCCTTACTAAGTTTGGAAGTTTATTTCCTATAGATCTTAAATATAGGAACACAACTAATTTAGTATATAAGAGGTCTCTAATTTGGTAGTTAGTTCAAATGATGTGACTCTAGATATAAGCAAGCTACTCATCCCTATATATATATATATATATATATATATATATATATATATATTGTGTTTATCACAATAATAATTTACCTAATATTTATATAGTATCATATAAAATCCTATACAAATACTATGTATTGAATAACACTCTCTAGGGATTTAATAGCTTTAAATATTACTAAATTTATGGATGATGGAATAAAACCTACTTCACTATAATATGACACTAACATATATATTTTTATAAATTATTTCTAAATGAATAGAATGTCCAACCCTCAACTATCAAATTTATCTTGAATACATGAAACCTTAATGAATTGAATAAAATACTAACATTCAAATCAGTCTAATGCACTTGGATTTATCATTTAGAGCTTACACTCTCAAATTCCCTTTTACCCCAATGATGCACCCTAATTGATAATCCACAATCAATTTAAATTCCCCACATATTATTTTAGAAATTTTTCTCATCCTAGCATGAACTACATGTAGTGTAACATAATTTTATAGCACGTCTTAGATGCAAACTAATAAATAATTAATATAAAGAACAAAAAACACAAACTCAAAGATTCCATGAATCCATAAAAAAACTTAAATAAAAATGGAGGTCCATAATACACAATTATAATAAAAGGTTTCTTATATGACCTTAATAAAGGACAAATCATCGAGATGTTGAGATTAATGTATCTATATGACCTTAATTTTTTTATAAAAATATAAAAGGCCAAATGTTTGACTCTAAAAGATAGGAAAAGTATTCAACTAGGTGTTGGGGTTTGTGGGAGTATGAAATAATATACTAGGGAAAAATAAGGTCGAATCCTCTAGCTTTATATATTTTTATTTTTTGGAGAATGAAAAGATGATGTTAGTAGGTATGTCTCAATAGGTAACTCTAAAAATTGATGATGTTAGCATCATATAAAGATGGCATTATCATGATTTTCACATTGTGAAATAAAAGATGGATAAAAATTTAGACGCATGGAATCAATTCTAGAACTCTAAAACACAAGATTTTTTTTTACTAGTAGAGGATCAAGATAATAGGGGTTAGAAAGGGATGGTACTTAAGGATTAGAAAGACTAAATTCCCAATACTACAAGGAGTAAATACAAATAATAAGATTGTGAAGTTGTTGGGGAATGATTGAAATGACATGATGGTTGAGAGATGAAAAAATTGGTGCAAAAATACTTAGACATTTGGATTAAAATGGATTGGGATTTTTAAGTTTAAAAGGGAGTGGTATGGTAGGATATAACCAAGTCCAAAATCCTAGAAAATATAACACTTGAATACAATAGAGCTAAGAGGGGTCAAATAATATGGAGACAAGAATGGTTTGAATGGAGGGTCAAGCCAAACACTCTAGAAATAGAAAATATTCTAGGTCACTAAGAAACACTAAGGATTGGATTACTAGCATGACAACCACAAAAAAATTGAAGTCCAATAGAATCCATACTTAGATAAATTTAACAAAGGTTGAAAGTGGATTATCAAGATTAGTTGAAATATTATACTTTGAGGATGAAGCCCAATAGACCAATGAAAAAAGAAAAATGGAGATGGTAGAGATGAAATATTGGTATGTAGATCCATCAAAATAACAATATGGTAATTGATAGAAATTCATGAAAATGACCAACACAACTTCACACATAGGATATTTTTTAAATTTTTAGAATTGAAGCATCTTGAACTTGTAGGGGGCAAACTTGTAGGGGACATCACCGAGTAGATATTTGAAAAGAATTTAATAGAGGAAATTATAATAAAAATTCAATAGCCATTCTACCTCTTCCTTACTCAATCACCTTAAGTCTAGATTCCTTCATGATTTATTTGTAATAAGCCTCCTATAATCACATGTAGCTTTTTCATTTTAAGGTGCAAAGATGTATTTTAACTAGTATTTAAATATATATAAGGAATTAATTACTCATAAAATAATTAGTTTTATTAGCATATGAATCATCCTTTGTTATCACATCATCTACATAATATTGGTGTGATCAACCTAGATCAACTTGTGTTATGAGTTTAATTAATTTCTATTCTTTGGCCAACTTCATAGGCATGTTTTATATGTCAAATTATTATAATATAGTGGTCCATTTTTCTCTTGATTTATTCTACTAAGAAAGTCCTTTACTACTACATGTCAAAGACTACTACAACTACTTTACTATTGAAAATGTAATTAAAAATTAATCAATACTCACACTAAAGCATAATCTTGCTTCAAATTTGGATAATTTATCTTTGCATCTTTGAATGATACACTCATGAAGGCTACATGCCTTTCATTTCCTAGGTTTCTCATTTGAGTAAGAATGGTCGTACAATGTGGTCAAATGAAAATGAGTATATGTAGAATAGTTTAGAATAGTTTGGGCTTGTAACCAATATAGGGGATTCAAAAAATGATTTCTTGATTTATTAAAATGCCTTAGCTTACATTTTCCACTATTTTTGCATATTTCATCATCTTGGCATTTAGTGGCCTCATTATCTCTACAAAACCTATTTCAAATTTCTTTATAAAGTTAATCTTACCAAACCAATAATTCAATTCATTATTTCTTGTTGAAGGTTGTGAGAAGATCTTGTTTATGCTTGAATACAAAAATGGATTGTATACCTTCCTTGTTTAACTGTCTTTTCTTTCTTTGTCCATTGGAATTGCATATACAAAAATAGATTGAATACAAAAATGAATTGAATACAAAAATGGATTGTATACTCAACTATTCATATTCTTCTAGTTCTAGATAATAGATTTGTTGAAAATGCTTTAAAAACTTTTGCAATTCATGCCACGAATTTTGCAATGAGCTATGGAATAGTGCAACCAACCTGAGAGGATGTGTTGGAGGGTGATAGTGGTCACTGGTTCACTCGAAGGTGAAGTGTTTGTGCTTGTTTTTTGGTCACCGCACGCACCTTGTTCACCGCATGCCTCTGTCACTATTTGCCGCTTGGTGAAAATGACAAGGATTTTGTTTCTTTAATCTCTATAAAGGGGGTTCGCCCAAACCCCGATTCGCCCAAACCCTAGTTCGGTTGAACCCTAGTTCAGCCGAACCCCTTTGTTTTATTATTTCCGCGCATAAGTCAATAAGGTTCGACCGAACACATGGTTCGGTCGAACCCTGGGGTTCGACCGAACCAACATAAGGGTTCGGGCGAACACTTTGGTTCGGTCGAACCCCTTTACTTTGTGTAGAGGGAAAAATCGACTTTTCCCTTCCTCCACAAAATTGTTCACCACTTATGTGGGTTCACCCATAAGTGAAAGAAGAGGGACAAAATGGGAGGGCCCCTACTATTCTAAGGGTAGTTGTGGGTGGGAGGCAACTTTAATTTATCACTTTATTTGTTGCATTTCATATATATAATAAATGGCGTTATTTGGTAAATAAATTCTTGCAACCAAAGGGATCAACTCCTTGAAATACCTTTTTCCATAATAATTCCCCCCACAACTACCATAGAATTGTAGGGGCTTAATACATCTATAATAAACCATTGATTCAAATCCTAGTGGTCGGTCATCTTCGAATGTTTTCTAATGATTGATGGAGTGTTGAACCCCATAGGTAGGAGTTATATAATTATTAACCTCAAGCTCAATAAAGGTTAAAAGTATTTAAGTAAGAACCCACCCTTATTGATGTTAAGGCGTACTCGACCAACTAAGTTGAAGGAGCCAATCTTGCAAGCTTCCTCTAAGCCTCATCCCTGTGGATCTTCCATTGAACCACCTTTAGCATCCTGTAAGAGAGCAGGACCAACCACTGCAAGGCCCTAGGTCACGAAAGGCCAAGATAAGTATGGCTGCCCTAACTTACCTTAGTTAAAAGGAAGGTTAGGATAGGCGGGATGAAAGTGATGAGAACTATGGGTCCTTTGATCACTCTTCAAACCCGAGAGTTGAAGGGAGACTAGGTGATCCGATCTTTAAGATTAACTTTGCATCTTAGGTAGCCCTTTGTCAAAGGACAAAAGTGTAGTTATGGGATGCCAGCGTGGCGCACTGGCATCTCATAGATGCATTGGCGTCTGTATGGCCAGAAAACCAGAGAGATGAGGTTTAAGCCATAAGAAATGACTACCACCCTAGTTTAGAAGTTTCTAGAATGACATGATAAGATTAAGAAGAGTGAAACATAAAGACGAATGTGATAAAGGAAATAGATTACTGCAAGGGTGACGAAGGCAATTTCACACAACAATCTTCTCACCAACTTGCTCCAAGATCTCTCCACCTATAGACAATAAAGAGGAAAAATGTTAGGGGGCTGTTTAGGGGTCTATCTCTGTCAGACCCCTATTTTGGTGTTCCCACCTCCACAGACAGCCAAGTTTGCAATGATAGGAGGAATATGATAAAGAAGAGAAGACAAGCTACATAAACAAAAGACACTACAAAACAATATGTGCTTACTCAACCAAACGATAGAGAAAATAAGAGGAGCTAACCACCTCCGTCCAAAGTGCTCGAGGCTAGTGGAGGAGAAAATGAGAGGAACTCAAGCCTCTGTTGCAATGGTCTTTGTCCTACGCTCACACTATTGGAGTGATAGAGTGATAGATTGTTGCTATGGAGTGTGAAGTGTTTCTACAAAGCTTATGGATGAGTCAATGAAATGGAGACAATGCTCTGTATGATCTTGCAAAAATTCTTCCCCAAAGATCCCTAGTGGATCCAGGAATAAAGAATTTGAAGGAAGAAGATGAAAACGACCATATTCGGGTTGGCTAGCCAAAGAGGGGCATTACACTTCGACTTCCAATAGGAAGTGTAACGTCTCTGCAGACTCCAGCCACAAGAATCTTCCAGGGACATAAGCATGTCGCACGGACGTCTGCGAATCATCTAGACGTCTACACGTCGTGCAAAAATCTGCGCGCCGTGTGGGCTTCCCCTATAGAAAAACCTCCACCGACACACAAAGAAGGTGCCAAGTGTGATGTGAGCAGCAAGCTTAAGTGGAATTAAGCCTCTACCTTAGGTTTTCTAAAGTGTAAGGGGGTAAAGGGGAATTTGCATTAGGGGTGCAAATTCATGCCTATACATTTTTCCCCCACTTTACCGAGAAGGAGTTGAGTGCTTTGGTAAAGTAGAGTAGGAAGGAAGTAACATAGTAAGAGATGTATACCTAAATTGACGAGGAAGCAAAGCATGGTTTGGCGAACTCGGAAGTGCAGGAAATGACTTCATCCGTGGAACTATAAAGCTGAAGAACGAAAGTGCCTCACAAGCTCACGGTCTTGCAAGGGAGGTATCCTTCAAGAACTCTCACATGAATGAGACCAAGCAAAGGGGTCGTAGATTCAGAGATGGCGAGATGTTTACCATGCAGATAGAACATGTCAAGAAGCGATCGCGCAGGCCAATGAACGAACAGTCATGCAGACCATTGCTAAGAAGCAAGACTTTTAAAGGGATCCCTCAGGAACCCTTCAAAAGGAAGGAGAGGTCTACTCAAGGGATGTGTTGTTTTAAAAGTAAAGTATAGTCAGTCTGCCCCAAAGCTAGATGTAAGTATATGAATTAGGTCTAGTCGAGCTACCTCCAGACTAGACACGAAGATGTGAAACCGGTCTACTTGGGCTGCCCCTGAGCTAGACGCCATAGAATTTGTTGAAAACTTTCGAAGGGGTCCCTTGGGAACCCGACGTGAAAAGAAGGGTTCCACTCGAGGGACACAGTGTTCAAATGCTAACTTCTTCTTTCTCAAATCGATTCATCATCAAGGAATCCCTTTGAAAGATGTTCACTTCATCAAGGAATTCGAAAGGAAGGACATGCCCCCATGCGAGGGGAAGGTCAAGACTATTCCTGCTTTGGAGGAAGGTTTCCAAGTCCTTTCTTTACGAACCCATGATTAAGGAAACATGTTCCATTAGGGTTTCAAGTTGAGGAAGTAATACTAAAGAAGGAGTGTGTGAAGGATCTTGAGAAGGGATTCATTTTACCATGAATGCACTTTCTGAAGACCAAGTTGTGTAGAAGTGGAGTTGTCACACATAAGAGGGACAACTCAAGAAAATAAGAGAGAAAGATAAAGAGAAAAGCGAAGAAAAAGGGAACATACACAAAGGGCACAGGGGGATCTGGTTTCACGGGGTCAAATCTGCCTTTATTTATAAATAGTAGGTAATTACGATACAAAGTGAAAGGTCATCAATTCCCAACTAGATCAGGAAGAATGCACGGAAGACAAAGTAAAATAAAAAATTGGGTCAACATGGAAGGAATCCTAAATGTCCCCAATGCTTTGCATCATCCCCAATTTACTGAAAGTCAATCACAGACATGGAAGAAAGATAATACATATAGAAGAAGGTTTACAACACAAAATAACACACCTGTATCCAAGCACCAACAGGGGTGACGAGGGTCATCCAAGCACATATAGCATGATCATAGGGAGATCACATCACAACACACATGCACATCTAATCTAAAGATCAAGAAGAGGGTCTCCCCCTAACATTGTTTGACCAGGAGGTCATTAGCTTCCCACTCTAGATCATCGTAGGGGAAGGATGATGAGCCTACAATGGTGTAATGTTAAGGGAAGGAGCTTTCGATCCTTCTGCAACAAGGGCCAAGGAAAAGGGACCTATGAGGTCTCTATCGTTCAACTCTTGTGGGTCTAAGGTAAACGACTTCATGAAGATCATTGACAAGGTCGAAACTTCATCCATCAAGTTAAACATTCACTTAACAAGAGTGCCATGTTTCACCTCGGTGGATGGAGGAGTTTGCACCTGAGGTTCACTGTTGGGCTCACCAAGAGACTCGGGAGTAGTGAAAAACTTAGGGGAGGTTGAAGCTGGTTCTGTCACTAGGAAGAAACAAGTCACCATGGGGCCACCTTTCGAGGAAGGTGGGCTCCTCTTTCATCCTCCATTGTTGGAGGGACCACACTCTACCATATTCTTCATCAAAGGAGGTGAACTCCCCATAGATGAATCAAGGAGCGTTGAGGGAGAAGATGAAAGAACCACAGTGGATACAACTAAAGTGTTAACCATATCCATGGGCTTGGGGAAAGGCAAGACATCCGAAATGGAAGACAATAGAGGCGGCTCCATAGAAGGAGCGATAAACACCTGTACCTTTCTAGGCGCATGTGTGCTCACAGCGAAAGTCAGAAGAGATTTAGAACTAGTTTGAACAGAAGGGGGGAGAGAGGAAGAAATAGTAGGAGATGTGGTCATCTCCTCCTCCTTCTTTTGTAAGGAGGCTTGCTCAGTTATAAGAGCCTTTCGTTGGCGCTTATGCTCACACACAATAATGCTTCTACGGCTCTTTGAACTAAAAATCGGAGCTTGCGAAGGGATAGAGGGCTCCTGCTCAACCATGGGAGTATCCTTTGTAGTTGTTTCCAATGAGAGGACAAACTCTTGAATGGGAGCAGAAGGAGCAGGTTCAGAAACGACAGAAGAAATCGACTCTAGAGCCTTGGCGGTGGGTCTCCTTCTGCTTCGGGGAACGAGAAGAGGTCGCGGGGAAAATTCTTTTCATGAGCCTTTTAGCACATAAAGCCTAGGCTTGTTCGTCCAATAATCCTCCCAAGAAAGGGGAGTAGATGGTCAGCTTGAGAGGGAGTGAGCTTTTCCTTTCCCTTTCGGGAGGAGGAAGCAGTTGGCCGCTCTACTATAGGAAGGGTCAACTTCAGCTGTCCCTTGCCTCTAGTTTTATACTTCACATAGTTCTTGTAAAGTAGGTTCGTTCTTTGTGGGAGAAAACTGATTGGAGTGGGCCAAAAGTCATCCAACAAGTATCCTCCATGAGATACGACATGTTGATATCTAGTATCATGCACTACGTGCATGACACCTTCATGGGAAAACTTAAGGCATTTATGAATTATGAAGGTGATCCCATTTATGGAAGCTAGCCAAGGTATACCTAGATTCACTCTGAATAGGTCCGACTCGGGAATAAAATCGAAGACCGTGTCCACGTTCCTGGGTCCAACCAGGATGGACAGCGTTATCGATCCATAAGGTTAAAGAGAAAGACCATCATGTGTACGGATGATGAATTTTGTTTTTTCGTATTCCTCCCTTTGCAGGGATTTTAAGAGTAATGTCTCCTCTATGATGACATTCACTCTACTCGCGGGGTCAACCAAGACTCCTGTCACAATTTTTCCATTGAGGCAAGCGGGAATGTACAGCGAAGAAGGTTTGTCATTTGCTAGTACATCTTGCAAAGTGAATGTTACATCCGGTGAACCGGTCGCAAGATGAGGAGAGGGAGTAATAGTAACCATGTTAACATACGCCTCGGGGTAAGAAAAAAAATCAGAGGGATCGACAATCATGTTAGTAGAATGCAACGGAAACAGGTCCGTGTATATATACAATTCACTATTAGCTTTCGCCATGGATTTGTTCACATTTCATTTGTTCCCATCAAGACGAATAGTTTCGTCCTCAATGCGATCCTGTATCTCATGATGTAGGCGCATGCAGTGTTCGGTATCATGTCCATTAACTTGATGGTACTGACAATATGTATTTGCCTCATAACAGTAAGGATATGGTTCCCTAGCTAGTTTAGGGGTTGGCAAGTTAACGATCTTATCCTTCAACAACTTCTGTAAGATGGAAGAATAGGATTCTGATAACTTTGTAAAATTTCGGTCGCGTCTAAGGCCATTTTTATCCATAGTGGCTACTACATTCATAACAACTTTACCTTTTCCATAAATTGATATGATAGACTTCCCTTCAGGACGGGAGTGCGAGGAGGAACCCTCGAACTGAACCACTATCTGTTGGTACTCCTGCAATGTTGCACACAGATGCGCAAAAGAAGGGTATTTCATGAGGGCGAACTTCTCTTGCCAGGGCCTTTGTAAGTTCCCTATGAACACCTTCTGTACATAAGAGTCAGGTAACAGGTACAATATTTGTGAAAAGAGCGTCTGATATCACATTATAAAGTTTGTAATCTTCTCATTATCCCCTTGTTTACATCAAACAAGGTTAGAGAAGGTCATCTTCGGCCCGATATTGGCTTGGAACTATCATAGGAACTGGTTCACAAGCTGATCGAACGTAAATATGGAATTTTCAGGCAAGGAGCAATACCAATCAAGTGTTGTATCCTTGAGGGATCGACGAAACTGTTTTTCCATCAACGCATCGTAATGGAAAAAGTTTGTGCATAAGGTGTTAAAGGCGTACACATGTGTTTGTGGGTCGCCTTTACCACCGTATTTCTCAAATTTAGGAATCTCCATCCATTGCAGGAAACGAGTGTTTAGAATTGTAACCAACAATGGGTTGTGTTGGAAGAAGGGTTGAAAAATAGGCTAGGTCGAGGCCTAGGACAGGTTCGCCAGCTGATTCTGCATCTTCCCCATATTCTAAAGAAGGGTGTTCAGAATAGGGTCATTAGAAGACATAGGACCACTAGAACCACCAATAGATCCACCACCTAGACCACTGTCATGACTACCACCAGAGCGACCACCGATGCCACCGCCACCAGTGTGACCTCCATTGGAGCCATCGCCATTTCCAAGGCCACCACCATGACCTCCATTGGAACCGCCCCTGTCAATACCACCTCCACTCCCAAAATTTCCACCACCAAAGCCTCCACTGATCATCTTGCCAAATCCTCCACCATCGGAGGCGGCATAAGGGGTGAAGTGGAAACCTAAAGGGTTTCTGTTCACTTTGATAGTTTCAGAGTTTTCGAAAGTGGTGGGCACACTGACCGAAGGGACCGCATCAGCCATGCATACGGATGTAGGAGGGATCAACATTTCCAACTGTCTCTCATGTTCCTCTAAGAGGCCACCTCGTACCATGTGACTACGGTTCGAAGGGGCACATGCTTCGGCCAGACCAGTGAGACTAGCTAGGAGTTCTATGCCTATCCGATCTTTTCCTACCATGTATCTTATTTCATTGATCACTTTAGCAGCCCTAGCCAGCTTCAGGTTTCTTTCTAGGTGATTTTCCAATGCACCTAACCCTTTACTAAGGCTAACAATGTATTCATAAGGGATATGAACGATCTCATGTTTGTCTACAGATGAGGAGGCCGGTGATGTAGGAGGGGTAGGGATGTGGTCAATTTCATCAAGGAATCTAGATTCGCCTCGCGATACGTGCTCCTGCAGGGATAGACCAATCGTAGAGCCAGAGAAAAGGCCAGTAGTGTAACTAGAAGAGACCTTCATCTTCTCCATCAGAAGGTGTCACAGACTTCTCCTGACTATGTGCCCAGAGGTCGTAGACTGGGTTGTGATGCTCATAAACTTTCACAATGCACAAATGTACAACGACCAAAAGGTATAAGAGAAAAGACTCAGGAAACCGACAAACGGGTAGACGTTGGTTCATGTCGAATTCACCAAAAATGTAAGAGAGGGGGACCAACCACTGCAAGGCTCGAGGTCACGAAAGGTCAAGAGCAGTATGGCTGCCCTAACTTACCTCAATTAAAAGGAAGGTTAGGATAGGCGGGATGAAAGTGACGAGAACTGTGGGTCCTCTGATCACTCTCCAAACTAGAGAGTTGAAGGGAGACTAGGCAATCCAATCTTTACGGTTAACTCTGTGTCTCAGGTAGCTCTCTGTCAGAGGACAAAAGCGTAGTTTCGAGATGATAGCGCGACGCGCTATCGTCTCTCAGATGTGTTGGCGTTTATACGGCTAGAAAACCAAAGAGATGAGGTTTACGCCCTTAGAAAGGACTACCAACCTAGTTTAGAAGTTTCTAGAATGACGTGTGATAAGATTAAGAAGAGTGAAACATAAAGACGAATGTGATAAAGGAAATAGATTACCGCAAAGGTGATGAAGACAATTTCGCACAACAATCTTCTCGCCAACTTGCTCCAAGATCTCTCCACCTACACAGAATAAAGAGGGAAAATGTTGGGGGGGTTGTTTAGGGGTTTTCCTCAACCAAATCCCCATTTTGGTGTTCCCACCTCCACAAACAACCAAGTTTGCAATGATAGGAGGAATATGATAAAGAAAAGAAGACAAGCTACATAAACAAAAAGACACTACAAAATAGTACGTGCTTACTCAACCAAATGATAGAGAAGATAAAAGGAGCTTACCACCTTCATCCAAGGCGCTCAAGGCTAGTGGAGGAGAAAATGAGAGGAACTCAAGCTTTTGCTGCAATGGTGTTTGTTATGCGCTTGCACTATCCGAGTGATAGAGTGGTAGATTGTTGCTATGGAGTGTGAAGTGCTACTACAAAGCTTGTGGATGAGTGAATGAAATGGAGAGAATGCTCCACACTATCTTGCAAAATTTCTTCCCCAAAAATCCCTAGTGGATCTAGGAATGAAGAATATGAAGGAAGAAGATGAAAAATGCCATATTCGGGTCGGCCAGCCGAAGAGGTGCGTTACACTTCAACTTCAATAGGAAGTGTAACATCTCTGTAGACTCCAACTACAAGAATCTGCCAGGGATGTAAGCGCGCCACATAGACGTCTACTCGTCGCGCGGGCATCCCCAACAGAAACGCCTCCACCGACACACAAAGAAGGTGCCAAGTGTGATGTGAGTAGCGGGCTTAGGTGGAATTAAGCCTCCACCTCAGGTTTTCTAAAGTGTAAGGGGGTCAAGGGGAATTTGCATTAGAGGTGCAAATTCATGCCTATACACATCCCACCCATGCCATGTAGGGGAATGGATTGGTTGAGTCCAACCAACAAGAATCTCCTATTCATTTTCCTCTCTCCAAGATGAGAACTAGGGAAATTGGCCAAACCCACTTGTGCTACATGGGTCAATCAAATAACTCCAACGGGCTAAGTGGGAGGCCCTATCTACCTATCTTAGGGTTGGGCTAACCCTTAGAATAGTAGCCCCCCCCAAAAAATATTATTTTCCATGGATTGAAGAAGAGGCCTCACGAACTAAAATTCCCTCCTCGCAACCACCAACTATATCCTCCCGAAACTATACTATTCTTGCCTACCCAATAATAGTTGGTGAATCCAAAGAACTATATTATTCCCTCCCATCCACATTTTAGATGAGAAATATACTATTCCCTCCCACTATAGTTGTCCCAAGGCCTATAAGGTGGGGGGACTCAGGTGGGAAACTATAGAAAAATCGGTGTGAATAGAAGGTGCAACTAGAATCCCCACACAACCCGATATAGTTTCGGGTGGGAGGATATAGTGGTGTAACATGTCTAGGGAACTAGAATCCCCCCCCCACCCAAAATTTAACCCCCCACAATAACTATTCCCCAAGTTCAAGTTTTGTAGAATTCAGACTTGGAGTGTGGTTGGGAGACTACAAGCATCGAAGGAGTGATTGCCACATTAGAAGAAATTGTAAGCATGGTATGAAGGGCTTTCATTTGAGCAACATGCCTACCATTCAATTGTGACTGTAAATTCTTGCATGAACACCACAAAGATTGATAGAAAGGTTTATGGTTGGTATTGCGAAAAGCATAACTTATTCTCACTCATCCTGATTCTTGATTACATCATTGCATTAGGGGAAGGAAATGCATGCATGACATGGTAAACTGAGAAAATGTGGCTATGAAATCTTGCATGTGCATAAGAAAGTGGATGTAGTTGATTATGTTGAACAAGCACTACCCATAGCTCTAGAACCAACTATGAAATAACCACCTTTTCATTGAAGAAGCAATTTACTACGTAAGCACATTATGTTGATTATGTTATTGATTTACCCTATTTATCCAATAACCCTATCCCCCTTTCTATATATAAAGAGGACCTATATAGATATAAGTAACATGAGAGCCTAGATGGATTAGTTACCATAGTATAGTTTGGCTACACTCTCATCTCATTCCCTATATATACATATATCCTAGCCCACCCCACCTACATACCTCCTAGTACGACATAGCCCACCCCACCTACATAAATCCTACTCCACCCCACATAAGCCATATCCATAGCCCATCCCACCTATCCCTTCTGCCACCTACCTCCTCTCTTTCTAGAAGAATTCTCTATCTCTGCATGTAGGGAGACTACCAAAAACTGGTAGGATGAAGGAAACTCCCCCTAATATGGATAGTGTATGTGAGGGGAAGGCATAGGAAATTGGCCTCATTTATGTTGCAGTGGCAACCCGATATTAGTTAGTAGCAATTGACCTTGAATCAACTCATAATCACTAGCATAGGCATACGAAGTTTCTTGAGTTAAAGTAGTAACTTTATAACTGACATATGCTTACGTTCCACAAATGATGTTAGGCCCATTCTCTTGGCAATAAATTGATGAGCCGGTGGTAGTCCGCAGGTCATATCTTGGCCTATCTTATATAAGTATTAATCCCAAGCTCAATAGAATCCGTGATGAATGGATTTGCTCCGCTGTTACTAGCTATTGAACTGCGAGGGATGTCGCGCGCTATAGAAATGGATCTATGCGATGAATGGATTCACTCTGCTGGATCTATAACTTATTTAAGTATTGACCCTGGAACATAATCTGAATGCAATGCTATTGAATGTTACAAATTTTGGTACAAACTTTATGCAATGTTATTGAATGTTATCGATGAATTAACTATTGTAGCTTTTTGGGATTTATTTTTGGATTTCAAATTGGGATGTTGCCACTTCGTAGTTTTGATTTTTTTTATTTAAATGCAAAATCAAAATCAAGCATTTTATACTATTGATGCTCTCTTACATTTTCTTTGAAGGACAATTATGCTGACATATTCATAATTTGATGTTATGTTCATGTATAAAAATGCATCAATTTATATTCATTTTAGAACAGTAGGGAATACTCCTTAGCAAATATAAAATTACAAGACAAGTCAATCACATATGATGATATAGTCATCCTAATAGTTTACGAGGTGATGAATCTAGAATGAATGGACATGCTTAAAGATTGATGTCTATAAAGGTATTTTCAAATACTGGTAGCTAGAGAAGCATGTAATATTTATTTCATAAATAATCATAACATAAAATCTAGAGATGATCAAACATTGAATTTACAAGTATAAAATATATTTTTTAGTTGTGGATTAGATTTGAGACAGTGAAGACAACCCAATATAAATCGTAGAAGAATATTTTGATTCTATTGTACACATATGTTTATAATCAAGATCATTTTATATTTTAAAAATGTATTGATCTAATTATCTTCATTCATTTTATCTTTTATATTGATCGTAATTTATTTTATTCCTGCTCCTTTCAATTATAGTAGGCGCTACCAGATAACAGAAGGCGGGGCCCGGTATTACTATACTGGTTTAGCCCGCTGGTTTTGAAGGATGTGGAACTGAATCCACACCTGAACTACATTCATCATAACACCATCAAGCAAAGTCGCTGCAGTATCCCTCAATATGATGATCTACATTTATACACACGTCGTTGCACTCATCCTCCCTCCATAACCAGCATACTCCATGAAATCCACCGCTCATGGCTGTACAATATACAAATCATCAACATACTACAAATTAGCAAGTAGTCCAGAATAACAACATATAAAACAATGTATTAATCTACTAATATTGAAGAGTAGAGGAGAATAAATATTATTATTACCTTCTTCTTCAGAAGCAAAAGCAAAAGAGGCCGTGAGCAAAGAAATCAAAAGAAACACATATATGCCCTTCGCCATGTAAGCAACTGCAAATGTATTCTATCCAAAGGTAATAATGTATTCTGTGAGTAAAAGATTACTGCTTATATACCTCACACCTCTCCTTCGTGTGTTCCCCGCAATTTTGTTTATTTATTGTTATATTCAACCTTTATTGCCACCACAAATCGGATTTAAAGATTATTTTCGAGTACTTAGGTGTACGGTGATACCAAATAATATGAAATGATTTTAAACGAACATCGAAATGCCCGTAACAAGTGTCATAGGAAAAACCAAATGACTGCCCACAATAAGCAGCCCCAGAATGCAATAACTTGGAGAATGCTGAACATTAAAAATAAGGTTATAGTCATTATATGATTGTTGTAAAAGACAATTCATATTATAGGACGCATATTCTTGTTTCTATCATCACTTTAATATGTTAGTGATCTAGAAAATTACCTTATTATGCGACACTTTATACTGATCTCACAGCATCCAGTTTGAAAATTAGAGTTTCGTACGGTCATATTACATTTTGGTAAGGTTTTATTCATTGGTTAATGTGATATGACATTTTATATTTCTTAAGGAAGACCAACAGGTTTTGCAACAAATATTTGAAGTTTGTTCAACATTTGAAGATATTTGCAAGTTCTTTGATTCCAGAGAGGTTTATGATTAGGACTACATTGGGTTTCAATGCATACATCTTACTGTATTAATACAATATGAGTTAATGTACACATTTTCATTGTCCATTGAACATTGTACCACCTTGTTGGTTGGCACATAGCATCTTAGTTGCTTGCACTTTCTATATAAATTTGTTGAATCCCTCTTATGTTGTTTTGTCCTTGATGTCATCTTATGGTTATCTGGCATCTTGATGGCTTGATGGTTATCTTCTCAACTGGTTCATATCTTAGTTGGCACATTGACTTCATTGATTATATTATATTTAGTGGCTCTGATATCTTAGATTCATGTGCAGATTACAAGTGCTTGTTGAGTTTTATACAGGATGTTACAGTGTGGTTTGATCAGGCTCTTGCATTCTGAAATTGTTAATGGTTCACATGGTGCAGCATGTTTCTCAGAATAATAAGGTGATCATTATTGTGTTAATGGAATTCTGAACTTTTCATGAGATTAACCTTTATTTTACTTCACAAGGCTTTGGACTTAAATGTGATGCAAAATTAAACTTCACAATAATTTATTATTGTGTTACATTGCAAAATATATGGCATTGGACTTAAAGGTGATGGAAAATCATTATTGGTTAAAAGAATTTAAATTAATCTCCTATGTGCATTTACATCAGGTCAAAATAATTGATATTGACTAAGGCTTAAAAGCCGACAACATGGTAGAACACTCAATGTTGGTAAGACCGTGCTTAAAAAGTCTTACCGCGGTACCGTAGACTGCTAAGAGAGCAACTGTGGTAATGCGGTAAAAGCAGCTAGAGGCTAGCAAGATTGTTACCGCTATACCGCGGGCAGTCAGGAAGGTAGCCGTGGTAACGCAGTGTAAACCGCCAGTGACATGCTAGATAGTTACCGCTATACCGCAGACTGTCAAATGCGTAGCCGCGGTAACGTGGTGGAAGCGGCTAGCGGTTAGCTTGGAGCTATCGCTGTACCGCAGGTAGTCCGAAATGTGGCCGTGGTTCGGCGGTAAAGGAAATGGTAACACTTAATGTTTGTCACCGCTGTACCGCAACTTGCTCAAAAGGGTGACCGTGGTTGTGCGGTAAGAAAGCGATTTTTTAGTTTATCATTTTGTTGCAAAGTTTTTTTTCGATGCGGTTGTTTTGGAAATTAGGGCAAATCGTTATGCTTCATTGTTTGAGGGTTTGAAACCCTAATCTTGTCGCCTCCATGGAATCTCTCTCTCGACCGTTTCACTGTGCATTCGATTGTCATTTTTTTGCAACTCTTGGACAGCGAATGGAGAAGCTTGAAAAACCATCACTATGGTTGTTTCTCTTGTCAGGTTCTTGGCATCGGGTGAATACTCGAAATAGAAATGTGGCTCGGGTTGCTCAGCTACTCTACTATTCTGGTAAATTGCTTATGAAAATTCTTTTTTGGTCCTCATAGGTACTCATCTATTTTATCTTTACAGAACCGTTACCTTCTCTGATAAGGCTAATAAGGGATAAGTGTTTGCTTCTGCATGGCAGTTGAAGAGTTGGTTTATTATAGATCTTATGTCGTTTTTGTTTAAGCACTACATGTGCAGGCTTCTGGTGAAGACATGCTCAGTCACTTTTCTATTCTTGGTCATTGTTGTCCTATCCTCAACAGAAAGAAAGAATCTCTCTTATGTGAACATTGCAACATTAGATCTGACTTGACATCTATTATGTAACCTCAAATACAACCTTGCAATAATTTTCTAGTATGTAAAATTCGAGTAACTGTTGTAATACTTCCAAAGTGTAATGATGTTTTTCTATAAAAGGCAAAACCAATGTGTTTAGGGTTCAATCATGACAGAATATCATAAACGAAAAATAGGGGCATTACTATAAAGAGTTCTGGAAGTCTATTCTTTCATTTGATGCTAAAAATTTGGAAAACACAATGTGTATTCAGATTTGTAGTTTTCTGTATGGGAAAACATTGAAAATCAAAAAAGTGAAAAAGAAAGAAAGTATGTATGATTGAAAAACAGTTTGATGAGACTGTGTTGTAACAGAGATAGGATTTTCCTCAAGATGCATTGAAATTAGATAATGCATGGAATTTTGAAGAGTCAATTTTGACTTTTGAAAATTCTATGTTTTGTCTGTCAAGAGGCACTTGATAGAAATCAAGTGAAACAGAGAGATCCTTTGTACTATTGTATGTTCTATTAAAATCAGAAAAGGGGTTGGTGCTCTTTGAGATAGGTGTCTATAAACAGAAAAGGGGTTGGTGCTCCTTGAGATTGGTGTCTCTAAATAGAGGGGTTGGTGCTCAGAAATCAGCCTTTGAGGCTTTGTCAAAATATTATAGAAATGAAAGCCTGAAAAAGGCAGTAGGTTCAGGAGTGGTTTTTCTACCCCAGGAGGGTTTTCCACTTGGCATATCTTGTGTCTCTGTGTCTCTTTTGCATTCGATTACATGAATGACACTATCATTAAAAATGAGAACATATGTATGGCTCTTTTCAGCTTCAGTTTAAATTGTTTAAGAAGGTATAAACACTGATTCACCCCCCCCCCCCTCTCAGTGTATTTTCACTCCAACACATCATTCATTCATTAGACATAGTTAACAAGTAGAGAATATAAGTTTGGTTGAATATTGAAGAGCATCATGTTCTATATCAACTCAAAATGCTATAATCAAATCTACACACTAATTGTGCCTATGATTCATTAAAGGTTGAGGCCTCATTCTATTGTAACCATCGTGGCAAGATTGAGAACATAATTAAGTTTTTGAATCAATAATATATATTCAATTATTTTGTTGTGTTATTTCATTCCAATATGTGAAACTATTGACTTTTTTTTGTATTGAAAGCACGGTTGGATAGTTCTTAACTAGACCTTATGTCCATTACTACATAAGTGGTATCATAGCTAAACTTGAATCTTGTGGAAGAAAAGATAGTGTATGAGCACATCAAGTGGTATCAAGCTTTGATTCCTAGATGTGAACCAAGTCTAATATTAGATATCATTTAATACCTCTTTTTAGGTAGATGATATCAAGAATTTTTTTTTTCATTATTATTAATGTAAATAGATTGTTGAATTTGAGGTAGTTTGAAAAGAAAGTTTGTGAATAAATTATTGAACATGAGGTGGTTTACATTAAATCTAAAAGTCAAGACACCTCTATGAAGATTGGTTAGAGGCCAAGATGTTGTCAATGTTATTGAATGGGTAGAAGAAATGTTTGAGCTGATGGAGAATATTTAGATCTAATTGAATTCCTTTGAAGAGGATATAATAAGGGATTTTAACCCTAGAAATGATGAGAGGGATATTGATGAGAATGAGAGAAGAATAATTGTGCTATAGAATGCATGAGCTAGTGAACTAGTTGTCGAAACACCTTTAGCCTATCCTCATTCTCGTAGGCTAAGGGGAAGAGAAAGGAAAATGCATTATAAGTTAGGCCTGATAATCTTATATTTAAGGGGCAACTTATTATGATATAATTTTATTCAATTGAAAATATTTTTAAAAAAATATTTTTTAACACTTCATTTAAAAAAATAATTTTAAATACTTTGGAAGGTATTGGTTGACAAATTGATATTTTAAAAGATTGATTTAGTTTGACTCCATAATGCCCAAAATAAAGATTAATCAGCGACAACAATTGGAGAGATCACCATTTCATTGGCGATCTTCCTCAAAAATTTGATTGAGTTACAACTCCCTCGTAAGATATAATTTTGGTTTTTGAGTTTAAAAGAAAATGGGTTTACTTTTGACCAGATAGTAGTAAAGGCAGACTAACTCTTGCTCATAGCCATGAAGTAATGATATTTCTTTAATATAGTATCATTGGGAATTTGCCAACATGTAATATCAAGCTAAAAATACAATAATTCTATGTAACAATTTGAATAGCCACCTATCACTTTAGGTTGTTGATGTGTTACTAACTTCTCTATGGATAATAATAAAGGTAGGATGGACCACCATTGAGCCCTCTCCCTACATTATCATCACATTTCACATTTTGTTTTTAATAACATCCTCAAACTTGGATTATCTTAAATAATTATATGAAATTACGTAAGTAGTAAGTGCAATAACATGGTTTGGTTCAATACTCATATACATGTTTATATGGACGATATCAATTAGACAAAACTTGAGGAATCAAAATTCCATGGAATCCTACGAAGTCCTGAAGTAAATGTAGGTACATTACAAGTTCCATGTGTTCATGTTATACTCTTGAACATTGTATATGGAAAAAATTAAAACAAAATCCACAAGTTTAGAAGAAATAAAAGATGAGATACAATAAAAAGATGATTGTATGAATTAATTAGAATCTTAGTAAGAATGAAACTAATTCATTTCAACAACATAAAATATTGAAAGCAACATTCTTAACACAATTTTAATAAAGTAGTCCAATACTACATATCATAATAGAAAATGATGTGAAATTCGAGTTGAAAATGAAAACAAAATTGTTTGATCTTACAATTGAAAATGGAGAAAATGAAATGATTTGAACTTACAATTGAAAAAGAAAAAAATGAAATGATTTGAACTTGCAATTGAAAAAGAAAAAGAAAATGATTTGAAGTCACCACTAGAATTAAACTCACAATTGAAATTTTAAAAAATGAAATGATTTGAATTTGCAATTGAAAAAGGAAAAATAAAACAATTTGAGCTCACGAATAGAATTGAAAAAATAAATTATTTGAACTTATAGTTGAAAATAAGGCTATGACAAATGAAAGAAGAAACAACTCTATGAAAATGTAGATAAGAATTAAAAGAAAACATTTTGTTTTTATAGGCATCTTAGCCATTACATATATTTGTTTTAATTTGTGTGATTGCATTTGATTGGATGAAATTGAATGTAGTTGTATTTTATTGGCTAATCTAAAGAAACTAGAATCAATGAATTTAAGATTAAATAGAATAAGTGGATGCATTTGAATGAGTTGATTTGAATTTACTTGTATATTATCTAATGGATGGATTTGAAATCTCCTTTTAATAATTGATTTTGTTATTTTTTTAAGTGGTGAGCCTTATAATCTATTTTGTATTGTTGTAAGCATTGTACATATTAAAATGGACTAGTACTTGGACATGGCAATACTCCAAGTTGTTACAATAGAGTTGATATCTGGAACAATATCTATGTTTTTTATGGGATGGTTGAAATATAATATTGTTTTGGAAGGGTTATAGCTTGTTATATAAAATGTATGTGACCATTAATAGGATATGCACTAGGCACAAGTAATATGAATATTTTTTACATCTATATTACAATTAGACAAATGTCATTTCAAACATGTACATATGAAATCAATACAATTTAATTCTCTATATATATTTATATTATCTTTGTTTAATTCATTTGATATTTTACTACCAAACATCAATTGAATTTTTTTTGACAATTACAATACCTATTATAAACAATTTATAATATTTGTTTAGAATAAATAGGGCCCACATGATCAATTCCTATTAATAGAGGAATCCACAGCACCATCGGGCCCTCTCCCCTAGTGCACACTAAGATGTATATTTTGCTTTGCACATTTGGTTATGCTTTAACATGGATTACACGTGTAAGAAATCAGGGTTGCTTAATGCAATAAATTTTTTTTTTGGACACCATACGTAATTTAGAGCTTGTAAAAATATCATTTGTCTCAAAGATTAAGCCATGCATGTCTTAGTATGAATATATCATTGCTGCCCAGTGAAGAAATTTCAGCCACTATATTTCTAGTGGAATTACTCTTTTAATCAATTTAAAGTAAAACTCTCCTGCAAGCATTTGAAGAAATGTAATAGGCAAATTTTAAGTGTAATCTTATCAAGGTGAGATGGACTACATAAGATGATATCATCAAATTTTCATTCTCCAATAAGCCAATTATGATACATAATAGATGAAGAGTCTGGATTACTTGTAGATGAGAATATCAGTTGGATATATATCTTCATCTTTATCTCATCACCACCAGTCTAAACTTTTTAGTCCTTATACTCCATTGAAACGTAAAGAAATTGATAACTAGAAAAGTTGCTAATCTGACATATGAGCAGTCCTCTGTATGGGGTTCAAGAACTTTACATCGGATTGCATGTTAAGAGTTTATTTCATTTAGAGATTTTAGCATCAATATTCTTCAAGCTTCTTAACAGCAATATAATAAGTAAAATGGAAAAACTGATACAAACTCCCTGCTATTATATGTATAAGTTTGATCTGCCAAAGAATGCTCGCAAACTTAATTTTGTCCATTTTCTTTGTTTCCAGAGGTAATTGGAAGATGATTTTGATATGTCTGCCAAACTAGTCTTCATTCCAACGGGATCCTAGTAAATGAAACGAAGAAGAGGATTATGAAATCACTCCATTGTAAAGACTACTTTTACTTCACCCCACATTGCAAATAAATAAAAAACAATTGCGAATCTAATTTAGAAAGAAAAAATCTAAAACTTCATTCTTGAATTTCTTCTCGGTCCAAAAGTTCTCGAATTCGGGTTTTTATTGACATGAACACAACAGGGTTGGTTTCGATGTAAAAAGCTAATATAATGATTTATTAGCTTCAGTCTTATCGCTATATATATAACATGAAATACAGTTTAAGGATTAGAAATTTACATCAAAGCCCTATTAATCGGGATTTAGGTTAGAGCCGTCAATTGATTTAGTCTTGGTAAACATGCAGGCCTTTTGTGATAGATATGCACAGCTTTAATGTGCCTACTGACTGAAAAAATAAGAACTCACCTTACATGGTTGTAAATAAAGAAAGTAGAGAAAGTATAATAATGCCTACATGATCAAAAAATTTGAAATTAATTTTCAGTACAAAGAAATCAAGGAAGCATCTAAGATTTGATAAAGAAGCAATATGTAGAGTAAGTGTCATATTTAATACACTGTGAAGCAACAATAATGCTGAAAAATGCAGCAGTCATGTTGTGCAAGTCTAAGTGATTGACAAACTAGTCACTTTCATCTACTACTTGTCCAGCAATTTTGAGAGGAGAGGCAGAGGAGAGGGGTAAAGCACTTGTAAGATTTTCCAAAAAATGTAATTGGAGACTATTTGCTTGAAGTGCCTTAACTGCCATGGACTACAGTGCATGCACTGTACTTCCCTATCGTATGCCTACTTTATTTAACCGGGATTTCATTACAAGTTTCCTACCCATAGAGGATCTTGGATAAGATGTCTTGTATAGTTGAAAACATTCCCTTTGTATAATTGCAAAAGAGGCACAATATTTGCCCAGTTGATGTGGTGAACACAAAAAATAATTCACTAGGTCCTGTTTATAGAACCTATTTTAAGCATTCATATAATTTGATGAATTGAATTATTTTTTTGCTCAATCTCAATTCCTCTCTTCAAAGAATAATAATACTAGTGAAACAACTTGGACTTATTAAGTTGAAATTCTGAAGAAAGTGAGCAATAACTGTTTTTTGGAGAACTAGTTGAGGGACTGATGAGGTTGAAAGGAAGAGGCACCATTGAACTAAGCCAAAGAGATCTGTAGGATCAATGGTATGTATTTGTAAAATAGCCTTCACATGCAGCTTTATTAGACAATAGAGAGTTAACTATTAAGAACAGGAGTTGCTAGTTGAGTAAACACAATATACATTTAATGACTTATTTCTATATCTAAACATCAGAAAAGTGAGAGGCAAAGTAAAACAAATACACAAATCCTTCCTAAGCAAATCAAATCAAGAAAATAAGGCATTGCACTGCTCTTATAAGGGAAGAAAGTGCCTAGTTTTATCATAAAGCTCGTTTTTCTTTTTCCCCAAGCTTACAAACTTCAAGTGTTGAACCAACAGTATACTTACAGCATTTTCTTCAGACCCATTGGTCGACTCAGCTATCCCTTAACTTGAGAGAATCTCTTATTGAAGATTCCTAAAATTAATCTTATATGCCCATACAAATGCATTAGATTGGGAAAGTTCCCAAAATATAAATGTGTACAAGCAAATGTAGAATTAAAATTTTAAAAAATATAATTATCTCTCTTTTAAACACACATGGCCAGAGAAAATATGTTTCCAAGCAATAAGAGATTACACACACCTGCCTATGTATAATGCAGGTTAGTGTTTAACTATAGAACCATTGAAGAAACATAATATGATTCATAAGTAACTGACCTCTTGAAATATAATGTAAACTGAATAATTAGCTCTTTGTCAATTAACAGGCCCACCATTGTTTACACCTAAAGGAATCTCCTTGCATTTCTGTAGTTCCAAAGTCACCTTAAGATAAACATGACAAATTGTCAGTTGATAGAAGTGGACATTTATAAGTATACATAAACCAATACTGAAATTTCCAAAACACAATAGAATGGTTATAAAAAATCAACAAAAAGGAATCTCATTGCATTTCTGTAGTTCCAAAGTCACCTTAAGATAAATATGACAAATTGTCAGTTGATAAAAGTGGACATTTATAAGTATATATAAACCAATATTGAAATTTCCAAAACACAATAGAATGGTTATAAAAAATCAACAAAAATGAATGCTACTGAAAAATAATGATGGCCAAAAGATTGTCCCATTAAAATAATTGTAGGTACTAATTTTTGAATGACAGGAAGCTCTGAAGAGCCCCTCGTAAAAAGATTTGAATGGGATAAAGAAAGGATGCAATGTGTTGATGGCTATGAGCAATAAGGGAGAGGGGGGGCCATATAGAGTAAGAAAATTGGATGATCCTTTTATGATATATGACTTGGAAAAGTTTCAATAATGGAGCAGGATTTCAAGCTGAAATCCAAATTCAATATTAATGAATGTTAATTACAGAGTTACTAAGCATAATGGAAGAATGTGAAGTGAAGATTGGAAAATTCTCTAAAGAAAATCTAAGAATTTAGAGAAAAAAATTAAAGGAGTTCACAAACAGACAATCTTAGCTATTACACTGATTAGTATGCATGTCTATAGACATCTAACATTTGCAGGGTTCTGATTTGTTGTGGTTTGGAAGGATTTTGATATTAGCAGTTCTCTATATTCTGATTTTGGATAACTTTTTGATGCTATTTGAGTGTAACTGTCATGCTTTAATTTTCTTGGGCTTATGCTATTTTAATTAATATAATAGATACTTTTCCATTAGCCAAATAATGGTTGTTGGGCATTTAGAAGAAAAAAGAAAGATGAGAATAATTCTCAATATGACTGCACTGTCTTTGGTAGGTCAACTGAAATGTCTTCGTAGTAATTCTTTACAAGAAACAACGCAAAATCCCTACTTACAAAGCTTTGTTACACCAAACTACGCAATAATAAATCTCATTATTTGTTACTATGTTGCTATTAAAGTGCTACGAATAAGAGATGATGCAAATGTGTTTTGGGGTTGCTTTATGACTTTACATACAAGTTTGTGTCTCATAAGTTAGTTTATTTAACCACAAGGTATTAGATTTGCCTACCTTTCCACTTCTACAATTATAACTTTTGTCATGTCCCCATTTTCAAACTAGAGCCATTGGAGAAGACCTTTAGCCTATCCCCATTTCCTATAGGCTAAGGGGAAGAGCAAGGAAAATGCATTATAAATTGGGTGCCGTAATCTTATATTTAAGGGGCAACTCTTTTCTTTTTTCTTTTTAGGTGAAAGTGGCAAGCCACTATATATTTATATTATATTGAATAATAGCTATTACAAAATCCTAGGCGAGCATACCGGCAGGAAAGAACCAAGAGAAGAAAACCTCCAGTTATAGCTCGATAAAAGACATATTGAAGCTAAGACGTACTGACCCCACTCTAGAACATACTGGCTTTATGTATATAGATGAAAGCCCACTGTACAAAGATTAGTTACAAAACCCCATTACATGACCATAGCAATTAACCCTTCCCAGTTTCATTTTGAACACCTTTACATATAAAGCCCACTTTACAAAGATAAGTTACAAAACCCCATTACATGACCATAAATTGACCCTTCCCAATTTCATTTTGAACACCTTTACAAGACCCTGTACATAGATGATACAAGCATCCCACTGAATTTCCAAAACTCAAAACCTTCTAATATTTGATGCTTAACAGCCAAAATATATGCTTACGTAATCATCCTGCAAAACTCAACAAAAGGATTAGAAGGATGCTGATTTGTTTCCTGCACCTTGAGGGCCATTCACCGAACTTCCTTCATGTACTTTTTTTTTCTTATAATCATAATCCTATGAAGGAACTGTTGCATTAATATCAGGAACATAATGGTAACAATATTTTCCTTTGGCAGCTTGAGGATGGACTGTTAATGGCAAATCATGTACACAAGTATGACTTCTCAAGAAGGAAATTGCATGAAACTTCCTCTTTATTTGATCTATATCTTCCATGTCAAAAGCAGAACGATACTTGGCAAGAACTTGGTAGAGATGAGATGAGGTATCATGCATTGTTGATAAAAGCATACCTTGGAACACTTTTGCATACCACTTTTTGCAATGAATTAGATGCTTGGAAATAAACCTCCTACTAGGCCATCCCCTTTGGCAAATCATATTGCTGCACACTTATAAGCAACGCATCATTTTCCAAATACCTTCAAACTACAAATTTAGAAGCTACAAATTTTAAAACATTGTAATTCTAAACCAAATCCAAAATATTCGACAAGAAAATGGACAAAAGATTTGCTAGAAATATGACACTTTGGAGTTCTATGTGCAACACATCTTCATCGATAATGGTTATAATGCAATTGAAAACTAACTTACAGTTAACCTTGAAAACTCTCTGTAATTCCTCCTTTCCAATGCTTGATGAGAACGGCTCTTCCCACGGTTTCACTGCAACTGGCACCCAAAAACTCCTTGAGCTCCATATCCCTACAAAATACCATTAACCACGAAAGCACTGGAAGACTTTGCTGATTAGCAAAACCTTTCACTATTTTGAAAAAAGCATACAACTAATACGAGCCCAATGAATAGAAACGAGCCTTTTTTAAAGCCAATTTTTCACATTTTCTTGGAAGCGGCATCTTACAAGGATGGCACACTTGGATTACCTCGATATTGTGCCCATCTACTTCGATATTTACTAACATATGGAATATCAAGCCAGGTTTGTACTAGTATCAGCATCGACACAAGTTAACATACTAATTTGCAATCATTAAAATGATATGTTTACCATAGCAGTGCATGCTAACCAAACTTGGCGCAAATATAAACAACAATACCAAAGCACTTTCTACTTCAGCAATGTACTTTGCATGACATATTCCAAACTGGCATCGAGATAACACCAAGTATGCCATCCTTGAAGATCCTACTAACTTTCCATATCAACAGCCATTTCCAGATCTGTACTAGTGTCAACATCGACACAAGTTAACATACTAATCTAAAATCATTAAAATGAGATTTTTACCCATAGTAGTGTATGCTAACCAAACTTGGCGCACTTATAAACAACAATGCCAAAGTACTTTCTACTTTAGCAATGTACTTTGCATGACATTCCAAACTGGCATCGAAATAACACCACGTATGCCGTCCTTGAAGATCCTACTGACTTGCCATATCAACAACCATTTCCGAAATCTCTAGATTGTATGTGTACACATTGTACTTTATGTACCATGATATGACAACTTACACACATGTGCTTAAAATTGTGAGTTGAGAGCCTTGCGAACTTAATGATAAAACACAATTACATGCGCTTAAAACTGCGTAGTGAGAGCCTTGCAGTTTCCATGCTAACACACAATTAGTACATTCATTTAACACGTGATTTAACACAAGCACTTGGCATAAGAATAAACACATTATATGCCCAACCCCTAAGCACTTGGCATAAGGATAAAAACACCCTATATGCCCAACCCCTAAGCACTTGGCATAAGTATAAAAACACACTATACTCCCCGCCCCTTTGAGATGGACGATTACAAATTTAACCCTGCAGACCTTACGTCCTGCTTAATTATTTCAAGCAGATTAGGGAAATCATTTAAGCCATTGAGATCATTAATAACCCTAATCTCAACATTATCGCTTCCTAAACTTGCTAAAAAATCTGCTGCCCTGTTGCCTTCTCGATAAGTATGAGAAATAACTGAGGTTTCTAACTTGTCTAGTAACGCCCAATCTTTGTGCAGTATATAGCTTAAATTCCAATTATGAATTTTCCTTTCCCTTAATGCATTAATAATTATCAATGAATCCCCTTCAATATGAAGATTTAAATATCCTAACTGAATAGTTGATTCCAAACCCAATAACAGAGCTTGAGCTTTTGCACCGTTGTTTGTGCCATGTTGTAGATGATAAGAAGAGGCTGCCAAGACTAATCCTGATGCAAATTCCTGCTCCCGAAGACCCCGAATTACCTTTAGATGCCCCATCGAAATTTAATTTAACAAACTCCGACATAGATGGTTTCCATTTAACAAGTGCTCTATCAATTTTTGGATTGCCATTTTTAAGCATGCTACCATCAAATGGCAACTTGATATCTTTCCAATTTGTCAAAATGGAACTGTCCCAATTTGTGAATAATGAATTAATAAATTTCTCTTTCTGGACACATGAGTTAACCCCTTCGGATATAGCTTTTTCTATCTTTCCTAGAGTTATCTCTATTGAAGATTTCGTTTTTCTGAAGATTCTCAAGTTCCTCTCCCACCAAAGATTCCATAAGACAATTGTTGGGACTATGAACCATATGCATGCAAAAAATGAGGACTGAAATAAAATTGGCCAACTCTGAAAGAGATCCCAAACCGCGTTTGGTAGGGGAATCAAGATTTACAACTTATTTTTAATAGAATTCCAAATCTGATTGGCAAATATACACTGTAGAAACAAGTGATCTATAGTTTCAAATTCCACTTCGCATAGAGGACATTTGAACAGATCAGCAATCTTCAATTTAAATATACGATCACTTGTTAATATTCTTTTCTATAAAGCAAGCCATTAAAAATATTTTTTAACACTTAATTTTTTTTTAAATTGTAAATACTTTGGAAAGAAATTATTAATCGTGGGCTTGGTTTGGAAAGGTTTAAAAGGAGGGTGTCTAGTTTCATTTGCAGCTAGCATTCACTTTGGAATTTTCACTCACTTTCCAGATTGAGAGTTGTGTTTATTCTACTCATCCAAGGATGAAAACCCTTGGCGTTTTCAAAAATATATGAGGATGAAAAACCTCTTGGACTTCAATTTTGGAGGTGAGGATGAAAATCCTCATTCTCCATCATTGACAGTTCCACACTAGAGTTGCATGGTGTGCTGATTTGGAGATTTTATGCACATTTTCAGGTTTTGGAAAAAGGATATTTGCAAGAAAATCATAAATCACTGTTGTTGGAGCCGATTTCTATCATCGACCTTGAGTGCCACACTTGGGAAGATCATCATTTTTATCTATTTGCAGATTTTCAGGGTTTTTCTGTTGTTTGAGGTCATTGTTTGCATGATTTGAGGTTGTTGTACCACTCCTAGAGGGGCAAATCAATTTTCTTGTCAATGGCAACCAACATTCACATCCTTTGACATATTTTTGAAGGGCCAATCAAATGTGAGGAGGGGCAATTAGCTTGTGGTCACCATATTTGACATTTTAGGGAAGCAATTTGATTTTTTACGCATTTTCCAGCATCATTATTAGGGCAGATCTGCATTGAGGAGCCTTTGTAGGCTAGCATAACACTTTCTATACCTTTTTCCAGCTACCAAGATCCATTTTCAGCCCTGTCGCAGCCATCTACAACCATCTAATAGGTCTTACAACAGCCATACAAGTTCATATTGGCTGTAATAAATCAAATTTGATCATTATTTGTCCAATTCTACATGTTGTATGAAGATTTAGCATTTTGACAAATTAAAAAATATTGTTTCAGCATCATTATATCAACATTGTACTTGTGCCATTGATTAAATACTAGATTTGGGGCTTTGGTGATGATACATATTGTTGTCATATATTTTTCAGCCTTTTTTATCAAGTCCTATATTCAGATTTGACTAATTTTCAGTCACAAGGGTTACATATTTTCTTGCAAGTGAGGATTTGAAACAACTAATTTCAATTATCTACATTAATTACCAACACTATATTTCTTTTTCAATTAGTTGTTTTTTAGTTGTTCATTTGCTCAAAAAATTTAGAAAATATACAAAAATGCAAAAATCATAATTTGGGACTATTACAGTGGTATCAGGGCTAAGATTTTTCCAACTTGGAGGGTTAGATCTAATAATCTTTCATGCAGCCCAGCAATAAATAATTCAAAGTGTATCGAAGAAGGAAAGTAAGAGATCTAGAAATAGAAGAAATGGGTGAAAGAGATAAAAAGGTTTTGATAGATGATAAGAAAACCAAAATTTAGTACAATGTCTTTATTAGCATGAGCCAAGGGCATCAACAAATGAGAGATTTTATGACACAGTTACTTCAACCAATGCAAAACTTGAATGATACAAAAGCTACATCAGCTCTTGTAGGTGAACAAAGTGCTCTAGCTAATCATAGAACTAATGTGGGTTCCACATCTAGGCCATCTCAACCCAAGTTCTTGCAGAGGGAAGAAGATCCACATGAGGAAGTCAAGCTACATCATGACGAGGACAATGGTATGATTCCATTCAAAGCTTTGTATGGATATAATGCTACATCTTTTATGGATTTGATTACTAAAGATAGTAGGGTGCCAAGGGCAAAAGATTTGGTTCAACAAAGCCAAGATATTTTGAGAGCGCTCAAAGAGAATCTACAGCAAGTGCAAAATCAGCAAAAGGTGAATGCAAACTGCCACCATTTGGAGAGGAATTTTGAGATGGGAGATATTGTTTTCTTGAGTTTACAGCCATATAAGCAAACTTCTCTCAAAAGAAGTGGAGTTGAAAAGCTCAAGCCATGGTTTTATGGGCCTTACAGAATTTTTTGAGGAGGATTAGGGAGGTTGCTTATGTGAGATCAAATTGTGTTGCATGTTTCATGCCTCAAAAGGGCTCTTAAACAACATATTTCTCCTATAGAATTGCCACCACCTGGTGATGAGGGTGAGTTGTGTTAGTTTTAGGATCAGAAATGAAAGCAATCAGAAAATGCAACACATAAGACAATGAACACCACAAGATACCCTGGGGAAACCCTCCGAACTCGAGGGGAAAAACCCAGCAAATATATCTCTCATATATTTTAGGAGTAAGTGCAGAAATCTGCTTACAACTCAGGCCCAACACAAGCCCGAATTTGATACAATGAATAATAGCACCTCTCCTAGATGCGAAGATACAAAATATGTTTCTCCTTGAGATAGATCTGCTGCTCAAGATCATGATCTGTTGCTCAAGTGCGAACTTCTCTAAGGAGTGCGAATATGGTGAATGAACTTGACGATCAAATGAGAGATCATCACCTTGTAATTATACAAAAGAAAGTGTCTCTTCATGTAGGTCCGCCTCCTTAAGAAAAAATAATAATAATTAAATGAGTCGGCCACATTAAGGAAGTCGGCCATAACAAATAATAAATATTATTTAGGTCGGCCCCATTTAATTATTCACAATAAATAAATGTTATATTATAATTTCCAAGTGAAGCGCCCCTTCACTTAATTATCACAATGAAATAAATAGCCAAAGGCTATATGCAATTTCATGTTTTCGATTAGGCTGGAAGAATGAACCCGAAGCTGCAATAACTTCAACACTCCCTCTCAACTAGGGAGGAATACTTCCAACAGTACAAGACACATCACCTCATCGTGATGTCAACCACCATGGCAACTCCCATGTGTGGAAAAGTATCATATCACCTGATCGCAATATTAACCATCATGGCTCTCCCATGTATGGCAAAGGAACATATCACCTCATCGTGATATTAACCATCATGGCTCTCCCATGTATGGCAAATGTACATAAGTGCCCATCACTCAATCGTGATATCGTCACCTCATCGTGACATTCACCATGGCTACTCCCAGAGGGTGAAAAGAACAAGTACAAGAAAATCATCACGAACTCTCTCACGTGCTGTTGTCATGGTGTCACACACATAACATCCACCATGGCTCTCCTAGAGGGTGGAAACAAGGGCTTTCACCTTGAAATTCTCTCATAGAGAGAAACACATTAACAAGGGTTTGCACCTCAAATCTCTCTGACAGAGAGAAATGCATTAAAGCAAATCTGAAGTTGACTGATGTTGAGAATCCTTCTCAGCTGGGGCTTCATTCTCCACAATACCAAGCTTGTCTCGAAAGTACACAAACTTTACTTTGGCAAGAGGCTTGGTGAGAATGTTTTCCATCTGCTCATCAATGCTGATATATTTCAACTAGATTGCTTTCCTCAATACCATATCTCTGATATAGTGGTATTGGATCTCAACATGTTTGGTTCTATCATGAAACACTGGATTAACAGAAAGCTTCACATAGCTTTGATTATCACAATGAATGACAGTTGGCTCCATCGATTGTCCAAACAATCCTGCAAGGAGCTTCCAAAGCCACACTGCTTCTCTAGCTGCCACACAAGCTCCAATATACTCGGCCTCTGCTATACTCAATGCCATTGAAGACTGCTTCCTACTACACCAAGATATCATCGCAGACCCCAAATTGAAGCAACATACAGAGGTACTCTTCCGATCAATAACACACCCTGCCCAATTAGAATCAGTATAACCATGCAGCTTCAAATCCACACCTGAAGAATATCTCAACCCATATCCAACTGTACCACGCAAGTATCTCAGAATATGTTTTGCTGCAGCTAGATGTATTTGCCTTGGTTCATACATGAACTGACCAAGTGCACTCACTGCATAGCAAATATCCGGTCTAGTATTGACTAGATACATCAATGATCCAATCAACTACCTGTACATAGTAGGATCCACCAAATCTGAACTAGCTATAGCCTCCATCTTCTTTAGGTTCAGTAGGCTCCCTCTGAATCTTCAAGCACTTGCATCAACCTTCTGACCTCATCGTCCAAGATTTCGTGCAACGCTTGCCTTAGAGAAATGGTTTCCAACGCACACCTCTGTAGTGATTCGGGGCTGTCTTCTTCGACCTCATCCCAAATCATTCTATTCTGAATAGGTTTGTGGAGCTACCAATGTTAAATGCAGGTTGACTGACTTGAGCAATTCTGATCTCAACTGCTGAAGAGGTACTTCAAGGATTTAACATCTGGTCTTGCAATACTGCAACCCTTACTTAGTCTCAACGAGCCATAGAACTCCCTTTGAAGGTTAATTCTTCCTCTTTGAAGCGATGTCTTCAGCCATCCACTTAGTCTCATGGCTGCAAGCAGTGTCTCCATTCTCTTCTTCTCTTAAAAGCAATCTATTTGTCTGTCCTAATGCACATTAAGGAGAGATTACTAATAGTTCATATAACTCAACTATTCCGAAGAGAAATACCAATGCTGGAACTATCAATGTTATAGCATGAATTAATAACTACAAGAGGAATTCATGAGCATGAAATACTTATCTTATCAGAATCTCCTTAAATAATCCCAGATAAATGAATCATCATTCATTTGCTTCTCGATCCAATCTGCATTTTAAGGATTAATAATAGATTATATATTATGCAGCCAACATATACAACATAGAATCAGGCCTCTCAAGGCACCAACATAGTTCATGCACAAAGAGAATGTTATCGATATGGTCATTTATTCACAACGAAGTTGCAATTCTCTTTTCATCTCAAAGTCACACTCAGAGATCTTCACAACTAGCATAAAAAAAAATGATTTGCAAATAATAATTTGAATCTTCAAAAGATCTTATGTCAGTGAACACATTTCAAGAGAAAACACGATCTCCTTTTACTAATCACACATGATCCAAATAAATGATATAATAGAAATTCAGCCTAGAAAGGTGATTTCAAATAAAATAAAGAATATTGATCTCTTTAAATATTCTGATGGATGCAATTACTGGACACAGTAAGGAACGCTACTCTTATGCTCAGATCAGTCCACCACCTTCATGGCTTGAACACAGGCCCTTTGCAAGGTTAAATTTGAACATGGTCTTTGACCGTTCAAATTTACGATGCACTCCGTTTCCAACTGCAATCCATCAGATTATAAAACAGATGCAACATGCTTACTAGCAACACCCAGAGAGTTAGAGATGGATAAGATCATCACTCATAAACTTTATCAAATCTACACAACTCAACAAACTGAGATTCATATAAAATTATAAACAATATCAAAAACAAATACTTATCTCGATGAGAACATTTGGTTGCAGCCATCGAATTCAAACATCATTCATTAGCAACTCGATCTGTCAGCAGATAAGCTCTTGACTGCAGTGTCATAAAGACCATTGATGTCCATCATGACTACAAGGGCGTATATCGTCCTCTAGATTAGTAAATTGAGAAAGGCTCCTCCACGCCCAGCAAAAAATACTTCTCTAGAGAGACTCCTTTGTCTACATCTCTCAAGAGTATTGAAAAAGTAAACCACATGAGGGACAATCCAGCAAAGGTTTTTGACTCCATCCGAATGTCCAGATTAAGAATTCAATTCCAAGATCATGCATAGTAAAATCTAATCAACCCATTCCTTAACCCGCTCTGATACCATGTTAGTTTTAGGATCAGAAATGAAAGCAATCAGAAAATGCAACACATAAGACAATGAACACCACAAGATACCCTGGGAAAACCCTCCAAACTCGAGGGGAAAAACCCAGCAAATATATCTCTCATATATTTTAGGAGTAAGTGCAGAAATCTGCTTACAACTCAAGCCCAACAAAAGCCCGAATTTGATACAATGAATAATAGAACCTCTCCTAGATGCGAAGATACAAAATATGTTTCTCCTTGAGATATATCTGCTGCTACAGAATGATGATCTGTTGCTACAAAATGATCTGCTGCTCAAGATCATGATCTGCTGCTCAAATATGAACTTCTCTAAGGAGTGCGAATATGGTGAATGAACTTGATGATCAAAACAAAGTGTCTCTTCATGTAGGTCGGCCTCCTTAAGGAAAAATAATAATAATTAAATGAGTCGGCCACATTAAGGAAGTTGGCCATAACAAATAATAAATATTATTTAGGTCGGCCCCATTTAATTATTCACAATAATCTAATGTTATATTATAATTTCCAAGTGAAGCACCCCTTCACTTAATTATCACAATGAAATAAATAGCCAAAGGCTATATGCAATTTCATGTTTTCGATTAGGCTGGAAGAATGAACCCGAAGCTGCAATAACTTCAACAAGTTGATTTTAGTGCCTGAAGTTATCATTGATGTGAGAATAATTTGAGAAATAGGACCATAAGGGAGTACTTGGTGTATTGGAAGAGTCTTCCACTAGAGGTTGCCACTTGGGAGGGTGCAAAATTTTTTGATCATCTTAATCTACAATTGTTTGAGGGCAAGCAATTTTGAGAATGGTGGACTGTCATGTCCCTTTTTTCAAACTAGAGCCATGGAAAAAACCTCTAACTTATCCTCATTTCTCGTAGTCTAAAGGGAAGAGCAAGAGAAATGTATTATAAGTTAGTCTCAATAATTTTATACTTAAGGGGAAATTAATATAATATTATTTTATTTAGCTAAAAGTGTTTTTAAACACTTAATTATAAAAAAAAAATTACATACTTTGGAAGGAAATTATTAATCATGGGCTTGATTTGTAAAAGTTTAAAAGAAGAGTGCTTAACTTCTGTTAAATCCATATCATAATTCTACAAGTTTGAATATTCTATCTAATATTCAATTTGCAAGAACAAACATTTATCGATTTCAATATCTGTTCTTGAGAATCGAATTCATCATATGTATATAGATAGGGAGAGACGTCCCATGAGTGGGACGTGTCTTTTGTCATAGAGTCCCTTCGTCTTAACTAAGACAACCAAAATGTTAATCGGTTTATTTAAGAATCATTAAAGATGTTTAGATCTATATATATACATATGCAATTGAATATATATACCATTTATATTCATTTAATATTCATCAAGAAATATACTTGGTATTAGCGATTTATATTTGACCGTAGCTATTTCATTTAACACTCCCTCTTAGCTAGGGAAGATAACTTCAACCAAGTATATAGTGATATCACCTTACTCGTGATATCAGAAGATATGGTATACTAAAAGTGTCAAGTAACATGACATTCTTCATAGCACATCTTCATTATTCAACACTCCCTCTTAGCTAGGGAAGATAACTTCAATCAAGTATAAAGTGATATCACCTTACTCGTGATATTAGAAGATATGGTATGCTTCTGAAAGTGTCAAGTCACATGACATTCTTCATAACACATCTTCATTATGGTATGTGCACTGACATCAAGTCAAATGATGTCTACCATAATAAATCATGGCATATCCACGGATATATATATACATATCCACCATGAATAAGGATCATAATGATCTTCAAATTGATATCAAGTCTCATGATATCTATCAAATTGTCCAAAAAAAATACTATCATGACATGTCCATGGATATCAAGTCACATGATATCCATCATGATAGTGAAACTAATCATTGTAAAGTCGTCACCTTACAATGTCAAAGTGTTCATTATCGAAAGATCGTCACCTTTCAATAATGTACACAAAGGGGGTGAGCCCATACAGTCATGGAGTCACTCACATGACAAAAGAGTTTACACATTAAACATCTTTAAAACATATTAGTACAAAATAAACAATTTGAGTCTCAATCTCAAAAATAACTTACATTTCAACCATACCAAGTTTCTTCCTAAAAGATTCAATTTTGACTCTGGAGAGAATTTTGGTGAATGTCTGTTGTTTGATCATTTGTAATAATATACTCCAGCTGTATCACATTCCTTTCTACCATGTCTCTCACATAGTGGTAAGGAATCTCTATATGCTTTGATCAAATAATCCCACAAGAAATTTCCGGAGCCATACTGCTTCTCTTGCTCCCATAGAGGCTGCAATATATTCGTCTTTTGTTCTACTTAGTGCTACAGAAGATTGCTTCCTACTACATCAGGATATCATCGCAGACCTCAACCTCTGTAGAGATTCAGGGTTGTCCTTTTCAACCTCATCCCAAGTCTCTCTATTATAAATAGGTTTGCGGAGCTACCAATGTTAAATCCAAGTTGACTGACATGAGGAATTCTGATCTCAACTGCTAAAGAGGTACTGCAAGGATTTAGCATCAATACTGCAATCCTTACTGAAACATAGAACTCCCTCTTGATCCCTGCTTCAGAAATTGCAAAGAAGACTTATGGAAGTGAAATCCCTTTAGCCACCAACTCAATCCCATGACTGCAAGTTGTGACTTCATGTTTGATTAATTCTTTGGTCGGCATGACTTCCTCTCAAGATGCATCAAGCTTTTCATCATTAAGCAATCTCTCATCACCTTCTTGCTCCTAGATCTGTCCTGGAAGCATTTTTAGAGAGATATTACTAATAGTTTATAACTATCCAAAGAAAGTTTACTATCTCAAGTTATAGCAATAATTTGCAACGAATAATTTGAATCTTCAAGGATCTTTAGTGAACATAATTTAAAAGAAACCACAATCTCCCTTTACTAATCACACATGATCCAAATAATGATATAACAGAAATTCAGCCTAGAAAGGTGATTCAAATAATAGTTATCTTTTAAATCTTTTGATGTATGTAATTATTGGACATAATATAGAACGCTGCTCTTGTGCTCAGATCAGTCCACCATTTTCAATGCTTGAACACAGGCCCTTTGCAAGGTTAAATTTGAACATGGTCTTTGACCGTTCAAATTATGATGCACTCTGTTTTCAGCAGCAATCCACCGGATAAAGAAGCGGATGCAGCACGCTTACTAGCAACACCCAGAGATAAGATCATCACTTGTAAACTTTATCAGATCTGCACAACTCAATAGACTGATTTTCACATAAGAATATAAACAACAACAAAACAAATACTTATCTCTTAAAAACAAGAGATAACAAAATCTCCTTAAGTGTTGTGCATGTCTGTACTTGTCTTTTCCGCACAATGCTTTCGCAGTCAGAAAGCATGAGATTCCTCTGCTTCTTTCCTTCTAGAATCCCAGAGCTTTCGGAATAATCAGCTTCCCATCATCATGCTCAAAGGATCAAGGATAGACTTCATAAACTTCTCATTCCGGAAGTCTCAAGGTTGTGACCCAGGATGATTTTGAACATTAATCACATTAAGAGGTTGAGGGTGCAACTATAGTAGGGTGTCTTGGGTAGTCATTCCCTCTAAGCCCAAAAGCAGTACACACCTCTTGGCCCATGTGGCCCTTGCCATCCATATGGGTGGTGTGCTTAGAAGGTCACCCACACGCTGTTTCCCTCCTCGTAGGCCCTTAACTCCTCTATCTTGACTCTGTCTGCTGCTGTCGAAGTCTCAGTCAAAGTCGTGATTTTCCTTAGTGCTTTCTGAATGCGGACGTGTGATCCTCTTTCCTTTATTCCCTGGTGTTTCTTCTTCTGATGATCTCCCTCTAGCACTATTCGATTGCACAATGATACGAATGATTCTTTTATATTTTCTGATGTTTGATGGTCCTTTACTCCTGTGGACATGTTATGGCTTTCAAAACTCACGAGAGGCTTGTAACGGGCTTCGCTGATTGTCCAACCCCAGATATAAACGAGAATGACAAGTCTGCCAATATCTCCACTCAGAATGAAGCGGCTCACAATACTGAGGCTCCGATCTGCCAAGTGATGAACCCTGACTCTATGTGTGCTACGCCAGACCCCATGAAAGAGGGGCGAACATGTAGCAATCGTGGTGAGTGA
Source organism: Sequoiadendron giganteum (assembly GCA_007115665.2). NCBI lineage: Eukaryota > Viridiplantae > Streptophyta > Pinopsida > Cupressales > Cupressaceae > Sequoiadendron > Sequoiadendron giganteum. The sequence continues at coordinate 315,278,576 of CM021110.1, forward strand.
TTTCCAATAGATGATGCATCCGAGTTGTAAACTCACATCCACCAACTCACATTCATTTTCCGTCTATCGAGTTTGTTTTTTAAAAATCCTTTTAGAAAGGTATATATCTATAAGATTCTCTGATGATAGAAGAACGATGATAGCCACGACCCTTCAAATAGAATACAAGCCGGCAAGGGCGATCTCTAGTAGATTTGTGTACACAGAGATTGATAGCAGGGGCGATAACCAGTAGCATCCAGGCAGAGCCTTCGGCTCTGGCTGCTACCCAGAAAATCCTTGGTTCAAGACTAGGATTTGACTCACTATCAAACATTGAAGACTTTGTTTAAAGAATGCCAATGTTCTTCCAAGAAACTCCATGACGAGACAATGAGTTGACTAACTGTATCGTCCCTCACAAACAATCCTTTCCGTAATGGCGACATCAAGTTTTATCTTTGCTTCTTGCCCATAAGCGATATCATGCACATGACCACAGGGACAATCTCTGCAGGTGGCTGCGTAGCCTTCGGCTCTCGCCACCCGCACCATCGGGTCCCTCAACATCGCATCGTATTCCAGTATTGAGGCAGTGATGTAAGTAGCAGACACATCAGCTATGGTCTCCTGTGCGCATAAGTTTGTCGCTTCCTCCTCCATGGGTCTCCTGTGTCAGCTCTCTTGCTACCGTGGCTTTCAAAAATTCTGCACTATAGGCATCGATCTGCAAGGGAGAGATCGGGTGATGCTTCATGCAAAAGATGGCCAGAGTCGATGTCGCACTAGTCAGGAGTGCGCGCCTGAAGAGGATGAAGATTGAAGATTCAGACTTGTGATAACTTGGCTCTGATACCATGTAAGTTTTAATCAAATCTGATCAGATTATAATTCTATGTGGATAATAAGCAAATCCTAAATGTCAAATTTTGTGTATGTGTTCTAAGTCAGAATTCCAATGTTTTATTTTTGATCTTCTTATTGCAGAATATTAATGTATTTCGATATGCTGCAATAGAACATCGAATTATGTCTTTATATCTTTGAAGGGAGACACGCCTCAAGGAGAGACACGTCTCATGAGAGGACATGTCTCCACTTTGTGGAGACACGTTTGCTCATGGGACGTGTCCCTTGAGCGCGCGGACTCCTCTTAGCCAACCGATAATTATCGGTGGCTAATCTCCAAACACCTGCATGTATCTAGCAAATAGCAATTAATGTATGTTAAGTTCGATCAACATTTGATTTCGAATTTACTCAAGATTAGAATTTCGAATAACTTACTTGTTGATTTATGGTAGCTTCGGTCAGATATAAATGATGATTGCATTTATATATTATCATCATTTATACATAATCGAAATCTACTATAATATCTACAAGTAAGTTATTCAAAATTTTGATCTTGAGTAAATTCGAAATCAAATGTTGATCGAACTTAACATACACTAATCGTTGTTTGCTAGATACATGTGTGTTTGGAGATTAGCCACCGATAATTATCGGTTGGCTAAGAGGAGTCCGCGCGCTCAAGGGACACGTCCTCTCATGAGACGCGTCTCTCCTTGAGGCATGTCTCCCCTCAAAGATATAAAGACATAATTCGATCTTCTATTGTAGCATATCGAAATACATTAATATTCTGCAATAGGAAGATCAGAAATAAAACATTAGAATTTTGACTTAAAACACATACACAGAATTTGACATTTAGGATTTGCTTATTATCCACATAGAATTATAATCTGATCAGATTTGATTAAAACTTACATGGTTTCAAAGCCAGGTTGAAGAAATCCGAATCAAATCTAGATATCAGATTATTTAGAAAAATCGTATTTTTAAGAAATCAAATACACATCACATTCTTCATAATGTCAAGTGTGATCAGATTTGAAGACCATCTTGAAGGTGCAAACAACTTCACATCATGAAAATTCAGAATCATGATGATTCTAAAAGAAAATAAGTTAGATTCATTTGTGAAAGAAAACAAGAGAGAATCAAAGGATCATCTAGAGAAAACTCAATGGATTGGGAACAATGAGAAAGCCATGAAAATTTTAGTAGATGCAGTTAGGGACCATATAGTACTTATTTTGTCAAAACATGAGACTACATATCTAATGTTTAAATCCCTTGAGAGCACCTTTGAAATAAACAACACCAGTAGGACCCTTGCATTAAAAAGGCAACTTAACAATGTTCAAATAAACAAAGGAGAATCTATTAATGCATACTTCATGAGAATCACTGAACTAAGGGATCAATTATCAACAATTGGATATCAAATTGATAGCAAGGCGTTAACACTAATAGCTCTTGGAGGCCTACAGAACTCATGGGGGTCATTTGTTCAAGGAATAAGTGCGAGATCTAAACTCCCTAAATTTGATAGGCTAAGAACAGACTGCTTACAAGAAGAAACAAGACTCTCAACAAAAGAAAACAAACAGAAACCCATAGATGAGGATATTCATGTGCTCAACACGACATCTAATAAAAGGGGTAAGAAGAATTCTTATGGGAAAGGATCATTCAAGAGAAAGAGAAATTCCTATGGAAAAAGATCATTCAAGAAGAGGAAAGACATCTCTCAAATACAATGTTTCAGATGTGATCAATATGGGCATTATGCAATGAAGTGCCCTGATAGAACAAAACAACAAGCATCTTTTGCTAAAGTAGGAAAAACAAATATAGACTATGACTCTGAGAAATTTGTATTCTATTCAGCCTTATCAAGTCAAGTATCTAACAATATCAACAACTGGGTAATTGATAGTGGTTCATCAAGGCACATCACAGGGTTCAGAGAACACCTAGACACTATGACTGAAGAAACTGATGAAGAAGTAACTATTGGGGATGATTCTACACATCCTGTAAAAGGGGTTGGAACTTACTCCATCAAATTGAAATCTGGTTTCTCCCTACAACTCATTGGAGTCTTATTTGTACCAAGAATAAAGAGGAATCTAATATCCATCTCTGCTCTTGCAGACAATGGATATAGGGTTACCTTTATGGATGGGAAAGTTTTGACATGGCCAAAGAACTCCACTATAAAGAAAGCTCAAACCATAGGTATAAGACAAGGTTATTTCTACAAACTGTGCACTGACATCAAGCAAGCCCTTACCCTTGAGACTTCTGATTCAAATGAAATTTGGCATCGAAGATTACGACACCTTCATTTCCGTGCCCTACCCTCTGTGGAAAAACTAGTAACAGGATTGCCTAAATTAAAACAAACTCATGAAGGAGCTTGTAAAGGGTGTGCCTTAGGAAAGAATACAAAGGGATCCTTCCATAATAGTTTGAGTAAAACCAAAAACGTGTTAGAACCGGTTCACTCTGATTTATGTGGACCCATGTCTGTACCCTCCATGGCAAGCTTCCTATACTATGTAATATTTATAGATGACTTCTCTAGGAAGACCTGGATTTATTTTCTTAAATGTAAAGAGTCAATAGAAATCCTTAAAAGGTTTAAGGAGTTCAAAGCTCTTACTGAAAACTTCTCCGGGAAGAAAATCAAAATTCTAAGGACAGACAATGGGAAGGAATACACTTTTGAAATCTTTAAGGAATTTTGCATGAATGCTGGGATTAAGAGGGAGTTTACAAATAGCCTACAACCCTCACATAATGGTGTTGCTGAAAGAAAAAATAGAACTATTGTAGAAGCTGCAAAAGCAATGTTATTTGACCAGAACATAGAAACCTCATTCTGGGCAGAAGCCTCTAGAACTGTTGTTTACATCCAAAATAGATGTCCACATTCTCATCTAGATAACAAGACTCCTGAAGAAGTTTTTACTGGTGTAAAACCTAACATTAGTCATTTAAGGACCTTTGGTTGCCCAGTCTACATTCATGTACCTAAAGAAAAGAGATTCAAACTAGAACCTTCTAGAAAGAAAGGGGTATTTGTGGGATATAGTGAAACCTCTAAAGCCTACAGGATATTCATACCCGGACAGAAACAAATTGAACTAAGCAAAGATGTCATCTTTGAAGAATACATTGCATTCAAAAGAGCAAGGAGTTCAAGTGAAATAGAAATTCATAATTCCCCTAGAGTCTTAGAAGTGGAACCTACTCCTGAGATTTAGAGGGAGTATCCTGAAGAAATAATAAGTGAATTTCAATTTGCTTCAAAAGAGAATCCAAATGACAACAGCAAGAAGAGACCACTTTGGGCTATGAAGATGATTAAACAAGCTGAGAATCATGCAGCACCCAAGGGAACCTTTAGGGAAAGTAAGAGACCCAAAAGGTTCTCAAGCTATGTTGCCCTAATGAATGAAATCATCAATTTAGAACCCACCAGGGTCATAGAAGCTTTCAAACATCAAGTATGGAAGGATACAATGACGAAAGAGTATCAGTCCATTTTGAAAAATGATGTATGGGATATAGTGCCTAGACCAAAAGAGAAATCTGTTTTCTCTTCCAAATGGCTCTTCAAAATCAAACATGCGGCTGATGGCAGTATAGAAAAACACAAGGCACGTTTTGTGGCCAGAGGTTTTTCACAAAAGGAAGGCATTGATTATGAAGAAACATTTGCACCTGTTGCCCAGTACACATCTGTGAGAATAGTGGTAGCTATTGCAGCAGCTAAAGGCTAGAAGATCCATCAAATGGATGTGAAAACTGCCTTCCTGAATGGGACCATTGAAGAGGAAGTCTATCTAGAGTAGCCTGAAGGTTTTGTGATACATAAACCTGACTCACATATATGCAGATTAAAGAAAGCTCTATATGGACTTAAACAGGCTCCCAGGGCCTGGTATGAAAAAATTGACAGCTATCTCTTGGGACTAGGATTTTCCAAAAATGATGTAGACCCAAATCTTTATTTTAAGGTAATTAAAGGTGATATACTAATAATTCTTTTATATGTTGATGACCTATTGATAATAGGAGAAGATCACCTCATTGCTCAAGGTAAAAAGGATCTAACTTCAGAATTTGACATGAAGGACTTGGGGATTTTACAGTACTTCCTGGGTTTAGAAGTCTGACAAAAATCAGATGGCATCATACTAAATCAAGGAAAGTATACTATTGATATTCTGAAGAGATTTGGGATGTTGGATTGTAGACCCATGTCTACACCTATGGAAACCAACTTACACAAATTAAAAGAAGCAACAACAAAATCTAAGTTTGCAGATCCCACTCTATATAGACAGATAATTGGATCATTGATGTACCTGGTTAACACCGGACCTGATATTTGCTATGCAGTGAATGCTCTAAGCCAATTCATGTGTGAGCCAAAGGAAATTCACCTTGTTGCTGTGAAGCACATATTGAAATATCTTCAAGGCACTATTGGATATGGTCTTCATTACAGAAATGACCAACTAGATTTACATGGATACTCTGATTCAGATTGGGCTGGAAGTGTAACCGATTGGAAAAGCACATCAGGATGTTGCTTTAGTTTAGGATTAGCTATGATCTCTTGGATCAGCAGAAAATAGTCTTCAGTGGCACAAAACTCGACAGAAGTTGAATATATTGCAGCCTCTATGGGGGAAAAAGAAGCAGTATGGCTTCGTAAATTGCTTGTGGGACTCTTTGGTGAACCCTTGAATCCTACTATCATCCATTGTGATAATCAGAGTTGCATTAAACTTTCAGTAAATCCAATATTCCATGATAGATCTAAGCATATTGAGATCCCTTACCATTATGTAAGAGACATGGTAGAAAGGAATGTGATCCAGTTGGAGTATATTAGTACAAATGATCAAACAGCAGACATTCTCACCAAGCCTCTCTCGAGAGTCAAAGTTGAACACTTCAAGAAGAAGCTTGGTATGGTTGAAATGTAATTTGATATTATGATTGAAATTCAAATTGTTTAAAGTTGTACTAATATATTTAAAAGATGTTCAATGTGTAAACTCTTTTGTCATGTGTGTGACTCCATGACTTTATGGGCCCTCTCTCCCCCTGTGTACATTATTGAAAGGTGACGATCTTTCTGATAATGAACACCTGTATTTGACATTGTAAAGTGACGACTCTACAATGATGAGTTGAACTATCATGATAGATATCATGTGACTTGATATCTGTGGACATGTCATGATAGTATCTCGTGGACATTTTTGATAGATATCATGAGAATTGATGTCAATTGAAGATCATTATGATCCTTATGAGATAATCATGGTGGATAAATATATATATATATATATATCCATGGATATGCCATGAATTATTATGGTAGACATCATGAGACTTGATGTCAGTGCACATACCATAATGAAGATGTGTTATGAAGAATGTCATGTAACTTGACAAATTTTGGAAACATATCATATTTTCGATATCACGTCTAAGGTGATATCTCTACTTACTTGTTTTTGAGTTATCTTCCCTAGCTAAGAGGGAGTGTTGATTTAAGGTAGCTTCGGTCAGATATAAATGATGATTGCATTTATGCATTATCATCATTTATATATAATTGAAATCTACTATAATATCTACAAGTAAGTTATTCGAAATTCTGATCTTGAGTAAATTCGAAATCAAATGTTGATCGAACTTAACATGCACTAATCGCTGTTTGCTAGATGCATGCGGGTGTTTGGAGATTAGCCACCGATAATTATCGGTTGGCTAAGAGGAGTCCGCGCGCTCAAGGGACATGTCCCATGAGCAGATGGAGACACGTCCTCTCATGAGACGCGTCTTTCCTTGAGGCGTGTCTCCCCTCAAAGATATAAAGACATAATTCGATCTTTTATTGCAGCATATCGAAATACATTAATATTTTGCAATAAGAAAATCAGAAATAAAACATTAGAATTCTGACTTAGAACACATACACAAAATTTGACATTTAGGATTTGCTTATTATCCACTTTGACTTCCTAAATCTAATGGTGAGGTTTGTTTTGTCCTAGGGGATCATCTATGAAACTTTCCCTACAAAACTCTCACAGTGACCAACTAAAAATAGGCATTTTTCCAACTCTTTCAAATCCTAGATTTACAAAATGTATCACAAATCTACATTCTCTGAAATATACCGGCCAATTTTTTCATTTTATTACATAGCTAAATTCACCCATTAGCGTTAGTGTAAATATAAACCAGCTGAATGTAACCCTCTCCTTTGATCAACCCAGATCCCAATGCGGACAAGGTTGAGAGCATACACGAAAGGGGGTCATTAGTAAACTGAAGCTTGCTAAAGTAAAGGTAAGAAAATACAATCACTCAACCACTTGTTCAGCGGGAGGACTGAAATGAAAGAACAATGCTGAAAGTAAAATGCAACTCGACCACTTATTCAGCGGGAGTAGATTGACGGCTCAACCGATCAACATAATGAGATAATGCAAGTACATAAAGTAACAGGCGGCAAGCCGGCCTCTTCCACTTGTTTAGTGGGTGCTACAGGAAATAGAAACTAACTAAGACTAAATCAAGCCAGTCCCTTCCACAGTCGTGAGAATTACAAGAATTGGATCAAAATAGAAGAAGTGTTGACAGTACTACTGTCCAACTTACAAAATGTAGATAAAGCCTGCCAAAATCCATGATTAGGTACCATTCATTGCTGCAATAATTATAAGCGACTCTCCTATACTCCACTTGACTTCTTGGACTCAAGCCCGCCCCTGAACTAACCTTTTGTAAATCTGATATGATTGGTTATTGACTGGAAATGATAGACCAACAACACAAAAATTCACTCAAAAGCTCACAACTAACTCAAATCTTACCCGAATTGCATGGAACCAAGTTCATTAGGCTCTTAGAAGGAAGGCGCCCCTATCCCAATGGAGAAACCTCGCTCATAGCCCTCTCTCATTTTCTTGCACACATCCCAATGCACTCCCAGATGGTACGGCCCCCAAGGAAGGGCGATTTGCTCTTAAAAATCCAAACCTCAACTAAAAAATCTGCAAATAAACACAAAGGGTCGCCCCTAGCAAAGACATATAATGATGCAATACCCAGAAGGAAAATGTTTATATTTTTTATTTTATGAATAAAACTCACAATCAGCTACACAGACCTACAACTATGAAAAATTCGACTAGAATGCAAACAACTGGAATTACTGATAAAAGAAATCTACTACAATGCCAAATAACTCAACTACAAACTATCTCCCAACTAGTTGCTGTCTTTCAAGCAAGAAGACGAGCCAAATGCTAAGAGGTAAGCTTTCCTCCAAGCCCCGTCTGAAAACAATTCAGCGGCATAACAGTATGGTAGACAAAAAGATCCCCAATGAAGAAACAACCCCTCCATTTAAAGCCTTGGAAAGAACTTCTAGAAGCCTCTAGAAAGTGCGCTCAAACCAAGAGTCAACACAAATTCAAATTCAAGGTTGACTCGACTTCCTCAAACTTGGCGTCCATTTTCAAGAAAGGTTTATAATATAAAATGAGATAAATCACTTAACCTCAAGTTGGCGTACCTTTTTGATAAGTCATGTTTAACTTTAGAAAGTATTTGTCCCCCTTCTTCATGAGGCGACCACCCTTGAAGGCCACTTAAAACACAACTTTATTTTATATCATTAGGCCAAGGTCAATATTAAAATATGACAAGATAATTCACTTTTCCTCTCTGAAAGCATCCAAGGACCAAATCGAACACTGCCAACTGAACTGGCTGGAAAGAGAACACAACTGAACTGCAACCATCAAGATCATTGCCAGAAATAGAATTTACTAAAAATAGTAAATTCAAGAAATTACTCAGAACCACAAGCCAGCTATACCGCTGCGAAGCTCTCGGAAAAACCAGAAGGAATCCACAATCAAAATTCCAGAATTCCATTGGCAGACTTCAGAAAAGCCAAAACAACCACTGCCAGAAAAGGAAACCCTAATTTTCTCATCCGAGTAGCCTACGGGTCACTAGGATAGGCTAACGGTCACCTCCACAATCACTGTTGAGAGGGGGACATTACATTCTCACAACCTACATAACATATCTCATACTTGGAAATGTCTGAAATGTCTCCAACATTTCCATGGCTTCAAAATTGCATTGAATCTTCTCAAACAAGGGTTAAACAAATACAAAGATCTCTCACCTCCCTTAACCACAACCATGGCTCTGATACCACTTGTTAGGAAATTATTATCAAATTGAACAAACCATTTCCTACATAACCCCATGAGAAAAAAACATATATACAAGCTTAAAGAATAACCATAATTCTATGATCAAAGATATACCACAAGATTACACAAGATATACCTTGGGAAAACCCTCAAAAAGAAAAAACTCAAACTCCAAAAGCATCCATACTCAATGTATTATTCAACAATGATAACAATACAATACACTTACAAAGTCCTCATGAACACTTTTGAAACATCAAGCTCCTCCAATGCATGCTCCATGTCTCCAAGCATGTAACCACACATCCTATGTCATGCTTCAGATATGAACTCAACAAAAGAGCTCAATACAAATGACAACTCACTCAACCAACCAACAAAACAACCCCAACCACTAAACATGTGCTTGATTGTATAGATTCAAGCTCACACAAAACAACCAAGTGGTAAAGGGAAAACCATATGCCTCAAAGCCATGGATGCACAAAACTATTGACCCCAATATTTACTTTTTGGTTCTAATTTTCCCCATATTAAATAATTTTCCCATGTGCAACCTGTTGACGTGCTTTTTATGACAGCGCCAGCACAGAATAAAGTTGCCCAACGGTCACTCTATTCTCTCTTGATCAAAGTGTCCCACATGCTAAGATTGCTTGAAAGTTCATGTGTTCGACTCCAAGGTTCCTTTTATCGCGAATAGACTTAGTTGGTTGATGTGTTTTGCTGGTTATTTCAAGGGGACTTACGTAGTTGTTCAACTCCGTGAAGCAATTAGGACATGAATGATTTGGCAATATGGTTCTGGTATCTAGACTGACTCAGAAAATGCAGAATTTAAAGGGGATAGGGATAGGGATTCTACAAATCTACTTCTAAAGGGTGGAGGACGAGGATCGACTTAAACAATCTTCAAACCAAACTTTGCTTTGTCTTCTTTCGAACAACTCCGACAAAGTTGGTGCAATCTTCAAAGGATGAGAAAAGTGTTCAAACTATGAAGCAACATGTTCATACCGTCAATACGACGCATACCAACATATGAACCATAATCGAAGTTAAGTGCTGATACTCTAGTTGACCACGCAAGGCGAACTTACCATCAGTAAGCCCGCCAGTGGTATGGATGAAAGAAGATATGCTTAAATCACCACGCCACACTCCACAATTAACAACTACTTGCATGAAATAAAATCTATTTTACTCTATCTACCTTGAATTGGAAAGACGAAACGGCCTTGCTAGCTACTCATAACAAAGAAGAAATCACCAAGCAATGAAACTCTTTGTATTATGAAAAGTGTTCACAACAACCTTTTACAAAACTTTCAAAGGAAAGTTTTCTTCCCTCCTCAATCTAAAGCTAACTTCTAAGCTAAATGCCTTCTACTCTCTAGCTCTGATCCAATGCCAATTCTAATCTCTATCTCTAATTCTAATGATTTACAAATGAGGGGGGACGCCCCTTTTATAATAAGTCCAATTCAGTGGACGGTTCAGATCAAATTACAATGAAGGGCTCAGATCGAGCCACATATGCCCTGATTAGGGTTTTTGCCCTAAAAACCGCCACAGAGAGGAGTGGGCAATGAATGCACAGAATATTCTCCACTCCCCTGCAGGAATCATAATGAGCAATTAATGCCCACTACCATCATCAAGAAGATCCTCATCAAGCAGCGCGTTCCCACTGGCCTTCTCCCGGATAGCAAACTCGATCAACCGGGCCAATACTGCTTCAACCTCCTGTGTAGAGATCGGTGGAATATGGTTGAGCTGGAACTCCAAGACTGCTACCGTCTGTCCGTATCTGATGCAAGATTTTCTCCATGTCACCAAGGCGTCCTGGGTATGCTGAATTATACTAGAGAACGTGGAGACATTCTCAAAGTCATCCAGGACAAGTGACCTCGCAGCTGAGAAGAATGGAGGAGTCTACTTTTCAAGCCATCAGCAGTTATCTCCTCTGGGACCAACTTTCTAGCAAATATGGCCTCTAATGTATTGAGGACTCCCCCCAAGATGTTGCCCATTGCTTTCCTCACTTTAGCTGAATCTGCCCTTGCTGCGTCGTGAAATCCACGGCCTGTGACCACCGAGGAGTACCAACTGGTGAAATCATACCTATCACCTCTCTGAATTACACCTCCATCCACCAAGGTTTCTAGAGGTACATGCATCAAAGCCCCCAAACGAAGTACAGTCTTCGTTTGATAGATGCGAGTATCACCCCAGGCCTGATCTACTATATCCATCCGTGCCAAAATATTTGAGGCCTATCGATAAGCATCGGCAAGGTCCTCCATGAATTTCCCTGTCTCAGTATGAACACGGCTAACCCACTTGTCCGCCTCTGTTTCCATTTTCTTCAAATCCTCTAAGGCAACAACTGACTCATTCGGAAGCTTTGATGGACGTTCTACTGCTGGGTCTGCTGGTTCACCTGGACGTGCTAGATTTTGCATATATCCTATCAAGGTTTTGTGCTCTTTCTTCAATTTCTTATACTTCCCCTCCGTGCGGAGCAACTGATCCTTCAATGCCTGATAGGAGTTATCGAACTCCTCGATAACTTGGGCTCCCGTAGGACGACCCAACTCTACTGTGGTGATCACATAATTTTCAGGCCTCTCCTCGGTTCGATCACAATCTTCCCTCGGGATAGCCACCTGAAGCGTGCGAGAGCCTGACTCGTCGGTCGAGATCTTTGAAAACTTTCGGGCCCTTTTCTTTTCTGGTGGCGCACTGATCCTCCTGAGGAACTCTTCCATCTCAATGGCCGGATTCGTATCATCCTCGGGTTCTCTCCTCATTCTCTCGGAAAGCCAATCAGGCACTGTCTGCTGTGGATTACAAACAACAAGGGGCTGTTCTTCCGTTGCCTCCCTCTCGTGCACTTCCTCTCTTCTTGCACTAGTCTGCTCAGGCTCATCCTCCTCTATAAGCTGGGTATCTCCCGACCCTTGGGTCCCCTGTTCTGTGTTTTCTTCTTCTTCCAAAGCCGTGTCCAACATCTGCTGAAAATGTGTGTCGGCCATTGTTTCCTCTTCCTCCTCCTGGTGGCCGCCCCTGGATAGACTGACACTAGCTGATTCCCGGGCGTTGGGCTGATCTACCTCCTCAAGTCCCTGCTCTTCCTCTAATCCTGCCCTCTGATCGGCAAATAATGAAACCACTCTTAAACTCGAAGATTGAGTTTGTGAGTGCACGGGTGATGCTTGTTCTATCCTCAACGGTATCGGTTGGGTTGGCACTTCCACTTGTGTCCTCGATGCCTGAGCAATTTGTTTCCCTCTTTTTACCGATAACGGCCTTGGGTCACCCATCAAGCTATAAGTAAGGGCGGTCGACTTGCTCTTGAGTCTGCATACATGTCTGTCGACCCAAGTCCTGGTAAAAGTCATCACCGGGATAGAAAGAGTGTCCAAGTCCATGATCTCTGGCTCGGACCAATCAGGTGGTGGGACAGGAGTATCCCTAACTGACCCATAGTCGGGTTGCATGACGTTGACATCTTCCTCTACCTGGTCGGGAACTGGAATAATCTCACATTCTTTAATCAACTTGAGAGGAAGTCTAGAAAACATCCTTCTTCTTATCTCAGCCTCATCCACTGCATTTGCCCAGAAGTCCTCCAGATGAGCTCTGTGCCGGTATTCAACGTTCTGTACCATCCGGATGTTCCCGTAAGGATCGAAATCCTGCCTGCCTGTGTGATATGACAAATGATAAGATTGCAACTCGTCCTCTGCCTCTCGGGCTGCCTGCAAAGAGGGACACACCTCAATGGAATTTCCCATGGTGATAGGGAAATCAAGTCCACCCTTCTTTTTCCTTTTCTGAATCTTATCGTAGGCAATCAATTGCCTAGATGCCTCAAGCATTACTATGTGATCAGTGGGGTATCGCGGTAACCGATACGGATACGAAGTGAACCCCTGCAGCCTAATATATGTGAATTTCGGGAATTGGATGAGCCAATACCCATATTCCTCAATCAGTGTCTGTGCTTCTTTAGATATTCTCTGCTGCGTCCTTTGCTGAAGCGTCCTCGCAATGTGCATTGTGAATGCATCATTTGCCCGTTTATAGTTGGCAATGTTAGCCAAATGTAGCTGTGTGCAGGCTTCATGGATTTTGAATTGACCAGGGGCGCAGCCGATTGGCTCCTTGTACGAAATCCCTCTGTACTTAGTCATTCTGGCCAACATGTAAATTACATATGAGCTCATGTAGAAAGTCTTCGTCACCTTCAAGCTCCTGAATTGCTCATCGATGTGGTTGCTAATCATCCTAGCCCAATCGACACACTCCTTTCCCTCCAAGATGATCTCGATGAAGTAGAACATCCAAGGCTCGAAAATGTAAGCCTGTGCACTCCCATTCACCCGGCTCAGCATCATTATCAAATCACAGTATTCTTGTTTCACGTCCTCGGCAATTATCTGCTTTGGGAGCTTAGTGCGGGGTGGCCTCGGCTTCTGCATCCAAACTCTGTTGATGACTGCAGTGACTCTTTCGAAAGAGGAAGAGTACATCTTGTCTGCCCTCTTGTTTGTCCTGTATAACATCTCCTCAGCAGTCGGAATCCCAAATGCCTCTCCGATGGCATCCGGTGTGAAGTTGGCGAGCAGTTTACCATCCGGAGAGACAATCGTCCTACGTTCTGGCTTGTAGTGATTGGCGCACTCCATAATTAGCTCCGGACACTGAATTGCTGGCGGAAAACTAGCAGCTGCGTAGATTCCACTCTTCATTATATTATGTGCCGTGACTGATGGTTGATGGCCCCCTAGCCCGAACATCCTCGATTTGAGTGCATTTAGATTAAATGAACCAAGGTTGGTGTCATTTAATCCCGCCAACTTTGAAACTATTGCTGACTTTGGGAGAAATGGCTTAGCGAGCCTTTTAATCATTGCCTGCCGGGATGAGCCAGCCTTGCCTGCTTCAGTGTTTGCAGCTCTGCCTGCGGCTCTGCTTGTTCCTGCAACATCCTTTGCTCCGGCCATCTGTAAAAATAAAATAGAATAGAATAAGCTAGGCTGCAGATTAATAAAATAAAACAATTCCCGAGATGGCTGCGAATACGGAGTTAGCTTTGAAAATAAAATTTCTCAGCATAAATTTCTAACTCCAAACCTCGTACTGTATAAAAATCTCTGAGTTTAGAGACAACTCTCAGCAACTGCACTTCTGACTGGTGAAGAAAAAACGCAGCAAGCTAATAACTTTCAGCAATGTAGCTAATTTCTCCAGCACAAATTGTTCGAACCTTGACTTCACTTTGTCAACTTCAGCAGTTAGAGGAATAAAGAGTTGCCAGCAATATGAAATTTCAACTTCCTCAACTTCTCAACGTTTAAACTTCGCAGCAACTCCACTTTCAGCTCTTTGAGAATTAAATTCTCCAGCAACTCCGGAAAATAACTTCAACCTTCAACTTCGAAGTTGCAGCAACACACTTTCAGCTCTTCGAAAGAAAGAGTCTCGGCAAATGAAAATTTCTCCAGCACTTCGTACTTTCAGCAACTCAACACTCCGAAATAAAATAAACTCTCACAGAATTTCTCTCCTCAACCACTTGGAAAATATTTCAATCTCTCAAGAACTTCTTCAGCAACTTCAACTTGAAACAATGTGAGGAGAAATGAGAGAAGAGTTTGTTTAAATAACTTTTCTCGGAGAATCCTGCTAAGTAGTGCTGGGGCTATTTTTAGCACCTTCATCAATTTTCCACTCTCTTCGTTCGGAATCTTCTAATTCAAGCGCAGTAGTGGGCTAGTCGTCAGCCGGTCATTATGGCAGTTGCCATTAATAATGATTCCTTCTTCTTCAAATTTCGAATTTTCTTCTTAGTCTGCCAGTTAACTCTCGCGAGAAAAACAATCACTTGAATTCCATTTTAAAATCTCGCAGTGTTTAAATAAACTCAACTCGAAAGAAATTCGTGGGAGTTGTAAATATATTTCCAACTTTTAAAATGTCTGTCATTTAAATCCTCGATTTCATAAAATTTGCCTTAGACATTTTAAATTCTCTCATTAAAATGTTCAACTCCGGGCGATTAAAAATTATCTGCGCCTGCTCGAAATAATTCACCCTCTGAGATTTAACTTCCGTTAGGAAAATAATCCAGGCAAAACGAATTTCCTCTGAAAATATTAAAATTTCCCTTAGGAAATTAATTTTAAAATCTGTTAACTCATGGGTGCATTTTAAACGGGTTCATTTGATTTTCACCTGACCCATGGAAAATATTCATCGATATCAAATCTTCCCCTTGAAAAAATTCGTTAACTTTCAACTGCCCTTTGGAGAATTTTAAAACTCATCAAATCATCCTTCCATGCCAAGGGCGTGTTTTTCCCCAGTGAAATGTTATTCCATTTAGAAAATATTTCTAACATTTTCTCTACCATAGGCGTATATTTTTGATGAAATATTTATTTCATTTAAAAAAAATTCCTCACTTTACACCTCTGGCGCACTTGACCCCTTGGCATTTATTTTTTTGCGACTTAGAAATTTTCTCCTGTCATCTCACATCTTGGGCGTATTTCTCTCAGTGATGTTTTATTTTGCTAGCTTTTACCCTTGCCACGCCTTAGAAACATTTTCAATCAAGGGCGTATTTAGCATGAGCCACTTTCATTCTCCACACTTAGAAAAATTTTAAAAAAAATCTCCACTTCAACTTGGGCGCATATTCATGTGTCTACTTCTACTCCTCGTGCCTTAGCATCTTATTGCCTCCTGGGCGTATTTTACTCATGCAAGCTTTGATTTCTCACTTAGAAAATTCTCAAACACTTAGAATATCCTTTCAAGGTGAGGGCGCATTTCATAGGTTCCACTTTCATTTCGTTGCCTTAGGAAATTTTCTCCAGCAACCTTGGGCGCATATGGGGTCTTGAGCTTTCATTTTCTTGACTTAGAAATTTCTCCAAGTCTTAGCCACTTTATCTTCTTGAGGGCGCATATGGGTGTGTCTGGTTTTACTTTCACCACTTAGAATTTCTTCAAGCCATGTATCTTCTTGAGGGCGCATTTTGACCTCTCTACTTTCATTTTATGCCTTAGAAGAATTTCGGCCATCTCCTCTTCATCATGGGCGCAAATGCTAGGCCAAGCTTCCATTTTCTCTTGAGGGCGCATTTCACCCTTGACACTTTCGTTTGTGTGCCTTAGAATATTTCATCAAGCTCACTTTACACCTATCCTCTTCTTCCTTGGGCGCAAATGAGACCCCATGCTTCTGTTTTGCTAGGTGGGCGCATTTCCACATGTGAGCTTTCATTTTCAATGCCTTAGAACATTTTGAAGGCACTTCCAAGGTGGGCGCATTTACATGGGTCTACTTTCGTTTTCACGACTTAGAAACTTTTTAGTCTTCAATCCTTGAGGTGAGGGCGCAAATCACTAGGTGAGCTTTCACTTTCCACGCCTTAGGCGTTTTTCAAGGCATCACTACCCTTGGGCGCAAATGAGGTGTTGCACTTTCAATTTCATACTTAGCCGCTTTTCACCTATCCTCTTCTTCCTTGGGCGCAAATGAGACCCCATGCTTCTGTTTTGCTAGGTGGGCGCATTTACACATGTGAGCTTTCATTTTCACCATGGGCGCATTTCATAGGTTCTACTTTCGTTTTCATGACTTAGAAACTTTTCACCTCTCTCCTTCCTCTTTGGGCGCATTTTGAGGTATGAGGTTCTGTTTTATGCCTTAGGCGTTTTGAGAGAGTCATCAATCCTTGAGGTGAGGGCGCAAATCACTAGGTGAGCTTTTAATTTTGATGCCTTAGAAACTTTTCAAGGCTTCCATCAAGGTGGGCGCATTTTCATGGGTGTGCTTTCGTTTTCCCACACTTAGAATATTTTCCATGCCTTTGCTTGCCTTTGTTTACGCATTCTATTTTTAGCAAGTTGTGCTATTTTTAGCAAATCCCTTGATTTTCAACCTCTAAGGCTCCGTTTTGCCTGAAAATTTCATCAGATGATCTTCTTCACCTTGTGAACCTGTTTTGTCAGTCCTCTGCCCTGACCTGCTATTTATAGCCACCTGCTATTTATAGTAAGTTTGACTTTCTGACTTCAGTAGCTCCGTTTTGCCTGAAAGTTGCAACGCTTGATCTTGATAGCTTGAGGGTCACTCTGATGCCAACCTCGGGTGCAGACCTGCTATTTATAGCCGTGCCCTGACTTACTAAAAATAATAAGTTCTCGACCTACATCAAATTTTGCCGGGTGCGTGAAGTGTCTTGGACATGGGTGGGGTGCCGTTTGGCTATTTTGGATTTTACCCCTATAAAGTGGAAACCCT
This sequence comes from Sequoiadendron giganteum, assembly GCA_007115665.2. Lineage (NCBI taxonomy): Eukaryota > Viridiplantae > Streptophyta > Pinopsida > Cupressales > Cupressaceae > Sequoiadendron > Sequoiadendron giganteum. The sequence goes on from CM021110.1 coordinate 315,295,997, forward strand.
AATTTGACTTGCATGTATCCCGAACGGTCTCAGTTTGACTTCGTTCCTTCTGCATGTCGCTTTGTCTGCTGAACTGGAGTGTTGGGCGACTGCCAGAGTGTACCTGCTAAAAATAGAAACTGTCTGAAAAGTGACTCATCCACTGCCGGATGGTTTTGCATGTCATATTGCCTGCGGGATCTCAAAAAACCCAGAAAAACCCAGAAAACTGGTTTGCATGCATGCACTGGCTAAAAATAGTAAGTCCTCAAAACTCGATCTTCTCCGCTTGTAAGTCACACCGTTGCGAAGCTCTCGAAAAACCCATAAAGAAAAACCCGACATGCGTTGAAAAACACTGCATGCGAACCCTAAAAATAGCCTCCGAAGGCTGAACTCTGAAAGTGGTTGTCTCGGTTTGCATGTTACATCACTGCGAAGGCTTTGGAAAACCCAGAAGGATTCTCCAGACATGCATCTGAAAAGCTCATGTGGAAACCCTGAAAACGGCTCTTGAAGCCTGAACTGCCAAAAATAGCAAGTCGTCTGATCTGGCTCAAAATTTACGTGTAGGCAGCTTGATGTTACCCGGATGCAGTGGAACTGACAGAATTCCAAAATCTCGATAAAATAGTCCCAAATTGAATACTTACTAAAAATAGTAAGTTGCCGGAATACAGTGAAAATTTAGGGGGACTCTGCTGGAAGTCTTTTGACTGCTGCACTAAGCTTAGATTTCAATTTTATGACTCGGTTTGACCTTAAATAAGCCTGAAGGATGAAAACCCTAATTACACAGACTTAACCATATTTTAACCTGGGTCAAACAACGGGACATCCTCGGAAGGACCAGAGACCAGAGAGAGAGCGAACCAAAGCCAAAAGACCAGAATGGAGCAAAATTTAGGGGGTCCCCATCTTGATGGGGTGATGTGTGAAAAAAGGTCACAACACAACCCACACATAAAATATCTAATCAGTGTCACATACAACTTTACAAGTGGTACCAAATAAATATTTAATGTAACTAAACACATCATATAAAGATGCATAACAAACAAATATTTATTTTACATAATTAAAATAATTATTTTTCTTGTGTAAGGTGTACAACACCCTTTTCCTAACATGCCCAAGCATCCTTCATTTTGCACTTAAAGGATTTTAGGTTTTTGTAAACTTCCCTATCCAAATTAATATACTCGATCTTTTAACAAGAAAAAGGAGTAAAGCAATATCAATTTGACATTAAATGGGAAAATACATGGTAAGGAATTCATTTATCAAGTAATTAATAACTATAAGTAGAGAATTTGATATTAAAAAAGACAAACTTTGTAAGTTCCAACTCTTTGCATAAACACATCCTAATTAACCAAGGGCATAGCATATAGATTTTAACCTTAATGTGACCAGGGTGAGTTCCAATTGCTGCCATCACCTGAAAACATTAGAATTATAGGTCAGAACAAATGACACACATAAAGAGATAAGTTCAAGAATTCTTATTAGTTTGCTTTTAAATATATGACAAGCACTAGTGACAAATGACACGTCTATTTTTTCACTTTTCTAAAGACAAAAAAATTATTTATTAAATTCCTAATAAACATTCAATGCAAACCACTAGTACACAAACATTTGAAGTCTTTGAACATTAACTTCAAACATATCTTTAAAAAAAAAAATTATTTTCTTTTTTTGGATTTTAGAAGGGAGGCTATTCTTTCCCAATAAGAAAAATAGGTTTCATGTGTAGTTGCTTGATTTTACATTAAAATACTAGAACAAAAATTATTACATACATGATCCTATATACACCAACAAAAAATGCACAAACGTTTTTACGAAAAAGTACATTGCAAAGAATCAGATAAATAGTACTACGTTCATTTGAATATATACAATATACATGGTATCCAACATACTTAGAACTGACAAAAAAGGATATCTCTAAGTGTATAATTCAACTAATAGGGAAGAACATAGCAAGTACAAAGGTTAACCACAACAGTCCTAAGCTTACTAGCACCATCACTAATCCAAACATTGAAAAAGGATCACAAGCACATAACATCTCAACTGATCAATTATTGTATTAGATAAATGGTTTTATTCATAAATATGCATATGTACAAGTCTTAAAATCTAATTATATCAAATATTCTATCTACACGCACCCTTCTAAATGGATGGCTCCTTCTTGACAATTATTCAATGGTAATAAGGGGTTACAATGAGACTTGTGGGATTAATGACATATGGAAACTACACTATCCTTAACTTTATTCTTTTCTTGGCTCCAACAATACAAGCCCTTAAGTGTATGAGTGCATATGGGACACTTATCTCTTACATAATTCTTGTGTCCTAAGAAATATAAAATCATCATCAATTAATAAGATACCTAGCTTCACAAAGTTTTAATCTCAACCCATTAATTGTACCCTTCATGGTGCCATCTAGGGTCTCTAGTCATACAACACACTGAGTCAAGACCTTAAGTGGAGTCCAAAAGTTCCTAGCCATGATATCTTGAATTTGTCAAGTTGAATTTTTTGTTCATCATATTTAAATACTAGGATTCCTAAATTAAAGTGTATCCCTCCTCAATTTTCTATCATGCCAATGCTAGATATTTATATCTTCTATCTTCCTTGAGCTATTTTAGTTATCAATTATGCTTTCATTATTTTCTCATGAAACTTTGTTAGCTCTACATGGCACCATTGTAAGTTCTCATGATCACAAACTTATTTTCTACTACAATTCTCAAGCATGATACACATAAATCTATTGGTGCAAATGATTCCTGCCCAAACATTAATTTGAAGAGATTGTGACAAATGAAACTTGAAATTTTTTCAATGGGACCACACAATGGTTGGTAACATTTCCCAGTTACACAATCAAAAGGGATGTGATCAATTGGTAGGGCCAATTTGTTCTCATATTGAAGACCAAGGTTCAATTCTCCTCAATTGACTTCTTAGTGCCAATAGGCATGTTGAAGCAATAGTCTCACTTTAGTTGGTAGGTAGCGGTAGTCCTACTAGTGATTTTGGAGGAGCATGGAGGAGAAGCATTCAAGCTAGAGAGTGAAAAAAAGGAGATAGAGGAGAGATGGAGGAAAAGAATTGGTTAATCTATAGGAAGAGACAAGAGGTCAACATTCAAGTTGAAGAAGCATATGAGGAAGCAGGTAGAGTGGTTTCCTTATAGGAGGAGATAAGAGGTGAGGTGTTCAAGCTAGCAAAGTGCAAAGGAGAAGAGTTGGAGGTGTGGTAGTCTTGTAGGAAGCAAAGGAGTTTGAATTGTTACTACATCAGTATTCCCCGCTAGTAGAACATTATTTTTTTAGTAGTATCCCCATAAATGAATTGTATAAGATGTGAGTCCCATGAACAAACCCTCACAATTCAAGGGTGGGGTCCCCAATAAAACCCTCACTAAATGATTTTAAGAAATACATTTCCTAGTTATACCTTAAATGCATAGTTCCACAAATTCTCAAAAGTGGGTGGGGTTAGGGTGGTTGAATTTCAAGGATGGAGGGACCAACGACATGGATTTGGGGATGGGAATTCGCAGGGGTCTAGGCATTTTCATAATTTTATCACCGTGTTTTAGCCAACACCAAGTCCTCATTTTTTCTAACCAAATCTTCATTCTTCTTAGAACCAACAAAGAAGCTAAAGAATTTGGCTAGTCTAAATGATGAGGGCTATGCAGTTTTAATTTTTATAGATTTTTTTGAGTGTTTAGGAAATGATCGGGGCCCATTACACTATTAGGATTAGGTTTAGTGGCCCAAATTTCAAAAAAATGCTTGATTTTCTTTAAAAATCCCTTTCTTCAATCGTTTGATCCTGGGGATGGTTGAGCAATTCTAGTGCATTTGAGGGACACTAACAAGTCCCTAAGGATCCCAAGGATATCTTAAAATTTTCTCAAAGCCTCCAAATTAGGGGGATACCTCAAAAATGTTGCCTCTCTAATGGAGGTGTCCCAAGGCCATCTCATGTCTACTAGCAATGGTAGTGATGTGGTGGGAGTATGTTTCCACGGAGTCCCTTTCTCATAAATAGTAAGAGTTGAGGGGGAGGGGACTTTTCCTCATGGAACACTACTTAAATACCATATGATGCCTAAAATAGAAAGGCTGGAACATTAAAAAGAACATAAAGGTTTGAGCCTTTTGGCAAGAAAATGAAGAATCTTATTGATAAAATGGCCTCCTTTATCACCGGTATCGTGCTAAGGGATGGCAAATCTAGTATTGCATTTTTCAAACAAAAAAATTAACCATAATATTATCTGAATTCTCAAGGCTAAACCTTGGTTCAGCCCATTTTGCAAAATATTTTGTAACAAACACAATGTGTCTACCCATCCTCAACAACATTGTTTCTTAATGGGACTAATGAAACCCAGCCCCATCCTTGAATTCACTTTGGGGCTGAATTGAAAAGATAAACATAAATGGCCTCTTTACAAGCATTCATGTGAGCTAACAAGTATCCAATGCCATCAGGTATTCCTTTGTATCCTAAAATAGAGAGAGGCATTGGAGCCTTGTGAAATAAACCAAGCCAATTTTTTTTTTTTCGTTTTTCAGTTGCAAGTTACAAACAATACGCACTTGTTAAGGTTAGCTCAAAACCAAAACGATGCTGAAGCAACTCTAACCAGAATGTACACCAGGATCCCAATGTGGGCAAGGTGTGAGCATTGGTCAGAGGATTTGAAAAGCAGAACAGAGTGGAAGGAACTCTAACCAAGAATGGCGCTAGTGATGGCGAGCATATGGTCAAAGGATTTTAATGAAAATGCTGGTACAAGAACTCTAACCAAGAAATGTGTCGGTGAACGACAAGCATGTGGTCAGAGGGTCCCTATCATCTAGTAAATTGAAAGCAAACTCAACACCAAGTATGTGCTACTCAATCCAATACGGAGATGAGGCGACCATATGGCGGAGATAAATGAAATACAAATGCGATTACAGAATGTAAAGATGAGCATTACAAATCATGATAAAGCAAGATTAAGAACGGCTATCAGTACTACTGTCAGCTTACAATATAAAAGATAATGCCTTGCTATGATCGTGAATCGAGAGTTAGAGAGAGCTGCAATATTAAATATAACTTCCTTCACTGAATAATAAAGATTAGACCCGAAACTATAATTAATAGGACCAACTTCACAAACTGATTTATGACAGTCCTGTTTTTCTTATGCATGAACAACAACCCTGAAACTCACAATTTTACTCATAACTCACTCCAAACCCATTCAAATTTCATGAGACGAAATGCAATATGACCCTAATAAGATGGCGACCAAGATAGGACACTAAAAGCTAAACAAAAGACTATGTATTTAATGCACCAATCCCAAGGCAAATCTGGAAAGTACGGCCCAGCAAGAAGGGCGATTTCACATTAAAAATTCAAAGCTTCTCCAAAAAATCTGCAACTTGGAGAAATGAGTCGCCCCTTACAAACACATAGATTTAGACAATACCCATAATGACTTTTTTTGTATTTTTGGACTTATGAATAAAAACATCAAACTGCTGTAGATAAAAATGAAATTCCAGAATCTCTCTAATATGCATAAACTGATCTACAATACCAAACACTGACTACAATGCACCAACTTCACTACAAATCACTCAAACTACACTATATCACCACTAGTCGCTATCTTGCAAGCGAGAAGCAATGCCAAGCTAGGAGGCTTTCATTCCCCGAAGCAATCCCACAGCCAATCCGGCAGCATAACATTCCTGTAGACAAAAGATAATGAATTGAGGATCAAAGTCTTCCTTTTATAATTTTCAGTTGACTCTTCTCGAAACCCTAACCTTCTCTTAAGAGTCAAACCCTAATCCTTCAACCAATGGCGTCCTTTCCTTCTAGCTGCAATTTTGACTTTTAATTATTAAAGTATTCCTTCATTGAAGATGGCGTCCACTTTTGCTTGGGAAATAAATCTTTTAATAAGAAATATAATCAATTCCTTTAATGCGGCGCCCACCCATAAAGAACCTCTTTTAAAAACAACTTAAGGTAAAGTTGCTAGGCCAAGGGTCAATGTTAAAATATAACATTAAACATAACTTCTAAAAATAATTCAGCTTATCACCTCAAACTGCATCCAGAGGCCAGAATCTAAGTACACCAATTGAATCAGCTGAAGAGGAAAGTCAATTGCCTGAGACCAACCTGTTTACTGCCCGAAATAGAATTTACTAAAAATAGTAAATTCCTGAAGATGCTCAGAATGCCCAGAAGAACATACCATTGTGAAGCTCTCTGAAAACCCAGAAAGAATCCGCCATTGAAACAACCAACTCCGAGCAAGAACTTCCATCAAAATAGGAAACCCTAATTTTACCTTCCGACTAGCCTACGGGTCTCCGGAATAGGCCAACGATCACTAAAAAGATCAGGCTTGAGACGGGGACATTACAGTCCGCCCTCCCCAAGATTGCTTGTCCTCAAGCAATTGCAAACCTGGATGTTGCAGAACATCATCACTCTCCCAAATTGCATCCTCCATACGCAAATTTTTCCACTTCACCAAGTATTCTCTAATTGTTCTTTTCCTCAAAGAACGTTCTCTGAAATCAAGTATCTCCTCTGGAATTAGAACCAACTGTCCTTCTTCATCCAAAGGTGGCAACTGTGATGAAGCAACCACATTATGTCCAAGTGCCTTCTTGAGGCTAGACACGTGGAAGACATTGTGTACTCTGCTATTAGAAGGTAGCTCCAACTCATAAGCTACTGCTCCAACTTTTCTGATGACCCTGAATGGCCCATAGAAGTGAGGTTTGAGCTTCTTAGCTCCACTCTTCTTGAGAGTAGACTGTCTGTAAGGCTGTAATCAGAGATAAACCATATCCCCAGCCTCGAAAGAACGCTCAACACGCGTCTGATCAGCATATATCTTTTGCTGATTCTGTGCAATCTGCAGATTATTCTTCAATGATTTCATGATGTCTTGACTTTGCTGCAACAAATCCTTGGCTTGAGGTGCTTTGCTATCACCAAACACCAAATCGGCAAAGCTAGGTGCTTCATACCCATAGAGAGCCAAGAAAGGAGACATCTTAATTGACATATGAAAGGAAGAATTATAACAATACTCCCCTATGTGAAGCCACTTAACCCACGCTCTTTGCTGCTCCGATACATAGTTTCTCAAGTAGCCTTCCAACCACTTGTTCACTATTTCAGTCTGTCCATCTGTTTGGGGGTGATAACTAGTGCTTGGAGTGAGCACAGTACCACTCATTCTGAAAACCTCTTGCCAAAAAGTACTTAGGAACTTGCTGTCCCTATCACTCACAATGTTCTTTGGCAACCCATGCAGCCTAAACACCTCGTGAAAAAACAGATCTGCAACTTGGGCTGCAGAAAAAGAGCTGGTAATGGCGAAGAAATGAACAAATTTGGTTAGCCTATCCACTACCACATAGATACAATCCTTCCCTTGGGCCTTGGGTAACCCTGTGCTGAAATCCATCGAAATGCTTTCCCATTTTTGATTGGGAATAGGAAGTGGTTGCAACAAACCAGCTGGTAGTGTATGCTCATTCTTGTTCATCTGACAAACAGGACACTCCTGAATGTAGCGTTGTACTTCTCCTTTCAATCCTTTCCAAGAAAATCTTTCTCAGATCTGCCTATATGTCTTAAAAAATCCTTGGTGACCAGCAAGCGGAATGTCATGAAATGTCAATAGAATCTTCTTCTTAAGCTTAGAATCAGCCACCAGAAAGATTCTCCCCTTATAGTGTATCAACCCCTCAACCACCTTGTACCTTTCATCATGAAAAGTACCCTCAATAATGCTGGTTGCAAACTGATTTTTGGCATAATCAGCAAGCAACATGTCCCTCCAATCCGCAATAAGCTCACACAATGAGCTAAGATGGGGTCTCCTTGACAGAGCATCGGCCACAACATTATTTTTCCCTTTGACATACTCAATGCCAAAGTCGTAAGCTTGAAGCTTACTCACCCACTTTTGTTGCCTCTTGTTCAAATCCTTTTGATGCATGAAGTGTTTGAGGCTATTGTGATCAGTCTTGACCACGAACTTATTTCCCACCAAGTACTGCCTGAACTTGGCTAATGCATGCATAATGGCAAGCATTTCCTTGTCATAGATAGAGTATGTTCTTTCAACACCCCTTAGTTTTCTGCTCTCAAATACAATACAATGTTTGTCTTGCATTAAGACAGCCCCAACTCCTTCACCAGATGCATCACATTGTAGCTCAAAAGGCTTGGAAAAATCCGGAATAGCCAGAACCGGACAAGAACTCATGATGTTCTTAAACTTGTCAAAAACAGTTTGAGCCTTTTCTGACCAACGAAAAGCTCCCTTTTTGGTGAGATCAGTAAGAGGAGCAGCATTCTGTGAGTAACCTTTTGCAAACCTCCGATAAAAACCACAAAGACCCAAAAAACCTTTCAACTGAGTCAAGTTTTCAGGGGGTGGCCAATCAACTACTGCCTTGATCTTTTCAGGATCCACCTTCACTCCCTCAACACTGATTATGTGACCAAGGTACAGTAACTCCTCCATTCCAAATTCACATTTGGATGCTTTTGCGAACAAGCTCTCCGATTCCAGGATGCTAAGCACTTCCTCCAAGTGCTTGAGATGATCCTCCCAGGTCTTACTAAAAATCAAAATGTCATCGAAGAATATTAACACAAATCTTCTCAACTGCTTCTGAAAAACTCAGTTCATACATGATTGGAAGGTAGCAGGAGCATTAGTCAACCCAAATGGCATGACTAGAAACTCAAAGTGGCCATAGTGGCATCTGAAAGCTGTCTTCTCAACATCAGATCCCCTCATTCTAATCTGGTGGTAGCCCGATCTGAAATCGATCTTCGAAAAGAACTTGGCTCCATGTAGCTCATCAATGAGCTCATCTATCCGTAGAATGGGGTATCGGTTTTTGATGGTGCTTTGATTCAAAGCATGATAGTCCACACACATGTGCATGGTACCATCCTTCTTCTTCACAAGAACCACTGCTGAAGCAAAGGGGCTCTTGCTTGGGTGAATGAAACCCATCTCCAAGAGTTCCTGAATATTTTTCTCAATATCATCCTTCTGCTTCTTAAGGTACCGATATGGAGTTGTAATAACTGGTTTAGCTCCTTCCTTGAGCTCTATGATATGCTCCGAACCCCGATCAGGTGGTGGTCCAGGAGGTAAATCAGCAAATACCTTGCTCTTCTTTGTGAGTAAAGACTGCACATCAAGAGGATAGTCTCTCTTAGTGTCAACCGGACTAGTAGGAAGGATCATACATTCTGCAGCCCACCCAACTTGATCATGACGAACCAGCCTTGCCATTCTCTTGAATGACACAACCCGAGGACCCCCATTGGACATTCCTCTTAGTACTACCCTCTTCCCATCGAATTGAAACTTAAGCTCTATAGTTTGCAGATTTAAGGAGATCTCTCCCAGTGAACGCAGCCATTGAATGCCTAAAACGGCATCCGTATCTCCAATGTTAACCACATAGAAGTCGTCCTTGACTTCATAGTTTCCCAATTGCATAATCATGTTTGAGATCTTCTTGGTGCATGAGATGTGGAATCCATCAGCAACCATGACCTTGAAGCCTTCAAACTCTTCTATTTGCAGCCCCTTCTTTGCCACCACAACTTCATCAATGAAGTTATGTGTTGCCCCGGTGTCAATCAAAGCAACTATTCGCTGCCCCTTAATCATCCCTTGAACCTTGAAGGATTCATTTCTTTGAAAGCTCGAAAGTTGAGCCAAAATAACTCCACTTTCTTTTTCATCTTCAGACTCTTCTGGAGCTCTTTCCATTTCAGTATCTTCAAAATCAGATTGCTGGTCTGAAAAATCAGAATCACTTTCACCAGCTGAACAGTACTCAATCTGATTAAATTTAACTCCCTTTGGACAAACATGATCTTGAGACCATTTTTCCCTACACCGGAAACATAACCCCTTTCTTCTGAGTTCGTTCACTGTCTCTGGATCCAATCTTGTGACATGAGGATTATGCTGTTTGAACTCCTTGTGCTGAGGTCTCGAAGGAGGTCTTTGATGAGGTCTTTTTCCTTTATCCCCTTTGTGAAAGGGTGGATTGGATTGAAACTTTGCCTTAGGAGCAGCCCACTCCATGTTTCTTGCCTTCTTCATGGCCTCCTGTAGGGAGGGTGGATCAAAAGCTTTAATCCATCCCTTGAGTGGTTCCATCAATCCTTCACTGAAAAGGATCACCAATCGCCTCTCTGTGATTCTAGTGACCATGACTGAGAGTCTCTGGAACTCCGCTATGTAGGCATCAACTATGCCATACTGCCTCAACTGCGCCAATTCTCTGAAATGAATTTCAGGATCCTTTTTCTCAAATCTCTCGATGAGCCTATTGGTGAACTCATCATAAGTTGTGATAGACCGATGACCCAAGGTAACTAGGCCATGGTACCACCACTCGTGTGCCACCCCATCAAGGTGTAACGTAGCGAACTTGATCGCCTCTTCTTCTGCCATGGGTCTGAGAGCTAGATAGTTATCCAGCTTCTGTATCCAAGCTCGGGCTGAACTGTTATCACTCCCGTCATAGTATGGAAGTATAACCTTGTTGACAGCTTGATACAAGTCCCCTTGCACTAGTGTTCTTCTTTGCTCATAATGTCTCCCTTGTCCTTTATTCTTTCTTTTATGATCCATAAAGTCATTATAGGACATATCCATCTTGATGTCGTTAGGGAGAGAATCATACTCCGCATGGCCAAGCCTCAACTGCTCCACGAATGAAGCATTTTCTTCAGGATCTGGCTGAGTGTTTACAGGTGCCAAGAAGATGGGTTTGAATGGCCTGGAAGAAATATATGTGTTGTTTGAAGTATGCTGAGCAGCATGTCCATCATGCTGGTTGGAAGCACTGTGCTCTCCTCTATGCCCAGTGCTGTTCTGTGGAATGGTGTTCTGGCCCACTTTCCCCATCATGAGCGATACCATATCCATTAAGGCATCCATCTTTCTTTCAAATCTCTGTCCCGAACTAATGGATCTCTCTCTTCCCTTTCCACTATCATCTCTGTTGCTGGTAACCCTCTCGTTACCCCCAACTGATATCTCACCTTCTGCCATGTCTGTTTCCTGAGAAGACTCCCAATGAGCCCTCAAGACTTCTGAAGCTGTCTGACCTTCTGGAGCCTGATAGGGTTGGAACTTTTTTCCAACCTTCTTGTGTTTCCTTGCAATGTACCTCTTTTCTCTGTCACTCATAGACAGTTTGTTCACAGGATGGCAAGATCTTGGCTCTGATACCACTGAAATAAACCAAGCCAATTTTTTTTTTTTCGTTTTTCAGTTGCAAGTTACAAACAATACGCACCCGTTAAGGTTAGCCCAAAACCAAAACGATGCTGAAGCGACTCTAACCAGAATGTACACCAGGATCCCAATGTGGGCAAGGTGTGAGCATTGGTCAGAGAATCTGAAAAGCAGAACAAAGCGGAAGGAACTCTAACCAAGAATGGCGCCAGTGATGGCGAGCATATGGTCAGAGGATCTTAATGGAAATGCTGGTACAAGAACTCTAACCAAGAAATGTGTCGGTGTGTTGGTGTGTGTTTTGAGTACGCCACCGAACACAGAATAAAAATGCCCAAAGGACACTCTTATCCTCTCTTGAAAAGTGCTTGCAAAAATCTAGTAGACAATACAATAACTCCAAGGTTTCTTTGGTCAGGTCTTGACATGTGGATAAGGCCAGTGGGCGTTGTGATTGCTGGTAATCACAAGGGGACTTACATGAAATTCTTTTGCGGGTTTGAAACTTAGACGGTTTTATCCTTGAAGGCTCTTTCGGTGGGTATCTTCAGATTTTTCCAAAAAAATAAAAAGGATAAGGGTTTAGAGATCTAAACTACGCCTAAGAATTCAAGAGACAGTAGTGAGTAGACAAAATGGGTAACCACACTTCGTTTCGCCACCTTTGGACAACTACGCGAAGCAGGTGCAATCTTCTACGGAAGTGATAAGAATTTTCATATTTGAATCGGTAATTGAAACAAACAGAAGTTAAGCATCCACAATTTAATGGCTCAGACTAACTTTACACGTCAAATGCAAATCATCCACTCGACAAAAGTATGAGCAAAATTTTATCCGCCACTGCGATCAAATCTATCATTCATCTAACCAATGCATAAATGAAATGCTATTCTAGTTCTAATCTAAGTGTTGAAGGAGAAATATTCAACCTTGCATACTACTTGAAAATAAAAGTTTTTCTTAGCAAATCATGCACAAGAGCTTTTATAAACGGAAATAGTTTCATCGCAACAATCTTTTATTACTCACTTCACAAATTACAAATGAGGGTCAATGAGTTTATATAGAGTTTCATAAATGGAATAAATGGCTCAGATTGAAAATGAGCCGACGGTCAAGATTTAGCAAACGAAACCCTAATTAGGGTTTCCCAAAATGACTTCAGTTAACTGGCAGTGAATAGCAATGAGTTGGCAATAGGAGCTATTTTCAAGGGACTACATCTTGATCCTCTCGAGCCGCCGTGTATTCGCCGAATCTGGACACGATCAAGGCAACCTCGTCCATGGTAACCTGCGGAAGCATGCCGATTTTGAATTCAAGCCCATCCATGCTCTCGGCGCATCTGGCGAAGGTCTCCTCCCACTCTGGTTCAGTCTTCTCAAAGGACTCTCTGATGCTCAAGAAGTTCGCTAATTTGGCCCAGTCCTGCCTCAAGATGGGCCCAGTGATGTCGAAGATATTTTCCTGGACATTTTTCTTCAAAACTTCCAACTGCAGGTCATTCCCTCGCAGCGCCTCCTTATCCAGGACATCGGCAATTATGTTGAGGATTCTGGCCTGAACTTTCTTGACCTGTTCCTCCAGTCTGATGCCGTCAATCTTAACCCTCTCCAGGACTTCGCCTCGTGCCGTCAAAGCCCAGTACCAAGTGTGGAAGTCATAGGCTGCTCCCGCTGCGATGACGCCTCCCTCTACCAGTTCTTGCTTAGGAATTCCTTTCAGAATCCTAAGGCAAGGGATGATCCTATCCTGCACCTCCGGAAGGTTATCCCATACTTCCGCCAGAGCAGCCAACCTAGAAAGCAAGGCAGTGGCCTGGTCATAAACCAAAGTTAGCCGCTCCACAAATGTCTCAGCTTCAGTCCCTTTTACGGCTATCCATTCTTTGGCTTCTTGAACCGTGAGCCTGTTTTCTTCCATCTCCCTAGTGGCCTCCTACGAAGAGTTCGGAAGTAGAGGAGCTGCCGTAGTGTCCTGATCAAGTGGCTTGATCAAGTGCTGAATATATTCCCTTAAGCGCTCAATCTCTAATTGGCACTCCTTCCTTTTGGCTACCTCCTTCGCCAACCTTGATTTGATGGCGGACACAAAATTGTCCAAATCTTCCATTTCTTGGCCCTTAGTGGTTGGACCCAAGTCAATGGTCGTGATGGCGTAATCATATGGAGCCATATCCTCCTGTGGCTTGTCCACTGTAGGCACGGCGATTTGCACTGTCCTGTTGCCGGCCTCGTCTCTCTGTATGCTGGAGAATTTCTTCGCCGACTTTTTGGGCACGGTTTGAGACAGTCTGGCCAAAAAGTCTGCCGTATCATCCTCTTCTGGTTCATCTGCCGGCACTTGTACCTTTAGCCTTTCCTTCAGCCAATCCGAGATCGTAAGCTGCTCAACACCATCTTCTTCCGGCACGCCTTCTCTATCAGGAACGTCTACAATTCCCCTAAGGGCTGAAATCATCCCTTCCTGAAAATCCTCATCTTGGGTGCCCACATTGTCGTCATCCGACTCCAATATTTCGGTGCCCGTGGGAGAAGGTGGCGCATCCTCATCTAGCTGAAGCTCCGCGTTGTTTTCAGGAATCGGAGAAGGATCCCTCATATCTGCCAGCGAAGCATCGGCGGTAGCCAATATCTCCTCAATATTTCTGGAGGCGGCTGATTGAGAAGGTTTCATCTTTGCCTGCAGCTATTTCCTTTCTTTTCCTAGACGTGGTGGCCTCTATCACTGGGAGGTCCTGTGATGCTCCCGCATTGGAAGAATAAGACTCTGCCTCGCTTAGCATATCATAGGTCAGGGTTATCTTCTAGCGCCTTAATTCTTGAACACGTTGATCAACCCACCATTGAGTAAACTTGATGACAGGCCTCATCAAGACGTTCAAGTCAACATGCTCTGCTTCTGACCACTGGACAGCGGGCAAAGCTGAATTCTCATCGAAGCGCGGTTGCGTCTGATTCTCGTCCTCTTCCAACTGATCTGGCACGTGACAGAATTTGGTTGCCCTGATCAAGCTGAGAGGCAATCGGGACCACATCCTCCGTCTGACCTCAAATTCGTCTGCAGCATTTGCCCAAAAGTCCTCCAGTTCGACCCTGTGCTTGTATCTTCTTCCATCCACCATTTTGATGTGGTGATGGGGGTCGTAGTGATTTCTGGCCAGATATGGAGAGAAAGGGTAATGCTGTATCTCAATTCTGACACTGTCAGCTGCCTGTGATGACGGACACGACTCCAGCATGTTCCCTATAAAAAAGGGAAAAGTAACTGCCGCCTTCTGTTTCACCCTTTGAAGACCCTGAAACTCTTCTAACTGCCTCAACACTTCGAGCAGGACCATCTTATTCGTGGGGAAGATGGGCAAACGGTACGGGCTTTCGGTGAATCCCTGGATTCTGATATAGGTAAATCTTGGATATTGGATGAACCAAGACCCATATTTACTGATTAGGCTTTTGGCCTCATGTGTTAGCCACTGATGTGTTCCTCCCTGGAGTATCCTGGTGATGTACATCAGGAACGCGTCGTGGGCTCACCTAAAATGCGCCTTCTCCCTCAGCTGGAGTTGTGGGTAACAGTCATAAGGTTTTAGCTCGTTCTCCTTACTGCCAACTGTGCCTTTGCAGATCAAGCCTGCATATCTGTAAGTTCTGGCCAACATATAGACGACGTAAGAACCCATATAAAACGTTTTGGTCTTCTCTAGATTGATAAGCTGGTGGTGAAGATTATTGCTTATCATCCTCGCCCAGTTGAACATTTTGACAACTTCTGTGAGGTCCTCAATGAAGTAATACATCCACGGCTCAAAGGGTGCTCCCGAGGGATTGCCTGCCACTCTGTTCAACAAGATAATAATATCTCCATAGTTCTCCTTGAAGTCCGTGCGCATCAACTTCTTGGGCATCTTCTTAACGGACGGTCTAGGCTTGTCTAGCCAAGATTTGTTAAGGTTGGCGGCACAAAGACCAGGATTTTTGTCATATAACTTCTGAGCATCTTCCTTGGTCTTGTAGACGGTTTTAGGATATGCCGGAATGCCGAAGGCTTCCTGAATGGCCACCTCTGTCAGATGTGCCAACACTCTCCCATCAGGTGCCACAATCCGCCTTGACTCAGCATCATAGTGAAGTGCACACTCCACCATCAGTTCAGCACAGCAAAGTGCAGGCTGGAATCCGGCAGCTTGAAATATGCCATTTCTCACTATCCTTCTAGCTGTAGGCGTTGGTAAGGGTCCGTTGTGTCCATATATCCTCTTTTTAAATTCCACGAGATCGATGTGGCCAAGATCTGTGTCTGAGACATTTTTCCATTTAGACTTTATTCTGGTCTCTGGCTGCGATCCTTTACTTGCAAACTTCATCTGTGCCTGCCTGGATATTTCGCTTTGATCGATCGGCAGCCTGCAAGCACAAAATACTTAACATTAATACAATATCATTTAAGAATTAATGAGTTTCGGGGTATAGCTTGGACAAATCGCACTTTCAGCCTTATTAAATTAAAATTTCTGTCAAAAAGCAAGCTGAAAGTAATTAAATTCGCCTATCATGAATGAAATTCGTGCCGGAAACGAAGTAGAAGATAGAAACACAGTGCAAATATGTTGTCGATTAACTTCCAAACCTCAAAGATCGCGTTGTGGCTGCAAATGAATTTAAAAATTCAAAAAAAATCTGCCAGAAGAAGTGCGCCAATATGCTGGAAGTACGATTTCAGCCAAGAAATAAATTACTTCCCTCAAAAATCACGCCTGTCAATAAGAAAATGCTATCTTGATTCTCACAATAATGAATTTCTCCTTCGCGAATGATTTTTTGAAGATTCGAGAGAGATAGTTGCTTCTCAGCCGGAATTTGTGAAGAAATGAGTTGCTGAAACTCATTTTATGGCTGAGAAGTGCGATTTTCTTGAAGGCATTGCTTTCTTTCTTTTGATTTTCTTCCAATTTTTAAAAACGTTTTCTCCTCGGATTAGCAAACTTCTAATTTCACTTTCAGTTATCGAGGCAAGTTTCTAACTTTCGTCTCTGTGCCATCTCTACTGAGATTTTCGAATTTTCTCAAGGAAAATTGACTAAGTGTTGAAAAATATATTAAATTAATTGTCCAAAATTATTTTCCCAACGTATTTTAAATCCTCCGAACATGGCAAAGTTTAAATTTATCTAAGGCAGACTAGTTTAATCTTCCAAATAATCTCCGGATTTTGAATTTTGAATTAAAATTCCCTAAGTGTCAGGGAAATAATTAAAAATATTAAAATATTAAATTCCAACCCGTTTAACTTTGATACATGGCTAATTTCTTTTGTTAGAGGCAAAATATCTCTTTTTAAATTGTCTGCCTAGCCAAAATGTGCTCAATAGCTCATCTGCCAAATTTTAATTCTCTAGGCGGAGTTCTGACCTCTTTGGACATTTTTATTTTAGCCGAACGATTCATCTTCTGGGTTGGGCGAACCTGGAGATCTCTGCCACTTTGCCATTTTTTTACTAGTGCCTTAGGAATTTTCCAAGCTGAGAGGAGCGGACTTCATGTTTGCTCTGCCAAGCATTCTTCATTTTGTGCCAAAAAATTTCACTCCGTTGTGATGGGGCGTGATTTTTATGCCGGCCAAAACCTCTTCTTCTTCTAGACATTTCTCTGTTTTTCATGCCTTAGTATAATTTTCTCTTCAAGAGTTGGGCGAATGTCTTATAATTCCTTGCCTATGGCGTATTTTATCATCCATTGGTCTTAGACTTTCCTTGCCATGGCGAATTTTATTTGTGCCTTGTCCAATGGAAAATTTCACTTGTTTCCATCATTTAATTCAATTTTCAATGAATTATCTTGCAATTTTACCCCTTTCCAAACACCTTGGAGCGCACCCCTTCATGTTTTACCCTTCTCCACACTTCTTGGGGCGGACTTCATGTTCTTCATGCCATTTTCTCTAAGGCTGGGCGGACTTTAGCTTCTCCATGCCATGGCGGACTTTAGCTTCTCCATGCCACTTTCCATATGGCGCACTTCCTATCTTGCTGGGCGGACTTTGAGTTCCTTGTGCCAAGGGCGGACTTGGCAACCTTCATGCTTATGGGCGGACTTCAGCCTCTTTGTGCCATGCGCCTCTTCCAAGCATCTTGGGCGGACTTTGGCTTCCTCATGCCATGGCGGACTTGAAGATTTTCATGCCATGGGCGGACTTGGAGACCACCTTGCCTATGGCGGACTTGGTGAATTTCTTGCCAGTGCCTACCTTTGGCATGCCAAAGGTAGGGCGAACTTTGACTTTTCCATGCCATTCCTCTCTTGAGGGCGCCAGTCTCAGACTTAGGCATTTTTCAAAAATTCTTTGCCAATTTTCAAACTTTTTACATTTTGCCTTGATTTTCTTGATTTCTGGAGACATATTGATTTTCTGCTCTGTGGGATCAAAAAATAGAAACTTTTTCCCAAAATAGAAACTTTCCAAAAATAGAAAAAGCAAAAAGCATCCCTAAAAAATAGGGACTCCAGAATGGCCTAAAAATGCCAAAAATCAAAAAAGCAAAAAGCAAAAAAGCAGATTCCCTAAAAAATAGGAAGTGTCAGAAACGACCGAAAGCAATGGCGATCTTCGTCTACCAGGTCTTCTAAGCACTTCTATGATGTTAAGGCCCAAAAACGGGTTCAGAATCTCATCTTAGCCAGACTGACTTTC